>CM055899.1:59791188-60409521 GCA_029582155.1 Panopea generosa | reverse complement strand
CTGAGTCAGTGATGCATCAATTGCCAGTTGTTGTAGGGTGACCAGGTCAGTGATGCATCATATCATGTGATGTTGAGTGACTGGGTCAGCGAAGCATCATGTCACACGATGTAGGGTGTCTTGGTCAGTGCAAATGCAATCAGGAAAATTGCTGTCATTTACACATACAAATACAATCAGGGAAACTGCTGTCATTTACACATACAGGTTGCATCAGGGAATCTGCTGTGATTTACACATACAGGTTGCATCAGGGAATCTGCTGTCATTTACACATACAGGTTGCATCAGGGAATCTGCTGTCATTTACACATACAGGTTGCATCAGGGAATCTGCTGTCATTTACACATACTGGTTGCATCAGGGAATCTGCTGTCATTTACACATACTGGTTGCATCAGGGAGTCTGCTGTCATTTACACATACAGGTTGCATCAGGCAAACATATGTCATGTTCTCATACAGATGACATTTAGGAAACTGTTATTATAAACACATACAGATGACATTTGGGAAACTGTTATTATAAACACATGCAGATGGCATTTGGGAAACTGTTATTATAAACACATGCAGATGACATTTGGGAAACTGTTATATAAACACATGCAGATGACATTTGGGAAACTGTTATTATAAACACATGCAGATGACATTTGGGAAACTGTTATTATAAACACATGCAGATGACATTTGGGAAACTGATGTCATTAACACATGTAAATGGTCCAGGGAAATGAAACTGCTGTCAGTCACACATACATATGCTATCAGGGAAACTGTTGTAATTTAGAGATGCAGATGACAGCAGGAAAACTGCTGTCATTTACACATACAAATGGTATAAGGGAATATGCTGCTATTTACACATACAGATGCCATTAGGGAAACTGCTGTCATATACACATGCAGATTGCATCAGGGAATCTGATGTCTTTTACACATACAGATGCCATCAGGGGAACTAATACCATTTACACATACAGATGCCATCAGGGAAACTGCTGCCTTTTACACGTACAGATGCCATCAGGGAAACTGCTATCTTTTACACATACAGATACAATCAGGGAAACTGCTGTCTTATACACATACAGAGGGCATCAGTAAAAAATGCTGTGTTTTACACATACAGATGCAATCAGGGAATCTGCTGTCATTTACACATACAGATGGCATCACAGAATCTGCTGTCATTTAGACATACATATGCCATCAGGAATCCTGCTGTCATGCACACAAACAGATGCCATCATGGATTCTGCTTCCATTTTCACATACAGATGACATCAGGGATTCTGCTGTAATGTACAGATACAGATGCTAACAGGGAATCTGCTGTCATTTATACATAGAGATGGCATCAGGGAAACTGCTGTCATTTACACATATATATGCCATCAGGAAATTGGCTGTCATTTACACATACAGATGGCATCAGGGAATCTGCTGTCATGTACACATACAGATGCCATCAGGGAATCTGCTGTCATGTACACATACAGATGGCATCAGGGAATCTGCTGTCATTTACACATACAAATGCCTTCAGGGATTCTGCTCTCATTTACACATACAGATATAATCAGGGAATCTGCTGTCATTTGAACATACATATGCCATCAGGGATTCTGCTGTCATGTACACATTAGAAGGCAATAAGGGAATCTGCTGTCATTTACACATACAGATGACATAAAGGATTCCACTGTCATGTACACACACAGATGCAATCAGGGAATCTGCTGTCATTTACACATACAGATGGCATAAGGGATTCTACTGTCATGTACACACACAGATGCAATCAGGGAATCTGCTGCCATTTGAACAAACATATGCCATTAGGGATTCTGGTGTCATGTACATATACAGATGCTATCAGGGAATTTGCTGTCATTTAGACATACAGATGCAATCAGGGAATCTGCTGTCATTTACACATACATATGACATCAAGGAATCTGATGGCATTTACACATACAGATGTCATCAGCGATTCTGCTGATATGAACACATACAGATGCAATCAGGGAATCTGATGTCATTAACACATACAGATGCAATCAGAAAATCTGTTGCCATTTACACATACAGATGGCATCAGAGAAACTGGTGTCATTTACACATACAGATGCCATCAGAGAATATGCTGCCATTTACACATACAGATTCCATCAGGGAAACTGCTGTCATTTACACATACATATGGCATCAGGAAACTGCTGTCATATACACATACAGATGCCATCAGGGAACCTGCTGTCATTTATACATACAGATGCCATGTGGGAATCTGCTGTCATTTACACATTCAGATGGCATCAGAGAAACTGGTGTCATTGACACATACAGATGCCGCCAGAGAATATGCTGCCATTTACACATACAGATGCCATCAGGGAAACTGCTGCCATTTAAACATACATATGGCATCAGGAAACTGCTATCATATACACATACAGATGCCATCAGGGAACCTGCTGTCATTTACACATACATATGCCATGCGGGAATATGCTGCTATTAACACATACAGATGGCATCAGGGAAACTGCTGTCATTTACACATACATATGCCATCAATGAAGCTGATGTCATTTACACATACAGATGCCATCAGCGATTCTGCTGACCTGTACACATACAGATGCAATCAGGGAATCTGCTGTCATTACACATACAGATGCCATCATGAAATCTTTGCCATTTACACATACAGATGGCATCAGAGAAACTGCTGTCATTTACACATACATATGGTATCAGGAAACTGCTGTCATATACACATACAGATGCAATCAGGGAACCTGCTGTCATTTGCACATACAGATGCCATGAGGAAATCTGCTGTCATTTACACATACAGATGGCATCAGGGAAACTGCTGTCATTTACACAGGCATATGGCCTCAGGGAATCTGCTGTCATTTACACATACATATGACATCAGGAAACTGCTGTCATTTACACATACAGATGCCATCAGGGAATATGCTGTCGTTTACACATACATACATACATGTATTCCATCAGGAAATCTGCTGTCATTTACACAGACAGATGGCCTCAAGGAAACTGCTGACATTTAAACAGACAGATGGCCTCAGGGAAACTGCTGTCATTTACACATACAGATGCCATCAGGGAAACTGATACCATTTACATATGCAGATGGCATCAGGGAAACTGCTGTCTAACATGAACAGATGCAATCAGGGAAACTGCTGTCATATACACATGCAGACTGCATCAGTGAATCTGACGTCTTTTACACATACAGATGCCATCAGGGAAACTGATGTCATTTACATATGCAGATGGCATCAGGGAAACTGCTGTCTTTTACATGTACAAATGCAATCAGGGAAACTGCTGTCATTCAAACATCCAGATTGCATCAGGTAAATTGCCATCAGTCACACATGCAGATGCTACTGGAAAACTGCTGCCATTGCAGTGTCAGTGCAGTGACACATCTGTTTTTCTTTATATAAAAACAAATGATCAACAGTAATGTCTTATTACAGTAAATGCTATGCAAGTTTTCACTGTACTCATCAGCTGTAAGAAATCACAACCATATGAACCATTTTGAAAATATTTTTGAACCAAATTACATACCATTATTTTTAGTGAAAGAATTGTTACGGTCACTAGAAAAGGGTGCAAATGTGTAGGGAAACGTTAAAAGCAAGTTATTTTAATCTTTAATCAAAGAGTTGCTTGTCTAGGTAATGCAAACAATAATTTAGATGTAGATTTGGGATCTTCAAAGGTCAAGCAGTCTGAGCTGTCTCAAGGTCACTTACTTCTCGTCGGCGCGGATGAGCCTGTTCGAGCTCAGCTTGGTATAAAAGAAGTTTGTTGGATACTTGCAGAAGTTATAATGGTTGAACTATTCAGATTTGTGTGCCTGCATTGGGGGTCTTGCTCCATCAAAACTAAATGCCATATAATTAAAATCTGTTGTATTTTTTAAATTGTGTTAAGCTCCATTTAATAAAAAATTTTTTAGTTTCATTTCATTTTTTGTTCATTCTTAGTTTCATGAACTCTAAAGTAAATAGTCCATCATGCAGTTGTGCATTACAACATATATGGACTGAACTTGCCAATTTTAACTGTTATACTAGCATTTAATTTAGCAGATGACAATAATCTGATGAAGGGTAAAGTTGCCATAACAGGTAGATGACAGAATTTTGGCCTTAAAACATTTACACAGAGTTTAAAAGGAGATAAGATGGTTGATGTATATAAAACATAATATTGCCTTTTTTTTTTTTTAATTAATCATTATATTTTTTCCTCAGTCGCTTCTCAGATGTCAAATTATATAATTTATGTCATATATTTTATACGTTATGATTGTCATAGATGGTTTCAATGTCACAACGCAAGAATTCTATTTTGCCACCATGGAAAGACAGAAATATCTAACCCTCATAAAAATGCAGATATCCTTATTAGGTATGCAAGAAAGAAATTTCTCATGACTTAAAGTGTTGAGATGCAAGACACTACAACCACAATGACTTAAAGTGCTGAGATGCAAGACACTACAGCCACCATAACTTAAAAGTGTTGAGATGCAAGACACTACAGCCACCATAACTTAAAAGTGTTGAGATGCAAGACACTACAGCCACCATAACTTAAAAGTGTTGAGATGCAAGACACTACAGCCTACATAACTTAAAAGTGTTCAGATGCAAGACACTACAGCCACCATAACTTAAAAGTGTTGAGATGCAAGACACTACAGCCACCATAACTTTAATGTGTTGAGATGCAAGACACTACAGCCACCATAACTTAAAAGTGTTGAGATGCAAGACACTACAGCCTACATAACTTAAAAGTGTTGAGATGCAAGACACTACAACCACAATGACTTAAAGTGTTGAAATACAAGACACTACAACCACAATGACTTAAAGTGGGTTAAAGTGTTGAGATGCAAGTCACTACAACCACAATGACTTAAAGTGTTGAGATGCAAGACACTACAGCCACCAGAACTTAAAAGTGTTGAGATGCAAGACACTACAACCACAATGACTTAAAGTGCTGAGATGCAAGACACTTCAGCCACCATAACTTAAAAGTGTTGAGATGCAAGACACTACAGCCACCATAACTTAAAAGTGTTGAGATGCAAGACACTACAACCACAATGACTTAGTGTTGAAATGCAAGACCCTACAACCACAATGACTTTAAGTGTTGAGATGCAAGACACTACAACCACAATGACTTAAAGTGTTGAGATGCAAGTGACTACAACCACAATGACTTAAAGTGTTGAGATGAAAGACACTACAACCACAATGACTTAAAGTGGGTTAATGTGTTGAGATGCAAGTCACTACATGCACAATGACTTAAAGTGGGTTAAAGTGTTGAGATGCAAGGCACTACAACCACAATGACTTAAAGTGTTGAGATGAAAGACACTTCAACCATAATGACTTAAAGTGGGTTAAAGTGTTGAGATGCAAGTCACTACAACCACAATGACTTAAAGTGTTGAGATGAAAGACACTTCAACCATAATGACTTAAAGTGTTGAGATGCAAGATACTTCAACCATAATGACTTAAAGTGTTGAGATGCAAGACAATACAATCAAAGTGACTTAAAGTGTTTAGATGCAAGTCACTACAACCACAATGACTTAAAGTGGGTTAAAGTGTTGAGATGCAAGTCACTACAACCACAATGACTTAAAGTGGGTTAAAATGTTGAGATGCAAGTCACTACAACCACAATGACTTAAAGTGTTGAGATGAAAGACACTTCAACCATAATGACTTAAAGTGTTGAGATGCAAGACACTACAATCAAAGTGGGTTAAAGTGTTGAGATGCAAGTCAATACAACCACAATGACTTAAAATGTTGAGATGCAAGACACTACAACCACAATGACTTAAAGTGTTGAGATGCAAGTCACTACCACCACAATGACTTAAAGTGTTGAGATGCAAGTCACTACAACCACAATTACTTAAAAGTGTTGAGATGCAAGACACTACCACCACAACGACTTAAAGTGTTGAGATGCAAGTCACTACAACCACAATGACTTAAAGTGTTGAGATGCAAGTCACTACAACCACAATGACTTAAAGTGTTGAGATGCAAGACACGACAACCACAATGACTTAAAGTGTTGAGATGCAAGTCACTACAACCACAATGACTTAAAGTGTTGAGATGAAAGACACTTCAACCATAATGACTTAAAGTGTAGAGATGCAAGTCACTACAACCACAGTGACTTAAAGTGTTGAGATGCAAGTCACTTCAACCATAATGACTTAAAGTGTTGAGATGCAAGACACTACAACCACAATGACTTAAAGTGTTGAGATGCAAGACACTACAACCACAATGACTTAAAGTGTTGAGATGAAAGACACTTCAACCATAATGACTTAAAGTGTTGAGATGCAAGACACTACAATCACAGTGACTTAAATTGTTGAAATGCAAGACACTACCACCACAATGACTTAAAGTGTTGAGATGCAAGACACTACAACCACAATGACTTAAAAGTGTTGAGATGCAAGACACTACAACCACAATGACTTAAAGTGTTGAGATGCAAGACACTACAACCACAATGACTTAAAGTGTTGAGATGCAAGTCACTACAACCACAATGACTTAAAAGTGTTGAGATGCAAGACACTACAACCATAATGACTTAAAGTGTTGAGATGCAAGACACTACAATCACAGTGACTTAAAGTGTTGAGATGCAAGTCACTTCAACCATAATGACTTAAAGTGTTGAGATGCAAGACACTACAATCACAGTGACTTAAAGTGTTGAGATGCAAGTCACTACAACCACAATACAGTCATTGGTATATAATACCTAGGCTTGTCAAAGTAATAGCTTTGTGGTCGGGTTATCATACGAGCACATATATTTCAAATCAATCAACACTTACTGAGTCAGTAACTATGACATCTACATTTAGTTCTCCCAAAAGTTTTATTTTTTACATAAAAAAATATTTTATAGCTAAATAAATTAAGATCTTTTCACTGGTAACTTAATAAACTTGCATTATTAAAAGAGAACAGTCACTTTTTAGTTTTTGTTGGCTTTTTATTATGGACATTGTACAGTTAAATTAAAGTTAGGTTGTGTAATATAACATATTGTTTAGATATAGTACGTAATACTAATGAGATAACATTGACATAATATGAAATAATAATGAAGTTGTCTGTGATATTTAATCATACATGGATACTCAAAGACAATAAACTAATCAATTATGATATAATGTTTAACTTATTACTGTGATAAATATCAAAATATGATTACTAAAAATTACAAGTCTTTCTATGGCATGCCATCAATATTCAAGGACAACAATGGAAATAAGAGAACAGCCCTTTTCTCTTTTTTTGTTTTATCCTCGGTACTTGTGTGCAATGCATGGCCATTATGTGTCTGGTTATAATAATTTCTATTGTTGTTATATTGGTCATGCATCATATTATTGCCAAACTTTGTATGTACATTTCTTACCAAAATAAATCTATCTATCTAGCATGATTGATATTTATGCAACAAGAAATTTCTGTTAAAACATTGTTTGATGTGAATTCTTCATTTTGTCTTTGTTTGCTTAGATTTGTATAGAAATCTAACAAATAAATGATATGACAATAATTGTTCTTTACTTTTGAATTCACAAATCATCTTTTCATCTTCACATCATTAATCAAATGAAATTTGAGTAAAAAGTTTAACACTCAATATGGACGGTGTCTGTTTCCTTCATAATGTTTGTTATAGCCCCCTCGGTCCTGTCCATAATTTTGTCTGTAGTGACCTTCACCATGTCTCCCATGACCTTGATAATGACCTTGATGATGACCTTGATGATAACCCTGGTGATGATTTCTTTGGTTTCCCTCATTTCCATGCCAATTACCGTGACCTCTATTGCCCCAGTTTCCTCTGCCACCTTGATTTCTACCTCCTCTGAAATAAATATTTACATGTAATGTA
Organism: Panopea generosa; assembly: GCA_029582155.1. Taxonomy (NCBI): domain Eukaryota; kingdom Metazoa; phylum Mollusca; class Bivalvia; order Adapedonta; family Hiatellidae; genus Panopea; species Panopea generosa. The sequence continues at coordinate 60,401,477 of CM055899.1, read as the reverse complement.
TATAAACTGACTAAATGTTATTAATTTATTCATACATACAAATCTGCAGTTAGGTTTAATGCGTTTTAGGGTTATGAATTTTATAGTAGAAAAACAATTAAGAAAATATTATGTGGCTACTTTTTCAAATTCTGACAAGAGTTCAAAAGGCAAACATCAGTATATTACAATAAATAGGGTCATGTCAAATTTTGTCCAATAGGACTATGAAATATCTGGTCCAATAGGGCCATGTCATATCTGGTCCAATACGGCCATGTTATACCTGGTCCAATAGGGCCATGTCATATTTGGTCAAATAGGGCCATATCATATCTGGTCCAATAAGGCCATGTCATATATGGTCCAATAGGGCCATATCATATCTGGTCCAATACGGCCATGTCATATCTGGTCAAATAGGACCATGTCATATCTGGTCCAATAAGGCCATGCCATATCTGGTCCAATAGGGCCATGCCATATCTGGTCCAATAAGGCCATGTCATATCTGGTCCAATAAGGCCATGCCATATCTGGTCCAATAAGGCCATGTCATATCTGGTCCAATAGGGCCATATTATATCTGGTCCAATAAGGCCATGCCATATCTGGTCCAATAAGGCCATGTCATATCTGGTCCAATAGGGCCATATTATATCTGGTCCAATAAGGCCATATTATATCTGGTCCAATAAGGCCATGCCATATCTGGTCCAATAAGGCCATACCATATCTGGTCCAATAAGGCCATACCATATCTGGTCCAATAGGGCCATATTATATCTGGTCCAATAAGGCCATGCCATATCTGGTCCAATAAGGCCATACCATATCTGGTCCAATAGGACCATATCATATCTGGTCCAATAAGGCCATACCATATCTGGTCCAATAGGGCCATGCCATATCTGGTCCAATAAGGCCATGCCATATCTGGTCCAACTGGGCCATATCATATCTGGTCCAATAAGGCCATGTCATATCTGGTCAAATAGAACCATGTCATATCTGGTCCAATAAGGCCATGTCATATCTGGTCAAATAGGACCATGTCATATCTGGTCCAATAGGGCTGATTTAAGAAATTGTCCAAGTTTTTACGTTTACTAATATTCTAGCCAAGTAATGCAAAAAAACACTATTTGGCATTTATGAGGCAAACACTAATTCAGTGTACACATGTATTTCATTCTGCAATTTTGACATTTGGACACATTTGCGCTGATTTAAAAAATTGTCTAAGTTTTTACATTTACTTATATTCTAACCAAGTTTGATCAAAATGACAAGAGGACTTAATATACTGTGTTATTTACCAGGCAGAATACTAATTTATTGTACATATGTATTTCATTCTTCTTTCTTGACATTTAGACACATCTGGAGGAGTAACAGTGAACATTTCATGGTGAATTTGTATATATGTATTGTTGATACTGCTAGAAGATATATATCTCTTTTTTTTTTCTTAAAAAAACTGTAAGAGTATTAGTGATCTTATAGTGAGTGTACTTCTTTACACTATAATTGGATCATTTTTTACAAATTTTTTTATGTTACCCGGTACATATTTTACCAAATTTGTTATATTTATCAAATTATGAACCTACATATACAGTGAAACCTGTCTTAAGCAGCTAGTCAAGGGAAGTAGCAAAATGGCCCTTTAAGACAAGTTGTTGCTTAATACAGGTTAATTTTCTCTGAAAGCATAGAAATAGCAAAAGTGGCTGCTTAAGACAAGTGACTGCTTAATAAAGGTGACCTCTTACACAGGTTTAACTGTAGGTAAGGTTATTTCAAACTAAGGACATAGAATGCATGTATACAAGAGGTTATCTAGAAGTTTGTGGACAAATTTGATAAAATCCATATTTATGCAAGTACATTGTGTGCTCGAGTACTGGTTAATCCCCAAAAAAAGTGGTTAGGTTAACTGATCATCTGTTAGCCCTAAATGGCATAAAAATGACACTAAATATTCAATCAATCAATCAATCAATCAATCAATCTATATTTTGCACTACTTAAGTATTGGTGTATTTGTCATCGAAGTACAGTATTTTGGTGCATTTCTTATGTCAATAATATTGTTATGGTATCCATAGCAACATGCAAACCTGATTAGTGCTACATTTCAAAATGTTGAACAATTTGACATATAAATATGTGAAAAATAACAATCATTTCCCTGTTAACTCGTGTTAAATTATATAATATTGAGGACACGTCATCAATGTCTGCATAGGTCATTCAAGTAAAAGTATTGCAAGCAAGTGTTAGGAGTTCATACAAACTTACATAAAAAAGGTAGACTCGTTCATAAGCAAAAATTGCGTCTGATGGAAAGGTGAAACAAAGAGTGACAATACAGTCTGTGTCAGTATTAGCAAAACACTGATCCAGAAGATATGTATGCTGTCATAAAACTCTGTTAAGTTTTTTGTGGTGTGTTTTGTGCTGTGTCATTTTACATAAATTGTAGGATCATCTATGGCTAAGTAATCTAAGGTCCCATGTCAATATCACTTACCTCTGACTGCTAAGGTTGTAGGCTCAAGTCCCCCCCACTCCAAAAACTTTGCCAGTTACTTGCGAAAGGCAGCGATTCTACTCAGATTCATTCTGAAGTCTTCCTCCACCAATTTAACTGGATAAGCGGGCCTTAGCCATATATAACCTGAAATGGGCTGGAAATGGCATTAAACTCCATTAAAAAAACAACATCTATTTTTTTTTTAAAAAATAAAACTGAATAATAGATTTATAATTGAATATTTTGATCATGGTTTGTCATTTTGCTTATAAATTTAAAATTCACATTTCAGAGTATTAAAATTACACTTATTCATTTTCGCTCAATTGTCAATTAAACTCAGAGCTTAAATGAACTGCTCCTGAATTTGCCACCTGAGTGAAACCAGTATTGATGTTTTTAAATGAGACAAAGAGTCGATCTGGGCATAGACACTGCTACCTCTAGTGTGAGTGCCAAATACATGTACCTTATAAAATGCACAACCTCCCCGCCTGTATTTGACATTTGATAAAGAATATTTGACATATACGGAGATAGTGAAGCGTACCTGTTGTCATAATTTCGTTTCGACTTTGTAAAATAACCTGTCACACAGGGGCATGGTGGAATAGGCTTGGAAACTGTTTCCTTGTACTCCAGATCATCATCTGTGTACCTGGGAAGAGAATAATTGAACGACATCATTAATGCGAAGTAACAAACCTCACAAAATCACATATCTTCTTCTTCCATATACTGAGCTGGGTTCTTGAAAGAAAGTATGTAGCTCAACGAGACTAGGAATGCTGGTGGTGCACAGAAGTTTCAAATGTTAAAAAATTTAAAATTATATACAGTAGTCATGTCTGGTGTAGAAAGTGTCAGATTACTCCATCAGATTACTCCACCAGGAGTGACCTGAAGGCATCCAAGGTAGGAGCAGATACCATGCTGGCAGGAAGAAGATTCCATTCTCGCACTGTCCTTGGGAAGGAGTTTAACAGTATCTGGTCTTTGATACGCTCCTGGAATAGCCTATGTTGTCCTCTGGTATGCGCATCACTGCTTTGGAGGACTTTGTCTGCATTGATGTCTACAAGATTGTTGTGGATCTTGTACATCATGGAGAGCCGGCTGTGTTTTTGATGCTGTTCAAGTGGATCCCAGTTCAGTTCTTTAAGCATATTGGAGATACATCCTGGGGTCTTAGCAGAATAGTCGTTGAAAACAAAGAGGGCTGCATTGAACCTGCTCAATAGTGTTGATGTGGTTTAGCTGGTATGGGTCCCAGACGGTGACGGCATTCTCAAGTTGGGGGCGGACCATGGCCTTATAGGAGCTTCCTTGACAATGAACCCCAGAGTCCGACTGGCCTTGCTCGTGATGTTGCCTATGTGTTTCTCCCTGGTGAGGCTTTCTGTGATGGTGACTCCCAGGTATTTGCTTGCATCCACATATATAAGCCACAGTGATCCTATTCTTGCCATCACTCATATGGCTCCCGGGAATCACACATGCAGGGGTTGATAATTTAACCACAAAAGTAAACATGACAAAAAATTATAAAATGAACATGACACCCATTCGACGGATTCCTACCCCTCTGCTGAGATCGACAGATTCTATTCTTAGCAGGAAACACACGGGCTAGCAATGATATAATGTGAGACAAACGTTTTCCGCTCTTTTCCTGGTGTGGAGTATTTATCATTAAAATGCAAATACCTGTAGGAAAACATTTCATCATATTCTTTTTCTAAAGAATCAGTCATGGTAAGATAGTGTTCGGTAAAGTAGGTTTTTATTTTCTGAACTGCAAGCAACACATGAACAACTACGAACAAATCCAATGGTACCCTAATGATATTGGTTTTCGGCAACTAGAAAATGAGCATGTAGCCGAGAACCAAACTAAATTTTAGCAAGCTTTAAATTGATAGGGATGAGAATTTGTCACAAGTAAACATTTTGATTCCTTTGTTTTTAACTTTACGCACAAGAACGCCAATCTCAACGTTCCAATGAACACATGAGGTTTTGCATTATATTGTTTTTGTAAATGTAATACATACGTAGTGTTATCTAATTAGGCTACAATTTGCAAAGCATCTTATTTAAAATTCGCGAAAACCAATGTCAAAATTTGTGCAGCTACGATTGGTTTTCATTCTATCTTCTATAGCAAATGAAATATTTTCTAAGTGCTTGTCATTGATAGAACTACCTAAATTACAGAAAGTAAACGTACATTTCATTGTTTGACAACAACTTTGACTGATGAAACAGTTGTGTCAATTTTCCATAAATGAAAATAACATAAAATTACAATCAAACTTTCTTAAGAATGGTTGTTTCAATGAATGGTTATTACTACAGTACATTCAATGATTGACAGTTACACAGAATGTGTTAACAAGCAATTATGAATTAAGTAAAACCAAAATGGCGAGCAAATAAACCACCAAATGTTATGTAGGCTTTGTTTCATCACTACACAATTGTCTTCATGTATTTATGTACAGATAGATCCTGAGATTCCTGTGATGTGACGAAAATTGGCTTCTTTTTTTTTTTTGCAAAAATTTATAATATTTTTCTTAATTCTCAATGGCATAGCTGCTTTTATGCCACAACGCTCAGACTTGCACATTTTGTTGTGAACACATCATTATATCTCCTGGAAATGCCCCCAAGAATGTAGAAAATTTATGCATTTTTTGTGTATGTGTGTGTGGGGGCAGGCCTCAAGTCCTCCCCCCCTCCCCTCAGAACATGATTTTAGTGTCAGCTACGCTACTGATTCTTGTGTGTACATGAAAATTTTATGTACATTTGAAGAGGTGTTTTTAAATAAAAGTTTCATTATATTTTGTACGCGAATGTCAGCAGAACTTGCAAGTGACTATTTATCATTCAAATTAAAAAAAAGTGCTTTTTTAAACAAGATTTTGTAAGAATTGTTATATTTTATGTAAACAAACTAATAAAAACCTACATAACAAGTTTTCTGATTCTCCCATGAACAGAGAGGATAAGCATTTAGTATATGTTGTTTACTATAAGAACTTGCATACTCGCAAATGCAAGATTTTGCTATAAAAGCTGTTTTTTTTTCTGAAATACCCCCCTTTTTTTTTTTAATAGCCCCATGTTTTCCTTTGAAGGGAGACAGATGACTACTTTACTGAAACTCCAGACTGAATAATGAGTAGTATTGTTTTCAGGGTTGTCCACTTGCCATGATGAGTGAACATTTGTCCAGGACAAGTAAGATTGAAGGAATTACCGGTAGCTTTAATATTTATTTGATTTTGAGCTAAAAATGTATTTGGGAAAAGAGGAAGAGTAGCTTTGTCATCAAATTTCAAGCCTTGATTTATTTGTATGTATATATTTTACAGCTTAATACATGATGTTCCCCACAAGCAGTCAGAGAAATCATTGGATGTTCCCAGATGTTTCCGAGATAGATCTTCTACGCAAGGAGGCAAACGAAAGATTTATCAAAGATTATGGCAAAAACATGGATGTAAGAAAGCATCTTTATAAGATTGTTTATTTTCTCAAATGAGAATTGGAGTGTCACTCTTTCTCTGCCTTACAACTAATATATAGAATGTACTTGCATGAAGGTATTTTAATGAAAATAATCACAAATGTTCACCAAAGTATGAATCAGTGGTTTATTGCAATATGAGACCAGCTGGCCTATACACACAAATTACAACATAGTTCTATACAGACCTTGGAATATTTGTATGTTTATTGAGTGGAACTTAAAATGTCATTGTCCTTACTGATTTTGTATATGTTTCATTTTTCAGGTATTATTATTATTATTATTCATTTCATTCCCTAAATGCTAGAAACATTTCAATAACTTTCAAAGTTTAAATATATTCCAATTAAACTGTCATGAGCAGTCAGTGCAAATAACAATCTAACAGTATGTGGAATGGATAGAAATGTCCAAAGCAGAGACCCTTCCTCCGACCATGTCCAAAATAAAGGGGCCTTCAGAAACGGTGTCAGTTACACCGGTTGACTGATTGCCAGAATATTTATGGCAGTACCTATCAATAACAGAATAACACTTTATCTTTGTAAATCTTTTTTCTTTTTAATACATGAATATTTCAGTGATCAAAGTTGTTTGGTTATGTTTGCATGTTTAAAATAATGGATTTTAGGTTTACTTTATTCACTTGTCGCTTGTGATGGTTATGCATCAATCAGAGGCTTTAATACCTACGCACCAGAAGTTTTAGGTTTGATCCTCAGCTTGGCCTATTTCCTCTAAAAAAATACAATACTTTGTACTAATTCTGCCTGACTTGAGAGCAGTTGGTATTAACTTTGAGCTTTCTTCACAGTCAAGTTTAATTAAATTAGTGTAACTAAGCTAATATAAAATAAATTAGTACACAATTATAATATTATATATATGTAATATACTAGAGTAAAGTGACCCCACCCCCATCCCAACATCCTTTTTGTCCCCTGATAATTTCTCTGAGATGCATCCAAAATTAGTGTTTTGCCCTTAGCATATGATAAAGTTGATTAAAAAAGTGATTTTGGTGATAAATTAGGGGAGGCTCATTTTACAGTAGGGAGTGTCATTTTACAATAGCTGTGAAGTGACCCCGGGGTCATATTACAGTAGGTGGGAGTGGGGGTAATTTTACTATAGCTGTAAAGTGACCTTGGAGTCATATTATAGTAGGGGTCATTTTACTATAGCTGTAAAGTGACCCTGCGGTCATATTACAATAGGGTTCAAAACACTATACAACACCGATATAACTAAACTAATAAATTCATACATCACAACTTTTATGTTCATCTAACAGATTCAATAATATTTTGTCAAAACATAACAAAGATCTGTCATTTTAACATCATGCATTCACTTGATAAAGTCTGGCCCAGTTAGCTTAAGTCAGTGGGAACTATCAATCCAGGGGTCATGAGTTTGAATCCCTGCCCGCCACACAGCCTCCATGACGATTGATATACAACAACGCATCTCATAGTCCTTCATATCTCACAGCTGATTAAAGTTATCAGATACTTTTGAAGATGAGTGTGCCCCAGTTCTGGTTAACCTTCCAGAATTCCAGGAAAATGGTAGTTACGTAGATTAAAATGGCATAACCAGTGTCAAAAAATGTTTATTTTATAAAGAAATAAACTACTTGTTGATGAATTACAAAAATTTTTGTGAATTTCTACTGCCTTTCATAGATTAATAAATGCCAATATCTCTATTAATTACTCGCTTATTTACTTTAAAGCAACACATCCACGTTTAAACTTTTTTAAAAAGTTTTTCAATTGAGTTGTGAGCACATTTCCCATACATAAATATATGGTCAGTGAGCTGTATATGTGCTAACAAACACTATCCAGAACGCTTTAGAGTTATAAAAAAAGATGTCCAAATTATAAAGCATGACAAATGCTTTATAAATTATTTTTAAATTGCCAAGGATTCCAACTTGGCTTCAAATTGAATTATGCGAGTTGTATTAAAAAACTTCACGTTTTAGTGCGTAGTGTACTTTACCTGCCTTGAAAGTCATTTTGACAATTTTTTTTGACTCGGGTGAGTTACACGCTTGTTTTATAAAGTGTTAGTCACGCATTATAATTTGGGCATCATTTTGTTCGGGATTGTGTTTATATGCTCATATACAGCTAACTGATCATATGTTTGTATGGGAAATGTGCTCATAACTCAATTAAAATTTTTTTTTATATAAGTTCAAACGTGGATGTGTTGCTTTAATCAAGGAATTATATAAAGAAGGTAATGCAACTGATTGAGATTTTATGAACGTTCGTGAATTCATGCAAAATCTTGCAATATCTTGTTTTCAATTATCTTAACTTACATTCAACTCAGGAACACAAATCAGAAATTCTTACATTGCAGAATGAGATTTTTATCAAAACAATACCATTCCCAGAAATATGTTATCAAAATTGGTGAAGTGTTTTTGATTACAAAATTTGTATACTGCAGCTAAAATAATCACAAATGACAAGAAATTTTCCTTCAAACCTCATATTTTTAATTCAAGATCGTTTTGCATGATAGAAAAATGTTTAAACATCAAAGATTACTTACAACTTGCAGTTTATGTGAGTAAGAAATCAGCCTGTGAATTATGAATAAATAATTTGCCAAATAATTAATCCTTCATGTGTTTTTTTACCAACATTTAGTCAGGAGAGGCAAGTTTACTATCCTTCCATACAAGTCCTTCTTTAATATTATATTTCTTACAATCTTTATTCAGCCTGATAGCCGAAGCAAATATTTCCTGTCAGCATCTGAGGAGAAATTGATGATGCGCCATTTTGAATTCATCTTGAGAGAGTTTTGTAAAAAATTTACACCTCCAATGCCAAAATATGTCCAGGTACTGTGCAGTGTATTTAAATAAAAATTGTATAGCCTCGCAACATCAAACACATTTAAGGCCATAATAAATTAATTACTAGATTATCATCCCCGCCTTCCCCCTAATTTTCATGCCACCCCAACTCTTTTCATTTTCATAAACAAATTTAAAAAAAAAAAAATATCAAAAATTTTAAAAATAAAAATATAAAATCCTCCCACCCTCTCCATCTTTTAAGAAAAATTTGGATGATAATCTAACAATTAATTTATAATGACCTTATGTGATATTTATTCTACTTACTTACGTTATAAAAAATTTAATAATAGAAATGAATAATTGGTGATCTTTAATAATAAGACCATCCTTAAAAAATATTAGTTTGCTGTGCTCCAACCCAGTACTTTTTATGTGGGTAGGTAGGTAGGTAATTTTTTTTGTTTACGAAATTTTGACTTTGCATAATCAGTTTAAAGAAAATGGTCAGAAATCATTAAAGGGATTATATTAGCATATTACCGTCAATTCCCTGTCCTAAATCACACGCCCAACATGAAGATACACTTATAACTTAGAGATATACGTGTCTAATTCTATAACTTCTTTATTACAAACATCTGGTTTCTGAAGCCACGATTTTGTTTTTGTTTACATTTGCCATTTTCAACGAACCGCTTTGGGTTTCTGATCAATCATCGGATATCGTGAAGACTAGTTCCCGATTTCGTTTTCGAGGCTTTTTTCAGGAGGTTTACGGAGTTCAATGTAAACATTGTGCAATACTTTATTGGGGAACGTATTAAAGTTTTGGCCAATATTCAATTACTGTTGATTTGATAACTTTCAAGTAAATGAAAGGTTATACGTCAATACATAAGCATTATTTTGTGCACACTGTAAACAGGAAAAGTCTGGATTAACAACATGTTTGTGTTACTTGCCTATATAATCCCTTTAAAAAAAAAATTAAACGCTTTGAAAGTCATTAAAAAAAATTTGGGTATACAGCTGCAATTTTTAGTGAGTAGATAGGAGCACGGCCAACAATAATTTTTTTAAGGATGGCCTTATGTATACAAATTAAAAAGAGCAAAGCAGTGGTGTAGTGCAGTGGGTAATAGCTGCTCATGCCAGAAGTTGCGTTAGATCCATGGCTTAATCCAGTAAACTTTTTAAAACAACATTTTTGTCTGGTTCTACTCGGGGAAATGGGAGCAGCCCACAAAAACTCTGAGCTTACTGTAATCAAGCTAAGATAAATTACCGGTAGTATGGTATAACCCGAAGGACAATCCAAGAGCTGAGCTTACTTAACTCAGTCGGCAGCGTTTCTGACTGTCAATCCAGGGGTCGTAAGTCAGTGTTATGATTGAAATATGATATTGTATCTTGTTGTTATTCATCTATCACAGCTGATTCAAGTGAGAAAATTATAAGTAAATAGTGGAGATTGGTGTGATCGAGTTCTGATTAATCTTCCAGAATCCCAGGAAAGACTTGTTAAGTTAAATGATTGCCTGTTAGCCCTTAATAATAATGGCATAAAAATGATGATAAATATATAAACAAACTTACTTGGCAATCAAGCTAAAATTATTATAAAAATATTACATGTTGTATAAACTAAAGAACATAACTTTTTATAATGTCCTTGGACAAGACCTTTTATTTGTTTAAGCTTAATCCACAAGGTTTTATTAAATCAAGATTTGTAGATGTTTATCACAATCCATACACTATAAAGATATGGTGTCCCACTGGGGCCATTCTGGCATATTTGTTAAATTAAGAAATAGTCCACAACCACTGATACATAATTTTATTTAGATGCAGAAATATTGTTGCTCAGTGAACAGAGTTGTTGTTTATGTTTTACAGGGTACAGCACTGACCTATTTTAAAAGATTCTACGTTCATATCTCCATCATGGATCATCACCCTAGAGATTTAATGTGAGCATATTTTGCTTTTATTGAAAAAGGAATCGCTTTGTTTCGAGATTATCAACATCATTCTGTTCTGAATGTTTCACAGAAATTATCTTTAGCTTATCTGTCAGAGGTTTCCTGTTGTCTCATGCTTTCTTTCAATCTTGTTTACAATTTTTTTTTGTTCTCCGAACAGGGCAGATTTTATTGAGTTACCTGGATGGAAACTACTTGTTTCTCATTAAACCTTTTTTTAACACATTTCAGGTTATATATGGCATATCCAGATTTGTTGGTGGAGAAAGACATCAGATTGAAGTATAACCACTGTCCTTCCGCAAGTAACTGGCAAACTTTCTCATAAACCTATTGAACAAAATGGGACTTGGATATACCCTCAGTGATTAGAGTTAAGTCACCGTCTTAGCTCATTCGGCCACAGAGACCCTTATTAACCATTTCATTCTTGAGTAGATCTTGTGACTTATATTGTGTAGCAGAAGTTTAGCTATGCAATTATTAGTGTCTCAAATTGGGATGATATTGCAGTGAATAGAGTGTTAACCGTTCATGCCAGAGGTCATTGGTTCGTCCCCAGGATCAAACATTATATATGGGCATACTGTACATCATCTTTAATAGCAAAAACTTCATTTTGTTTCTTGATGCAAATTTGGTGAGAGCTATATATGACGCTTGTGTGTATTGAGAAAATGGCGAATAGTGACAGAGAATCGGTCCTGCCATTGGACCCAGGATCCTGGGTATGATCCGCTGCCATGGCTGTGTGTTGTGTTCTTGAGCAAGACACTTTATCTGCATATGTTAAGGACTGGTTCTAGCCAGGAAGATTTTGAGCATGATTTGTCTCGGTAATAAGAACTTGTTTCTCAATCGATGTAAAATAAATAAATTTAAAATGGGTATTGTAAAATGGAGTTCTAATATTTTTGTTGATTGTAAATTCATTTTATATTTCCTTATTTACAGGTTGACCTGTGTTTATTTGTCATGTAAAGTGGAAGAATTCAATGTTTCCATTGGACAGTTTGTAGGCAATTTAAAAGGAGATCGTGAAAAATTTGCCAACATAATTCTTGGATTTGAACTAATGTTAATGGATAAACTTCATTATCACCTAACTGTACACAATCCGTACAGGCCTCTTGAAGGATTTTTAATTGATTTAAAGGTAAGCTTATTGTTTTAGCTCACTGGATTGGCAATCCAAAGAGTCATGGTTCATGCAAATTCAAATCGCCCTCTGTCATTTGCCTGTGCAGCATTTACGTTTTTGTTGTGAAGTTTCAACTTGGAAGCACTTCCATTTTTCATTGGACTAATATAGTGAACTTGTACAGAAATAATTTTCAAATTATATCTCAGACAATTTTTTGAACAAGCAAAAATTTGAGTTCTGGCTATTGAATTGTCAAAAATAATACTGAATTGAAAATTTCGATAAGAGCGTGTTTGCAGTTATTGTTAGTCTTCTGTTTCACCAACATCTTCTTAAGTTTTACTTAAATCCTTAAATACTTAACTGGGTATTGACTGGTTACTTAGATATTCTTTAATCAATATCATTTAAATGATATGCAGTTATACTGGTGCCAGTCTTAGATCATAATCACATGGATGCTTGTCTTAGATTTAAATGTTTACTAAATTACCAATATTATGTTGGTGAAACAGAAGCCAGGCTTTATTACTCTTTGAGAATAAAAATATATCAGTACATAATTACTGACACAAAATGGTGGTTATGTTGTTATCAGCTCATAATCTGACTATTATTGAGTGAATTTTAATTGACAAAAAAGGCATAATTAATACATTATTTTTTTGGTTGTATACAAAATGGTACTTTCATTTATCATTGGATCTTAAAGGGATTATATCAGGAATAAAAAAAGCTCTAAATGTCTAAAAAAATAAAATTATTTTAATATAAATAAAGAGCATCTCATTATCATAAATAAATAAAATCCAAACGGTTTGGTATGTCAAATTCACCAAAACGTGACGTAATCAATATTTAAATTGGCGTGCAAAACTTGAAACGAAATCCCCATTCTAGAAATAGACAGCACAAAGCCGCACTTAATAACCTTTATATTGTCATTTGAAAACTTTCTAAGATGAAATTAATTGTATTACGTGTAAACCTGTATAATGGATCATATTGAAATCAAAATGAAATCGTCTGACTCATTTAATACGCCATAAAATATGTTGCAATTTTAAGCTGGAAATCTATTTTAGTCTAACCTCGGCGTTTAGCCCAAGTTAGGAAATCCCTTTTCAATATAATATTAAGGCATGTTTGAATAGATATCATTTTGGCAATGGGGGATCAGTGAGTATATATAGGGATGTTAAATTGGAAATAATGTTTCAGCCAATTTAAAATTTTTGAAAAATCCTGATATATTCCCTTTAAGGCAACTTGCGAATGGAGTGTTACCAACCATTCTGTGTATTAGTCTGTCTGTTCATTTGTCTGTTTGTGTGTCTGAGATAAAATTCTAGTTTCCTATCAATTACTTCTGAAAGAGTCTTTGTTTTAATTACTATTTCATATGTACATGTTGGCCAAGTTGAATGTTGGTCAAATTTGACAGGAGATACAGCCCTATTATAACTTAATTTCCAGTAAAAAAGTTGATTTCTAATCAATAGTGTAGGAATACATCTTTAGTTTAAATAAGTCTGACGGTAAACTATCTGAGATATTTCAATAAAAAAGTTGCATAAGTTGAAACTGCCTGCACAGCAGAGCCGTAATCTATAGTCTGATTTTTATGGGTTCTTTTATGAATGACCAATAGTAAATTACTTGAAAGAACATATTGAAACTATATCACAATCTCCCATTAACTATTTTCAATGTTTGCTTTCATTTTATGTTATCAGAAAATGTATGGCAAAAAAGTTGCTTTACAAAAGTTTTTTACAAGGTGATTAACCCCGACAGCTGTGTCATTGTATGACAATCTGCTACAGAAAATATGTTGTACCAATAAAAAAGCTATATACATGTAATATCATAAGAATAAGTAATTTTTGCATTTTCCCATTAATGGTAGTGGGTGAATGGATGATCTTGACAGATGTGTACAGATAGTTAATTTGAAGATTAAGGGTTGGAGATATAAATTCTGATGATTTTATGTTTCGGGGAGAGGTTCAGGCAGTCATTTTTTCCGCAAGCTCATATCTCTGTATCTAGTAGACGTACATCAGTGAAACTTCACATGTGTCTTCATTACCACTAAAGGGACTCAAGGGGACAAGTGGGATAACTCCATTTTAATTTTATACAGAATTATGGTCCCTTTTATAGTTGAACATTTGAATTATTTTTGTTTTTGTAAATTGATATCTAGTGATGAGCAAGACATCAATGAAATTTAACATATATTTTCACTACCATTTGAGTTACTCCATTTTTGTATCGCCGCGACGAAGGAGTGAAAGCGAGATTAAGGTGTTGCTTTTCCTTCGATGGCGGCAGCGTCAAACATTTATATTTAGCTCCAACATTAAGTTTTTTTGTTTTTTTCTCTCCCATGTGTGTATTACAGTCAAAACAGACACGGCGAGTCATATCATTCGGGGAATTCTTATTATTTTAGGCAGAAATGTGGTCCCTTTTCATTTACAAAAGGTTGGTTAAAGTTTGTAGAAACCTCATATCTCAGTAACATTTATCTTACATCACTGAAACTTCACATGTGCCTTCACTACCATCAATAGCACTCAAGTCAAGGGGACAAGTGGGTTTTTTAATTTTAGGAAAGGCTATAGCACATTTTATATTAAAAACAATTGGTCCAAGTTTTATAGAAAGCTACTGTCTCAGTAAGTAGAAGTCAGACATTAATGGAACTATACATGTTTGTTCACTACTATTAAAGGAACTCAAGGGGACATGTGGGATAACTCCAACTGAATTAACGACAGAGTTATACTCCCTTTAATTCTAAAAAAAATAAAAGGTTAAAATTTTGTAACAATCTCATATTTCAATTTAATATGCCATAACCTTAGAAACCATACCCCATACCTTTACAAACAATGTATGTTAATGGAAGCACAGCTATAATGTTTATGGATGAGGAGAAATACAAGTTGTTTTAATATTATAAAGTCACTGACAAGAAGCTGAATGATGCTGATGTCTCATTTATTAAAATAAATATTTAAAATGTTAACACATTTCTGCTTAATAATCCGCAGACTCGATACTTTAAAGATAAACCGGAGGATGTGGAACGATTTCGTAGAAATGCAGAAGAGTTTGTAGACAAGTCTATGGGTACAGATGCCTGCCTCATATTTGCTCCTTCACAGGTAACGTAGAGCTATCAGTTTGAAGTTTTAAACTACAGGGGTTCTCATTTGCTGAGTGGTCTGTAGCGCTGTCACACAATTAGGCCATTATGAATTAATTGCTAGATTACCATCCATTTTTTCTTAAAAAGGGGAAGGATTTTATTTATTTATTTTTTTTATGAAAATAAAAAAAGTTGGGTCGGTATGATATTAGGGGGGCAGGTGGAGATGATAATCTAGCTATTAAATTATTATGGCCTTACTTACCTCTCATTGTTGAGGTCTTTGGTTCGAGCCCAGTTCAGTCCAAACTTGCCAATTATTGTGGAAGATTCAGCTCTGATTCATAAATGAGTTCTGTGATACCTATCAATTTTTAGATTTTTATATCTGACCACTATAATGTGATTCGACCCACCCAGTCAAAATTGGCTAGAAATTTCAAATTAACATCACATTCTCAGTGGCTACTTTGTATAATACTGGCCATTCCAAACATGATAGCAATAGATAAATCAATTCAATATGAAGGCAAGGCATTAAAAAGGTGTTTCAACATCACACACAAACTACCGTAAATTCCCTTATTAACCCCCCCCCCCCCCCTCTCTAATAAACACCCCCTTACCTATTTTTCTGGAAAATTAATAAATAAAACGTATATGCGAGTTGAGTGCGTATTTGCCCATCTTTCCCAGATCGATTATTTTGTTACACAGACAACAATTAGCGGAGTGTTTATCACCTTTGAGCTCTCTAACCCATTTATATCTTGAGTCACTTAACCACTTTTGGTTGAATATACACTTCCCTATATTTGCCGTTAAAACTAGTAAAAATGCCGTCTGTCGATTAAAACATTACAAAAGTCTTTCCGATGCGGTTAGTCTGTGTACGCTGAAAGCTCATTGTTCTACATTGATAAGAGCAAGCATCCAAGTGATTTAAAGTGAAGAGTACACTGACCATAAATTCAGATATTCCAGTACGCGGGCTAGTAGTTTCATTCAGATTTTCAGCTTTTTTTCATCCTATGTCGATTATTTTATTCACTCTCAAATAATTCTGAACAACTTTTTCGGGGATTTAAACCGGATTTAAGTTTTTTTTTCAAGGGCTTAATTGGTTTTATTGTATTTTTAACTGTTGTTAAATTTGCTTTTTTTTATCTTAAATAAACGCCCCCACCTTGTAAAATGTAACGCCCCCGGGGGAGTTAATAAGGGAATATATGGTACACAAAGCGCAGCACTTTCTATATAAATTTTATTCTTTCATTATTATATATTTCATTTTAAACTGTAATCATCACTACTTAAACACAATATACGCTTTAAAAAAACATAGTTCAGACAAAGTTCCAATCTCAGATCTTCACACACACATTCCTATTCGAAACCCAACCTTCCAAAAAAAAAAAAACGTGACTAAACATACTCGCTTTCCAAAGTAAACTGCCCACTCCCAAAACTAAAACTGGTAACTTGCACTATTAAATGACATAAAAATGATGGCTAATTCATATACAGTCACCAGGCCTTCTAAAATTCCAAAATGCAAATCGGTCCAGGTTTTTTTACTACCGTAAGAATCGCACTTATTTAAAAAAAATCACTAAAATTGCCTTACATTATGCCTTTACATGTATACATACCCCACCCACAATGTCTGCAACATCATGCATTTTCTGCGTTTATTTATTAATAAGGAACGATTTCAAGTTTATTTGTGTATTATTTATAACATACTTTACCACAATGTGTACATTTTAATGACTGACATTATGTTTCCGCGTTACTGAATAATTTTCATTATATTAAAAATGATCGATTGAACCGGAAGTGATGCAAGTTCCGGAAGCTGCGTGAAATAATCACCGTGGAAACCAATGTAACGGTTCAACCACCAAAATAAATAATTCCGAACCTGTCCCAAATCAAAACAAAATTGGTCCGGGTTCACTTTCATTAATTAATATCATCAATTTTATAATTAAATTATTTTTTTAAAAAAAATGAAACAAACAAGTAACGCTGCACGTTTTATCAAATATTTTAATGACGCAAACAATATTCGGTCCGACCGTCCCAGCTTTGGTTAGCGGTATATCAAAGAAATTACGGACGCAAACACAGTCTTTTGATGAACCAACAGAATGCTATGGGTCGCTGATCACACATCGGAGGCGTGCTTCATAGCGATAGACTCTTCCGATAAACTCCCCTAATACTGTCAATGGTTTGGTCGAAATTGACATCATTTCGCACAGCAGGTGACAAAAGAAACAGACTATTGGGTCAAATGATATTGCCGCAAGGCGTATTTCACAGGTCAGTATGGCATGATAAGAGCAATTTATGAGATTTTATACGACCGATAGAAAATATCTGGACCGATTTTTTATTGAACTTTGAAAATATTTGGACCGATTTTTTATTAAACTTTGAAATGAAAACCGGTTTTGAATTTCAGAAATCGGTCCAAAAACCGGCAATTTTAGAAGGCCTGACAGTCACATTGTTCATGCACGTGGACAATTAAATATATGTTAACCAAGTTCACATCTCTATCTTAGACCTGTTTATGCTACTGTCACTCATTTTATACGAATGCGGGCCTTTTGCCTAATTACAAACATGTAAAAAAGCTTCCTAATTGTTCACCGTGTCACTCGCTAAATGCAAACATCCAGTTACAAGGAGATGATATATATTTCAATGACTTCTTATTTGATGTATACACTTTATATCGTTTGACAAGTACTCGGCCGTCAATCATCAGAACATTTCATAACATGTTCCATTTAGCTTTTTATTAAAGTTATAGATATTCCATCATTGTTTCCATATTAAACTTATTAAATTAATTCGATAAAAATACAATAATTAATGAGTGACTATAAAACATAGGAAGAAAAAAAGAGAACTTTATTTCTACATCTACTTCCATTGTCTGTAGGTCCGGATTATTCTAAGTGAATAATAGTGCAGCCAGTCATCAAGATTGCTCACTTCTCACAGCTGAGATCATGGGTTCATGCACAGCTTATTTCTAAAACTTTACTTGAGAAAATTAACCAGTTACTTGAGGAAGGACAATGGTTCTTCTCAGATTTATTCTGAGAGTTCCTCCACCAATAATGGGGTTTAATGCCTTTTCTACACATTTTAGGTTATATATGGCATATCAAGTTTTACTGATGGAGGAAGACCTCAGAATGAGTCAGACTGAGAAGAACCACCGTCCTTCTGCAAGTAACTGGCAAACTTTCTCACATAAATTTTTTGGAGTGGGCGGAACTCTAACCTACGACCTTAGCGATGAAAGGTGAGTGATTTTGAGACGGCCCCCAAGACCACTCAGCCACAGATGACTCACTCCACCACCAATAAAACTGGAAGCCAATATATAACCTGTCATGGTTGAAAATGGCCTTACTTTATTCAATTAACATTAAAGTAAAATGTATTTTTTGTTTGAATTATATGAATACATAGTCTCACTCCAGATTGCGCTCTTTTTTAATCTTTTTTTTTTTCTGTTAAACACATGAGCTGCATTCATCTGAGTTCAGTTAAACAATAAATGTGTTTGCTAACAGTCATCTGAATGACTTGTTCACATACATGTAACAAAGCAAACACCTTAGAGAGCTGTTTGCTTGTGTTTGTACATGTGACTTAAAGAGAAATGGAGGGACTGTGCATCTGTAGTCCGATGTCAGTTTACTGTTCATTCAGTTGAACAACATTAACTTTATAAAAACATTAATCATGTTTCACTGAACTGAGTTAAGCCCGAGTGAGTGTAGAAGCATGATTATACAGTTTACCATTGCTAATCCGGCTTATAGCTGACATGACACGCATTAATGTAATACCAATATAATCAGATAGATGTTTAGTACTAGATTGACCCAATTGTACTGTGTATTGTTTGTTACAGATTGCATTAGCTGGTGTGATACTGAGTGCTGGGGAAGAAAATATTAGTCTTGACAAGTAAGCCTTGGTATAGTTTCTCATGTGGTTTCTTACAGTCAGATGGTCAATCATCCTGAATGGTTCATGAATATTAATGGAACAAATGGTTGCTTTTGACTGTTTCTGTTTGTCACATTTTCTTAATTATTTGTCATATATTAGAGATAGGATGTAACTAAAGATGTGAAAACCTGTGGCCCAACGCCAGTGCTGTAAATAAGATATAGGAATAAACTCGGACTGTTTCTGTACATAATATATATAGGTATAATCTCACCATTGATTTTTAGCTCCATTTTTCGCAGAATAAATAAAGCTTTTCTACTCACCCGACGTTGGCATCACACTTGGTTAAAGTTTTGTGTGTAAGTCATTATCTCAGTAATCATTGCATGTATTTACTTGAAACTTTACACAAGACTTCCCAGTCATCAAGCATACTACAATAATTAAGTTAGATAACTATTGGATTACTATAATGCGAAATTATTGGCTTTGTTTCACTTAGAGATTCTGTTTGAAGTTTTGCATGCAAGTACCATCATGTCCATATCTCACCAACCACTCAATGTATTTGATTTAAACTTCTCACAAGACTTTCCAGTCACCAAACCTACTAAAATAACTAAGTTGGGTAACTCTTGCATGAATATAATGAAAGTATTGCCCTTCTGTGACTTAAAAATTTTGGTTAAAGTTTTGCGTGCAAATACCATCAAGTCCATATCACACCAACCACTCAATGTATTCGATTGAAACTTTACATATGGACTTGTAGTCATGAAACCAACTAAATTGATCAAGTGGGATAACTCTTGCCAGATATTTTTGCAAATAATGGCCTTAGTTTGACTTATAAATTTTATAACTCAGCAGCCACTGCATGTATTGGGTTGAAACTTTATACAAGGTATTGCAGTTATAAGACCTACTCAATTTAGTAAGTTTGATAACTCTTGTTTGCCTAGATTTGTCATCAGTCTCAATCAAATTTGTACTTTGTGACAAATATTTGAATAGTTGAGCGTGCTGTCGATAAGACAGCTCTCGTTTTTTTTTTCTTAATTCACAATTTTCAAACATGACAATGCTTGTAAAATGTTGAAAATACATAAATAATGCTATTCCAAAAAAAAAAAGAGCATTGAAATAAGAAAAATGCATTTTTAAAGAAGAAGAAAAAACAAGGATTATTTATAACCGGCATTATGCAGCTACACCACGGAAGCTATATATCCACTTTTTGCAAATGTTGATGATTGTTGCTATAGTAATAGTGCCAAACCGTGGTGTTTTACCAAAGATGTGAATTTTTTATTGGTGTTTCTCATGCACATAAACATTAATATTTTGTCACATTTAAAGGGTAAACAAAACTTTAGCTTATAAGGTTATTTTGAAAATATACATGGCTGGTATGCCTGCTGCTTGAAGTGTAATGAGTATTTTTCCATTATTCAAGCGCACCGTCCAAATCTCCTTCCATTTCAGTCTACCAGCCTTGGTTGTAAGCAAAAATGATTGAAATCTTGTGTGAATGTTAGGATGGATTAAATTCCGTTTGGATATTTTGGTGAAATTTTGTGTGGATGTTGAGATTGGTTTTGAGGGAAGTCTATTCAAGGGTAATAAAAAGAATGTATTTCTGTTGGTTTAGCACCATAGACAGAAATCCTTTCCAGTACGAGACATACAGTAATGGCTTCTTAGCCCCTCTTGTTAGTTACCTTAAAGTATATGATATAAATGCTGCTGTATGTGTTGGCATAGCTAAGTATCTGTCTGAATGTAGACGGCAGCGTGATCTAGTGGTAGAGTGTCCGCCTCTCATGCGGAAGGTTATGGGTTTGATCCCCAGCCGGGTCATACCAAAGACTTTAAAATGGTACTAAAAGCTTCCTTGCTTAACGCTCAGCATTAAAAGGAAAGTTCTAGGTCTGGTCAGCCCGGTGTCGGTATAATGTGACTGGGTAGGGTATCATACCAAGTAGACACCGTAGTGATACGACTGAAAAATTGTTGAAAGCGACGCTAAACACCATACAACAACAACAACTATCTGAATGCTTTTACTTTGTACTACTAGAGCAAAACTTGACAAACTTTATTTGAATTTAAAATTTTGTAGTAAAAATAATTATCAGTTTAGAATCACAAACCTCATGACTGAACACTCTTATGTGCTCTTGAGGCCATTTAGCTCAGTCTGTAGTGTGTCTGATTATCAATCCAGTAGTTGTGATTTCGAATCCCTGCCCGGCCACAGTCTCCGGGTTGAATAATATACGGCATTGTGTCTGATTTAATTAGGAAAGTTATCATTTACTTGTGGAGATGGGTGTGCTTGAGAACTAGTGAACCATCGAGGATCGCAGGAAAGAGTGGATCTGTTAACTAATTATGTGATAGCCCTTGATGGCATAAACATTATGCTAAATATTTAAACATATTTTTTGTGCTCTATCTTCTTTCAATAGTGAGATTATTATTATTAAGAATATATGCATGATGATCTTGACCCTTTGTTTTGTATAATGCTTTTGTTTCAGGTATGTTACTACAGTTCTGTTAAAAGAATCTCCTCCAGATGAAATAAAGAGGATGGCTCACCAAATAAAACGTACGTGGCTGGTCTTGGTATATTGTTCTAAGTAATATAGTTAAAAAGTTTTTTGATTTTTGAATCAAGACAGTGAAAAAAAAGATTTTGTTTTCTTTCATATTTTTTAAGCATAAATCCAGACTAATTAGTTGATTACAGAACTCCATAAACAGATTCTGGTTTCATCTCGATATTTTTACCAAATGAGGTTAATTATACCCATAGATACAAAGTATATTGAGGCTTTATAGGAGTAATGTTCGTCGGTTGGTCAGTCTGTGGACAATTTCTGAATCACTGTTTCACAGCAACCATTGGCCAAAATTCAATGAAACAAGGGTGACTGGTACCAAGCATTTTTGTATATAGTCGACATGTTGCGTGCGAATACATTTTCAACAAGTTCTGGCCCTTTCAATTTTTCAGACATTTTTTTGCAGTCGCTATTTTTCGGCAACGACTGGCTGGAGTTAAGTGATTGGTAACAAGCCTAGTTAAGTGAGTTATGGCCTTTTGAACTTTTCAAAAGTAGAGCATGCTGTTCTTTGACAACTCCTGTTTTAAAGTCCCCACCATAATATGAGGGTGTGGGAGGGGGGTGGGGGTTGGGGGTATACACTTGCACTTGTTCCTCCATCTGTTTGTATGTATTTCCATATAGTTTGTGTTTTAACAAACTTCTGATATCATTTTCAAGGCATTGTCTTCCAAAACTTATTACACATGTGAAGGATTGTGGCATTTTGATGCAATTGTTCAACATACAGAACTGATGAATCGGAGAAGTTCATGTCTCCCCAGTTTCTCTTGCAATTATCAAGTACTTATACATGAACCTATTTACTATTGGCGAATATTCACACTTTGGATCAAACAAGACTTGAACCCATGAACTAAAAGATTGAAGGTCAGTGAGCTGAAAAAACTGCCATGGCTACCTCGGACACTGGGGATACCACAACAGTCCTACAAACATGCCCCCTGGTGCTCAGACTGTTGTCTGTTGTCGGACTTATTGGTCTACATCTACAAGCTGAACTGGTAGCAGGTATATAAATACAAATGATCAAGTTAATAGTACAGTGGATAGAGTGTTAGTTGCTTATGTCAGGGTCCTACACCAGACCCAGTGTCCTCGCAAAAACAACACTCAGTTATGGTTCTACCTTGAGAACAGACTGTAGAAGGATTCAAACTGTTAACTTATTTCACAATAGCGCTAAATTAAATTAATACATGTATAAACTAGGTTATAAATGAATTTACATGTCTGACTACAGGTATCAAGTGCATGGTAAAAAATCAGGAATCTTTGCAGAGAGAGTTGATTGGACCCGTGCAGAAAAAATTAGAAAATTGTCGCAATCAGGAAAATAATCCAGAATCTGAAATGTAAGTATCAGTCACATGTTGATATTCAGGTGTGTCCATTCTAATGTTCTTGTACATGTGTTTCAATGTTCTTGTACATGTGTTTCAGTGTTCTTGTACATGTGTTTCAGTGTTCTTGTACATGTGTACCAGTGTTCTTGTACATGTGTTTCAGTGTTCTTGTTCATGTGTACCAGTGTTCTTGTACATGTGTTTCAGTGTTCTTGTACATGTGTTTCAGTGTTCTTGTAAATGTGTTTCAGTGTTCTTGTACATGTGTACCAGTGTTCTTGTACATGTGTTTCAGTGTTCTTGTACATGTGTACCAGTGTTCTTGTACATGTGTTTCAGTGTTCTTGTACATGTGTTTCAGTGTTCTTGTACATGTGTTTCAGTGTTCTTGTACATGTGTTTCAGTGTTCTTGTACATGTGTACCAGTGTTCTTGTACATGTGTTTCAGTGTTCTTGTACATGTGTACCAGTGTTCTTGTTCATGTGTTTCAGTGTTTCATGTTCATGTGTACCAGTGTTTTTGTACATGTGTACCAGTGTTCTTATACATGTGTTTCAGCGTTCTTGTACATGTGTACCAGTGTTCTTGTACATGTGTTTCAGTGTTCTTGTTCATGCGTTTCAGTGTTCTTGTTCATGTGTTTCAGTGTTCTTGTACAAGTGTTCAGTGTTCTTGTACAAGTGTTCCATTGCCATGTGTACCTTTGAATAACATATAGAATCACTCATATTTTAGATACAAGAGAAAATTGGAAGAGATGTATGAAGACGATGAAGAAGTGAGAAGTAGAAAACGTGCACGCATAGCTCAGGTAATCAGACATAATGTAAATACATGTGTTTGCTGCATACTTTAATACTAGTACATGCACTTCATAAGCTCAAATTGTCTTCGATAAGTTATTGTTTTATCGCATGTTATTAAAGCTGAACTATTCCTGTGTTAAACTTTCAGTGGTAAATTCTAAAGTTCTGATTATTCCACACATGGTTGTAATAAATGTATCACTTTGAGGAGAACTATATTTCTTGCTAACTGGATAAGAATATTTGTATTTTTACCAGGGGGAAATAAAGCATACAATACAATATGCCATCAATAAAACTTTTCTCTATTTCTTATTATAGGAGGAGAAAGATGCCGAGAATGCTCTTCTAGGAATTTGAAAACACTGACCAAGTTGACAGTCTGGAGTTTAAACATTCATCAATCATTGTATATGGAAGATAGTCCTGAATGAGAAGTGACAGATTTATCTTGTAGGGATCCATTTCAACATACGCACATTGACAGTTGATCTGTTTTTGAGTGAGGTTGACATTGACATGCTAGCATGTATGTACAATAACGCACAATCTTTTTGATAAAGGTTTGGTTTAAATGTCATTAAATATGCCTCGTGCAAAGAATGACTAGCTCTTGAGGCAGATGAAAGCATGGTTATGGTAAATACAGGTTTTGTGTGCTCAAGAAAGGTGACTAATTCATAGAGGCAGCCACTAACAAGAGACTGAATATGTTGTTTCTGTTCAAGTGGGAATGCTTGCATTCATTCATCACCATTTTGTTAGAATATTTGGCAATAATTGATAAACTGACACTTGACATTCTTTTTGAAAAGTATTAACCTCCGTGGTGCAGATTGAAACTCAAATATTCTAGTATAAATGTAAATTTTATTGTCATGTCTACTTTGGAATGGGGCATAATTCTGGTAGGTATGTATGCAGACTGGTTATGCTCCTTTGTAAAGGGGTATAACTCTGATAAGTATGTATACAGACTGGTTGTGCTGCTTTGTAAAGGGGCATAACTGTGGTAAGTATGTAAACAGACTGGGTGTGCCGCTTTGTAAAGGGGCATAACTCAGGTAAGTATGTATACAGACTGGGTGTGCTGCTTTGTAAAGGGGCATAACTCTGGTAAGTTTGTATACAGACTGGGTGTGCTCCTTTGTAAAGGGGCATAACTCTGGTAAGTATGTATACAGACTGGGTGTGCTGCTTTGTAAAGGGGCATAACTCTGGTAAGTATGTATACAGACTGGGTGTGCACCTTTGTAAAGGGGCATAACTCTGGTAAGTATGTATACAGGCTGGGTGTGCTCCTTTGTAAAGGGGCATAACTCTGGTAAGTATGTATACAGGCTGGCTGTGCTCCTTTGTAAAAGGGCATAACTCTGGTAAGTATGCATACAGGCTGGGTGTGCACCTTTGTAAATGGGCATAACTCCGGTAAGTATGCATACAGGCTGGGTGTGCTGCTTTGTAAAGGGGCATAACTCTGGTAAGTATGTATGCAGACTGGTTGTGCTGCTTTGTAAAGGGGCATAACTGTGGTAAGTATGTAAACAGACTGGGTGTGCCGCTTTGTAAAGGGGCATAACTCAGGTAAGTATGTATACAGACTGGGTGTGCTGCTTTGTAAAGGGGCATAACTCTGGTAAGTTTGTATACAGACTGGGTGTGCTCCTTTGTAAAGGGGCATAACTCTGGTAAGTATGTATACAGACTGGGTGTGCTGCTTTGTAAAGGGGCATAACTCAGGTAAGTATGTAGACAGACTGGGTGTGCTGCTTTGTAAAGGGGCATAACTCTGGTAAGTATGTATACAGACTGGGTGTGCTGCTTTGTAAAGGGGTATAACTCTGGTAAGTTTGCATACAGGCTGGGTGTGTACCTTTGTAAAGGGGCATATTTCAGGTAAGTATGCATACAGGGTGGGTGTGCTCCTTTGTAAAGGGGCATAACTCAGGTAATACAGGCTGGGTGGGCTGCTTTGTAAAGGGGCATAACTCAGGTAATACAGGCTGGGTATGCTGCTTTGTAAAGGGGCATAACTTTGGTAAGTATGCATACAGGCTTGGTGTGCACCTTTGTAAAGGGGCATAACTCTGGTAGGTATGTATACAGGCTGGGTGGGCTGCTTTGTAAAGGGGCATAACTCTGGTAAGTATGTATACAGACTGGGTGTGCTGTTTGTAAAGGGGCATAACTCCGGTAAGTATTTATACAGACTGGGTGTGCACCTTTGTAAAGGGGCATAACTCTGTATATAGACTGGCTGTGCATCTTTGTAAAGGGGCATAACTCTGGTAAGTATGTATACAGACTGGATGTGCTACTTTGTAAAGGGGTATAACTCTGGTCAGTATGTATACAGACTGGGTGTGCTCCTTTGTAAAGGGGCATAACTCTGGTAAGTATGTAAACAGACTAGGTGTGCTCCTTTGTAAAGGGGCATAGCTCTGGTAAGTATGAATACAGACTGGTTATGCTCCTTTGTAAAGGGGCATAACTCTGGTAAGTATGTATGCAGACTGGGTGTGCTCCTTTGTAAAGGGGCATAACTCTGGTATGTATACAGACTGGGTGTGCTGCTTTGTAAATAAAGAGTTTATATATTGAATAGTGAATCACAAAGAGTTTAAATTGTTCATGTTATGTTACAAAATGAAGGTAATAATCATTGTTTACATTATATTATTACGGTAATGCATCCCCCCTTTTTCAGTCATTCTTGTAGCCATATAGTTATACAATGTGGACCAGTGTTCATGCCAGCAAGTTACCAGATTCCATATGGAGCTTCAGCAAATTCTATCCAATATTCAAACTTACTGTGTCCTCCTTTAATTGCTGTTTTTTACATTGAGAGGGAAATGGCGGAGGTGGGGGGGGGGGGGAATATTCCATGCTATTGGTGTCGTAATCTTTTTGTGTTGGCATGCCATTAAACCCACATTCATTCATTCATTTATCGCCAAGGCTCCAATGTTTTAATAATACTCCCGCCATTAGGAGAATGGTGACAGGACATCAACTGTTACCCCTATCCTTTTATCTGTCTGCCTGAGGTAAAATTGGTTTCCAATCAATAACTATGTACATGTATTCAATTTATGTTTGGTGGGTAGTTGAATAATTACATAATACAGGTCAAATTTAATATTTGTCAATGTCAGATGAATTTTAAAGGAGTAATGGCCACTGTTTTACTTAGTTCCTAACATCTAGCAAGGGTATCTGTGTCCAATGGACACATTTTTAGTTGGAATTGATTTTCTCCTGATACTAAGACCATAATAAATTAATTGCTAGATTATCATCCCTGCCCGCCCCCTAATTTTCATGCTGCCCGACACTTTTTATTTTCATATAAAAACAAAAGAAACAAAAATTAAATGAAAAAAAACAATTTGATAAAAAAAAAATTAAAAAAAATAAAAAATAAAAAGTAAAATCCTCCCGCCCTCCCCCTTTTTAAGAAAAATTTGGATGATAATCTATCAATAAATTTATAATGTTCTTAGGGTATATCAGATGTCGAGTTGTTTGTTTTGTATTTATGTGTTGTTATTATAATTATGTATCTGGCACTCTGGTGTGTGGTGTATATTCAAAGAATACTGAAATGTAGACCAAGTGCTGTTACCATAAAGTGTTCAGAGTGTTATATTAAATGTTAATAAATAAGTTTGTTATAATTATTATTTTCTTGATTATTTTCTTAAAACCAACTTATAAACATTTAGTTTCCACATAATGGTTCAAGAAAGATAATGATTACTTTTTTGTTATATAACAGTATATAAGTTTGAATAAAAGTGTTATCGTGTACTGGGGTATGACAGCAAATACTTTGTTGTATGCCTTGAATGATGTCATTGCATTCATTTCTGTTGATAAACCACCTGCCTAATAAACAAAGGTTTATCATGTAAATGAAAAATTATCAGGTACGTGAATTTGTTATGTATAATCATACATTTTTACCTGGACAGAATCTCTACAAGCTATGACAAAAGTTTAATGCTGATTTTCAATTTCATAAAAAAGGCAAATTAGAAATATTGACATGATAAAGAGAATACCATGTTCGTGTCTAATATTATCAGGTTCAGCACAAAAAAAAAAACAAGGACTCGTTAGAGCCATGTCCTATTTGTTTTTTTAATTCTAAGTCGCATCTAATAAAGTTGATAATATCAGACACTAACATGGTATTCTCTATTTCTGGAAATTCAAACATGCTCAATAATGGTCCAGTTGGACTGATTCTACTTCTTTGCCCAGATTTTATGTATCGCTGTTGTTTTACAAAGATTGATAAACACTAAATATCAAATAAACAAGACCTTGTTGTGGTGACAAGATTATATATATTTTGATAATTCCTCAGTCATAACTCTTGGAGTAATAATCTGATCAGGCAGGTTCATTACTATGTAAGATTAGTTGAGGGGAATGTTGTGTCACAGGCATCTTAGAATTCAGATTTCTTAAAATTGCCGTATCTTAATTTTCAGCTCTACTGGCCAAAGGCCAGAAGTGCTTATGTGATGGCACGTTTTCTGTCGTCTGTTGTTTGTAAGCAGCACTTTCTCTGAAACCATTTTGCCAATTAATCTGAAACTTCACATGGATGTTTCTATTGCATAGGAGACAAAACAGAAGATTTTTTTAATATCTGAAATTCAAGATGACCACCCTTACTAAAAATAGTCCAAAACTTAAAAAATCTTCTCATGAATGGCTCAACAGATTTTCAAAATGTTTACATAGTAATGATAACCAACTATAGTTTTGTTAGATTTGTTCAAATGGTGTCCCTAGGGTTAAAAGTGACCCCGCCCAAAGGGTTCAATTAGGGGACACGTCATTGTAATATATATATTATATTTTTTTTAAATGGAAATGATTATGCCTATATCTTCACAGAAGCATTGTTTGGTGAAGGAGGTTCAGATTTGTAAAAATGACTGGGTTCCACTGTCTTAAGGGGTCAGGAGGGGCCCCAAAAGGGTAAAAATTGGGAATTACTAAAATCGTTTTCTTAAGAACCGGTATGTCAGATTTGTTCATATTTGGCATAAATTGTCCCTATGTGTAGGGGTTTGATTGCAGATAAGAACTTAGAGGCTAAAATTTATAGGGGCCCTGTAAGGGGACTTAAAATTTTACATAGGGACACTATGGGAAAACAGAAAATTCTCTTTTTTTCGTCTATTCTGAAACCACAAGGTCAGTTAAATTGAAACTTGACATGGCTGTTTCTATTGCATAGGAGACTATACAAAAGATTTATTTTTCGATCTGAAATTCAAGATGGCTGCCATTGCAAAAAAATAGTCCAAAACTTAAAGCCTCATTAAACTTCCGAAATGCACACAAATTGATAATAACGAAAATGATTGAAATAACATGTGTCGATAGTATTGCTAAAACCATTCATGTACACACCTTAGTGACTGTTTTTAAAAAGCCAGAAAATAAATAACTTCGATTGAAATATGTTTTTCTTAGGCAAGCGGACCAAACATTTAACTTTTGTTTAATTTTTTGTAATTCCGTAATGACTCGATTGCTTTTCGACTGTACCACCGCCAGTGTTTGAATACTGCAGAGGTAGTGTGCGGATTAAGACCGTTAGACAAGGGGTTCATTGACAAGATTAGAAAAGTTATGGCTTTACTAATATTATGTATCTGAATTGGGTTTTCTTCTTTTTTTAGAAATATATTAATGTCTGAAATAAAACTATTGAACGTAGTACGCATTATATTATTTGTACGCACTGAAAAACAATAAGTATGGAATACTAGTTTGGTCTAGTTACTTTTGCTCAGGATCCTCCCTTGCATATATGCATGTTACTATGGCAAGCACTATTACACAAATCACTTTATCGCAGTTAATATTGAGAGGCTAACAAGGGTGGTTTGTTTAGTACAGTTATTAAAAAAGTAATTTTAATTTTATATAAACGATTCGTCTCTTACGCGCAATAAATTGGCTCGTGGACTCCAGTTCATTACTGAGGGAAATAAAGGGGATGTTCTTGAAAACTATCTAATTTTAACCCCATCCGCTACAGTTCCCCATACTATGTTCCTCTCTGAAGTGTTACCGATCGACGCGTTTCTAAACAAGCTTTGTAACTCCCCGTTTTTTGCTGAAGGTGTTTATTGGAAAAAGATGAACATTAATTTGTAAACAAAACCCGTTTTTAATTATGTACTAATAATTTGCTTTATATTTATTTTTTTGTTTGCATAGTCTCTCGGTGATAAAAAACATGTATTCTATTATCTGGAAGAGTAAATTTGACTTAAATTAAAACTAAAAAACGACCGTTTAAGAAGTTTAATGAGCCTTTAAAAAATCTTCTTCTCATGAACGGCCCCACAGATTTTCAAAATTGTTATGTAGTAATGATAACCAACTATAGTTTTGTTAGATTTCTTCAAATGGTGTCCCTTTGGTTAAAAATGACCCTGCCCCAAGGGTTCAATTAGGGACACGTCATTATAATTAATATATATATTTTTTTAAATGGAAATGATTTTGCCTATATATTCACAGAAGCCTTGTTTGGTGAAGGAGGTTCAGATTTGTAAAAATAACTGGGTTCAATTGTCTTAAGGGGTCAGGAGAGGCCCTAAAAGGGTAAAAATTGGTATTTACAAAAACTGTTTTCTTAAGAACCAGTATGTCAGATTTGATCATATTTGGCATAAATTATCCATATGTGTAGTGGTTTGATTGCAGATAAGAATTTAGGGGCTAAATTTACATAAGAATATTATAAGGAAAACTGATTTTTTTCATTTTGCATGCATGTGTACAAAAAAGCTTCTTTTTAAAATTTGAATCATTTCTGCTCATAACAAATCGCTCAGAGTGGGTGATTGAAGTTCTGACAATTTAAGGGGCTGGGTTGTATAAGATTTCTGTGCAAGGGACTATATTTTTTACAGATGAATGGTATGGGAATTTAAAGTATTTCCTTTTCATAGCAATTAAGTTTTTGTTCAGTATGGGTGTGGTTGGGGTATTTATCAATAAGACATGATGATTACAGTCAATGAAGCTAAGTTTTATAAAATATCAATTTAAATGCACTACTTTCTGTTTTATATGACAAAACAGTCAAGACGCTGCAATTTAAAGAAATCTGATTTTTATAATGCATTGATTAAACATTTGCCTTAAGAGTCATTGAAACGGTAATTTTGTATTATTACTAAAGACAAACTGTCTTTATCTGTTAGTTTACTGATTTTGTCCAAATGTTTTAATAAGTGAATTGGGTTTATATCTCCATATTGTGTTGTTAAAGTTTTTATTCAAATATGTACTTTACCATTTCTGTTAGAAAAAAATATTACGTGATAAATTAGAACTTTTTATGACAGCAAAGGTCATCTAGCTAATCTAATCACCCTGTGGCTGTTGCCTGTACATTGTGTCTGTTGTCCATACATTGTGTCTGTTGTCCAAACATTGTGTTAATTGTCCGTACATTGTGTTTGTTGTCCATACATTATGTCTGTTGTCCGTTCATTGTCTCTGTTCTCCATACAATGTGTCTGTTGTTGTCTGTACATTGTGTCTGTTGTCTGAACATTGTGTCTGTTGTCCGTACATTGTGTCAGTTGTTCGTACATTGTGTCTGTTGTCCATACATTGTGTCTTGTCCGTACATTGTGTCTGTTGTCTGTACATTGTGTCTGTTGTTCATACAGTGTGTTTGTTGTTTGTACATTGTGTCTGTTGTCCATACATTGTGTTTGTTGTCTGTACATTGTGTCTGTTGTCCGTACATTGTGTCTTGTCTGTACATTGTGTCTGTTGTCCATACATTTTGTCTTTTGTCCATACATTGTGTCTGTTGTTCGTACATTGTGTCTGTTGTTTGTACATTGTCTGTTATTCATACATTGTGTCTTGTCCGTACATTGTGTCTGTTGTCCGTACATTGTGTCTGTTGTTCATACATTGTGTTTGTTGTTTGTACATTGTGTCTGTTGTCCATACATTGTGTCTGTTGTCTGTACATTGTGTCTGTTGTCCGTACATTGTGTCTGTTGTTAGTACATTGTGTCTTGTCTGTACATTGTGTCTGTTGTCCATACAATTTGTCTGTTGTCCATACATTGTGTCTGTTGTTCGTACATTGTGTCTGTTGTTTGTACATTGTCTGTTGTTCATACATTGTGTCTGTTGTCCATACATTGTGTCTGTTGTCCGTATATTATCAAGAAAGGTTTAAAACAAGACAAAAATAACTATCGCCCAATTTCCATTCTTCCTATTCTGTGTAAGATACTTGAGAGACACGTTAGTAATAGTGTTCAGTCTTTTTTTAAATACATACAATTTATTGCATGAAAGACAATCAGGGTTCAGATCTGATCATTCATGCGAAACAGCATTAACACTGATGGTTGATGACTGGATCCATATTTCTTGACCTATCTAAAGCATTTGATCTGGTTGATCATAGTTTACTGCTTGAAAAACTAAATGTATACCATTTCCATAAAGATGTACAAAATTGGTTTAAACCCTATTTATGTGAACATTCACAAAAAGTTTCAATATCTGGTACACTTTCAGAAAGTAAATCAGTAACAGTTGGTGTACCCCAAGGATCTGTTTTAGGCCCACTTCTATTTATTATCTTTATCAATGATATGCCCTTATGCACTCAGTATTCAAAAATGAACATGTTTGCTGATGACTCCTCTATCACTTTATCTGGTAATTCAATATCAGACATCACCGAATCTCTTAATAATGATTTAATAAATGTCCAGCAATGGTGTAATAATAATTTGATGACCATAAACACTTCAAAAACCAAAGCAATGTTTATAGCCTCTCATCCAAAGCAACCACTATTCAGATCAGCTGAGCACTTAAAAATAGGAGATGAGGCTATTGAATTTACCAGTAGTAAAAAAACTTCTGGGAGTAACAATTGACAACACATTAACATGGACTCAACAAGTTGAAAACACTCTAAAAAAATGCAATTCCTTATTATACTTACTTGGCCGAATAAAATACTATTTATCAATACCTATAAGGAAATTATTTTACAATTCTTACATACTTTCTCATCTAGACTATTGCTGTACAATATGGGGAAATTGCAACTCTGACTTATCTGACAACGTATTAAAATTTCAAAAACGTGCTGCAAGACTTATCCTTGATAAAGACATTGATACACCATCTGAAACATTATATAATGATCTAAAATGGATGAAATTCCATGAAAGAGTAGAATATAAAAAGGCTATTTTAATGTTCAAGATCATCAACAACTTGGCCCCAGAGTATTTGCAAAATAATTTTATCCCAACACCAAATATACATTCTAAAAATCTACGCTCACAGTCAAATAATTCTCTATATGTACCAAAACCAAAGTTAGAAACATATCGTAAAACTCTTATATATTCTGGATCCAAAATCTGGAATTCTAAATTTGCTTCATCAGTTCAAGAATTTAAGAGATATTATATAACATTTAAATATAAAAGTCCCCTGTCACAACAAAGATAAATTTTCATTGTGTTACAAAACATTAAACTTGTATCCTTATTGCAGTCAGTTGATTCTTATAATCATTGAATGTATCATTGACTGTCTAAATATATTTTGTAGTGAACTCATGATTTTCAAGTGTAATTTTTACATTATAATACTGTTATTTCCTTCCTTGAAATATATTATTGAATTAGTTAAATAAACAATGAATATTCATTGCAATTGAAATATACATTACAAATTTAATATGTCTCTGAAAGTTTAAGACCTGCAGTAGACCTTAGATATTTTTCATGTAGCATCTGTTGCAAATAGAGCGATTCAGGTCCTCTTGTTATTTTACATAAAACATAACTTTAAATAAAGAAATGTTTAAAATAAGTAGCTCTATATTATTGACTTGGTCAGCGTTTTCCTATTGGTTAACGTTTTCCTCATAATTTAGTCAGCCCATAGCTGACGTCAACAAAAAAGTCAGCGTTTTAGAGTGGCCCGCTACACTCTTTAAATTAGAGGTACTCAGACAAACATTCAACTGTT
Source organism: Panopea generosa (assembly GCA_029582155.1). Lineage (NCBI taxonomy): Eukaryota > Metazoa > Mollusca > Bivalvia > Adapedonta > Hiatellidae > Panopea > Panopea generosa. The sequence continues at coordinate 60,367,451 of CM055899.1, read as the reverse complement.
CGCTTCCTGCTTTACGGCTTGCGTTAAATGTAAATTTTTATTGGATTAAGTCATGGCTACTGGTGGAGGATGTCCGGTTCCACCTCGCTTACAGAAAACAAATTCCATAAAAAGGGAAGGTGCCAAATCTTCGGTAGAAATTCTTCAACAGATGGGATTTTCACGACAAAGGGCGTAAGTCATTTATAGCAGTCGATGTGTTTTACCAATCCTTATATATGTTTCACGGTTGTGAAAATCGTGACTAACATTCAATAAGGGTGTAACACTATATATCTATAACAATACACATTTTCAAATAGACTTTAAATGTAATTGTAGTTGAATTTATCACCTACATTCTCATAGATATTTTGTGCAGTGATTCCCTTGATGAAAATATCTCTCACAACAGCTAATTTTTCCAGAGCGGATCCAGATTGTTGTGTGTATGTGGGTGCTGTGAATAAAGTGCATTATAATCATTTACTACGAGAAAAGAGCACACACCCTAAAATGATTTTCCTCAAGAGTAGAGAGAGCATCCCTATCATCTACATTGAAACTAAAATAGTCATCTTTTTTTTTTTATGCTCATCCAATGGGGGGAAGCATATAGTCACCGCTTTGTGCGTGCATCCATCCGTGTATCTGCAAGTATTTTTCCGGGCTATTTCTCTGCAACCTCTTGTTGGAATTTTATGAAACTTGCTAGGATGCATCATTACCAAGTGCAGATGCGCATATTGTCTATGTGTTCCACTTCTATGTTGTTTTTTTCACGGAGTTATGACCATTGATTGAGTCTGTGACCGAATTATTGTCCGGGCTATTTCTCTACAACCCCATGTTGGAATTTTGTGAAACATGCTAGGATGCATCAATACCAAGTGCAGATGCGCATATTGTCTACGTGTACCGGTTTGATGATTTTTCACGGAGTAATGGCCCTTTGATTCTGTTTGTGAAAAATTATTGTCCGCGCTATTTCTCTACAACCATAGTTGGAATTTTATGAAACTTGCTAGGATGCATCATTACCAAGTGCCAATGCGCATATTGTCTATGTGTTCCGGTGCGATGATTTTTCATGGAGTTATGGCCCTTTCATAGAGGCTGTGACCAAATTATTGTCCGCGTTTTTTTCTACAACCTCAGGTTGGAATTTTATGAAACTTGCTATGTTTGTGTTCCGGTTTGATGATTTTTCACAGAGTTATGGCCCTTTGATTGAGTCTGTCACCAAATTCTTCTCCACTCTATTTCTCTACAACTTGTGGTTGGAATTTTATGAAACTTGCTAGGATGCATCATTACCAAGTGGAGATGTGCATATTGTCATCATGACGCTATTTCGCTACAACCTCTGGTTTTAATTCTGTAAAAATAGCTAGGATCTTCGCATATTGTCATTTTGTTCCGGTTCAATGATTTGCGAATGAGTTCTGTGAAGTGCAGAGTCACATATTGTTCCTGCTATGCAGTTTGGTATTTTTCAACCAGGTAGCTGGTACAGAGTCAAACACTTACTTGGGGAGCGTCCATAGATCCCACCGATATTTTCTTGTTGTAAATTAGCTGTACCAAAGCACATAATATAGTAGATTACAAATGAAAAAACACACACATTTTTTTTAATAATCCTGTAGTTACCAAAAACATATATATTAAATATATATATAATATGTAGCTTTGGTTATATTTTATATTGATATTTTAAATATGTAGTAAGCCTGCTTAAAATGGCTCGTGTCCAATATGTTTGTAACCTCTGTTTTTGTGTATAGCGTTGGAATGCAAGTGATTGATTGAATGCATGCATGTTTGTTAGATTCTGCTTACAAAAATAACTCAAAGAACTCTGTGCAATTAACCTGCCAAATATTCTCGCATGTCTAAATTCACCAGAACGCTACTGAACTACACCAAGTGAAGACCTACAAAATTAATATATGATTACAACTATTTATTGAGAAGAAATATTTATATATTTAAATAAATTATTTCATAATATTTTAACGCGGTCTGGTAAGTCATTTGTAACTCGTATTATTATTAGTAGTACTGCAAAGTATGTGTAATTTGCATTAACGAGATGTGTGGACTTACATGTTTAAGAATAATTGTCTTTTTATTTTTCTAAATGTATGTTTTATGTATAACAGGTTATAATTGTTATATTATAATAATTATCCTCCAATTAAAACCAAATCTCATATCAATAGACTTGGTGTTGGAACTATCTACCCGGTTACATATATAAACTACATATTTATATATATAACAACAGTGTTTTTTATCGGCCATTTTCATAGCCATTATTGGGTCATATTCCAAATGGCAAATAGTACTTTTTTTTCCCCGATAAAGTGGTAATAATTCCCAATTGAAAGCTTCAATAATTGTAAATTTAAACTTGCTATAATACCTTGATAAAATAAAAAAGTTTTTGAATCTCTAATCAAATGGCCAGAGAAGCAACTGTACACATTTTAATGAAGTCAAACAAATATATTTAATGAAAAAGTTTTCCCAATGTTAATGAAAACACTGCTAAAATTCCCAATTCCAAGGGTATGGGTCATCTTCCCAAAATGGTGAGAGAAAAAACACTGAACAAGTGTACAGTTAAACTTTTAATAAGTTACCAAAGTCATATAGTGATTTACTAATGGACTTACTTGTGCAAGACTTACTTGTGCACCTTTGCACAAATAAGTCCATAAATTTTGTAACCCACTTTTAATATGCCTTTGATAACTGAGGTTACTTGTTATATGTCTTTAGTAACTTAGAAAAAAACATTCTCAACACCCTTAATGGGCTAATACTTAACCTACATTTAAAAACAAGAATCATATTTGTGTTTGGATGCCCCTGCAATTTGAAAAATGGTGAAGAGAAATTAAATGGCAACACTGTCCATCTTAAAAAAAATGTTTAAGTGCGACCTTTGAATTTGAGTATTTCTATTACGTAACATGTTTCAATTGTACCAGTATTAAGTCACTGCCTGGACCCCGAATATCAATTACTTTTGTGGAGATTAGTGTGTTGAAGAATGGGTAACCTTCCAGGGTCACATGAAAGAGTGGTTAGGTTAACTGATCGTCTGTTAGTCTTTGATGGCATGAAAAATATTATTGCTATGGTACACTGTTGAAGCAGAAATGTATCTCATAATATATTGGCTGTGCCCGGTTAGCTTAGTCGTTAGCACCTCTTACTATCAATTAAGAGGTGGTGACTATGAATCCCTGTCTGGTCCCAATCTCCATGATGATTGAAATACCATATTGCATTTCATTGCCATTCATTCCCTTGCCGCTGATTCAAGTGGGAAAGTTATAAGTTACTTGCAGAGATGGGTGTGCTAGAGTACTGGGTAACCTTCCAGGGCCCCACGAAAGAGTGATTAGGTTAACTGATCATCTGTTAACCTTCGATGGCATGAAAAATAATGCTAAATATTCAAACGAACAAACAAAAATATAATATATAATTAAATTGTCATTTTGATGGAATGTTGAAGGGTGACTAAAAATATTTGTTGTAGCTATTTATTGCATGCACAATCTTTAAGCAGCGATATTTATAAATGTGTATTGTAATGCATAGAAGCGTTTAAACTAAATTTTAATGTCGTTTTGCTTTGTTTAAAATGGTACATAGATTGTTAAAGTTGTAAATATCTTTTCTTTACAAGAAGTACTTGAAAGTGAATATACAAAATTTAATATTAGCCCTAGTAAACACATGTCTGTGTATGGAGCATGGATAAAGTAACCATTTACTAATTCAAAATAATAATTGCAACAGGGCTACATGCTTAGCATGGCCTCTATATCTTCTTGTACTTTCGTTTTCGCTTCAACAAGATGCATATTATATTATATCCGAATATATATAGTGATTATTGTTGCACTATTAAATGGACTGAAATAAATTATTGATCCTTAATGGATCATTGAAGGTTATATGTGATGTTGGTTGCAGCTGTTTGTTGCATGTATAGTTGTTAACTTTATCTCCAAATATTGCCATGTTCTCAATATCACCTTGCTTTACTTTTGATTTCGTTTAAACAAGGTACATGTTATGTTATATTATATTTGACAGTGTTATCTATATGAATGTCATAAAAGACGAATATCATAAGCATGTTTCGCTATATGCTGAGATATTGGTTAGGATCAGTTTGTAAGTTTTGTCTGAGCCAATATCTCAATATATAGTGTTTATTTAACGTTTTATAACCCCATGCGTGAGGTATAATATTCTCAGTTTGAACAGGTGAATATTCTTAGTCTGAACATGTGAACATATCCATATATGTGTTTACATTTTATTAAATGGCATATGTTTTTTTTTTTATTTCACTGAAAAGTGATCCATTTAATCACCCCGTAATAGGTCTGTGAGGGTCGGGGTGGACCAGCCCTCAACAACCCGTACAAATATATGTATTAGTCAAGTTGTAACATACATTCATATCTATCTGTATATATATATATATATATATATATATATATATAGCATGTGAGTAGTCATGAATCCTTAACTGGATCCTACTCATATAAAGCTATCACTTCATGTATGTAAATTTGTCTACCCTGTCCAGATGTGTTGCATGTAATTCCATAGCATATAAGTCATGGTCGACACCAAATTTATTGGTTTGGCAGAGGCCTTGATATTGTATCTATGGTTTGCATTGTAGCTAGGCGCACTCGCCGTAGTCTGGTCTGTACATTTATGTCTTGGCTATTCACAAATAATTATCTCCATATATATATCATGCATTGTGAATGAACATCTGAAAAGATCCCAAAAATCATAAATTCCATTGTTGTGAATTTAATTATCTCCCTTTATGAAACTAAATATATATGAATTCACTGTATCTATATGATCCAACGGGTTTATAAATCTGTCCTTTATATAGCATGTGAGTAGTCATGAATCCTTAACTGGATCCTACTCATATAAAGCTATCACTTTATGTATGTAAATTTGTCTACCCTGTCCAGATGTGTTGCATGTAATTCTATAGCATATAAGTCATGGTCGACACCAAATTTATTGGTTTGGCAGAGGCCTTGATATTGTATCTATGGTTTGCATTGTAGCTAGGTGCACTCGCCCTAGTCTGGTCTGTACATTTATGTCTTGGTTATTCACAAATAATTATCTCCATATATATATATATATATACATATATATATTTATATCCTGGAAGGCATATTAATATTTATGATGACAGTGCTGAGAAAATTGAATTGATTTGAACTGAATATATAGCAGTCATATTCATGTACATATAATAATTGTGATTTTTTCTTTAATATGTTTATGTATTGTTCATTCTTGTAGATAAGTTAACTTTTACTTGTTCATTTATTTCATTGTATTATTTATATGCTCTCCTGAAAATTGGAGGAAATAAAGTTATCAATAAGTCATAATTAAATGAGGATTATAATTATGTATGTGGTTTTACACTAATTTTCACATAAACTTAATTGATTTTAGCTAGTTAACAAAGGAGGTTGTTCAAAGCTTAATTTACATAATTATCACCCTTGAGATTGTTTCCTGAGTAAAATCAAGTACTGATTGTTATTTTTTAGAGTCCATTAATTTTGATTGAGCCACACATCTATAGTAATAGCTTCTAACATTATATAGGAAAGTACATTCACTCTATTTCCTTAATCCAATAATTGGACCCTCATGGGTCTTCATCAAGGATAAAAAGCAATCAAACATTGCATCTCAGTGATTGATAGAATGTTACATGTAACATCCAGGCCAGTCAATCGCAATACGCACATACGCCCATGAGTATCATTTTAAATCCGTAAAGCGATTTTTTTAAAAAGGAAAAATAAAATAGATAAAGCAACTTTTTTCTTTTAGATCTAGAAGATTATGTAATTATGTACTAACTTTCTTTCTGTATAACACTATTTCGCGTTTTAAACAAACCCATGAATGGTCTATCAAAACTGAACATTTGCGAATGATTTATTTAAGTTTGTAAAGTGAAGGGGGACACACCCTCCTAAATATCCCCCATTGTGCGTATTATATTAAAAAAATGCAGAACGACTGCCCTGACATCAATTACATGATTTAAATGTTATCTGTACTGCTGAACCTACTGTCAGCATAGTATTGCCTCCTTAATGATGTGATATACATGTAGCATTATTTTCTGAAACTTTACATTGTTGTGCTTTTTCATAATTGCAGTTTGGTCAAGCAGTTTTATGTTGCATCCCATGGATTGTTTTTAGCTCACCTGAGCCGAAGGCTCACAGGTGAGCTTTTGTGATCGCCTGGTGTCCATCGTCTGTCATCCGTCGTTAACTTTTAGCTTCTAACAACTTCTCCCCTGAAACCTCTGGGCCAATTTTTAAATAATTTCACAAAAATGTTCCTTGGGTGACTCTTTACCAAGTTTGTTCAAGCCATCTTGATTCATCAAAAAATATGGCCGCTATGGGGTGGGGTCAGCTTAATTTAATATATCAGCTATAGTAAAATTTAAAATATCTTCTTGTCAGAAACTACTGGCTTGATTTTAAAATAATTTCACAGAAATGTTCCTTGGGTGACCCTCTACCAAGAAATATGGTGGATGAAACAGATGTTAAATCTGATCATTTTCTAATGTTGACATATACTGAACCAAAAAAGAAACTTTTGCTAAGTTTGAATAGCTAAATTGGACAGAAATTATCAATTTTATTGTTTTAAAAAATGATAATATCCCACAGGCTGACATAAACAAGCTTGTGTTTCAATGCGACGTCGCTGTCAAGCAGTCATCATTGCCCACGGCGGCCACACATGCTACTTATAACCCGATTTTGAAATCCATCCCTTCCTGTTTTAAATTCCAATCAAACAATAAAATTGATAATTTCTGTCCAATTTAGCTATTTCAGTAGAATGATAAGACATAATTATACAACAAACAGAAGATTTCAGCCAAATTTAGTTAAATGTTAACAAAATATTCACATTCAAACTTAGCGAAAGTTTCTTTTTTGGTTCAGTATATATATATTAATTAACATAAATAGAATTTTATGGTTTGCAATTTTGGTTTTGTCAAATAAACATGCATTTTTCTTTCCTTTTCTCCCATTTAATATTGCTTTCAGGATTAACAAAATAAAAAAAAATACAAATTGGGAAAATTTGTGATTTCATTTACCAACAAATGATAAAAGTCTGGCCTGATATGCTAGTTCAAGTTTGAAGTTAACTTGCCAATTTACATACTAGAGATGTGTTATTTCCATTTCCCTTCCTCCTACATACTTTATACAACAGTTACATACATATTACATAATATAAGTTTCCTGTCATTGCAATTAAACTTGATTATGGATTTCAAATATTTCAACAGTCACAAGACATGTATAATTATATACGCATGACTATATGTGTAATTTTTAACTGTAAGTACTTAGAATATTTTCGCTGAAGTAAGAGTCAGCACTGCTTAGTCCAAATAAGGGAATAAAATAAGTGTGATTATTATTAATAATGTCAGCAATAGGTTTGATTGGGACATAAGTTTTACTGCCCATCTCACAGTTACATAATCACACAAATAAATTATATCCACTAAATGTTGATTGAAAAATTATTACATGAAACCGGCATAGCTACACGTAAGTACTTCTTCCTAGAAAACTAGAATAATCTGATTTGATTGAAATTCTGGTAAGTAATTGGTTTGTTTTACAGTACATAAAAAATAAATACCGGTACACATAAATTTCCTGAGAAGTGCACCTTTGGCTATCCACATCTTTTTTAAAAATCCGCAGGAGGGCACTAAGACCCCGTCTAAAAAGCTCAATGACCAAGCTGTGCCTCTGCATGATTTACTGTGTTTATTAACCTAAAGTTTATATTAATGTCACTGTTATTCATTGTTCAGTGTTGTCTTGTTGTATGGTGTGTAGTGTCACTTTCAACAATTTTTCAATCATATCGCGACAGTGTCTACTTGAGACAGTATTCTGAGCGCTGTCACACCAGAGTATCATGCCGCAGACACATGGTATGATACCCCACCCAGTCACATTATACTGACACCGGGCCGACCAGATCTAGAACTCTCTTCTAAATGCTGAGCGTCAAGCGAGGAAGCTTCTAGTGCCATTTTTAAAGTCTTTTGTATGACCCGGCCAGGGATCGAACAACCTTCTGCATGCGAGGCAGACGCTCTACCACTAGACCACGCCGCGGTCTCAGTGTTGTCTTAATGCTTCATCTATATTAACAAATATAACTTTTTCTAAATTTTCTATTTGTTTTTTTGACCACCATTGAATAATATTTTGAGTTAATCTGTTAAACAACGAATAAAAAACCTGTGGCTTAAATAGTGTTAATTAATCATTTTGCAATGATTGGTGAAAACTAATATATTATGTCACAGTGTGTTTGTAACTTGTTAGGAGAGACATTTATGTCAGCAGTCCAGGTAGCTCAGCCGGTAGAGCATTTACTCTGTCAGGGAAAAGTACAAGGTTCGAATCCTGTACTGGCTGCATATTTTTCTTGTCTTGTTTCATTGGCACCCAATGTGGGCATGTGCCTTGTAGAAATTCTGAGAAACATTCGCATGATTCTCTAGTCTCTATTGAAATTCAGGGATGAATTCCAATTTGTGGACTGGGAGGTTATTCCAGAGTGTGTTTTTAACCCGTTAGGAGAGACATTTATGTCAGCAGCTCAGTCAGTAGAGCATTCACCCTGTCAGCAAAAGGTCCCGGGTGGGAGTCCTAAACTGGCTGCAGAGCCTCATATAATGTATTCATTTAATAGTTCAATAATAAACAAACACATACAGTTATACAATCCTCTATATAATTATGTAATGAATGCACACATAGGTATAGATATTCGTATTTATATCAGTCGAAATTGTGCACCAAAAATTGAATTTATTTATCCCACAAACTCATTGAGAAAGTAATATAGCAGGTTTTGTGTGCCTATATTGCATCAAACAATATTCCCCACTTCCTAGTTTAAGCTTTGTTGTCTATATAAAGAACTGAAGGTTTTGAATTACATTAAACTGCACTTGAACGATAGATTCGTGTCTGAAAGGCAATAAATTTCCCCTAAACCATGTCTGTTTGTGACAGTGATCTTAAATCTTTACATGGTGTTAATAAGGAAAATATAGGTGCTATTACAGGTAGTATTCAGTCCCCCTGTAGGTCTCCTACACATTAGTGAAAGGTGAACTATTTATATTCTGGATGTCACTCCTTTAATCAATTAATCCTTTACTTCATTTAGACACTTTTTGAACCTTTTTGAATTGTTTATGCTAATTTATTTTAGCGCCATTGCGAAAAAGCTCAAAGTTAAATATAAATTGCTCTTGAGTCAGATTCCTGGTAAGAACCAGTACTTAGTGTTTTAGTTGGAAGATCAAACCAGCAACCTCTGACGAGAATGGCCAACACTCTACCATCTACACTACCATCCCGCTTTATAGAATTTTGGATTTCATTTTTCTATGAATTGGTTTTCATTTCAGAGAGAAGGCAATAGCTGCTACTGGAGATAAAAGTGTACAGCTGGCTGCAGACTGGTAGTTATGTTTTCTTGTTATTTTTACTAAGGGTCTGTAACTTACTGCTTTACTATGTACATGTACTGGGGCCACCCTTAAACACTTGTTCTGACCAAGGGTAGGTAGAGACAAGGTGGAAGGAGAATGAATGAATAGAATCAATAGGGTTTTATGGCGTACCAACACATTATAGGTTATGCGACGCCAACAGGAACAGATTAAAAAAAATACATCAACAAATGAATATTCAGAATGAACTAGAACCTTGATACCTGCAGAACTGTAGAGTTTCATTAAATTCTATCGTATTACTCAATTTGTCGCTTCTTATGACATGCATAAACAGTGATCCTATTCTTGCCATCACTCGTGGCTTCCTGGAACAACACAGAGGTTGATAGTTTAACCACAATAGTGAACAGGGGTGGGGGATGGTTGAAGAGATCACAAACATATTCCGACTAGTTGTGAGTGTAAGCCAAGTTTCCTCCAATGATTCTATATAATACGTTTAATCAGCTATGTGTGAAAGGGTATAATGTGGTACTACTCGGATATATGATCAATGTGTATATTATCTATGGTCTCAATAACACTAAACAATGTCTGAAGGGGCATATGAATCTATCAGTGTTGTGAGACACAGGGGGTCCAAGATACATGTAGTTGTGACAGACACAGGGGATCCAAGATACATGTGGTTGTGACAGACACAGGGGGTTCAAGATACATGTGGTTGTGACAGACACAGGGGATCCAAGATACATGTAGTTGTGACAGACACAGGGGGTCCAAGATATAGTTGTGACAGACATAGGGGGTCCAAGATACATGTAGTTGTGACAGACACAGGGGATCCAAGATACATGTGGTTGTGACAGACACAGGGGGTTCAAGATACATGTGGTTGTGACAGACACAGGGGATCCAAGATACATGTAGTTGTGACAGACACAAGGGGTCCAAGATAGATGTTATTGTGACAGATACAGGGGATCCAAGATACATGTGGTTGTGACAGACACAGGGGGTCCAAGATACATGTAGTTGTGACAGACACAGGGGGTCCAAGATACAAGTAGTTGTGACAGACACAGGGGGTCCAAAATATATGTAGTTGTGACAGACACAGGGGGTCCAAGATTCATGTTGTTGTGACAGACACAGGGGTCCAAAATATATGTAGTTGTGACAGACACAGGGGGTCCAAGATTCATGTAGTTGTGACAGACACAGTGGTCCAAGATACAAGTAGTTTGACAGACACAGGAGGTCCAAGATACAAGTAGTTTGACAGACAAAGGGGGTCCAAGATACATGTTGTTGTGACAGACACAGGGGGTCCAAGATACATACAGTTGTGACAGACACAGGTGGTCCAAGATACATGCAGTTGTGACAGACACAGGGGTGTCCAAGATACATGTAGTTGTAACAGACATAGGGGTTTTCAAGATACATGTAGTTGTGACAGACATATGGGTGTCTAAGACACATGTAGTTGTGACAGACACAGGGGTCCAAGATAGATGTAGTTGTGACAGACACAGGGGGTCCAAGATAAATGTAGTTGTGACAGACACAGGGGTGTCCAAGATACATGCAGTTGTGACAGACACAGGGGTGTCCAAGATAGATGAAGTTGTGACAGACACAGGGGGTCCAAGATAGATGTTGTTGTGACAGACACAGGGGTGTCCAAGATAGATGTAGTTGTGACAGACACAGGGGTGTCCAAGATAGATGTAGTTGTGACTGACACAGGGGTGTCCAAGATACATGTAGTTGTGACAGACACAAGGGTGTCCAAGATAGATGTAGTTGTGACAGACACAGGGGGTCCGAGATAGATGTAGTTGTTACAGACACAGCGGTGTCCAAGATAGATGTAGTTGTGACAGACACAGGGGTGTCCAAGATAGATGTAGTTGTGACAGACACAGGGGTGTCCAAGATAGATGTAGTTGTGACAGACACAGGGGGTCCAAGATAGATGTAATTGTGACAGACACAGGGGTGTCCAAGATAGATGTAGTTGTGACAGACACAGGGGTGTCCAAGATAGATGTAGTTGTGACAGACACAGGGGTGTCCAAGATAGATGTAGTTGTGACAGACACAGGGGGTCCAAGATACAAGTAGTTTGACAGACACAGGGGGTCCAAGATACATGTAGTTGTGACAGACACAGGGGGTCCAAGATACATACAGTTGTGACAGACACAGGTGGTCCAAGATACATGCAGTTGTGATAGACACAGGGGTGTCCAAGATACATGTAGTTGTGACAGACATAGGGGTTTTCAAGATACATGTAGTTGTGACAGACATATGGGTGTCCAAGACACATGAAGTTGTGACATACACAGGGGGTCCAAGATATATGTAGTTGTGACAGACACAGCGGGTCCAAGATAGATGTTGTTGTGACAGACACAGGGGTGTCCAAGATAGATGTAGTTGTGACAGACACAGGGGGTCCAAGATAGATGTATTTGTGACAGACACAGGGGTGTCCAAGATAGATGTAGTTGTGACAGACACAGGGGGTCCAAGATAGATGTATTTGTGACAGACACAGGGGTGTCCAAGATACATGTAGTTGTGACAGACACAGGGGTGTCCAAGATAGATGTAGTTGTGACAGACACAGGGGTGTCCAAGATAGATGTAGTTGTGACAGACACAGGGGGTCCAAGATAGATGTAGTTGTGACAGACACATGGGTGTCCAAGATAGATGTAGTTGTGACAGACACATGGGTGTCCAAGATAGATGTAGTTGTGACAGACACAAGGGGTCAAAGATACATGTAGTTGTGACAGACACAGGGGTGTCCAAGATAGATGTAGTTGTGACAAACACAGGGGTGTCCAAGATAAATGTAGTTGTGACAGACACAGGGGTGTCCAAGATACATGTAGTTGTGACAGACACAGGGTTGTCCAAGATACATGTAGTTGTGACAGACACAGGGGGTCCAAGATAGATGTAGTTGTGACAGACACAGGGGTTTCCAAGATAGATGTAGTTGTGACAGACACAGGAGTGTCCAAGATACATGTAGTTGTGACAGACACAGGGGTGTCCAAGATTATGTAGTTGTGACAGACACAGGGGTGTCCAAGATACATGTAGTTGTGACAGACACAGGGGGTCCAATAAAGATGTAGTTGTGACAGACACAGGGGTGTCCAAGATAGATGTAGATGTGACAGACACAGGGGGTCCAAGATAGATGCAGTTGTGACAGACACAGGGGTGTCCAAGATACATCTAGTTGTGACAGACACATGGGTGTCCAAGATACATGCAGCTGTGACAGACACAGGGGCGTCCAAGATAGATGTAGATGTGACAGACACAGGGGGTCCAAGATAGATGTAGTTGTGACTGACACAGGGGTGTCCAAGATAGATGCAATTGCGACAGACACAGGGGTGTCCAAGATAAATGCAGTTGTGACAGACACAGGGGTGTCCAAGATAGATGCAGTTGTGACAGACACAGGGGTGTCCAAGATAGATGCAGTTGTGACAGACACAGGGGGTCCAAGATAGATGCAGTTGTGACAGACACAGGGGTGTCCAAGATAGATGTAGTTGTGACAGACACAGGGGTGTCCAAGATAGATGTAGTTGTGACAGACACAGGGGGTCCAAGATAATGTAGTTGTGACAGACACAGGGGTGTCCAAGATACATGTAGTTGTGACAGACACAGGGGTGTCCAAGATACATGTAGTTGTGACAGACACAGGGGTGTCCAAGATAGATGTAGTTGTGACAGACACAGGGGTGTCGAAGATAGATGTAGTTGTGACAGACACAGGGGGTCCAAGATAGATGTAGTTGTGACAGACACAGGGGTGTCCAAGATAGATGTAGTTGTGAAAGACACAGGGTGTCCAAGATACATGTAGTTGTGACAGACACTGGGGTATCCAAGATAGATGTAGTTGTGACAGACACAGCTGTGTCCAAGATACATGTAGTTGTGACAGACACAGGGGTGTCCAAGATAGATGTAGTTGTGACAGACACAGTGGGTCCAAGATAGATGCAGTTGTGACAGACACAGGGGTGTCCAAGATACATGCAGTTGTGACAGACACAGGAGTGTCCAAAATACATGTAGTTGTGACAGACACAGAGGGTCCAAGATAGATGTAGTTGTGACAGACACAGGGGGTTTAAGATAGATGTAGTTGTGACATACACATTGTTTCCAAGATAGATGTAGTTGTGACAGACACAGGGGGTCCAAGAAAGATGTAGTTGTGACAGACACAGGGGTGTCCAAGATAGATGTAGTTGTGACAGACAAAGGGGTGTCCAAGATAGATGCATTTGTGACAGACACAGGGGTGTCCAAGATAGATGCAGTTGTGACAGACACAGGGGGTCCAAGATAGATGCAGTTGTGACAGACACAGGGGTGTCCAAGATAGATGTAGTTGTGACAGACACAGGGGTGTCCAAGATAGATCTAGTTGTGACAAACATAGGGGTGTCCAAGATAGATGTAGTTGTGACAGACACAGGGGTGTCCAAGATAGATGTAGTTGTGACAGACACAGGGGTGTCCAAGATAGATGCAGTTGTGACAGACACAGGGGTGTCCAAGGTAGATGCAGTTGTGACAGACACAGGGGTGTCCAAGGTAGTTGTAGTTGTGACAGACACAGGGGTGTCCAAGATATATGTAGTTGTGACAGACACAGGGGTGTCCAAGATAGATGCAGTTGTGACAGACACAGGGGGTCCAAGATAGATGCAGTTGTGACAGACATAGGGGTGTCCAAGATAGATGTAGTTGTGACAGACACAGGGGTGTCCAAGATAGATGTAGTTGTGACAGACATAGGGGGTCCAAGATAATGTAGTTGTGACAGACACAGGGGTGTCCAAGATACATGTAATTGTGACAGACACAGGGGTGTCCAAGATAGATGTAGTTGTGACAGACACAGGGGTGTCCAAGATAGATGTAGTTGTGACAGACACAGGGGGTCCAAGATAGATGTAGTTGTGACAGACACAGGGGTGTCCAAGATAGATGTAGTTGTGAAAGACACAGGGTGTCCAAGATAGATGTAGTTGTGACAGACACAGGGGTATCCAAGATAGATGTAGTTGTGACAGACACAGCTGTGTCCAAGATACATGTAGTTGTGACAGACACAGGGGTAACCAAGATAGATGTAGTTGTGACAGACACAGGGGGTCCAAGAAAGATGCAGTTGTGACAGACACAGGGGTATCCAAGATACATGCAGTTGTGAAAGACACAGGAGTGTCCAAAATACATGTAGTTGTGACAGACACAGAGGGTCCAAGATAGATGTAGTTGTGACAGACACAGGGGGTCCAAGATAGATGTAGTTGTGACATACACATTGTTTCCAAGATAGATGTAGTTGTGACAGACACAGGGGGTCCAAGAAAGATGTAGTTGTGACAGACACAGGGGTGTCCAAGATAGATGCATTTGTGACAGACACAGGGGTGTCCAAGATAGATGCAGTTGTGACAGACACAGGGGGTCCAAGATAGATGCAGTTGTGACAGACACAGGGGTGTCCAAGATAGATGTAGTTTTGACAGACACAGGTGTGTCCAAGATAGATGTAGTTGTGACAAACACAGGGGTGTCCAAGATAGATGTAGTTGTGACAGACACAGGGGTGTCCAAGATAGATGTAGTTGTGACAGACACAAGGGTGTCCAAGATAGATGCAGTTGTGACAGACACAGGGGTGTCCAAGGTAGATGCAGGTGACAGACACAGGGGTGTCCAAGGTAGTTGTAGTTGTGACAGACACAGGGGTGTCCAAGATATATGTAGTTGTGACAGACACAGGGGTGTCCAAGATAGATGTAGTTGTGACAGACACAGGGGTGTCCAAGATAGATGTAGTTGTGACAGACACAGGGATGTCCAAGATACATGTAGTTGTGACAGACACAGGGGTGTCCAAGATACATGTAGTTGTGACAGACACAGGGGTGTCCAAGATAGATGTAGTTGTGACAGACACAGGGGTGTCCAAGATATATGTAGATTTGACAGACGCAGGGGGTCCAAGATAGATGTAGTTGTGACAGACACAGGCGTGTCCAAGATAAATGTAGTTGTGACAGACACAGGGGTGTCCAAGATAGATGTAGTTGTGACAGACACAGGGGTGTCCAAGATAGATGTAGATGTGACAGACACAGGGGGTCCAAGATAGATGTAGATGTGACAGACACAGGGGTGTCCAAGACTGATGTAGTTGTGACAGACACAGGGGTGTCCAAGATAGATGTAGTTGTGACAGACACAGGGGTGTCCAAGATAGATGTAGTTGTCACAGACACAGGGGTGTCCAACATACATGCAGTTGTGACAGACACAGGGGTGTCCAAGATAGATGTAGTTGTGACAGACACAGAGGGTCCAAGATATATGTAGTTGTGACAGACACAGGGGTGTCCAAGATACATGTAGTTGTGACAGACACAGGGGTGTCCAAGATAGATGTAGTTGTGACAGACACAGGTGTGTCCAAGATACATGTAGTTGTGACAGACATAGGGGTGTCCAAGATAATGTAGTTGTGACAGACACAGGGTGTCCAAGATAGATGTAGTTGTGACAGACACAGGGGTGTCCAAGATAGATGTAGTTGTGACAAACACAGGGGTGTCCAAGATACATGTAGTTGTGACAGACATAGGGGTGTCCAAGGTAATGTAATTGTGACAGACACAGAAGTGTCCAAGATACATGTAGTTGTGACAGCCACAGGTGGTCCAAGATACATGCTGTTGTGACAGACACAGGGGTGTCCAAGATACATGTAGTTGTGACAGACACTGGGGTGTCCAAGATACATGTAGTTGTGACAGACACAGGGGTGTCCAAGATACATGTAGTTGTGACAGACACAGGGGTGTCCAAGATAGATGTAGTTGTGACAGATACAGAGGTGTCCAAGATAGATGTAGTTGTGACAGACACAGGGTTGTCTAAGATACATGTAGTTGTGACAGACACAAGAGTGTCCAAGATAGATGTAGTTGTGACAGACACAGGGGGTCGAAGATAGATGTAATTGTGACAGACACAGGGGTGTCCAAGATAGATGTAGTTGTGACAGACACAGGGGTGTCCAAGATAGATGTAGTTGTGACAGACACAGGGGTGTCCAAGATAGATGTAGTTGTGACAGACACAGGGGGTCCAAGATAGATGTAGTTGTGACAGACACAGGGGTGTCCAAGATACATGTAGTTGTGACAGACACAGGGGGTCCGAGATAGATGTAGTTGTTACAGACACAGGGGTGTCCAAGATAGATGTAGTTGTGACAGACACAGGGGGTGTCCAAGGTAGATGTAGTTGTGACAGACACAGGGGTGTCCAAGATAGATGTAGTTGTGACAGACACAGGGGTGTCCAAGATAGATGTAGTTGTGACAGACACAGGGGGTCCAAGATAGATGTAATTGTGACAGACACAGGGGTGTCCAAGATAGATGTAGTTGTGACTGACACAGGGGTGTCCAAGATAGATGTAGTTGTGACAGACACAGGGGGTCCAAGATAGATGTAGTTGTGACAGACACAGGGGTGTCCAAGATACATGTAGTTGTGACAGACACAGGGGTGTCCAAGATACATCTAGTTGTGACAGACACAGGTGTGTCCAAGATACATGCAGCTGTGACAGACACAGGGGTGTCCGAGATAGATGTAGATGTGACAGACACAGGGGGTCCAAGATAGATGTAGCTGTGACTGACACAGGGGTGTCCAAGATAGATGCAGTTGTGACAGACACAGGGGTGTCCAAGATAAATGCAGTTGTGACAGACACAGGGGTGTCCAAGATAGATGCAGTTGTGACACACACAGGGGTGTCTAAGATAGATGCACTTGTGACAGACACAGGGGATCCAAGATAGATGCAGTTGTGACAGACACAGGGGTGTCCAAGATAGATGTAGTTGTGACAGACACAGGGGTGTCCAAGATAGATGTAGTTGTGACAGACACAGGGGGTCCAAGATCATGTAGTTGTGACAGACACAGGGGTGTCCAAGATACATGTAGTTGTGACAGACACAGGGGTGTCCAAGATAGATGTAGTTGTGACAGACACAGGGGGTCCAAGATAGATGTAGTTGTGACAGACACAGGGGTGTCCAAGATAGATGTAGTTGTGAAAGACACAGGGTGTCCAAGATAGATGTAGTTGTGACAGACACAGGGGTATCCAAGATAGATGTAGTTGTGACAGACACAGCTGTGTCCAAGATACATGTAGTTTTGACAGACACAGGGGTGTCCAAGATAGATGTAGTTGTGACAGACACAGGGGGTCCAAGATAGATGCAGTTGTGACAGACACAGGGGTGTCCAAGATACATGCAATTGTGACAGACACAGGAGTGTCCAAGATACATGTAGTTGTGACAGACACAGAGGGTCCAAGATAGATGTAGTTGTGACAGACACAGGGGGTCCAAGATAGATGTAGTTGTGACAGACACATTGTTTCCAAGATAGATGTAGTTGTGATAGACATTGGGGGTCCAAGAAAGATGTAGTTGTGACAGACACAGGGGTGTCCAAGATAGATGTAGTTGTGACAGACACAGGGGTGTCCAAGATAGATGCATTTGTGACAGACACAGGGGTGTCCAAGATAGATGCAGTTGTGACAGACACAGGGGGTCCAAGATAGATGCAGTTGTGACAGACACAGGGGTGTCCAAGATAGATGTAGTTGTGACAGACACAGGGGTGTCCAAGATAGATGTAGTTGTGACAAACATAGGGGTGTCCAAGATAGATGTAGTTGTGACAGACACAGGGGTGTCCAAGATAGATGTAGTTGTGACAGACACAGGGGTGTCCAAGGTAGATGCAGTTGTGACAGACACAGGGGTGTCCAAGGTAGATGCAGTTGTGACAAACAGGGGTGTCCAAGGTAGATGTAGTTGTGACAGACACAGGGGTGTCCAAGATATATGTAGTTGTGACAGACACAGGGTTGTCCAAGATAAATGTAGTTGTGACAGACACAGGGGTGTCCAAGAAAGATGTAGTTGTGACAGTCACAGGGATGTCCAAGATACATGTAGTTGTGACAGACACAGGGGTGTCCAAGATACATGTAGTTGTGACAGACACAGGGGTGTCCAAGATACATGTAGTTGTGACAGACACAGAGGTGTCCAAGATATATGTAGATTTGACAGACACAGGGGGTCCAAGATAGATGTAGTTGTGACAGACACAGGCGTGTCCAAGATAAATGTAGTTGTGACAGACACAGGGGTGTCCACGATAGATGTAGTTGTGACAGACACAAGGGTGTCCAAGATAGATGTAGATGTGACAGATACAGGGGGTCCAAGATAGATGTAGATGTGACAGACACAGGGGTGTCCATGACAGATGTAGTTGTGACAGACACATGGGTGTCCAAGATAGATGTAGTTGTGACAGACACAGGGGTGTCCCAAGATAGATGTAGTTGTGACAGACACAGGGGTGTCCAAGATACATGCAGTTGTGACAGACACAGGGGTGTCCAAGATAGATGTAGTTGTGACAGACACAGAGGGTCCAAGATATATGTAGTTGTGACAGACACAGGGGTGTCCAAGATAGATGTAGTTGTGACAGACACAGGTGTGTCCAAGATACATGTAGTTGTGACAGACATAGGGGTGTCCAAGATAATGTAGTTGTGACAGACACAGGGGTGTCCAAGATAGATGTAGTTGTGACAGACACAGGGGTGTCCAAGATAGATGTAGTTGTGACAAACACAGGGGTGTCCAAGATACATGTAGTTGTGACAGACATAGGGGTGTCCAAGATAATGTAGTTGTGACAGACACAGGGGTGTCCAAGATACATGTAGTTGTGACAGCCACAGGTGGTCCAAGATACATGCTGTTGTGACAGACACAGGGGTGTCCAAGATACATGTAGTTGTGACAGACAATTGGTTTTTCAAGATACATGTAGTTGTGACAGACACTGGGGTGTCCAAGATACATGTAGTTATGACAGACACAGGGGGTCCAAGATAGATGTAGTTGTGACAGACACAGGGGTGTCCAAGATACATGTAGTTGTGACAGACACAGGGGTGTCCAAGATAGATGTAGTTGTGACAGACACAGGGGTGTCCAAGATAGATGTAGTTGTGACAGATACAGAGGTGTCCAAGATAGATGTAGTTGTGACAGACACAGGGTGTCCAAGATACATGTAGTTGTGACAGACAGAGTGGGTCCAAGATACATGCAGTTGTGACAGACACAGGGGGTCCAAGATTGATGTAGTTGTGACAGACACAGGGGTGTCCAAGATAGATGTAGTTGTGACAGACACAGGGGTGTCCAAGATAGATGTAGATGTGACAGACACATGGGTGTCCAAGATAGATGTAGATGTGACAGACACAGGGGTGTCCAAGATAGATGTAGATGTGACAGACACAGGGGTGTCCAAGATACATGCAGTTGTGACAGACACAGGGGTTTCCAAGATAGATGCAGTTGTGACAGACACAGGGGTGTCTTAAATAGATGTTGTTGTGACAGACACAGGGGTGTCCAAGATAGATGTAGTTGTGACAGACACAGGGGGTCCAAGATAGATGTAGTTGTGATAGACACAGGGGTGTCCAATATACATGCAGTTGTGACAGACACAGGGGTGTCCAAGATAGATGTTGTTGTGACAGACACAGGGGGTCCAAGATACATGTAGTTGTGACAGACACAGGATGTCCAAGATACATACAGTTGTGACGCACAGGTGGTCCAAGATACATGCAGTTGTGACAGACACAGGGGTGTCCAAGATACATGCAGTTGTGACAGACACAGGGGTGTCCAAGATACATGTAGTTGTGATAGACACAGGGGTGTCCAAGATAGATGTAGTTGTGACAGACACAGGGGGTCCAAGATAGATGCAGTTATGACAGACACAGGGGGTCCAAGATACATGTAGTTGTGACAGACACAGGGGGTCCAAGATAGATGCAGTTGTGACAGACACAGGGGTGTCCAAGATAGATGTAGTTGTGACAGACACAGGGGTGTCCAAGATAGATGTTGTTGTGACAGACATAGGGGGTCCAAGATACATGTAGTTGTGACTGACACAGGGGGTCCAAGATACATACAGTTGTGACAGACACATGTGGTCCAAGATACATGTAGTTGTGACAGACACAGGGGTGTCCAAGATAGATGTAGATGTGACAGACACAGGGGTGTCCAAGATACATGTAGTTGTGACAGACACAAGGGGTCCAAGATAGATGTAGTTTGACAGACACAGGGGGTCCAAGATAGACGCAGTTGTGACAGACACAGGGGTGTCCAAGATACATGCAGTTGTGACAGACATAGGGGGTCCAAGATAGATGTTGTTGTGACAGACACAGGGGTGTCCAAGATACATGCAGTTGTGACAGACATAGGGGGTCCAAGATAGATGTTGTTGTGACAGACACAGGGGGTCCAAGATACATGTAGTTGTGACAGACACAGGGGGTCCAAGATAGATGTAGTTGTGACAGACACAGGGGTGTCCAAGATACATACAGTTGTGACAGACACAGGTGGTCCAAGATACATGCAGTTGTGACAGACACAGGGGTGTCCAAGATACATGCAGTTGTGACAGACACAGGGGTGTCCAAGATACATGCAGTTGTGACAGACACAGGGGTGTCCAAGATAGATGTAGTTGTGACAGACACAGGGGTGTCCAAGATAGATGTAGTTGTGACAGACACAGGGGTGTCCAAGATACATGCAGTTGTGACAGACACAGGGGTGTCCAAGATACATGTAGTTGTGACAGACACAGGGGGTCCAAGATACATGTAGTTGTTACAGACACAGGGGGTCCAAGATACATGTAGTTGTGACAGACACAGGGGGTCGAAGATACATACAGTTATGACAGACACAGGGGTGTCCAAGATACATGTAGTTGTGACAGACACAGGGGGTCCAAGATAGATGCAGTTGTGACAGACACAGGGGTGTCCAAGATAGATGTAGTTGTGACAGACACAGGGGTGTCCAAGATAGATGTTGTTGTGACAGACACAGGGGGTCCAAGATACATGTAGTTGTGACAGACACAGGGGGTCCAAGATACATACAGTTGTGACAGACACATGTGGTCCAAGATACATGTAGTTGTGACAGACACAGGGGTGTCCAAGATACATGCAGTTGTGACAGACTCATGGGTGTCCAAGATACATGTAGTTGTGACAGATACACGGGTGTCCAAGATAGATGTAGTTGTGACAGACACAGGGGTGTCCAAGATAGATGTAGATGTGACAGACACAGGGGTGTCCAAGATAGATACAGTTGTGACAGACACAAGGGGTCCAAGATAGATGTAGTTGTGACAGACACAGGGGGTCCAAGATAGACACAGTTGTGACAGACACAGGGGTGTCCAAGATACATGCAGTTGTGACAGACACAGGGGGTCCAAGATAGAGGTTGTTGTGACAGACACAGGGGGTCCAAGATACATGTAGTTGTGACAGACACAGGGGGTCCAAGATAGATGTAGTTGTGACAGACACAGGGGTGTCCAAGATACATACAGTTGTGACAGACACAGGTGGTCCAAGATACATGCAGTTGTGACAGACACAGGGGTGTCCAAGATACATGCAGTTGTGACAGACACAGGGGTGTCCAAGATACATGCAGTTGTGACAGACACAGGGGTGTACTAGATAGATGTGGTTGTGACAGACACAGGGGTGTCCAAGATAGATGTAGTTGTGACAGACACAGGGGGTCCAAGATAGATGTAGTTGTGACAGACACAGGGGTGTCCAAGATACATGTAGTTGTGACAGACACAGGGGTGTCCAAGATAGATGTAGTTGTGACAGACACAGGGGTGTCCAAGATAGATGTAGTTGTGACAGACACAGGGGTGTCCAAGATACATGCAGTTGTGACAGACACAGGGGTGTCCAAGATACATGTAGTTGTGACAGACACAGGGGTGTCCAAGATACATGTAGTTGTTACAGACACAGGGGGTCCAAGATACATGTAGTTGTGACAGACACAGGGGGTCCAAGATACATACAGTTGTGACAGACACAGGTGGTCCAAGATACATGCAGTTGTGACAGACACAGGGGTGTCCAAGATACATGTAGTTGTGACAGACTTAGGGGTTTTCAATATACATGTAGTTGTGACAAACATATGGGTGTCCAAGACACATATAGTTGTGACAGACACAGGGGTCCAAGATAGATGTAGTTGTGACAG
This sequence comes from Panopea generosa, assembly GCA_029582155.1. NCBI lineage: Eukaryota > Metazoa > Mollusca > Bivalvia > Adapedonta > Hiatellidae > Panopea > Panopea generosa. The sequence goes on along the minus strand of CM055899.1, from coordinate 60,344,513 downwards.
ACACAGGGGGTCCAAGATAGATGTAGTTGTGACAGACACAAGGGTGTCCAAGATAGATGTAGTTGTGACAGACACAGGAGTGTCCAAGATACATGTAGTTGTGACAGACATAGGGGTATCCAAGATTATGTAGTTGTGACAGACACAGGGTGTCCAAGATACACGTAGTTGTGACAGACATAGGGGTGTACAATATATATGTAGTTTTGACAGACACAGGTATATGTTTTTGGTTTATTTGAATATTTAACATAATTTTTATATCATCATGTGCTTACTACAGTCATCACACCTATATCTGCAAGTTACTGATAACTCCAGTGGTAACAGACATTAATGACAATGAGAAGGAACGTCATATATCAGTCATCACGGAGACCATGGCTTGGCGGGGATTAGAACTCACGTCCCCGTGATTGATGATCAGCTCACTTCCAACTGAGCTAACCGGGCCTTGCTTAGACACATGTTCTAACATTATTTCTACACACAGGAGTACAAATTGAAAAAGAAATTTTAAACCAAACTCTGATATTATACTGTTCAATGGCGTCTGTGTTATCTGTGCTGAATAATCCCACCTTAAAGGTAGTTTGTGGTGTTTCTACCTGATTTTTTTTACATCTGACATAAATTATCAATAATCTGTTCACTTATACTATGAAGTATCAGCTTTCAGTTTATCTATGTGTTTTTTAATATAGTACCTCAATTTCTCTTTAACAGTGCCATCTAGTGGTACATATTTTTCGGATAATTCTCACAGTTTTGATTTTTTTTTTAAATTACTGTACTTATTTTATTTCCTGTGATAAGATTATAACTTTTATACAGATAAAACATAAATTGTGTTACCTTTACATCTAATCATCCCGACAGGGTTGATTTAAACGCGGTTTTAAAAACAACAAATTTTGAATATTTATGCTTAATTGCGCAAAAACATTATTGTACAAGTTCTTGAATTTCACCTATGCTAAACTTTATTCATTTCACTACAAAATGACCAAATAAAAAGAGAAGATCTTGTACCAGAGCTTTTTTGCGCAATCAAGCACGAATGTTCAAATTTTGTTGTTTTTAAACATGCATTTATATCAACATCATCAAAAAAGGTAACACAAACTGTAACTTATCTGTATAAAAGTTATAATTCTATAACAAGAAATAAAATAAGTAATTTAAAAATGTTATTAAAAGCAATTTTGAATTGATATTGATCATTTTATAAGTGACAAATGGCAAAAATTGTCTGAAAAATATGTAAAGCTGAGCTGAGACTTCTTTGTACAAGTGTGCAAATTTTTAATAATTTATGCAAAAATGCCAAATGCCAAAAAATATATAGGGACACCATGAACTGCCTTTCATTGAACATCGATTGTGAAACAAGTTCTTACAACTTGGACAAATCATGCTCCAAGTCTTCCTGGGTAGAACCAGTACAAAGCATATGCGGGAAAAAAGTGTCTTACTTAAGGACACCATACATAGCCATAGCAGAGGAATGAACTATCATAATGACTTTGTGTCATATGATCAGGAGAATATTCTACAAAGTATGCCATCTTTTGTTAACCTTGTTGAAAGTAGTCTGTCACATGCTTCGCTGTATTTCAGGTTATTATCGCATGTTAATGACACATCTCTAGATGATGCCACACCAAGACAGTACATCCTCTATCTGTGTCCGATTGGACCACTTCAGGAACAGCTGATGGAATTCTGGGAGAAATCACTTGCCGTGTGTGGCTGGAATGGTTCCCATTCATACTTCCCGCATATAACACTCTGTTCATTCTTTTCTGTAAGTATAAGCCGGGAGTATAATTTGACCTGTAATGCAGGAATATTGGGATGATGCCGTCTGGCCATCACCGATACTGTCACCTGGTAAGTAATAGTAGAGGTATAACAATTCATCAATGCACCAATGGATCATCGATGGATTATGATTCACCTTTCCACCATGTGTGTATCAGGTGTTAAATGAAACTTTCAATACATCACCTTTCCATCAGGTACTTACTACTATCCCACTATTTATTCTAGGATTCAATCTCGGACCAAACAACCAAACGGGGGACTTAGGATTTCTCTAAGATTCAATTGATATAACGTCGAAAAGTGTTACCATATTTTATTTTCACAATATTACATAATCAAGTATTCCCAAATTAAATCAAATCACTTAGTTTGTTTCAGTATAAGTGGAGCGCATGGTCATGTCCGTTGTGACTTCAACAGATAACTGTTATTGAAGCTAAAGGAAGCGCAAGGAAGCGACCGAGGGCATATATAACCAAAACTTTGTTGCGCTTAAGTATGATAGCCACACACCCCTTTGGTGTACTAAAAACCAAACCAGGTACCCCATTGGTACCATTATAGCAACAGGTACCCCATTGGTACCATAATATCTGGTACCCCCTTAGTACCAAATAAAAGCAGGTGCCCCTTTGACACCATAATACAACCAGGTGCCCCTTTGACATCATAATACAACCAGGTGCCCCTTTGACACCATAATACAACCAGGTGCCCCTTTGACACCATAATACAACCAGGTGCCCCTTTGACACCATATTACAACCAGGTGCCCCTTTGACACCATAATACAACCAGGTAACAGCGCAACTTCGCCTACTTCCTGTTTCAATATAAAGTAGTCTTACATAAACGGGTGAGACAATATAAGAACGCCTAGCCCTTATCGCTCTCTGGCCAGTTCTTACATGCTCCGAAAACCACTCCCAAAAAACTAATTTTTAGCCGCATGAGTCTCCTCCATATCACAGATGACTGCTATGGTATGTTGAAAGACCCATAGGCATGCAAAAGAATGAATTTGAAATATGCCAATACATAAGTAATATTTCGTTATGCCCCCGATCGCATCCAAACGTAAGAATTTTCCGCCACAAAATAAAATATTATTTTATTTCCCCAAAATTCTTATTCTAAAATCTTTAAAAGATACTCCCTAACTGCGTCTAAATAATAGTCAATGCCAACGTCTGATAAGTGTACGCCGTCGTTCCGATAGAAACCAGGAGTTTTAGTAGTTTTTTGATAAATGATTCTGAGATATCATACCAAATATTAATTTTATGAGAAAATGACAGTCCTGATACATATGTTGAAATAGTTTTTGGCGATTCAGGTTTTTTCGAAAAGGAAAACAATGAAAAGGGTGATATCTTTCATAGGCGCCGGCCACGCATCTGGCAAATTATAAAGTGTACGGAATGATTGAAAAGCGTTTAACGCCGTGTTGTAAGTGAATGCCGTATTTCTGGCTATCCCTGCACGAACCAGTTGCTTGTATCTATTGTGAAGATATCCCAAAGTTGGCGTGGCCCTGGTGTTGGGTTCGAGTCTGCTTCCGGCACCAACATTCTGAACCGGGAGAGCTGAAAGCGAGATAACGCATCACTTATTTCGTTTTTTGCCCCAGGGATATGCGAGGCTTTAATCAAGCAATTAAAACGCAAACACTGCAGTGAGAGTATTCTTAGTAAGGTTACTACCGGCGATGACTTTGAAGTCATGGTATTTAAGATGTGAACTACAGCTTGATTATCACAATGAAAGCGTATTTTCTTGTTACGCAACTGCTCGCTCATATAAAAACCGCTTCGACGATAGGAAACAATTCTAACGCGGTAATATTTTTTGTTATGCCGTTCTCTTGCCACTTTAATGGCCACCTCGCATTACACCAATGTCCCTTAAACCAAATTCCGAAGCCTATGCCGCCGGCGCTATCGGTGTACAATTGCTCGTCGTCATTTGACACCCAAAACTTGTCATGAAATACGGAGATGCCGTTATAATTTCTGAAAAAAATGTAGCCACATTTCTAGATCTAGTTTTATTTCTTTGCTCACGCGAACGTGATGGTATGAACGTGTCACGCCGCAGATGGAATTAATAAGCCGTCTACAAAACGGTCTTCCTACAGTTATTGCGCGACAACAAAATTTTAGTGACCCTATGAGCGACTGCATTTCTTTTAATGTTACCGACTTTTTTGACAGAGTGTATTGAATTTTTTTAATTACTTCAGTAATTTTCGCTAGCGGGATTCGAACCTCCATTTTCTGAGAATCCAGTTCTAAGCCCAAGAAAACAAGAACTTGAGTCGGACCTTCGGTTTTCTCATCTGCTAGCGGTACACCCAAGTCTTGCATAATCGTTGTAAACACTTGCATCAGAGCATAACAACTTGCATGGCTTTTTTCGCCTCCTAAAAAATCATCTAAGTAATGAATTAGACCGCCTGATTTCATGTTAGTCTTGACACAGAATTCGAGGAAAGTTGAATTTTTTTTCAAAAAGGCTCGGAGATATGCTACCGCCAAAAGGTAGTGATTTATCAAGATAAATTTTTACTGTTGAGAGAAAACCCTAACAGCTCGTTATCTTCGGGGTGTATTGGCAATAATCTAAACGCGTTTTTAATGTCTATCTTAAATAAAAAACAGTTTACCCCAAGATCATGAATTATTTGAATCGCTTGGTCGAATTCTGTGTACTTAACCGAGCATAATTTGGGGTCGATGAAATCATTGATAGACATGCCCTCCGGGTATGATAGGTGATGTATAAGTCTATATTCCCCTGGAATTTTCTTGGGAACAATGCTTATAGGTGAAATTTGTATGTTTTTAATAGGGCTGTCGTAGAAAGGGCCTGCAAACCGGCCCGCGTCGATCTCTTTTTGTATTTTTTTTCTTGAGCGATTTCTGGTAGTTGCTTAATAGATTTGAGATTTTTGACAAGCGGGTTTCACGTGGACCCGTGTAGTTTAATTTAAAGCCATGTTTAAAACCGTTCAAAAGAATAGTGGCATCCGATGACTCATAATTACTTAACCAAAGTTGTAAGGCTTGTATATTGATTGGTGAAAAAGCAAGCTTGACGATGTTAGATAACATGGGTGTGTTTTTAACTTCTGCTCGAGCCTCGTTGACCACGGGGGTAGCCACGCTGCCCTCGCCACATTCCCCGGCCACGAAAAGAACTAGTACTGAAAACTGGCAGGGCTTGATTCGCTTTGTCCCCTATATTTTCTGTTTGTGGGGTGTACGGTGCTGTGTGGGATTTAGCGCCCATATTACAGTGAAGCAAGGCATGAAAACGGCCACAATGGAAACAGACATGCCTGAATTTGCAGTTTTGCCACTGGCACGCACCCTTATTGGAAGCTATACAAATTTTAGCAGCATACGGTTTTTGTTCCACGTGACTAGCAACAGGCTCATTACTGAGCAGCATGCACCTTATCCAAAGGTCGTGATTAATCGCAGCCCACGAGGCTGGCGTAAGAGCTTGGCGCATGCGAAACTACTGATCGTACACTTTCCAGAATTTCCCCCCATGACGGGAGGAACATTCACGGATTACATAAAGATATTGCAGCAACTCGTGAATTTTGTTCGGATGTGTCGCCAAATAAATAGACATGTAAATTATAAACGCGTCTGTCCAGCATTCAATCGAGCCGATATCATCTTTACACTCGCTCGGGCGGCTTTCTATAATACCGTTATGTGATAATCTCAAAGTACTACCTGAAGTAAATTCGGCCAGTTCCACCGCACCCTTTAAAAGTAAAGCCAAATTTAGATATTCGCCTTTACATATTTTCTGTTTTAGCGTAGAAGGAACGTGTAAGGCGATATCATCTTGTGCTATGCGTGCAAAATAGCCATGTGAACTAACGTTATCAAGGTTCGGTAATTGATTCATTCCTGTAAAAATATTGCTATTCGGGTCTGTCTGTTGACCCACGTGTCTGATAATGCCGGGTAGGTTCGAATCCGGCATGTCACTAACAGTGTTGAAATCTTTAGGCGGGTTATCATGCACATTACTCGTGTTAGTTTTGCCATTTTTCCCAGTCTCCCTCTGAGGTAAAATTTTAGATGCCTGAATAATTTGTTCAAAATCGATGACGTTACCTTTATCTACGTCCGTTCCATCAACCACTGAGGGTTTCCGCCGTTTTACAGCTGCCGGTGTAACTACCTGTCTCCTCTTAACATCTTTACCCCTCCCCGGCATAGCTATATACGATATTGATGTTTTGCTTCTACCTGTGCAATATGAAAGTGCGAGGGCGACGTGGCGGTCACATGGCCTTATATACCCGACCAGTTCACGTCCGATCTCGCGAGGATTAGTTACTATAGAGAAACTAGCGTCTTTAAAATACAACTTGCTTCCGTAAAGCGTGTCCGAAAATATACGGAAATTGTTACCAGAATAACCAAGATTAATCTTTAAAATTAATCTCTAGTATATTTCATCACTCTCGCAGTTATGCAGTGTAATAAGTTCTGTTGTTCTATGTTAATAGGATACTTTTAAGGTGCATACGAGCATAGTTATTACATACACCTTATTGAACAATCATGGTGATTGCATAAGATACAGTTTAAAAACAGTATCATGATACGCATTGCATTGCGACTTAAATATTGCAATAAACATCGCCTTTTACTTTCACTGGCAATATGTATCGTGATACGTATCGTTTTGAAAATGAAGTATCGTGGTACGCATGCCAATGCACAGCCTTTAGTAAAAGCTACAATTATCATAATTGTTTGGTTTTAATTTAGCTGGTTTGTACTCTGCATTGTAATCTATCAGACTTTAAAAAGTCATACAGCGTTGCCAATGTTGTTGAATATCTAGCTTAATTTTTATGCCATTAAGAGACGATTAGTTATCCTAACTACTCTTGCCTGGGATCAAACTTATGACTCCTGGATTGAAAGTCAGATACGTTACAGACTGAGCTAACTGGGCCCAGCTCATGCTCATGTATATGCCTCATTTCGGTATATATGTTGTTTGTACATGTACTGTGTGTATATTGTGTACTGAGACAGAACCTCATTTCTGTATATATGTTGTTTGTACTGTGTATATATTGTGTACTGAGACAGAACCTCATTTCTGTATATATGTTGTTTGTACTGTGTGTATATTGTGTACTGAGACAGAACCTCATTTCTGAATATATGTTGTTTTTACTGTGTGTATATTGTGTACTGAGACAGAACCTTATTTCTGTATAAAATTATGTTGTTTGTACTGTGTGAATATTGTTTGTACTTCACGGCGTTTTGTACTTAGACAGAACCTCATTTCTGTTTGTATATTGTTTGTACTACACAGCAATGTGAACTGAGACAGAACCTCATTTTTGTGTGTATATTGTTTGTACTACACAGCAATGTGTACTAAGACAGAACCTCATTTATGTATGTATATTGTTTGTACTACACTGCATTGTGTACTGAGACAGAACCTCATTTATGTATGTATATTGTTTGTACTACACTGCATTGTGTACTGAGACAGAACCTCATTTCTGTATGTATATTGTTTGTACTACACTGCATTGTGTACTGAGACAGAACCTCATTTTTGTATATACATGTATGTTGTTTGTACAACACTGCATTGTGTACTGAGACAAAAACCTCATTTCTGTATACTTGTATATGTTGTTTGTACTACACGGTATTGTGTACTGAGACAAAACCTCATTTCTGTATGTATATTGTTTGTACGACACTGCATTGTGTACTGAGACAGAACCTCATTTTTGTATATACATGTATGTTGTTTGTACATCACTGCATTGTGTACTGAGACAAAAACCTCATTTCTGTATACTTGTATATAATGTTTGTACTACACGGTATTGTGTATTGAGACAAAACTTCATATCTGTATGTATATTGTTTGTACTACACAGCAATGTGTACTGAGACCAAACTTTATTTCTGTATACTTGTATATGTTGTTTGTACTACACGGTATTTTGTACTGAGACAGAACCTCATTTCTGTATGTATATTGTTTGTACTACACAGCATTGTGTACCAAGACAGGACCTCATTTCTGTATGTATATTGTTTGTACTACACAGATTTGTGTACTGAGACAGAACCTCATTTCTGTATGAATATTGTTTTTACTACACAGCATTGTGTACTGAGACATAACCTCATTTCTGTGTGTATATTGTTTGTTCTACATGGCAATGTGTACTGAGACAGAATCTCATTTCTGTGTGCATATTGTTTGTACTACACGGCAGTGCATACTGAGAAAGAACCTCATTTCTGTATGAATATAATTTGTACTATACGGCAATGTGTACTGTGACAGAATCTCATTTCTGTATGTATATTGTTTGTGCTACACGGCATTGTGTACTGAGACAGAATCTCAATTCTGTATGTATATTGTTTGTACTACACAGACTTGTGTACTGAGACAGAATCTCATTTCTGTATATATGCTGTTTGTACTATACCTCATTGTGTACTGAAACAGAATCTCATTTCTGTATGTATATTGTTTGTACTATATGGCATTGTGTAACATAATTATCATTTTAAAAAAATTTGTATAATGATATATTTGAATTATTGCAGGTTGAAAATCATAATGCCAGCAGAGTTAAACAAGCCTTCAATAAAATGGAGAACATGATGGTATGCGGGCCAGGGCAACTTGATATGGATTTCTTCAGCCAAAATAACTTTATAGGACTGTTTGTACAGGAACAGTACTTCAAGTTTCTGTCCGAGCTGGTCAACCAGTTTGCAACAGAAGTTAAGAAATATGGTAAGATGTGTGTAAACATAAGTGCCCATGTTATCTGGAGTCCTCAGTAGCAAAATGGTCCTCGGCATGGTCACAAGCTCAATCATGTCTCATCGCTGAGGTCAGGGGTGGTTTCACCTTTTTTTAGCAGGTTTTGTTCAAGTTACGTTAGCTCCAATAACTCTTCAAATACCCTGTTTACAGTTACAAAGTTTTGATTAAAACAGTGATTATATTAGTTTTAAAACTTATTTATTTTACTTCGATTGTTGAAACAGTTATTACAACTTACACAAGTCACTCTCAAAATCTTCCTGTATAAACATGTACATAAATTCTTAAACAATAGTTTTACCTCAAAATTGGACAATTGCTACCAGTAATTTTTAAAAAAGTTACCGCCGAGTTTATATGTTTAAGCACAGGTTGGTACAAAAATTTTGTAGGAAATGTTAAGTTTAATCTTATTTATTTTACATTGATTGTGAACACATTCTTACAACTATATTTAAGACAACTTATACTGGAAGTCTTCCTGGGTAGAGTCAGTACTAAGCAAATGCATCTTTCTCAGGGACACCACACAAATTACATCCTCTGATCTTTGGTCAGATGCCCTACCATCGACTGTGATTCATAAGAAATATCTTTACTTGCGGAATTAATTGATGGCATGTATAAATGTAAAGTGTTAAAAATTGCACTATACCCAACTACTAAAGGTTCAAATAATCAAAACCTTAAGGTTACAAAGTTTTAGAAATAAACCTCCATGTAGGTAATATACTGAGACATTGTTAACATTTATAATTCATTGCAAATGATACATTTGTTCTACACTCCATGTAGATATACACTGAGACATTATTTATATTTACAATTCATTACAAACAAAATATTTGTTCTACACTCCAGGCATTGGGATGGAGATCGCAGCAAAGAAACAACTTCACATAACATTGGCTTATCAGTACTCCGGCGAGCACCACGAGGAACTGAACAAACTTGCCAAACAGATTGACCTTACTGCTGCATGTCAGTGGGAGCTCCGGGTCTACTCCAGGGATGCAAGTGTGGAAAAGTGTGAGGTATGCTATGTAATTACCTTGTATATTGAAAAGAACAGCTAACCCGCCATCTGGCATTTTATGTATTTTCTCAAAAAGTATCGGCATAATTTCCTTAAAATTTGGAATTTAATAAATCGGGATGATAATAATCAAGTCTGTAAAAAACAATCCATAATTATCTGTTAATGTTGTTTACAAAGTTTAATAACGCTAACAATATTTTGACGAAGATACTAGAAATACAAAAAACTTGTGTTATCTGTTCACTTCAGAATATTTGGAGAATTCTGTGTATCAGCCGTGGTATGAGAAATGAGTAGAACAGGTATATAGTGCACTGTTTTAAAGAGGTGTGAGGAATTGACCTGATGTGGGTTGTCAATCAAACAAGTTGATAATCCAATCAGTGATCATGATGGTTTCCAGTACTGCCATTTTCCTTAAAAAAGCAAATTGTATTTAAGCAAACATTACAATGTATTACATTGTATTTACTTCGACAAACAACACCATGTGACCAGTTGGTGGAAGCAATCATCACTCTGGGATCAGGTCAATTTAATGACTATGAACATGAAGTAATGATATAATAATTTACATCATATTTTAGGTACGTAAAGTATTAAAGGCATATAAAGGAAGCTTGGATGACGAGTTAGACCTGATTATGGGCGACTTTATATTCATGGACACCAATGAGACTACAAAGAGTCAAGATGGATGGTATAACGGTACATCGTGGGTCACAGGCATGATGGGAATGTTTCCTGGGACATACACACAGAGAACAGCAGAAACTTGGACATGGGCGCTGCATGGGTAAATAATATATATTATAGAAAATTTATTATTAATTGTATATCTATTTTTTTATACCGGCAATATGATGAAAGACGGGTGATATTCTGGTCAAGATATAGAGATAAATTATTATGTAAATGACAAAAATTATGACTCGGGGTGAAAGGTTAACCGGATACTACATAATTAGGAGCACAGCTAGTGCCAAAGGGATGGGGTCAAAGCGAGCTCATATAACATGCATGTTGAAAAGAATTTAAATCACTAATGGTTGTGCTTGAGATGGTGCCTCGATAACGAAATTAAATTCCAGTGAAATAGTCACTGGGAAAATTTTGTTCCATCTGTACTGCATTGGATTTATCTATATCTAAAACATAAACCTACCTTTCCCAGTCAGGTATAAATGTTATCCGATAGTTTCTATTTAGTGTGTGCATTTTATTCTTAGATCTAATTTAAATTTTAAATCTTCAGTTATTTTGTCCTGATTAAGTTAAAATCTGTTAACTGTCTGTATTAATATTCCATCCATTTCATTACATAAAATATGTGTTTCAATATCAGAGGTTGTGTGTTTACTCGCATGTCAATATCAGACGTGTGTTTACTCGCGTGTCAATATCAGAGGTTGTGTGTTTACTCGCGTGTCAATATCACAGGTTGTGTGTTTACTGGCATGTATTTCATTTTCATCACTGTGGGAAGTGCTGAAAATAGAATGTTTCCTAAAAGAATAAGTTGATTTCAATAGTAGACAACAAACCTTATGCCAGCGTGATTTTTTTCCCAGCATTCTTTACCTGTTAAAGTGGGGCGGTAGTCTAATGGATAGAGTGTTGGTTGCTCACGCCAGAGGTTGTGGGTTCGACCCAATGCCTCTTGTAAAACAACACTCAGTATTGGTTCTACCCAGGAAGCGGACTCGAGAGCAGTTTATATAAGCACTGAGTTTTCATCACAATCAATCTAAAATAAATTAGTATAAACTAAGTACCTATTTTAAAAAGAGAAAATGTGACAGCCAATAAATGCGATACAGATAATGAGATTTATATTATCTGATTAAAGTAATAGCCTATTAGGCTATTGTGTTTTTATTACTCTTTGCCGACAAGGAATAAATACTTCTAATAAGTGAATTTGAGATGGTCTTGACCTACTTACACCTTCAACTTGTGGCACATCGCTTCAATTATTATTTTCATAACAGTTTGATCAATAAAATTAAGTCCTCATGAAAATGTCCTTGAACCAAAAACATTGATAATTAATATCAACCAAAAAGTTAATGATTTCACAGTATTTAATTATTATTTTGTTAGTATAAAAATTAATTTCTGTACAATGTAAATTGTTAAAAAGTATAATTTTCAACACATTTTAAGTTATATATGGAATATTCAATTTTATTTTTTGGAGGAAGACCTCAGAATGAATCTGAGTAAAACCAATGTAGCTCCGCGAATAACTGGCAAACTTTCTCACATAAAATTTTTGGACTGAGTGGGCCTTGAACATACAACCTTACGGTAAGAGGTAATTGATCATTAGACAACAGCACCTTAGACCACTTGGCCATGGAGGACTCTTTATGTATTTGAGACACGCCATAGTGAACAGTGTTGAATGAAAAATATTTCAATAAGTAATGTACTTACAAAAAGTTTATGTTTTATTTGTCTGTGAGGCATTACATATACATGGTTAAATAACCATGACACCATTCAATCAAAATGGAATCTATAAAAAGTCATATTGGTTGGAATTTTGACTAATGATCCTCCTATAAGCATAAGGAATAATTTTCGTAGGCTGATATTTTTGCGAATACAGTCAAACCTGTCTTAAGCAGTCAGTCAAGGGAAAAACAAAAATGGCCTTTTAACATTTTAAATTTAATCTTTTTAATTTGTTCTGAAAGCATAGAAATGGGAAAAAGCAAATGTGGATGCTCAAGACAAGTGGCTGCTTAATAGAGTTGATCATTTACACTTTGTATATATTTCAAATTTGCAAAATTTCCAAACATTACCATGCCACAAACTTTACTACTTATATCGTAACATGGGAAATAAAAAATACATTGGCTTGTCCTATGAAAAACAGATTTCATTTGTGTTCTTAGCGTCTGTCAATCAACATAAAAAAAACAGAAATATAACTGAACAAATACTGTGCACTTTTAATTAATTTTACCCTTTATTTCAGATCTCTATCTCTTAATCAGGGGGTGAAGCCTGCTGGTGCCATAGCGTCCGGCGCACCTGTGATGAACGGGGCTGTAGGCACTGGTGAGGAGTATGGCAGACTGTGGAAGGCTGAGCCGTTGTATGCTAAGGTAATAACTGGTAATATACACCTCATGAAGAACACTGCCTGGTTGAAGCAGGGTGGTGATATAATGGATACAGTGTTTGCCACTCATGTCAGTGGTCATAGGTTTAATCTCACTATTGGCCAGACAACCTACTTAAACCCACCCAGTGTTGGTTATATCCAGGAAATGGACTTTAGAGTAATTACTTCACAATTAAACTAAAATAAAGTTGCATAAAAACAAAGAGACTGCTCCCTGCTAATTGCCTTGACTTCTGTTTTCCAAGTAGTATTGATCATCTTCCACACTTGCTTTCCTGAAAGAAAACTATCATTACAGTTTCATCTTTGAAAAAAAATTGTAACACATTTTGATAAAATTTCTAATTTTAAAGTGATGCAGCATGCTGTCTAACAATAATATATGAGATCAATTAATAGTAACAACGACCTTGCCAGAAGGTCATATTTCTCAATTTCATCAGAAAAATTTATGACAGTGATTTTGGTCAAGAGGATAACCACTTGCAGAAAATATCTGGACCTATTTTAATATCCAAATTTGAGAAAAACTTGGTGGATTAGAACTTGGACAATTAGTGATTTTAGAGGCCCTGCATATAAATACATGTATATTCAAGAATGTCGGAGACTTTTTGTATTGATGGTGATATTTGCATTTTGAAATTATTTTTTTCTAGTTTAGATTTTTATACTTCAGGTTGACAAAAGCCGTTCCAATTCTTCTGAAGGCAAGAAACATGTGCATCCACCAGACAAAGCAGCATTAGATGTACCACGCCACTTATATGTGATGAGACATGGGGAGAGAATGGATTTTGTGTTCGGAAAATCTTGGGTAGAGAAATGCTTTGATGATGAAGGTATGACCAACCTTTTCTACTGGTGTATGTGCGTTTTAATATTATTAAAGTTATTATAAATTAATTGCTAGGTTATCATCCAAATTTTTCTCAAAAAGGGGAGGCGGTAGGATTTTACTTATTTACTTATTTTTTAAATTTTTGATATTTTATTTTATAATTTTTTTTTTTTTTTTATTAATTTTTTTTATATTTTCAAATCAATCATTACACCTATGGACATATATTAACTCTATGGAAATATTAATCTCCAAGTGTTACTATTTTAAACTTCATATAATTTTCATATTTAAAGGGATTATATTGGCATATTACTGTCAATTCCCTGTCCTAAATACACACGCCCAGCATGAAGATATACTTATAACTTAGAGATATACCCGTCTAAAGTGTCTAATTGCATAACCTGTTTATTACAAACATCGGTTTCTGAAGCCACGTTTTTGTTTTTGTTTACATTCACCATTTTCAACGAACCGCTTTCAGGTTTCTGATTAATCATCGGACAACATCGTGAAGACTCGTTCCCGATCTCGTTTTCGAGGCTTTGTTTCGGAAGCTCGTTCAATGTAAACATTGCGCAATACTTTATTGCGGGACGTATTAAAGTTTTGGCCAATATTCAATTACTGATAATTTGATAACTTTCAAGTAAATAAAGGTTATACGTCAATACATAAGCATTATTTTGTGCATGCTGCATACAGGAAAAGTCTGGATTAACAGCGTGTTTGTGTTACTGGCCAATATAATCCTTTTAAGAAACTATTGATAGTTTATTTTATTAACGATTATTGATGCATTGGCTTTTTGAAATAGGAATAAAAAATCACAAAAACTTCAAATTTAAGTCCTTTTTAGCACAGTGATAAACAGTGTCAACATAGTGAATAATGTACATTATTTTTGTATTCTATGGCAAGTGAAACATGTGGCATTGCGACATCACACAAGCAAAATAAGATTGGTGCCAGTGGCATGAAAAACTGGTATTGTTTACCTACCCCCAGCTGGAAATGTTTTTATTTGGAAATGAAATGCAGTTTATTTAGTTATTTAGACCAATTACAGTAGGATTGTAAATACAGCCAAACCTGTGTTAAGTGGTCACCTCTATTGATCAGTCACTGTCCAAAGCAGCCAAATTTGCTATTTCCCATTTCTATGCTTTCTGAGCAAATAAACTTGTATTAAGCAACAACCTGTTTTAAAAGGTCATGATTTCTCTTTCCCTTGACTTGTTGCTTATGACAAGTTTGACTGTATCTAGATATTGATGTGGTAGCATTTGATTACGTCTATAACACATTAAAACAAGCAGACTGGGACATTATATAACTATTGTAATTTTGTTACATTGTCAGGTAATTACTCACCTGTTGACTTAAACATGCCGAGAACTGTACCAAAGAGGTCCACAAACCAGCTGGACTATATTAAAGATGCCCCACTTACGTGTATCGGTAGTATGCAGGCATTCCTGACTGGTAAGTTGATATTTTATATTAATTTTATTTTGAATCTCACCAATTAAATTTCTAACTTGGTCTGTGCCATTTGAAACTATTTGGCTTACTAGTAGTTGATGATTGCCACAAATGACAAAAAAATCAACAGCATTCTACACACTCACTCTATTCAAGGATGGGAAGGGAAGGAGCTTGGAACAGGACAATCAACAATTTATACTTACGGATTAAAAGCTGAATTTTGAGTTTTTATCACCTGATGAAAACTCAAAATTCGGCTTTTAATCCTTATATTTACATTATATTCTCCAGCTATTTAAGATAAAACTTTTGCGTTTTTTTTTCCATTTTGATATTTAAAAAGCAAATGATATGTATTAAGCCCCAAAGCCAATGTCATGAATGTAACGGCGGAGTTGTCAACATTTGTCAACAACTTACTGCAAACGTTGATACTAAAGGCAACGTGACGTCACACCATCAAAACAAAATCGTGCACCCAATGAAATGCAAACTGGTCCTTTTTAGCTTCGCCCAGCTGCAAGTGTTTTTCATTGAGAAATGAAATGCAGTAAATTTATATAGTTCGTTTAGGCTGATTGCAGTGGGAATGTTAATATATGAAGTGTATGGTGTACTACTCTAGTGATGGAGTATTATCGTGAAAAAAAATCCATTTTGTAATGTGGGAGAACATTTAACGCATTTCAGCACAGGTGAATTCAGAATATTCATAACAGTGGAGACGTTTCAAGATTTTTCTTTTTTTATAATTTTTTTACCTTCTACATGTGAATTAAAGTGGAGACAATTCAAAATGTTTGTGCCAATAAAACTATCAAATTAGCCGTGAAACATGCTCACAAAACAAAACTATGAAATTATTAATACATCCTTGTATGAAGCATCTTATGTTTGTTTATAAGACTTGACTGACAGGGAGAAAAAAAAGAAAGATAAGTGACTTCATTTATAGAGGGCGACACATTTGATTTTGATATTTTGTACGTAAATTTTGCTTTCAGGAAGTATATCCTGTCAAACCACTGTTAGTATTTTTAATTTCTGCTGGCTTTCTAATGTGTTTTTATCATTGTAATCCAAGATGCTTTTGCAAACATGTCTTTGGAGTCTAAAATATTCTATTTAACCCTTTAGTCCATAGATACGTGTTTTCCTGCACCAATCACAGAAGGCCTTTGAAAACAGTGCAGGAAGAGTTCAGATTGCTCATAACGAGCAATCAGAACACTTCCTGCACCGTTTTCCACTCTGTCAGTTAATATAAACATAATTCACTCATTGCTGATACGTGGTGAATTAATACTTTCAATATTAGAGGTGTCCAAAGGCATTTATATGAAGTAAAGGGTTAAGTTTATTTGACAAGTGCCACCCCATATAACATTACACTAATCTAAATGAGGGTGGATATGAGCTTTATAACAGGGTTGCAAATCACAAAAAAACATAAAATAAAATCAGTTGTAAACATAAAGTAACAAATATGCACAATATTTTTCAGTCATCCACATGAATTTACGATTGCATTTTCAGAAAATTGACCATTTTCTGAATTTTTCAATCAAGTTTGGTTTCATTTGGAGTAATATATGAAATATTATGAACAATACTTACTTTACGTTTAAGACCTATTTTTATTGTAAGTTTTTTTTTTTTTGTGAAATACAATCGTGAACTCTAGTGAAACAATGCAGACCATAAAAAGATTGACAGTACCTTGCAGCCTGATACAGTTTTGCCAATATTGTCATAAACAAGAACTGACATTTCAGTGTTTAATGCATTGGAAATCTAGTAACCAATTGAATGTTTTATCCAGGTGAAGCACTGAAGGGAGCCAATGTGACATTCCACCATATATACGTATCTCCGTCTCTGCGCTGTGTACAGACAATTACTGGAATACTCAAAAGTAAGATCAAACAGCTCGTCCTGTCAGACTTACTGCTATATTTCATTCTAACCCAATATTTTCATAGTACATAATGTCAGTGAAAAAACAATCTCTGCTGCTGCAAAGATTTTGACCAAGGATTTATGGGTCATATATACTTATTAGAGTCTGTGGTCTAGTAGTAGAGATTTGAAACGAGACTGGTGGGTTATAGGAGCATGTGGCACAATGGTTGAGATTTGAACCAAGGATTGGTGAGTTATATATTTGAAGGAACTTGTGATCTGATGATAAAACTTTAGATTAAGGATTGGTGAATATTACATGTTTAAAGGAGCTTGTGATCTGATGGTTGAGATTTGAACCAAGGATTGGTGAGTTAGTTGTTTGAAGGAACCTTTGATCTAATGGCCGAGATTTGAACCAAGGATTGGTGAGTTACATGTTCGAAAGAGCTTGTGATCTGATGGTTGAGATTTGAACCAATGATTGGTGAGTTAGTTGTTTGAAGGAACTTGTGATCTAATGGTTGAGATTTGAACCAAGGGTTGGTGAGTTATATGTTCGAAAGAACTTGTGATCTGATGGTTGAGATTTGAACTAAGGATTGGTGAGTTATATGTTTGAAAGAGCTTGTGATCTGATGGTTGAGATTTGAACCAAGGATTGGTGAGTTATATGTTCGAAAGAGCTTGTGATCTGATGGTTGAGATTTGAACCAAGGATTGGTGAGTTAGTTGTTTGAAGGAACTTGTGATCTGATGATAAAACTTTAGATTAAGGATTGGTGAATATTACATGTTTAAAGGAGCTTGTGATCTGATGGTTGAGATTTGAACCAAGGATTGGTGAGTTAGTTGTTTGAAGGAACCTTTGATCTAATGGCCGAGATTTGAACCAAGGATTGGTGAGTTACATGTTCGAAAGAGCTTGTGATCTGATGGTTGAGATTTGAACCAATGATTGGTGAGTTAGTTGTTTGAAGGAACTTGACAATGTGATCTAATGGTTGAGATTTGAACCAAGGGTTGGTGAGTTATATGTTCGAAAGAACTTGTGATCTGATGGTTGAGATTTGAACTAAGGATTGGTGAGTTATATGTTTGAAAGAGCTTGTGATCTGATGGTTGAGATTTGAACCAAGGATTGGTGAGTTATATGTTTGAAAGAGCTTGTGATCTGATGGTTGAGATTTGAACCAAGGATTGGTGAGTTAGTTGTTTGAAGGAACTTGTGATCTGATGGTTGAGATTTGAACCAAGGATTGGTGAGTTATATGTTCGAAAGAGCTTGTGATCTGATGGTTGAGATTTGAACCAAGGATTGGTGAGTTATATGTTCGAAAGAGCTTGTGATCTGATGGTTGAGATTTGAACCAAGGATTAGTGAGGTATATGTTCGAAAGAGCTTGTGATCTGATGGTTGAGATTTGAACCAAGGATTGGTGAGTTAGTTGTTTGAAGGAACCTTTGATGTAATGGTTGAGATTTGAACCAAGGATTGGTGATTTAGTTGTTTGAAGGAACCTTTGATTGAGATTTGGTTGAGATTTGGATCAACGATTCCTGGATTATTTGTATTGGTGGCCTGTTAGATTCGATTCCCCATCAGGGTATTAAATTACTTCTGTCTCTGATGAAGGCAATTATATTCTACCCAGGAAAACAGCAAGTTTGATTTGTTTTAGTTGTTTATACTTGTTTCACAATTGATTTGAAATAATCAACTTAAATCCAGTCACATTTATAATATGACTAATCAAACAAACATCAAATACACAGGTATGGGACAAAACCCTGTCCTTCGTGTGGAGCCCGGGATATTTGAGTGGATAGGCTGGTATCAACTAGGACTTCCCAAGTGGTTCACACCTGCAGAACTCAGTAGCCAGGGCTACAAC
The DNA here is from genome assembly GCA_029582155.1 of Panopea generosa. Classification (NCBI taxonomy): domain Eukaryota; kingdom Metazoa; phylum Mollusca; class Bivalvia; order Adapedonta; family Hiatellidae; genus Panopea; species Panopea generosa. The sequence continues at coordinate 60,325,518 of CM055899.1, read as the reverse complement.
ATCGACTTAACATATAAACCTCTTGTTCCAATAACCAAGTTGGACTATGATGAAGATATAGCTGGGTATTACAAAAGGTCGAACGAGAGCGCCAGACATATACTGAAGAGGCATGAAAACGAAGGTGAGTTTAAACATGTATACACAATCAAGTAATTATGTCACTTAATTAAAGTATGTGACCTAGTGGGCCAAGGTGCTTCTCGATACATAAATATTTAATTGCACACATTGTCTCTGTGGTTGACAATTTTGTAAATATGTGTTACCATTCTTCTCATATATAAGGCTCATATATTTCCCTTTTTAGATATTGGAAAAGGAATGCGCATTATATACACAAGTACGGGGGCCATATTCACTAACTATTCTTAAGAATATTCTTAGACTTGAACCAAGAATTAATTTTGAAAAGCACATTTAGAGACCATTGTTTGATACCAAAATCTTTAAGCATGTAGCATAACCTAATATATAGTCAAATAAACTGTTACAATTACTCCATCAGTCGTGGTTAACTAGGTGTTCAAGGCTGAAATTTGGATATTCAAGCTCGTCTAAGAATATTCTCAAGAATGATTGGTGAATATAACCCCAGAAGATTCACATTTTTTCCCAAGGTAATTTGTTATTGATTGACCGATAAATGGACCGGTATGTTCAAATGATAATTTCTTATAAGATGTCGATTATATATACTGATTTATCTAGTGCAGACCTTTTATTAAATTTCAGTCAATATTCATTACATATGTGATAAAAATTATCAAATAAATTGAGAAGTAATGAAGTGTTTACTATTCCATTATTGTAACCGATGATGTTCTAAAGTAACACAGCTGTTGCAGTAAGGTGAAAGTGTTTTGACAGATGAGGAATAAATGCAATACTGTTGTGATCATGAATGTATTTCATTAACATATATTCTTGTTGTATATATGGTTTGTAGATGTTTGTGTTTATAAAATAACTCCTATATATAATATGGTATGTGGTGGTTCATTATGAATTGTTTTTTAAAAATGTTTTGAAACATTGGGTACCGTTGCCGTTATTAATAATTGAAAGCAATCAACATTAGATTTCTTCTGTTAAAAATATATTGTGGGCTGTCTTTAAAATTAAAATTGGTTTATAATCTGAATAAGGTAGGTATGGTATTAAAAAACAAACTAAAGTGGTGTACAAGTGCCACTTCAGGGTATTTTCAGGGTATTGAAATTGGCTTCTGTCATATTACCTTAACTGAGAAGTTTTAGCAGGTGCTGCCATGTACCAACTTGATTAAATATAGAAATAAGAACAAATACAATAATTTTTAGCGAGTACCAGTCTATTGACAATATTTTACCAAGTAAATTCCGATTTACATACCGACCCATACAGTCCTTTCAAAATGACATCACAGCAAAATTTCAAAATACTGATGCTGATTAATAGGTCTGTTTTTTCCTGAGAATGAGCTCTTAAAACATGGATGCATGAGTGCGCACTGTCTGTGAGATTAAACAATATTCACATAGAACACTTATATAATGGATACATTCGTTACATTCATGCTGTTATTTGTGAATTATGATGTTTACTATAATAATGATGTTGGTTGCATTATAAAATAAGACTTATTTTATTTGCAGGTGGTAATATTGTGATAATGGGGCATGCGGGTACTTTGGAAGTGTGTACACGTCAGGTTTTAGGTAAACCTCCCCGTAGCTCACAAGAATTCCGGGAGTTGTGTTCAAGAATACCATATTGTGCTCTACTCGGGTGCCAACATGATCCTCAGACAAACAAATGGGCTTTAATGACATCACCTATACAACCATTAACCCATGGTCAGAACAAACAGGGAGATGTAAAAGCAACACTCTATCCGTCATAACAATGTAGCTAGAACTGCCAGTTTGTATCTACGATAGTACCGGTGATTTAGCTCAATATAAGGGACATAACTCAGTCCTTCAGAGCATAACAGCTGGATCTACATCTTTATATATATCATAAAAAAATAGCTGGATCTATAAACATTTTCATGGCGAGTTTATTAAATCATCCTAATGATTATAACTGTGTCATTTCTAGTAAGCTTGCTAGATCACCACCAACATGAATATATTAAATTTTTCTAAGGGACATAACTAGTATTTTATCAAATAACTGAATTTATATCAACAGGATTATATAAGTTTATTCTAAGGGACATAACTTTGTCTTTCATATCCAAATAGCTGGATCCATAAATATTTATTAACATGAATTAATTAAAGCACTGTAAGGGATATAACTATCTTTATAGCCAACTAGCTAGATATATACCACCATGAATATATTGTACATGACATAACTACAGCCATTATCAAAAGGATCTAGATCTATTTCAATACAAAAAAAATTGTTTATTCCAAGGGATAAAACTTCATTTTTCATAGTAAAATAACAGGATTTACAAGTATGTATTTACATGAATACTGTTTTTCTCCATAGTAAAGTAGCTACTTGTAGCATATATTTATATATAGGATGGATTATTTAAAGAAAAATGGAAAAGAGGCAACTGTTTATGATATGCCAGTACGATTTGCATATCAGGCACTTCTCCAAAAAAAATATTTATTATAATTACAAGTAATATAATAAATATTCCCCCGAGTCAAATAATAAAATAAAGCCAAGTCCTCCCATCAGTTTTATCAGTAACAAACACCTGACACGGGAAGGGAGTTCTATATTAGGCTTTAATGGACGCCCACACAGATTTATCATCCTATGTGCATGTATATAAACTGTTGAAGGCTTATGCCTTAAATATTTGTTATTGTATCTTTACTGGAAGATTTATCTGTGCTTTGATATATATAGAGTATTGTTATAAATAGATCAACTATTGTGATGTTGCCAAACTTGTCAGTGATATTTTTTAAGTTTTTATATGAATGTAAGTAATTTCAGTACAAAAATGCACATTCCCATTTAAAATGATGGTCAAAGGTAGTATTATTATTTCTGGAATGTAGAGTACAGCCAAATTTTTGTTTAAATACACCCAAAATGGATGGTAGTTTAATGTCTGTTTATTGACTCTCGATACTGTGGAAGTGAGCAAAGGATATGGTGATATTCAGCTTTGTGTACCCATGCATTTATTTTGGTAACCTTATATGAATCTTAAGTTAGTTTAAGATGGATCATGAGAAATAGCATGCTGAGATATGGTAGACAATAAGAATTGATAGATAATGATAACTGCAAAGCTTGGATATGGTAGACCATAAGAAATGTTAGATTATGAGAAATACAAGGCTTAGATGTGATAGACTGTAAGATATATTTTTAAAAATTATTATGTAATAACAACCATTTTGCCGATCAGATATACTTTTTTGTAATAGGACACATAAATACAGTTTTGTGATCTAAATGCATATAGTAGTAGTACTGGGAGAATTTTTCTTTCTAATTGCAATGTGTCCACAACCCCACTTGAAGTATTTAATTTACATGTACCATAGTTATCTTACTCTTCCTACCCAGCCCACACCCAAAATTACCCAACCCCCAAGAACATGTACCATAGTTATCTTACTCTCCCCGCCCAACCCCAAATTACCCAACCCTCACAAACATGTACCATAGTTATCTTACTCTCCCCACCCAAACCCAAATTACCCAACCCCCAAGAACATGTACCATAGTTATCTTACTCTCCCCACCCGACCCCAAAATTACCCAACCCCCAAGAACATGTACCATAGTTATCTTGCTCTCCCCACCCAACCCCAAATTACCCAACCCCCAAGAACATGTACCATAGTTATCTTACTCTCCCCACCCAACCCAAAATTACCCAACCCCCAAGTACATGTACCATAGTTATCTTACTCTCCCCGCCCAACCCCAAATTACCCAACCCCCAAGTACATGTACCATAGTTATCTTACTCTCCCCACCCAACCCCCAAGTACATGTACCATAGTTATCTTACTCTCCCCACCCAACCCCAAATTACCCAACCCTCAAGTACATGTACCATTGATACTCTCCACTCAACCCCAACCCTCAAGTACATGTACCATTGATACTCTCCACTCAACCCCAACCCTCAAGTACATGTACCATAGTTATCTTACTCTCCCCACCCAACCCTCAAGTACATGTACCATTGATACTCTCCACTCAACCCCAACCCTCAAGTACATGTACCATTGATACTCTCCCTACCCAAACCCATTACTGTGTGATAATGTTTTTGAATTTGGCATTCCTTTAAGGAAACATTTTCAGATGAAATGACGTATCTTGTTCCAAAATTATTTATACTCTTTTTTTACCTTACCTCCTTTTTATATGCCTTGTATTGAATAAAACTGAATATATTATGTTAGCACGTAAACTTGGCAGGCGATTAAGCTGGCAGATATTCGATGTCTGCTCAAAACTTTGAACATATATTGTTGTATTATTATTTTTTTGTACTGTTGTATTATATTTTCTCATATATGTGTGCAAAAATAATTTTCAATTAGAGATTTAAAGCATTGTCTAGTAAAAGCAAATTATATTTGATTCAATAAGGAGGATTGAATTTCCATACGGTGCCAGGAGTGGGGTCTAAAATTGTTTAGAATTGAGATATTAAACAAATATCAAGGTCGTGTAAGGGACTTAGACTTTTTCATAAGTGGAAATCTTTCAATTTCGCACTCGGTTCTCAAAAAAAAAAAAAATTAATTGAAGATCTAAAGTATTGTCTGGTCAAAGCAAATCCCTATGAATACAGGACAAGTCAAGGGACTGGAATACATAGGGGCACTGTAAAGGGGAAACTAGTTTTTACATTGGGACAGTGTGGGAAACTGAAAATTTCTTTTCCATAGCAAATTCTTTTTAGTCCAGTAAGAGTTGGGCCAATCATAATCCAAAAGAAGTCAAGCTACCCCTACATAAAAGTGAAATTTTAAACTATACTATAGTTACTATAGACATTAGAGTGTCCTCAGACACTCTTGGGCCTCTTGTTTTCTTACCTACCATTGGTCATGTGAGGGTGAGATAATCTTACTTGGATTTGCTTGTCTCTGTCCAACATGGGTAAAACAATGTTATAAAATCATATATTGGATTAGTGGATGAGGGAATCCAACCCTTGGGCTGAGGTGCATGTAAAGAACTTGATAGAACCCCGCCCTTTGATGCACCTTTAATTTTAACACTCAGGCATGTTTCCACGTCAACAACAGAACAATGTTACAGATTTACTTTAGAAATGCAAGTGAATCCTGTCACCTTGGTTCCTGATTACCAGAATGTATCAAATTTATTCTTTTGAATTTTTTTTATATAGTAACTAAATTTTCAAATACAATCAAACCTGTCTTAAGCAGCCAGTCAAGGGATAGCACAAAAGTGACCTTTTAAGACAGGCTGTTGCTTAATTTGCTCTGAAAACATAGAAATGAGAAATAGCAAATGTGGCTACTTAAGACAGGTGGCTGCTTACTAGTGGTAGCCACTCACACAGGTTTGACTGTATAAAGAAAGAAAGAGGTAATCATGCTTTTTGAATGGAACCACTCTAATATTATCACTTGTACTTAAACATTTATTGTAAAATAAGCTTCTGTGTAAAACTGATGTGATAATTGTTTGTAAGATTTTAAGTATTCTGACTTACTATGTAAATATTATGTATATCCTTATACATGTAAACACGGTGGTGCCGTATAGAACATCTATTCAGCATTGGTCTGTTGATTGTACACGAATGGTAGCAAGAATGTAATCATCGTGACACTTCCATATGAAGAGACAGTTTTAGGATTAACTATAGATTAGGTTAAGACAAAACAGTCAAGGTAATAGGATAACTTTGCACATATTTAATATTGTCTGTACTTGTAAGGCATCTTTGTAAATGGAGAGTTATAAGCTTTTTGTTTTGATATGCTATGAACCCCCACCTCATTTTGTAATACTTTAGATCTATAGACGCATCTTACAGACTTGTATGTAATGCATGTTCTCTTTACACGAAATGTAATATTTCATTTATTTTTAGCTTATCAAAAATTTTAATAGGTATATTCATTGCAAAACGGTGCAGGAGTAATAAAACCACAACATATTTTTTATAGTATTCTAGTTGTTATTGTATGGTGTCAAGCATTGCTTTCAATATTTATTTTGTGACGGTGTCTACTTGAGACAGCATTCTCAATACTATCACACTGGAGTACAATGCAGTAGACACATGGTATGATACCACACCCAGTCACATCATACTGACACCAGACTGACCAGACCTAGAGCTATCCTCTGAATGCAAAGTGAGGAAGCTTCTAGTACCATTTTTCAAATATTTGGTACGACTCAACCGAGGATTGGCCACAACCTTCCGCATGCCAGGTGGATGCTCTATCACTAGACCACTGCTGCGTATAATGATATTAACCTAGTGTAATATCACCACTGATTCATTAACTCGGTTCTAATGTGTAAGATGCAAACACACAAATGACATTGATCTGTCATGGTAAAATGATGTTATTTTGATGACTGATGGAAAATAATCATTTTCTCTTGTTTGAGCCCGTGTGGTTCTGGCTTAGAATAGAATCACTGTCGATCTGTGCAGAGGGGTAGGAATCCTTTGAATGGGCGTCATGTTCATTTTATCATTTTTTGTCATGTTCACTATTGTGGTTAAATTATCAATCCCTGTGTTGTTCCAGGGAGCCATGGGTGATGGCAAGAATAGGATCACTGTGGCATATGCATGTCATAAGAAGCGACGAATTGAGTAATACGATCGATCTGCTGAAACTCTGCAGGTATCAAGGTTCTAGGTTCATTCTGCATATTCATTTGTTGATGTGTTTTTTTAATCTGTATGCTAATTTGTTGTTTTTGTACATGTAGAGTGAACCTGGAATCTTCCGTCCTGTTGGCGGCGAATAACCTATAATGTGTTGGTACGCAGTAAAACCCTATTCATTCATTCATTTTCTTGTTCGTTATAAAGGTGTGTACGATTTATCTGAGTGATAAATAGAAATGAAAATTTGTGCTCATAACTGAATTTATTGAATTCATTGACAAAAACAATATGATGCTTGGTAGAGCCTCACAAAATATAATTATTATTGCTTACTTGTTTAATAAATTCAATAATAAACGAGACCCATGTAAGATTCTTTATGTATAAAATCTTTAAATATGAAATTGTTATGAATTCTCAGATAGAGTTCTTTTTATTCCAATGAGACAGTGAAAATTTGTCTCTCTCTCTCTCTCTCTATGAGAAGTGGCATGTAGTCTGGATGTTCTGTCAGTAGTTACATAATGTATACCCCTGAAATAAACACCCCCCGATATAAAGCTACACACCATCCATTATGGAAAATAAAATGACTTAACCCATAACCTGCTATATAGTAGTATGGGTTATTCATTGCAGTGTATGAGCCGCCATCAAGTCCACTTTAGTTTATTCTTATTTATTTTAGCTCGATTGCGATGAAAGCTCAGAGCCTATGTGAACCGCTCTCTAGTCCGCTTCCTGGGTAGAACCAGTACTGAGTGTTGTTTTATGAGAGGCATCGGGTCGCCTGGGGGATCGAACCTGCAACCTCTGGCGTAAGCAGCCAACACTCTTTCCATTAGACTACCGCCCCGCTTTCTATACCACTTTCTGGATAGAACCAGTATTGAGCTAGGTAATAAAGATTATTGTGTTAATGCTCTTTACATACGAGTTAATATTAATGCTCAGGTGGTGTTTTCTTGTCCAGATACCATGTCATGTATAATGTTAATCTCTTTTTATGACTGTTTTACGTTTCAAACTTTTTTATATGCATTTTATTAGAAGAATAAATACACATACAAGCTGTTTCAGAAAATATGAAATTTGTTTTTTATATTCATATGTATGTACTAAATTGCATTATGAATGCATAATATTTATATCATTTTTAGCTCATTAAAACCTACATACAGATATAAAGAAATATGATAGTATTTTATTATTGTACTATTTTTCCATTAGTAAAAACTTGTGCGGGATGTAGAAAATAACAGGCTATCAAATGGTATTAATATCAATGTCACATATCTCGTATCATTGGTCTGGGCTAGAGCGGTACTTATTAATGTTTTGTGGTGGAATTCAACCGGTATTGATTTTGATGCGCTAAAATATTTTCACATTGCCCAGTTTTTATTCACTAAGATGTTCCAACATTTACAAAATTAAACTTAAATGATTAAGTTGTCAACATTTCCCCACCCGTTTTAATATGTTTTAAAACCATTCCAGGCTTTGGATTATATATACAGTCTAACCTGTATTAAGCAGCCACCCAGGGGAAATGGCCAAACTGGCTGCTTAACACAGGTGGCTGCTTAATAGAGGGTCCATATTTTTACTGAAAAACTGAAGTCATGATGTTTATTGTGACAGACTAACAGTGATCACACATGCATGGTACATGTACAATGCCAATGCATTTAAGTTGTTTGGAAATATGTACTTGGGGCTAAATGAGAAAAATCCACAGGAAGAAATAATTTGAACTGACAGTATTTTATACAGAAGTACATATAAATAAATAATATATGTTATTTAATTAAAAAAAAACATTATGTTTCATTTAGCATCAAATAAATCCATATGAATTTTTCATTTAGCAGACGCTGTAAAATCCAGTAAAAATGTGCTCATATTCATTCATTATCTCGCAGTTACGTAAGGACACATTCTGATTCTGTGTTTTATCGATACCTTTTCCAAAAATTCAGATGTTTAACCACTCTTACACATTCATCCAAAGTCAAACACTTTATTTTCGCAGCAGATATTGTGTATGATATGCATCAAGTCAATCGCAAATAAAAAAAAAATTATGATACGATTAAATAATGTTTTTCCATTGCATTCGCACCCATTTTTAAAATTTAATTGAATTATAATTTAAACAAACTGACCAACTGCAATTATCTTTTTGATCTTACCCAGTTTGGTAATTGTGCATAAACACCTCGATGAAATTTGCTTTCAATGTGTTTACACACGTCGTAAACCTAAATAAAACTACTGTAAATACACGTGCTTAAACCATCATGTTCCCAGCCTAGGTAACAGTTTCACTAACAAATTAATGTCATGATCAATCTCGCTATTCTATTTGCTTATTAGACCGTATATAAGCACGCTTGCCCTGGGTAAAGTTGTGTGTTTTTGTGACAGAAGCAGAAGCTTTAATTGATCGCAGGATTATACAATGTGATTGGAATAGCAGCCAGCCAAAAAGTGTGACCGCTGAGTGATAAGGGTCGCCCACTACATCTGACCGCTAACACATGGCTGCTGACCGCTTACAGCCATTGGGATGAAATAGACTGACCGCTGTCCACGTTAAAGAGGTGACCATTTAATACATGTACTTTATACAGACAATTTACACGGGGGGCGCTTAACACAAATGACCGCTTATAAGAGGTGACGGCAAGGACAAGTTAGACTGTACATGTATAAATTGGTCAACAAAAAACATCAATATTTAAGTTTTTGCTGGTCAAATGGGGTAACTTTGTGATAACCATGTGTGATTAACATATATGCGATTTCTAGATGTGATTACCTGATATGTGTTTCCTAGATATGTGATTACCATGTGATTGCCAAAAATGGAATTACCATATGTGATCATCTGTTACGTGATTATCACATATGTGATTACCATGTGATTGCCAAAAATGGAATTATCAAATGTGATCATCTGATATGTGATTACCATGTGATTGTTAAATATGATTACCATAATTATGTGATTACCTGATATGTGATGACCAGATATGTGATAACCATATGCGATGACCAGATATGTGATGACCTGATATTGAATTACCATATGTGATTGCTAAATATGGTAACCATAATTATGTGATTATAAGATATATGATTACCTGATATGTGATTACCATATGCGATGACCTGATATTGAATTACCATATGTAAATACCATATGTTATTACCAGATATGGGATTACCATATGTGATGACTAGATATGTGATGACCATATGTTATTACCAGATATGAGATTACCATATGTAATGACCAGATATGTGATGACCATATGTTATTACCAGATATGGGATTACCATATGTGATGACCGTATGTTATTACCAGATATATGATTACCAAATATGGGATAACCATATGTGATTGACATATATGGGATAACCATATGTGATAACCAGATATGCAATTACTTTGTTACATACGAGAGGCAGAGTTCATGTATATAGGGTCAGTTCTATAGATATATCAAGTGTAAATATCATTTTTCCAGTTATCCCAGTTAGCTGTTCTTAGTTTTCCAAGTTGTCTGTTATCCTGTTTTATATTTTATTGATATTTTTGTAAAGTACATGTTAAATAAATGTTATATTTTCTATAAAAAGAGTTTTGTTGATATGTTTTTACCCATATTTAAGATATTTTTTTTTACACATCATTTAAATACATGTATCAGGTTTCACTCTACTAATAATTATTCTTCCACATCACGTCCAACCATATGACAGGTTGTATAAAACATCTAGTTCTTTTGGTGGAGGAAACCCCCAGATGCATTAACAGTGAAACTTTGATAATCATGGTCAACTCATACTATCAAATTTTCTCGAGTTTCAAATTATTGCATGTAAAATACAAATTTTCAGGATAATTGCCTTGCTTTAATCATTACTTGATTGATATATCACCATCATTGTTTTAAAATGTTTTTTAACCAAACGTATTGAAAAAATAATTTTTATTAGTCGCCTACCAGTTTCACTGGAGGGGACTTTATGCCTTCTCTCCGTTTGATCCGCTGGGCTGGCATCCTGATGGGAAGATTATTTAAAAAGTATCATTATCCAAGCCAGGTTTGTGAAACTTTGCATGTTTGCCATAAGGACAGGTCTTTTTATTTTTTCAGTCAGACAAAAATTGTACAGATAAACCTGGACCCTGTTGTAGCACAACAAGTTTCCAAGCCACATTTGTGAAACTTAGCATATGTTTAGAGAGCAATAAGGACATCATGTACATCATTTAATTTTTTTTTCAGTTGGACAAAATTGTGGTTGCTATGGTAACAAAATTCGTTGAACCAAAAAAGTATTCCGGTATAAATAATGCATCATGATAATTTTCCAGAAGCAAAGCTTTAAACTTTCAACTTTAAGGAGAACTAAAACAAACATGTCATTTTGATAACATTTTAATTGTCGGTAGTTTTGTATTACTGACCACCAAATACACATTTATTATAATACAGATGTTACATCATGTCCAAATTGGTAAATTTTTCATTTACAATAACAAAGTTTGTTTGAATGTTTAGCATCATTTTTATGCCATCGGCAGTTAACATACTAAACATTAACCTAACCGATCTTTCTTAGGAGGTCAACCAGTACTTCTGCATACCTATCTCTGCAAGTAACTGACAACTTTCCCACTTGAATCAGTGGTGAGAGATGAATGACAATGAAACGTAATATGTATAACATCATGGAGACTGTGGTCAGGCGAGAAATCAAACTCCTGACCACTGGATTGATAATCAGACATGTTGCTGACTGAGCTAATGACAAAGTTTAATTAAAGCACTGATATGTTTGTGTATCGGTTATCCATAAAATAAAATCACTGTCTCGAAGAAAATTGGCACTTTTTACAGCAGTTTTGTACATACAGCCATCACTTGTGCACACTATTTGCACATCAGACAAGTTCCCGAGTTTTTGAATTCCCTCTCAATGTTTATTCAATCAGCATTATTTTATGGCTTTTTACGTGCAAAAATTCTGAAGTAATACTTTTGCTACAAAATTCACTTTAATAAATCCAGAGTGAGCATGGCCAAATGCAACAAAAAAAAAATAGCTTCATTTGATCCATCACGTTCTCTTTATGCAACAATGTTGTCCAGTTTTCAATTTTCTTCAGAAATTACAGGCACTGCTTCCTGTTCTGTTTTAAATACTCTTTTTTCATAAAGGCACAGCTTTTTGGCAGAAAGGGATGCCAATAAATGTTTGTACGTAGAATGTTTGGTTCAATGCTGCATCAAAGCGTGTCAAAGTTTGATGTAGTTTGTTATTCAATACTGGTATATATGTGTGTATTTCATTTGGTGGACAACCTTTCAAAGTTGAATGTAGTTTGTTCTATATACTATTAGGTAGCTCAGTAAATGAACAACATTTCGAAGTCTGGTGTAGTTTCTTGATCCAGAATAATACACATATGTAGTTCTGATAGTGAACAACATATTGAAGTTTTGTGTAGTTTATTAATCCAGAATTTAGACAGTGAACAACATATTGAAGTTTTGTGTAGTTTGTTGATCAAGAAATCAGACTGTGAACAACATTGAGAATGCTTTGTAGCCAAAGTTTGTACACACATCAATCTTGGCACTGTTACCCACCACACTGAGCACCTGAAACGGAAACAAAGTCTGGTTATTACCAAATGTTGTGAAATAGTCCAGATGAGTAACACAATGATCATGTGTATGCATGATATTAATACAATTATCCATTAGTTTATACGTCTGTTGAGCCAGAATTAACCGGAAAATAAATACAAGTTTTTATGGTAACAAATATTTTATTGGAATTATGATCATGAGTAGATGCCAGTTTCTGGAAAAAACTCGGCCAAACCATCAGAAGTACTGCAAGAGAATGAACAAAAATACAGTTGCTAAGGCAATGATTAGTTTGTATAAGTGGGGCAAATTTCATATTTCTTGTCAACAACATGCATATTTAAATCCTAATATTTCCCTTATAAACCATCCCAAAGAACTTTAAATCGGTTTTAGGTAATTCAATAAGTCTCTTAATTCCTCCTGATGTCATGCGCATGTTGTGATGTCACATGTGACTTCATGCACATGTACCTGTTCATAAGAAACTAAAATGGCTGTTAACCAATGTTATGCAATAAAATGCCTAATAATAAAAGAAAAAAGTAAAATGAGATTCAGAATGTATTTGGTGACCTTTAATGATTAAAACATCCATTTCCGGTATGATAGATTTGGGGAGGGTTTTACAACAGCTAATGTTTTACGAGATAGATGACGGAAAGCAACATTAGCTACAGATAAGAGTGTTAAACATGTGAAAGCACTGATTAATATTGACATGCATTTGGCAGTGAGAGAAGTTCATTTGACATTGAATTGATGTTTAACTGTATCATTTAAAATGTGGAATATTTCGAGAAATATTGACATTCTCTAATGATTTTCAGCTGTAATTGAGTGATAGACATGTGATTAAAGTACAGAGTGCTCCAGATAAGCACTATTTGGGGGTATTTAAGCATTGAAATTTCTGAATAATACACTGAAATTTAAATTAAGGGTTAAAATAAGTATTGGTTAATCTCAATTTCAGTGTTAATTAATTTGTTTTAAATAGCAGTCTGATAAGAATGTTCATTTTTATCAATAACAATTTGAAAATAAGCATTGCATACTAAAATGCTCATTTAAATAAAAACTTATCTTGAGCACTGAGTACAGAGTTTGAATGACGTTGCCTCGCCTACCGACGACACTGGCTACTAAACTGTTGATAATGCATTAACTACATTATGTAGGATCATAAAAATGTGCACATATGCTCCTGATAAATGGTTTTATAGGCAAATGAAATTTTATATGGATAACATATGTATTAAAATAAAGTTATGTTCAGTTTCTTGTTAATAATGGTCGAACCCTCATATCAATCCTTTTTTTTTTTGGAATGGGGTTTAACGCCATTTTCAACACATTTCAGGTTATATATGGCATATCCAGTTTTACTGGTGGAGGAAGACCTCAGACTAAGTCAGACTGAGTAGAACCACCGTCCTTCCGCAAGTAACTGGAAACTTTCTCACATAAAGTTTTTGGAGCGAGCGGGACTCGAACCTACGACCATAGCGGAGAGAGGTAAGTGATCTTGAGACAGCGCCTTAGACCACTCGGCCACGGAGGACCCACTCTTCAGATCTGGAGCAATGTTTAGTCATAACAGTCCAGACTGTGTCCTTTGATTGACATTTAATTTCCACAAAGAGCATGTACGGGCTAAAAAAGGAAGCAATTATGAAATTTCGAAAGTCTTCTTCTCAAAAGATGAAAAGCAAAATTTGTTCATATTTTATTTAAACAATCCCAATAAAAAGGGGTTTCAAATATTTGTTCAATAAAAGGAGCTAGAATTCGTTAGGGACCATTTAGTAGACATTGATTTTTACAGAATTGTGGTTACTCTGAGAAAACATTTAATTGCCTTTTTCACATCTACATGTATTTCAGGCATTGTTTGAATAATCTTGAGATTTGGAGTATTGTTCTGTCATAACAGTTGAGGTGATCCTTTAAAGGATATTTAATGTTCATAAAGGGACAGCAGTGCTCCAAAAAGGGATAATATTGTGAATTTTAAAAAAAATCTTCTTCTCAAGAACTGATGAGCAAGTTCATAGTTGAAGTCTATTTAAAATGTTAAAAGAAGTGAAATCAAGTAAGCGACTTGGGTCTAACTACTTGTGGTGTTGGTTGATGTTGGGTTATCTGTTGTAGCAGGAGATTTGTCTGGGTGGAGCAGTAGGTGTTCAAATTATACTGTACCCAAACCACCCAGTTTATATTAACAAATTGTGACGATAAATAATAGAAGATTTATAATAGAAGATTCAGTACCCTGTTTGACTCTGACTTAGTGTTGACTGCCACATTAAACACGTTGCTAGGGGAACAAGGCACCCTAGATTTCAGGTCACCATTCATAAACCAGTGGTTCACGTAGGCCTCACTGCCACCAGACATCAGCTGTGAGAGGAAATATTAAAATGATTACAAAATAATTGTTTTATTGCTCATTGGGGCGACTCCTGACAATTTTGATAAATTTTCACAAAATTCTACCGCATATTTCTGAAAAATACATACATTGCAAACACTGGCATGAAACCAGGATACCCCAGTATATTATTAAAAAAAAAAATAAAAAAAAGAATAACAAAATATTTTATGCTTTTGAGGTGATTTTTTCACATGCATGAGCAGTGATGAAACGAACACTAACACAAAAGAAGCTGTCAAACAAATAATGAAAAATTCCAACTCGCCATTTCAGTTTAGTAATTAAATGCCCATTTTATGCTGAAATTATTACTGAAGAAAAAATACAAAGAATATCGTTTTTATGACTTATTTGATGTACCTGTTCTTAATTTTTACTAGTTCAAACAGTCAATTGGTTAGGAAATTGCCAAATGATATATAAAAACTTTCTTTATAAATTCTGGAAGAAGATTATACAAACAACAGACCTGCAAAGTTTCATTCAGATATCTAAAATAGTTTTCTTTTAACTGCAGTTTATATAGATACACTGTTATAAATCGCAATCACCAAAATATATTTGGCACTGAGAGTAGTGTATTGTGAGAAATTTTGCAATAAAAGCGTTAATACATTAAAAGTTGTCCCTGAAAGAGGTGACAATACTCAATATTGAGGACCCTTTTTTCCATCAATTTCAAATGCTACTCCTTTATGTTCAGAGGGCACACTCTCAATTTATTTGACTGTTCAGTTTATGTCATCGATTGGAGGAATTCAATTGATTCAAATTAAGCTTGTTTAACTTGTTATTATTTTCCAAGCTTTCTGGTTTCCACTTATTATAAGAGATCATCACAGCAAACAAACAGTATCAATGATTTGACAACATGTAACAATCTTAAATAAAAAAATCAAATTAACATCCTTTGAACAATTTAGTCACTATTGCTGAGTGCGTGGAACAGTGGTAATGCATTGGATCCATGATCTGAGGGTTATGGGTTGGATCAGCTGCCACAGCTATGTGTGGTGTCCTTGAGCAAGACATTGCTGAGTGCGTGGAACAGTGGTAGTGCACTGGATCCATGATCTGAGGGTTATTGGTTGGATCAGCTGCCACAGCTATGTGTGGTGTCCTTGAGCAAGACATTGCTGAGTGCGGGAACAGTGGTAGTGCACTGGATCCATGATCTGAGGGTTATGGGTTGGATCAGCTGCCACAGCTATGTGTGGTGTCCTTGAGCAAGACATTGCTGAGTGCGTGGAACAGTGGTAGTGCACTGGATCCATGATCGGAGGGTTATGGGTTGGATCAGCTGCCACAGCTATGTGTGGTGTCCCTGAGCAAGACATTGCTGAGTGCGTGGAACAGTGGTAGTGCACTGGATCCATGATCGAAGGGTTATGGGTTGGATCAGCTGCCACAGCTATGTGTGGTGTCCTTGAGCAAGACATTGCTGAGTGCGTGGAACAGTGGTAGTGCATTGGATCCATGATTGGAGGGTTATGGGTTGGATCAGCTGCCACAGCTATGTGTGGTGTCCTTGAGCAAGACATTTTTTCTGCATGATTTTACTAGAAGTCTTCGAGCGTGAGTAATAACTTGTTTCACAATCAAAGTAAAAAACTTAAAGTTCAATAACAAAACCATTGTAAATGTTAAATATTTCCTTTTTTGTTAAAACTGACTTCTTTTATAAAAAGTTAATCCATACCAAATCTTCATGAAACATAACAAAGTTGTGAGTAGCGCCTGGACTGTTAAACGTGGCCATCGGTGATAGTGAACGCAAGTGCCATGCTGCCAGGTGGGGACCTCCACCACAAACCTGGTAATAAACGTAAATGAAAACATCTGTACAACATTTGATAAACACAACATTTGATAAACAGACTCCAACACAAATCTAGAACATGTAATATACACCAGTTCCAAATTTTACAAAATACATATACAGCTTCAAAATGGTTTAAATATTAAAAAAATCAAAATGACTTCAGTAGTTCATTCATCTGTTATTTGAGTCGAGTATCTGATGTATCCTCCACAGTTGAAAACATCTTGTAATATATCATTACAAAGAGTAAAAGGGAATTTATCAAGATTTTTCGTACATTTTTTCCGATATATCATGCCGATATATACTCACTGACCAAAAAGGATATCTATTTATACATGCCAAAATAATATAATGAAAAGTAATTTCCTAACTTGGGCTACATGCATGCCTAGGTTATACTAAAATATATTTTCCGCTTAAAATACTAACATATTTTGTGACGTATTAAATAAGTCATGTGATTTTATTTTGATTTTAATTTGATCCGCTATACAGGTTTACACATAGCAAAAAATGCTTCTTCTCAGAAAGAGTCCAAACGATAATGCAAAGGGCATCAATCAGTATTTAAGTGCTATCTAGTTTTTGAATGGGGATTGCGTTTCAAGTTTACCACTCCGATTTAAATGTCAATTTTGTCATGTTTTGGTTGATTTGACATACTAAACTATTAAGATTATATTTATTAATGATAACGACATGCTTTTATCCATTTTGATAATTATTTTATTTTTTTAAGTTACTTATAGCATTTATCCCAATATACTCCCTTTAACTACTGATGAGTGTAATTTTTTATTATGGAGTTTGGTGCCATTTTCAGCATTACAGGTTATACATGTATATGGCAACCAGTGTAATTAATGGAGGGAGATCTCAGATAAATAATCCGAGTAAAAAGTAAAAAGACCAACCTTCCGCAATCGACTGGCAAACTTACTCACATAATATGTTTGGCCAGAGCAGGACTCAAAATTCACAGTAAAATGGAGTTAGTGATCTGAAGACTGCACACCAGACCACTTGAAAACAAAGGAGGAGTGTATTATATAATAAATGGAATTTATCAGGAACTTTTAAAATTGGCTAAAATACATTTTTTCCAATACATTCTCACTGAACCCATATCGCCAAAAATATATATTCAAAGCTGTCAAATTTATATATCAACAAGAGTTGTCAGAAGACAACAAAACTCGCCCCTGGATGTCAAAGTCCAAAAAAGGCCATAACTGTGCCAAAATGCAATCCAGAGCTATGGTTCTTGTCTGTGTATGTTCCATTGATGATGGTGAACACACATGTGAAGTTACATTCACATCCAATGAGTGGTTGCATAGATATCTATAACTTTAACACAAAAGGTTAACCTGGTTGTCTACAGACGCCGATGACTACTCCGGGGTCATGGCAATAGCTCTCCTTTGACTTCGTACCGGTATGCTAAAAAGGGATTTCCTAACTTGGGCTACGCACCTAGGTTAGACAAAAATAGATTTCTCGCTTAAAAGGGCAACATATTTCGTTAAGTATTAAATGAGTGATTTAATTTTTATTTCAAAATGATCCGTTATACACAGGGGTGGATGCAGGATTTCAGTTTAGAGGAAGGTATGGGCACAACACAAAATCTGATGTTTTCAGTAGAAATATAATGCATATGGGAGTTTAGTGGGAGGAGGCATATGCTGTTTTTTTAAAGAGTAGATCCACCATTTATAGAGATTTACACGTATTTAAAATTTTATCTTAGAAAGAATCTGAATGACGTCAAGCAGTAGCCAAGTGCTGCCTATTTTTACAATTGGGATTTCAATTCAAGTTTACCACTCCAATCTAAATATCAATTTCGTCATGTTTTGTGGGGTTTGAGATTTTGATAATTAGTTTCTGTGACTTTAATCTTTCTTCCTTTGACTCGAATATCAATAAAGGTAATGGGATCAATAATGATGTTCATATATGTCACAGTGTGTACGTAACCTACTACCAGAAGAATCTATGTTGGCAGTTTGGTAAGCTCAGTTGGTAGACCATTCGCCCTGTAAGCGAAAGGTCCTAGGTTCGAGTCCTGGACTGGCTGCATATTTTTCTCGTCCCGTTACAAAAATAATGACATTGTTACACGTAAATATGTCTACAAGACAACAAACCAGCCAATCCTCTGCACTGTCACATGCCACACATCCCAGCCATTTACCACTCTCAGGACGCGCCGTCATCTGTAAACAGTCCAGCAGACAAACATATGTTATACAATGTCAAACAGTTCCAGCACACTGATATATATTATACAATGTCAAATAGCTCCAGCACACCGATATATGTTATACAATGTCAAACAGTTATGGCACGCTGATAAATAATATCAGCAATGTTGAATACAGAAAAATATTATAAGCAATGTCATCAACATATGTAAATATATCAATAATGCCTTAATTTTGTGAAAAAAGATATCATAAACTAGAATTTGTTGTTTTTTTGTAACTATAAACCATGTCTTCCCTCATCATTTTGACAATGATTTTTAATGGTAACTCAGCCAAAAATAACTAAATTGGAATGCAAAAGGAATATGTAAACTAGGATTCAAGCTGAGCCATTCCAGCAAGTTTCAGTGAAATCCAACTGGTGATTCAAGAGATGCGAGAACAAGATTCTTCAATTCAGCATTGAAAAGGGCGATTACTGGGCCGAAAATCACAGAATCGGATCGCAAAACAGATATGCCCAACTAGACCTCACACTGATCTGTCCTTATAAAATTCAGTGTAATCCAACAGATGGTTCAAGAGAAGAAACGTGAACAAGATTTTTCATTCCAACATTGAGAAGGGCTGTAACTCAGATAAAAACCACTGAACCAGAACACAAAAGGGATATGTATAACTAGATCTGTCACTGTTCCTTCTCAACTAATTCCAGCTATTAAAATGCGACCACAGGATCAGTGGAATTCTTCAGATAGCATTTTGTAACAGGAAAGCACAAAAACAACATGTTTCCCAGTAAGAGGGTGGGGGCATGTATATTCAATACAACTGAGTAAATATAATTATAAAGGAAACAAAAGAAAAGATTTGCCTTAACCAAACAATATTTCTATTAGTTTGAAACAAATCAGTAATTATGATACAGCAGGCTGTTTGGTAAAAAGTATTTAAAGGTATTGCTCAAATATAATGAGAAAGTGAGAATTTTGTTTTGGGTGGGGCTGTTTTTTTTTTAAAAATAATAATAATTATTTGCCTTTAACACATGTATGACCATGAGTACAATCATTGTCCTGATAATTAATAAGTAACAATCAGAACCCAATCACTGACTGTTTATATCCATTATATATACATGTAATTTTATACATACAAAACAATTCTTAACCTTTAACTTTGAGGTCAAGAAAAGATGATGTTATACCAGAATGTGTATTCACCATGATATTATATACTTATTAAGTTAAATAAAGAACAAAAACTATAACTGAGTAGAGCTTTCGACAGTTAGTAGTTGTTGTTGTAGTTGTATGGTGTTTAGCGTCGCTTTCATCAATTTTTCAGTCATATTGCAACGGTGTCTACTTGAGACAGTATTCCGAGTGCTGTCACACTGGAGTATCATGCCGCAGTACATGGTATGATACCCCACCAAGTCACATTATACTGACACCGGGTCAACCAGACCTAGAACTCTCCTCTAAATGCTGAGCTAGGAAGTTTCTAGCACCATTTTTAAAGTCTTTGGAATGACCCGGCTGGGGATCGAACCCACGACCTTCCGCATGTGAGGCGGAAGCTCTATCACTAGACCATGCTGCGGTTTCTTTTAACAGTTAGACCTTACCTCATGTTTATACGGCTGTAACACAAGCCAGACCTTACCTCATGTTTATACGGCTGTAACACATGCATAGCTTCTTTATTCA
The DNA here is from genome assembly GCA_029582155.1 of Panopea generosa. Lineage (NCBI taxonomy): Eukaryota > Metazoa > Mollusca > Bivalvia > Adapedonta > Hiatellidae > Panopea > Panopea generosa. Next base: position 60,304,841 of record CM055899.1, on the reverse strand, counting down.
CCCGGCAGTCTGAGAAAAAGTACATGTATCTTTACTTTGGAATATTTCAAACTAGAAATGTGCAACGGACCCTGTTGGTACATTTTACCAAAAATTAAGTAGAAAAGGAGCCATAACTTCTGTAAAATTTGACTGACCTTGACAAAAATGCTTGACCTGTATTTTATATTGATACAGTCACACACCAAATACATTGTATAAATCAAATACATAGAAACCCTTTCAGAAGTTATTCATCAGAAATCAACTTGAAAGATTAATGTGTAAAGCCCCATCATCATTCCATGACAAACTGTACACAGGAAATATGTATTCATCTACAATTGCATAATCATGTATTAAAACAAGTGATTCCGTGGTTGTGATGAGCAGTGTAAGAAACAGTAAACAACTGGGGTTCCTATAAGAAATGAGTTTGGCATTTAATTATTTTTTTTACCAATATTGAATCTGGAAAGAGCACACAATGGTAAATATGTACCGAATCATTGTGTTTTCCATATAGGTTTCATATTTTGCTGATTATCTGTACCAAGGACTTGTATAGAAAAGGAAATGAAATTCATTATGTTTTGTGAAAGCTTGCATTATCCATAATTTTTGCAAAGTCTCATTTACAATTATTTTAACTTCCTTTCCTCTCAAGAGAACAAATTAAAATGTATTATTTTGCAGAATGACATCTCCCCAAAATGAGACCATTCCTCACAATTTGTGTGTACACTTGTTGAGGTAGTAAAGATTACAAAATTTATATACTTCGACTATTATTAATGAATAGAATTAAAATTATATCTCAAACCGCAATGTTTTTAATACATTAGGGATGACCACAACATCATAAAACAATAAAAGTAACATATAACTTACATTTTAATTGCAAGAAAGCAATTGCCTGTGAATTTTGAATGGTTATTTTGCCAAATACTTTGCATGCTTTTTTATCAACATTTAGTCTCGAGATGCACATCCATTTTTGTACCTACCCCATATTCTTACTGTACCATCTTCTGATGTGGACACACACTCTCTGCCAGAATTCTTTGTACAAACACTGTGAATGTAATCATCATGACCGCTCAAATGTCCCTGAATATTTACAAATTGAAATAAACGCATTATGAACATTTCAACAAACTCTAGAAATGAAGCTACTTTTGGTACAGTGGTACATTACAAAAATCACTAAATGATATGTGCCGCAGGAGGAGGAAAGAATAAATGCCATTTTTATCCACATCTCTGTATAATTGACAGCAACTATCCATATCAGTATGTCAACTTTTGGAAAGAAAATGGCAATAACACCATTTATTTACATGTATATAAATTTCAGGTTATTAATGGTGTATCCATTTTTACTGGAGGAGGAAGATATCAGAATGAATCTTGAGTAGAATCACTGTCCTTCTCCTTGTAACTGGCAAGCTTTCTCATTTTTTTAGAAGTGGTTGGGATAGGTTACCGTAGTTGATGGAGGAAAACGATTAGTACAAGTGGCTGCTTAATAGAGGTGATAAATGAAAGAAGGGACATATGTAAGACTAAGGGATGATGTTGACAGAAGAGTTGGAGAGAAGGGGGTAGGTAGGGGCTGAAAATCGAAGATTGATGACATAACAGTTTATATGTACAGTGGAAAGTTTAAACATAGCCAGCTAGCATAAAACTTGATATCTGGAGAAAGCACACACTATTTTGGCAGACTAAGCATGTTTTCGGAATATAATAAAAAATGGGGTTTCATGTCATTTTCAATACATTACATATGTAACGATCATGGTATCCAGTTTTACAGGTGGAGTAAGACACAAGAATGAATCTGGGTTGAACCACCGTCTTTCTGCAAGTAACTAGCAAACTTTCTCACATAAAGACTTTGGACTGAGCTGGGGTCAAACATATAACCTCAGTGTAGAAAGGCAAGTGATCTTGAGTTGGCACCTTAGACCACTTGGGCATGAGGATCATGCGAATAATTAAGAAACAGGTATTACCATAAACATGTTTTCAAACTGTCTAATTAATCAACTACAGAATCCAGATGGACACTTGGTTGATACTCACAGTCTCCTGTCCAGTCTCGATGTCCCACATGTACACATTGTTGTCTCCACACCCGCCATACAGTTCTACACCAGACTCCTACAATAAGTTCCAAATACAAACTGTTTTTTCATGACAATTGCAGCACATATATGGACTGTGTTACATTCATTAAATAAAAAAATAAAGACAATAACTTAGTGTAGCTAGAAGTTTGCACGGCTATACATATTTACATTTATACTTCTTATGTATGTATAGACTGGTGTTTTCCCAACCATTCCAACGCTACCAGTATTTCTTTTTCATTCCTTAAACAAGACATCCCTTTTATTTTCAATACTACTATTTAATTAAATTTAATGTATACTTCAAATATTTTTTAAGCCAGGTTGTATAGATTTGTGTATGCCACACCCCTGATTTACTGGTATGTTATCTTTTACTTGAACGACAAGTGAATACTCCGTTTGATCGGTGTTGTCTGTGGGTATTAAACTTTTAACTTTTGGTGGAATTGTGGATGTTACTAAACATGTCATTAAAGCAGGGCGGTAGTGCCATGGATAGGGTCTTGGCTGCTTACTTTAGAGGTTTCGATCCCCAGCTTGACCGATGTCCTTTTAAAACAACCCACAGTACTGGTTTTACCCAGAAAATGTAAATGGTTCATATAAGCTCTGGGCTTAATTCACAATCAAGATAAAAATAATTTGTGAACTAAACAAAACATGTGTATCTAGAATTCATTGCATCAGACACAATCAGGATGGCCGAGAAGCATGCACGATGCCAGGTGAATTATAGGAAAGCACCCATTCAATGTTACCTGCCCCCATCATCGACCTGTACACATACATGTGGAACAATAAATATGGAAGCACCTACTTGTATATTTAAAGCCAGGCAGTTTACTTCAGGATTTGTAAATGCTCTCCTGAAATACAGATGAGAATAAACAATTGTTTGCCAAATTGATGTACACAGCAAATACAAATCAATATGATTATGAGGTACATGTATATAAATGATTGATTGATTGATTTAATATTTACATCATTTTTATGCCATAGAGGGCTAACAGACAATCAGTTTACCTAACCACTGTTTTCCGGAATCCTGGACGGTTAACCAGCTCTCAAGCACACCCCATCTCAACAAGTAACTGATAACTTTCCCACTTGAATCAGTAGTAAGAGACGAGTGATAATGAGACGCAATGTTGTATATCAAACATCACGGAGATTGTGGCCGAGTGGGGATACAAACCCCTGGATTGACAGTCAGACGCGCTAATGACTGAGCTAATCGGGCCCGGCACATGTATATCAAAGCTGAACAAGATTAGCAGTCTCAAATCAAGTAACCCTCATTATAACTACCCGTATGTATAAGGTCTCTTTAATTAAACTGTTCAACAGGGATGCTTGAGATAAAACAGATCAGATGTGATGAACATTTTAGAGCTTCCTGGAACACAAACAGGAACCTGTTTTTAGCTCATAAACTGATTATAACCCTGACAAGAATTCTGGCTTGATTCTCACCTTACCCAAAATATTTGCTTGGACAGACAAAACAAACAAAAAGACAATTGACTCACATAATGACTGTTTGAATGTCTGTATTCAATTATATAAGAATTTCACCATGGGTTTTAGCTTCGAATAGAAAATGTCTGGGCAGGAGCAAGGCTCTGCCAATTTCTATCTGAACCAAAAAAGCCATGAATGGTAAATTTCTTTGCATACCTTTGCATACATAAACAGACTGAATAATTATTCTAATTAAAATTATCATAATATTTTTGCTATGACTGCTTTTAAGATTTCTAATTATACAATTTAAGTAATATAATGTATACGTATTTCATGTCTTAGAAGGTTATAATGTCAGAGTGCAAGAAATCTCAGCCCTAGGGTGAGATAGGCATATCTTACCGTGGTAAAAATGCAGTTATTGCTAGCTGTATACAAGAAATATTTAATCCCGACCAATAAACTTTATGACAATAATACACATAAAGTATATAAGTAAAACACAGTAATAAAACCAATCCCAGATGACATTTAGCTCCATTTTCCCCACTTATTTTGGACTTTTACAACCTCATAAAACATTCCATCCCCCAATGGTATAATATTATACTCACATACATATCCCATAATGGGGTGCTTGCAAGTGCGGGTTGATTGACAGAAATTACCATACATTAGCATTACACACTGGATTATAATGAAATATATACAATAAATGACAATCAAGGTAATCTATGTGAAATTTCATTAATTTTATTTAAAAACTTACATCTGGGGTACCTTTAATGACCAAACCAATTTCGCTGCCTAAAACAGAAAAAATTCAAATAACTATAAATAACAATTTTACAAAAATGCTATGGGTTTTTTTTTAAAAAAAAATTATAAGTAACTTAAATATAATTATAATGTTTCTCATCATTATTATTATAACAATCAATAAAACCAATAAAGTTATCACATTTTATCAAATAACTTGCTTGTATATATTTTTAAATGTATGAATACATTAAGTAGCATCCGCACATCGGTTGTAGTTTATATTTCAATGGTTGTAGTTTATATTTCAATGGTTGTAGTTTATATTTCAACAAGATATTTAACTTTCCTACTTTTGTAAATGAATTTTGTAAAGCAAATTTCTTTATATATATTTACAAAATTCTATATAATTATCATCCATGATAGTTGATTTATATTTTTTCACTCATAACCACACACACACAAGGACAACTGTCCTTCCACTACAGTGTATTGTGTAAGAATTAAAAAATATATATCCATGATATCCGTAATTGTAATTGTAATTGTATGGTGTTTAGCGTTGCTTTCAACAATTTTTCAGTCATATCGCAATGGTGTCTACTTGAGACAGTATTCTAAGCACTGTCACACTGGAGTATCATGCCCCAGACACATGGTATGACACCCCACCCAGTCACATTATACTGACACCGGGCCGACCAGACCTAGAACTCTCCTCTAAATGCTGAGCATCAAGCGAGTAAGCTTCTAGTACCATTTTTAAAGTCTTTGGTATGACCAGACTGGGAACTGAATCCACAACCTTCAGCATGCGAGGCGGACGCTCTACCACTAGACCACGCCGCGGTCCATGATATTTGTAAAGAAGAATAAATCTTTGTTTAATAACACAATATACATAGTAGGCAGCATTCAATTGTACAATGAACGATGGTAGTCATGGTAATATTGTATTTTATAAAATATATTTGCAACACACCCTTTTGAATTACCAATGTTAAATTCATGTCAGTGAAACCAAATAATGTTAAGATAGAACTGCATCATTACATAGATGTTCATATTTTAATTTTTGAAGGTAGATTCTAACTGTTTGTGACCTTTAATAACTTATAATAATTATTTTTTATTACTGCAAATCAGCCTGAAATTTCAGAGGAACAAACATTGTAGCCCTAATCAGACAAAACCAGGAGTTATTCACAGGTGAGTCTTTATCTAGAATATTTCCATATAGTATCACTGATGTGTACCACAAGTTTAATTCATGTAGTTAGAACATATACCTTGTCTAGAATATCTGACCATTTCCATGCACACACATCTCCAGCGCCGGCACTGGTGGAAGAAAAAAGAGTTATGTTTATAAATACATTAAAAAGGTTAGTAACATGGACTGAAAAAAAGAAGATTTAATTGGAGTAATTGGTAAATTTTACACTTATACTTTGATTTTTGTACAACCAAACAGTTTGCAGGATTGATGTCAGAGTAAGTGAATGTCTTTTGTTTTCAATACATGTATTATGTTTATATCTTCGACTCATTTTTATGATTTATATATTTTGCTTATGTAAGGCATTATACATATTTAGAAACAATAAATTCTGACCCAAAACATGACATAATAATTCATAACCGACACTGTGAGGGCTAACTGAAAGTCACAAAATCATTCAAAAGATACAATTGTCAGATAATAGACAGTTAAATGTGCTCGTATTAATTTGCAAGTTTCAAATACAAAATAAGACATATAAGCTCAGTGATGGATAACATGTAAATACAGCTCTGTAGCTCACTTACCTGATGAGTAAAGTGTCTGTTGAAACTAGACAGTATATGGATCCTTGGGTACAGGCTGAAACAGATATTTTTTTTATGAATTTTCCTGTTTAAAGGTGTAAAGCCATCACTGATTTTCCTTGACTTCTATAGAAAATGTACCATATTATTCCATGCCTGTCATTCACATACCGAAATTAAAGATTTTTGTTTGCTTACATCTGCACTGCGAAAATATCATCCAAAATGTAGGGTTCATGTTTCATCCGGGAGACTTTTTTTGTTTACAAAGTGAAGAGATAATTTATAAATACAGTCAAACCTGTGCAAGCTGTCACCTCTGTTAAGCAGCCACCTGTCTTAAGCAGCCACATTTGCAATTTCTCATTTCTAAGCCTTCAGAGCAAATTAGCCTGTATTAAGCAACAACCTGTCTTAAAAGGCCATTTTTGCTCCTTCCCTCGACTGATTGCTTAAGACAGGTTTGGCTGTAGTGTAATCACATCCTTATTTCCAAACCTAATTATTTTCTCTTAAACATCATAATGCTTTCAAAATCATCCAAATACATCAATTTGATAATGCCATCCAAGTCATAAAAAATGACCATTAAAACAAGGATAACAATCTACAATACCATTCATTGATAGTAAGTTGTGAGGTGGCTCACTCTTTAAATATGTTTCACAGTATATACAAGACACAGCCCTATATCATAACAATCTTCCATGTGTTTCAGGTTCAGATAGAAAATTCCAACATACAGGCAGCTGTTTTGGAACGTTCAATCTGAACCGAACAAACATGAATGAGTAATGTTTCTTGAAACAGACTTAACATTTTCTAAGTGTATCAGTTGTAAGGTCACAGCCAAGAATCTTTTCTTAACCCTGCGATGCGATAAAAATATCACAAACCGGTAAAACAGCAGGATTTTATCATATGGTATACCAGAATTGTGAACAAACCTTTAATACAGACATTCACAACAATGTCTAAAGTAATGTATTTCATGTCATTTGAATGAAGTGAATTAGACGGGAAATAATTTCCCCTGATTGGTTAAATCTCACTTGTTTATATGGTCATGTGACAATTGGTCACTGTGGGCAGTCAGCTAGCACTGAATAGTCATTCAGCTAAGGACAGTAGATGACTACAAACCTAATTTTTGTTAGAATGTCATTTCAGATAAACCCAGAATTCCATTGTTCATATTCTTAAGCTAAGAATTTATATTTTGTTAAAATATGTTTTTTTTGTGGTATGATGTTTAATAATTATAAGAAAACAAGTGTAGTAAGCTAAGTCGAATCCCTATATTTGCAATTATAATAAATTGAATGAATTTATATTTGTTTTGGTATTATTTGAGATTTGGGAGAGTTAGGGGAATTTCACATTTCAGTTTCAGTTTAAACAACTTCCAGTATAATCTCTAACCAAAAAGGCTGGACCCTGTTAATTCAGTCGGTAGCGCATCTATCAATTCAGGGGTTATGAGTTTGAATCCCTGCCTAGTCACAATCTCTGTGATGATTGATATACAACACTGCATCTCATTGTCATTCGTCTTTCACTGCTGACTCAAGTGGGAAATTTATCAGTTACTTGCAGAGATGTGTATGTTTGAATACAGGTTAATCTTTTAGGATCACAGGAAAGAGTGATTAGGTAAGCTGATCATCTGTTAGCCCTCAATGGCATAAAAATAATGTTAAATATTCAAACAATTAAACTAATCAAATAGTATTGCTAAGTTTACGGTATAAGCTTACAAACTTTTTGGTGATAAATTTGTAGTTAAAATACATGAACGTTGTGAGGAAAGTTCATTTAGTATTATTTAAGATCATTACAAGACCTTTCACAAATCAAAAACCCTGTAAATTATTTTCTTGATTAGCTGTCTTTGTATCAGTGTTGCAATTATTGATAGTATTTTTTTGTTTGAACATATAATTTTATGCCATCGAGGCTAAAAGAAAATCAGGTAACCTTACCACTATTTCTTGAGATCTTGGAAGAATAACCATTACCTGAGCCGACCCATTTTCGCAAGAAACATATAACTTTCCCACTAGAATCAGTGTGAGAGACAGACAGAAGGAGACACAATGTTGCATCACAAATACTGTGCCCAGCCTGGATTGATAGTCAGACATGCTACAGACTGAGCTTACCAGGTCAAGCCATTTATGGTATAATACAACAACTTGAACAATACATGTAGTGCATTAAAAAATAATTATTGTAACTGTTCAGCCATCTTGAAAAAATGTGTTAGAAATAGTGTACATTTTTCAGTCAAATGATATAGCGTAATGATTATTTGAACGGACCCGACATGTGGTACGTTTTATCCGGATGAAGGTGTAAGTCAAAACATTGATAAAATGGACATTTAAATTTAGTTCACTTATTGTATTATCCATCCTAATAGAAATGGTAATAAGCCTCACTGAAAAAAAAAGGACAGTGTCTAGTGTTTTCATACCTTTAAAGCTGTACACAGGCCTTCTTGTATCCTCCCCTGCATCTGGTGATAAGGATGCCACTAAGCTGCAAAATACAGAAATATTTCCATTTATCATTTACAACTTTTTATCACTGTCTCTTCTGTCCCTGGCTTTGAGCGATTCATTTATTATCATTTTAAAAGTGGGATAGTAAATTTTATTTTTCTTCTTCTATACATACAATGGTGTTTTAAACTTATTTATTTTACATCCATTTTAAAGCAAGTTTTTACAACTTAGACAAATCATGCTCAAAGTATTTCTGGGTAGAACCAGTACTTAGCATATGTAGATAAATTGTCTTGCTCAAGGACACCACACACAGCCATGGAGGAGGATCAAACCCACTGCCCCCAAATCCTGGGTTAGATGCTCTATTGCTGGACCACACACATCTTCTCCTATATATACAAGCTTGTCTTAAAACATTTAATATTTAGACCAGCACTAGTTTAAAAATACTGATTGTATAAAAATACTGAACTTTTTTACTAGCAAGTCTTCCTTAATGTCTTGCTGAAGGACACAACCTGTGGTCCTGGTGTAGAATTTAGCTCACAATCCCCTAATCCTGGGTCTGATGCTCAATTAAGATTGGCCAGGAGTCAACAGACTGAGTTACTCGAACCCGTATGTGGGTTTGTAAATGTAAAGGATTTCAATGAAATACACAAGTTAAGAGTACATGACCATAATAAGGAAACAATTTTACACAAGGCCATCCTTAAAAAAAGTGTTTGTTTGCTGTGCTTCTACCCAGTATTATTTATGTGGATAGGTAATTTATTTATTTGTGTAAATATGTACGTCATATATCAAAGATACATCAAGCACATTAACATACAATAATACAGAAGCAATAACATGTATTTTAAATAATATATTAAACTAGTTAACTATCTAATACAATATAGATCTATATCAGCTATCACAGATTAATATTTTATGTTGTTACACAATAATAATTTTGAGAACATATATATTTCACAGGATAACCCATAAAGTTTTACAACTTATTTCCAATGGGGTCCTTTTTTAAAAAATAATGTCATTGATAAACATATTGGCATTTATTGCAAAACTTATGAAATTATACTTTGTTATTCATCAGATATATTTAAAATATGTATCACAGCTATAAATCCACATTAATAACAATAAAAAAGTTTTTTTCAAAAAATGAATAATTTAATAAAAAATGAATTCACATTTCTCTACATTTTCCATTTGCACTATAAATATTTCTTCACTTCTTTTTTAAATTTATGCTTGTTTCTTCTAATTTCCTTAATAGTATGGGTAATTTATTCCAATCCAAAATGCCATTATAAAAGAAAGTTGATGTTGTAAAACGATTAACAAATGGCACAATAAAATTAAAAGTACTTCCTCTAGTTGCATGATGGTGTGAATTAGACACCGTTGTAAAATTTTTTTGAAGATAAGATGGACATGAATTGTTAAATATTTTATGAACGTGATTCAATCTTAATTGTCTATTTCTATTTTCAATGTTAAGTATTCCAAGATCTTTAAATTTTGACGCAGACAAAGTAGCTCTACTATCGTAGCTGAGTATAAATCTAATAATTTTATTTTGAGCAACTTGTACTTTTTTCTTTAACGTTTTTGTAAGACCACTATACCATGAAGAACATCCATAATCAAAATGACGCTGTATCAAAGAATTACAAAGTAGGTGGTTATATTTGTTTTGGTTAGATGTTGATTTTACATACGGTAGTCCTTTTAAACAAAAATGGACAGAAATCATAAAAAAAATCAACACTTTGAAATCAATAAAAGTTGGGTAGCTGCAATTTTTAGTGAAGAGGTAGGAGCAAGGCAAAACACTTTTTTTTTTCAAGAACAGCTAAAGCTTCAAAAGCTTTTTTCTCAATCCTTTCCACATAATATGTTAAATGTTTGACTTTATTGCTTCATTACTAAATGTATGCTTACCATAAAATTATATATTTATGTGAATAAAATATCATTTAATTACTGCTGTAATTACAACAAATTACTCCATCTTTTCAAGCACAAATAAGTACTTAAGTTAAGATCATCCTTAGGTCCTACAAGCACTTTCACAATACTTAAGCATTTTCAATACAAAAAATAAATAAATTCGAAGACAACTTAATGATTTCAGTGTCATGAAAAACAATCAAAATATCATGCATAGGCTATTGATAAGATAACAGAAGCCTTTCCAAATCCAATGCTAGTGGGCATACAAGGTGTCAATTTTAAAGTACATTTCTTTAAAAAATTACCTACTTAAAATCTATAGCTACAGTTTCATGTGTTGGGTAGCTATTGATATTAGAGATTGAAAAATAAGGGAAAATTAAATAACTATCATTTCAGTCGTGAGTACAATATATCCATTGGATAAATACACAAAATTTGTATTTTAACAGTATTTAATATTTTAAAATATGGCTAAATTAGAAGAAAACAAGAAATGTCACTGTTAAGTGTCACATGCCCCCCAACATGTCATGATGTTATGTTGATCATTTATAGCAAGTATCATTAAAATTAATCTATGCATGACAAAGTTACAGGCCAGAAATGAAATCTCACATAAACTGAAAGTGTTGTCAAACAAACTGAAATTGTGACATTGACCTTTGAGGTATGGGTGTGGGTCTTACTCGCGACACGTTCTCATGTTCTGTTGATCATTTGTTGCAAATATCAACAAAATCCATCAATACATGACAAAGTTACAGGCCGGAAACGAAATACCGGACGGACAGACGGACGGACACTGCGATTACTATATGCCACCCAAAAAAAATTTTTAGGGGGCATAAAAATGTACAAAAAAAGTTTACTGTTTATACCTGTAGACGGCAATGTTCCCAAAGTTGTTAGCCGCAACAAGGTATTTGCCACATGGAGAAAAACATTGGGCAAATACAGTTGTGTGTAACAGCTTCCTGGCTGTAATATCCAGTTCCTGAAATAAAAAAAAATATTTTGTTACTTTGTATTAAACTTAAAACTTTTTAAAGAAACACTTGTAAACTATAAAATCTTTTAATTTACGCTCCAATCATTATTTAAGCATCTAGTGTTCAGTAAGCATGAATCAAAGTCTAACACAGATTATGCAGTGCTCCCGATAAGCATTATTTAGAGGTATTTAAGCATTGAAATTTCTGAATAAAGCATTGAAATTTACATTCAGGGGTAAACTAATCATTGGTTATTCTCAATTTCAATGTTGATAAGTTTGCTATAAATGGCAATTTGATAAGAATGTTTTGAAAATAAGCATTGCATACTGATTTAAGGGGTAAAATCTTATCTAAGCTTATCTGGAGCACTAGATTATGCAATGTCATCTTTTCAATAAAGTCTTCCAAGTTTGACCCACCATTTAGAGTATACTACTTTAATAGATAAATAGTAATTGTGATATGATCAGTATCTCTTAGTAAAAAACGAATATTGAAACATAGGCAAAGATTTGCAGGTGAGTAATGTGGTGTTGCCATTTTTTTTTATTCAACTCTGAGGAAAATTAGACAAAACATAAAAAAGCAATTTCTGTCTTTTTGAGACTGACATCCTGCACGGAGATGTTATTATTAAAGAATATGATATGCTGCACCCACATCATTGAAAATAATAACAAAAACAAGAAAATATAATTGTTTATTTTACTTGAAACAAAGGATATTTTATTCTTCCCAGTTGTTTTATCGGTGTGGTGATCAGCACGAAGTAAGAATCGGTTGATAATTATCTCGCATTATTAAAGCTCCAACTTCTGTTAGCGTCAACATTTGTTTGAATTTCATATCAGCAGCTGTTTTTTTTACTCAACACACTTAAGAAGCCTTATTACTGTTAAGTATTGATGCCATTCTTTACATTGTTGGACATTTTTTAGGCTCGCAATATTATGTATGATTAATATAGTTTGAAACAAGGATTTTGTGAAATGTAAGAACACAACGTAACTTTGAAAATGAACCTTTATCGGATCTTATATATCGCCATGTTCTGACAGAATGTTATAGCTGGATGGTTTCCCTAAAGCACTAAGCATTTTCATACTTCGTTTTAGGTCAGCTACCACCATTGAGACAAGCTCTCTGATTGGCTGAAAAAAGTATAGGGATGTTCAGGGCATATATTTTTATAGTAAACTTAATTCTGGTTGGATGAAAATGTGAAACTGGCAAATGATCACAATAAAATATAAGTTTATTATTTTTGTGTCAATAAAAAATTAGAATCATGTTTCTGTGACTGACTAAATTCATTTTATCAAGGAAACTGCATGGAAAGTAAAATTGGTGAAATTTACTTTTTTTCATGCTGAAAGTGGGGGTACCCAACTTCAGGGTCAAAAAGTGGTAAAAAGTGGTACTTTTGACCCCATTTTAGGGACATTTTTATTTGAGTCTAGGACAGTACTTTAATATGATATAGGACTTTTTGGTCTGCCAATGTTAGAAAATGTGAAAATTTGGTCAAACGTTATAATGTAAGTCTATGGAAAATGCAATGGTGGTAGCTGACCTAAACAACCGCGACAACATTTTCTAAATTTTCATCGCATTAGCTTCTTTTTTTCTGTAAATAGTGCAACTGGGATGCTTGTAGGGAAATGGCAATAAAATAAAAAAAAAATCCACAGGTTGATCAATTTTCACCATTTTTTCTTTTTTTTTTGAGGTTTTTATTAAAAATAAGGGCCATATGGCTTTAAATAGCCCACAGAATGTTCTACTCAGCATTTTAAGTGCATTTAAGTGGAATACAGCGGAATAATGATAAATATGTTCAATTTTAACAAAATATACTGTTTTATTTTCTTTTAAGATACCGTATAAGGCCATTTTAGGAAAATTTGGTTAAAAAACCAGGTTCAATTTGTCGTGATAACTTGCGCCTTGTTCGCTGAAATCACACACTCAAGAACCATTGAAAACACTAAAAACGATCTTAATTGCATTGTGAAACAAAAATACACATGAAATAGTAGGTTTAAGTACTGATTTTAAATTCCAAGCTCAAAATATGTGGACTTAGGTACTGAATTTGGATTTTGTGCTGAAAATGTGCCCACTTTTGACATTTTTTTCATTTTTATCTACTCAAAACCAGCATGTCATGCCATATTATATAGCAATTTTTCACATTTAACCTCTTTTATTGTGCAGTTATAAGTAGAGCCAGTTGAATAGTTGCAATAATGGGTGCCTGGTTGTATCTATTGCACTTAAATGTTGCTAAATCACTTCACAATCTAAACATATTACATTCAAGAAATACTTGAGTTATATAATTTTGGAAATATTTTCCATTTTGCTCTATTCTGTCTGACATTTTCCTACTTAAATGTAACATTTGATGGATAATTTGTAAATAGAATGTTGTAGTGCAAGAAAATGGTGGGTTTTGTGCCCCAAATTCCCTAGAAATGGTAATAATTGTGATTTACTACTAAAAATTATGAATTTTCATGCTAGCCTGATTTTGATATAATTTCTGTCATCTCTACATATTGTTTAATTTAAGACATAGAAAAGGATGTATACCTATTCCATTGGATTAAAGAAATATTAAACCGCTAAATAAATATGACATTTTTTCTATCTTGGTAACCGATGTTCCGAAAGGCTCTCTTTCTACCGGAAAGTATGTAATCCCAATGTAATTCTTTAACCTAAGCGACAATGAAATTTTACGAAATGGTCTAATTTATCATTCGGTTGTTCATTCTATTCGATCAAATGCATTCGACAACATCTTTATAAAAATATCGACACATTTATTATGAAATTAGAGCAAATGGTCAATTTAGCCTTTTTTCATCTAATTTTAGTGGGTGGGGTATGAAATTATCATGTATACACATTTTTCATGCAAAGGAATCTTAAAAGTTAATATGCAAAGCTATCATTACATGTTTATATAGTTGTTTCCAAAATTATATAAAAAAACAAGAATGATTAGATCAAATATTGTAGGTCAAGTGTCTAAGTAAATTTGAATTGAAGTACAGTTTTGTCAGTGGGAATTTGGTAAAATTATGTATACTTTTTTGTGCCTGGAAAAGGCCACATTTTCATCAAATTATGTAGCAGAAGAATAAAAATGGTATCATATTGTTCAGAAATATTTATTCTATGAATTTGCATCAGTGGAATAATAAAAAAGTGAAATTAAATGCCCCTTTAGGTCAGTTACCACCATTGAGATGAGTTCTCTGATTGGCTGAAAAAAGTATAGGGATGTTCAGGGCATAATTATATTTTTATAGTTAGCTTAATTCTGATTGGATGAAAATGTGAAACTGGCAAATGATCATAATAAAATATAAGTTTATTATGTTTGTGTCAATAAAAAATTAGAATTATGTTTCTGTGACTGACTTAAATCATTTTATCAAGAAAACTGCATGGAAAGTAAAATTGGTGAAATTTACTCTTTTTCATGCTAAAGGGGGGGTACCAAACTTCAGGGGGCAAAAAGTGGTAAAAAGTGGTACTTTTGACCCCATTTTGGGGACATTTTTATTTGTGTCTAGGATAGTACTTTAATAGCGAGTATGTGAGCTCCTATGGTATCACATAAGATTAAAAAAAAAAAAAGATATATTTACAAACATATATTAACTTTGAAAAATGGAAATGACCTTCTGATTTTTTCATGCGTAATTTGGAACACCCAGCTACATAGGTTGTTTTTAATTTGATTACATAAAATATAGGAATTCTATACGAAAATCCGGGTTTACAAAATCACTTTTTTATCTTGAAACATGAATAGTTATTTCAAATCTCTCCTTATAATTACGTACAAAATATAATATACTTAAAAACATTAAAATATACATGTAACATACATTAGAATAAATTATTTATTTCACAAATAAATTTCTGCTATAGGGAAATTTACCAGATGGCGAAGTTAAATAGAAAGTAAGTCTAGTTCCTTGACCTACAAAATAAATAGTCGATTTAATTTCCAGGAAACTGAGACATGACACAACAACACTTATTCTTGCAACAATTCCAAGTGCCTCTAAAAAAATATGCATCTTTTCAAATTCTTAAACACAGACTTACAGAAACAGACTTAAAAACTGTGGAAATACAACAGATAATTTTAGAAAAAGACATTATGACTATAAATCAAAAATATGTGAAATTAATACAGAGCATTGTGTTAAGACTGTCAGACTCCATAGGGACATAATGAAAACATCAGTTAAAAAAGAGGAAAACATGGTCAAAATAAAAAAAAAATAACCAAAGTTTGCTACACCAACATGTATGATGGAGTACATGCAAAACAAGAGTGGTATAACATTATATGTTGCACAATTGTTTCAAAAATTGCAGATTGTGAAATTACACTTACAGACTCGGACCATGAAGACAATGAGGATATGTCTGCTGACACCTGGGCTTTTAAAAGGACGTGATAACTTTGTTTACCAGTATCAATAACTTTGTGAAGTGCGTTCATATGTCAAAAGTAAACTTGTATTGCTAATTTAGGTGGTTGATATGACAATCGCTAACCTTTCAACTTACAGTATGATATATGTTTTAAACCATAGAATAAGTTACTTAAATGTACGCCTTTAAATAGTATAACCTAATGCACATATACAGAGGATTTTTGCTCTTTTGATCCGACAACTCCTGTTATGTGCAGGAATTCTAATGTCAAACTGCTCATTCTTATTATTAATAAGGCTAATATTTATATAAACATATACTTTAATAACTATGCATTATCTGACTGTTTTAATTACATACAATGCTGTTTACGATACGCCAACACAAACACTCAAGAACAATATACCCACTGTAACAGCATGATGTTTGACCCTCATTTGTAAACCAAGAATTGCCAGCAATGTAAGTATTATTCTTAATTATTACCCTAGTAATAGCAATATCTTTTCCCCTTATTTTTATTCTCTCTTTTTTTTTACTAACCAACAACTAATGGAAAATTGTGTTTGACATCTACCTATTCGCTCGCCACTTAGGTTTTACCTATTTCATATTATGATATAGGACGTTTTGGTCTGCGAATGTTAGAAAAATGTGAAAATTTGGTCAAACGTTATAATGTAAGTCTATAGAAAACGCAATGGTGGTAGCTGACCTTTCCGTTCCAACTCGAAATAACACGAAAACTAATGACAGTCTGCATTTCAGAGTCATTATAGTATTATAAAGGAGGAACATTACATAAATGGGTACGCAATGAATATTTCATCAACAGTTTGATATAAAATTAATATGTTTGCCTCTATTACTTGTAAATCTTTCATGATGTGGTATTCTTTGAAAGTTTGTTGATTTTGTTTCTGTACCGGCGGTGAATTGTGAAAAACGCACTCGCGTAATAATTAGCCATCTTCATATGTAGCTCCAGGTTTATTGTCTCTTTAATATTGCAAGAACCTCAAGGACACCACACATAGTCGTGGCGAAGGATTGAAATACACACGACCCTCCGATCACGGGTTCGGTGCTTTACCACTAGAGCACGTGGCGTTTTCTAAATCATGGAAACACACATCCTCCAGAATCAAACAACATAATTGTGTGATTATGGTATCAAAAGGGCTTGATTTGGGCGATTATTTTTTTCTTTTTTAAATTTAAAGAAATGAAGAATTTTACGCTTAAATTTTTGTGTGTGATCGTTTTCTTTTTTTAGCCCATTTTTGAAATAAGAAATAAAGAAACCCACTTCAATAAATATCAATATGAACTTTTAGCCACCGATGGTAAACTTAGTGCTTCATCTTTCTACCTAATATTTCTATTTTTATTGTGATTTGTTAAAACGAACATGGCATTTGTTAAATCAAGACTACCGTTTTTTGTTTAAAAATCTTTCGTGATATTTCAACATATTTCGATTTCATTCCGGTATAATTTAAATTCAGTAGAAAAATATTAAATAATTGATAATTAGAACTGGTCATCACTTTTATCAGCTTTACTTTGGCACCAAAATTGTTAAATTTAGACCAAGATTCGAAGAGTTATTATAAAAATACTAAAAGTGCCGTAGACATTATGTTGCTATTAGCCTGCCAGTTTCTGTAATTAAGTCACTGATTTTATGTATAATTTTTATACTTGATCATAATTTACTTTTAAAATGAGATGTCGACTGCTTGAAACAGCTTTCGACAGCTTTAGAGGTTTCTTACGTGTTAGTGTGGGCCCCTGCACAACTTCATCCCATAAATCGTGTATACCCGAAATAAAAATTGGATGGTAATTCCGACCAAAGATATATTTACAGTTCTGATGATAAAGGCAGAATAGTGCAGTGGTTAATATCGTCGATTTTGGATCGTAAGGACTGGTGTTCAATCCCACCCAGCATCTACTATTTTTTTTTATTAGATCGTGTTTACATAATAACGTCATTTTTTATGTGTATTTAAAATTATTTATGTGTATTTATTGCCTTTTATAAATTAACCGTCAGCTGTTCAATTTTTTTGTCTCTTCTGTCCTTCCATCGATATCTTCTTTGGCTCTACTTGCCAAAGGCCAGCAGGGCTTATGTCGTGGTGAATTGTCCGTCGTCCACCCGCCAACCTTTTTCTTGTAGAAGCTATAGCATCCCCCACATTTTCATAGAATCTTATCCAAATTCGCACAGCATTTGTATAACCACAAACTTTTGAAGTTCTTGAACCAGCGTGATTGAACCACAAATGCTCCCTGCCATAGGGCTTACAAGCACATTTTTAAGGAAACTTAAAAAACACCCTTTTCTCTGAAAGTTCAAGCCATTGACCATAGATATTTTAAACAAAGAAAAGAAGACAGTACATGGATTTTGCTCATTATTATGATGTGTAAATAATAATAGAAAATATTTACTTAAGAAAACACTATTTGGTACTTTCAGAGAACTATATTTAAAACTTTTGGAGATCTAGGGAACAGTGGAAATACTTTTAGAGATCTGGGAAACATGGACAAAATACTTTTGGGGAACTTTGGCAAATACTTTTGGAGATCTGGGGAACAATAGGCATTTCTTTAAGAGATCCAGAGAACAGGGACCGCCTCTGGGAGGGCCTCATCAGAGTACAACTAGAAAGTCCTCAGAATTAATCCAAGTATTACTAGAAAGTCCTCAGAATGAATCCGAATAGAACTAGGAAGTCATCAGAATGAATCCGAATAGAACTAGGAAGTCATCAGAATGATTCTGAATAAAACTAGGAAGTCCTCAGAATGAATCTGAATAAAACTAGGTAGTCCTCAGAATGACTCGAAATAGAACTACGGAGTCATCAGAATGAATCTGAATAAAACTAGGAAGACCTCAGAATGAATCCGAATAGAACTAAGAAGTCCTCAGGATGAATTCGAATAAAACTAGGAAGTCCTCAGAATGATTCCAAGTATAACTAAGAAGTCCCCAGAATGAATGTGAATAGAACTAGATAGAACTAGGAAGTTCTCAGAATAAATCGGAGTAGATCTAGGAAGTCACCAGAATGGATCTGAATAGAACAAGGAAGTCCTCAGAATGAATTTGAATAGAACAAGGAAGTCCTCAGAATGACTCCGAATAGAACTATGAAGTTCCCAGAACGATTCCGTGTAGAACCATCGTCTATCTATATGTACATACAACTAACAAATTTTCTAAATATTTCTGTAAACAAAATTTCATTCAAACACACGGCAGATAGATAGATATATCTATCACGGTAATAACCGTACATGTATACAAAGCACGACAACGTGATACATGAACGATATAATAAAAATGATAAAAAAAATTATAGCAACACACACATGTAAACAGGCCATGAAATGCACGCCAATATCAAGGACATCATAAGAAATAAACACAAACAACTATGATTTTTTTCTTTATAAAGACGTTGGCTATAACCACCTTTTTCTTCGTTTGATATTTCGTAAGAGGAACGCATAGAATAGTTGTTCTAAAACTCTGCTGTTCTGCAGGTATCAAAGTTCTAATTTCATTCTGAGTATTCGTTTGTTGGTGCATTTTTTAGTGTGTATAGTAATGCGTAAGGTTGCCGAGTTAAGAAGGGCTGAGAATATTCCTCCTGGGTAGTTTCATATATTGTGTATTGTTAACCGCTAACCCTGCCCAATTCATCGATTGGTTGATTTGACAACACTTCTTTTCGTTAACCCTGGACCGGTTAGCTCAGTCGGTAGTACGTATGACTATTAATCTTGGCCGGGTGGTGAGTTCAAATCCTCACTCGGCCATAGTCTCCGTGATGATTGATATACGACATTGCGTCTCATTGTTATTCGTCTCTCACCTCTGTCAAGTAAAGAGTTATCAGTGTCTTGCGGAGATAGGTATTCTTGAAAACTGGTTTATCTCCCAGAATCACAGGAAAGAGTGGTAAAGTCAACTGATCATCCGTCAACCCTCGATGGCATGACATTGAAACCATAATTATTATGTAGTTTACTCAGCCGATGCCGTTGGGCACCAGCTAATGGTTCCTAAATACCATGGACATTGATATTCTTATAATAAACGTATATAAGTTATATATGTCGTATGTCATAATTTTTGTTCTTTTACATCGTCAGACTGTTTTGATACAAGTAAATTGCTTAAATGACAAATAAAAATGGTATAAAAATAAATCTTTTTTTTTCTTTACCTTGACTGCGGTTTGAACACACGACTTTCTGGACGACAAATTAACGTCCTAGACCACTGAGCTATTATTGGTCCCAATTAAGTAGGGTCATTTAAACCCTTTTAAAGGTGTTAGTCTTGAAAGGGGCGTCATTCTAGTTGACCGGAAGTAGAATTAATTCATACGTTTAATATACGTATACATATATGCAAATTTGTGTAACCACCTGAAAGATTTTGCAGGTGTATATAAAAGACGTTAAAATCCGTACATAGTGTCCCCTATATTTTGGCGGTTTGCTAGTATAGCGAAAAGCCTAATTTTGAAATCCTCATTTACCTGGGGTCAACCCATCTCAAGCTGATGCGGTTGCCTTTTTCAATTGTTCAGTCACCGGTCGTGGAGGACTGAACGCCTTTCTCTGTCGTCTCACTGTCTTCTCATATCTACTTGTGCTTCCATTTCAGTCATGTACTCGGAACGAAGCATCTATCTCTTCTAAACTTTTACGGTAGAAATATCGATGTGAGTCCATATTAATTATGGATTTCATATTTCTATATTCGCTCGTGCAACCTTTGGCCTTATTAGCCCAGTCTGATTTCTGATAGGTTCAGCTCTATTTTCTTACTGTCGTCTAGTAGTAACGATCTCTGCGTTTAGCTACATCATTTCTCATAATGCGTTTTCCTGTAGAGTATATATTCTCATTGCTTGTTTGTCGTGTAGCTGCATTTCTTATTTTGTTACAGACTCTTGCTGCAAATATACTAAGAAAACAGCGAAACAAGTTTGTGTGAAATTAGAATCATTCGCCGCAGGGGACATTATCATTACTATTATTTTTATTTTTATTATTATGTATATTACTATTTCACTATACATGCATATTCAATGACAATATCAATAGCTATTCATGTAAGTTTGCAGACAAGCCTTATTTGCACGTAATAAAAAAGAAAGGCAAAGAGTTCGTGTATCCAAAACTACACAAAAACGAAAAAAGTATATCCGAACCATTACATGTGTCCGGGCTGATTGCTGTATATACCATTAATTGTTAAACTCTATTTAGATAGTTCAAGAAAGATTGAATTGATTGACTGAATATTTAGTGTCATTTTTATGCCATCGAGGGCTAACATATGATCAGTTAACCTAACCACTGTTTCCTGGGATGCTGAAAGGTTAACCAGTACTCGATCACACCCATCTCCACAAGTAACTGATAACTTTCCCACTTTGATCAGTGGTGAGAGACGAATGATAATGAGACATAATGTCGTATATCAATCATCACTGAGACTGGGAGGGAATTCGAACTTACGACCCCTAGATTGATAATAATATTGATAACCGACTGAGCTAATCGGGCCTGGTGGTTCAAGAAAGAACGTAACGCAAGGAATCTATATGTTTTATTTTTTTAATTCAAAACATTTGAATGTATACAAAGATTGATTGATTGCATATTAAGAGTCATTTTTAAGCGTCTATCCGTTAACCTTTTTCTTATAGAAGCTATAGCATCCCCCGCATTTTTCAAAGAATCTTATCCAAACTCGCACAGCTTTGTATAATCACAAACTCTTGAAGTTCTTGAAACAGCGTGATTGAACCACGAGTGTTCCCTGCCACATGGCTTACAAGCACATTTTTAAGGAAACTTAAATAACACATTTTATCTGAAAGTTCAAGCCATAGACCATAGATATTTCAAACAAGGAAAAGACATGACATGGATTTTGTTTATTATGATGATGTGTAAATAATAATAGAGAAGACTAGAGTAGACGTTCTACTTAAGGAAACACTAGTTGGTATTTACTTTCAGGGAACTATGTTTAAAACTTTTGGAGATCTAAGAAACAATGGAAATACTTTTAAAGATCTGGGGAACATGGACAAAATACTTTTTTGGGGAATTTTGGCAAATACTTTTGGAGATCTTGGGAACAGGGACCCTCTGGGAGGACCTCAACACAATTCTCAGAATGACTCCGAATAGAACTAGGAAGTCATCAGAATGAATCTGAATAAAACTAGGAAGTCATCAGAATGAATCCGAATAGAACTAAGAAGTCCTCAGAATGAATCCGAATAAAACTAGGAAGTCCTCAGAATGATTCCAAGTATAACTAAGAAGTCCTCAGAATGAATGCGAATAGAACTAGATATAGAAAGCCCTCAGAATAAATCGGAGTAGAATTAGGAAATCCCCAGAATGGATCTGAATAGAACAAGGAAGTCCTCAGAATGAATCTGAATAAAACTAGGAAGTCCTCAGAATGACTCTGAATAGAACAAGGCAGTCCCAAGAATGACTCCGAATAGAACTAGGAAGTCATCAGAATGAATCTGAATAAAACTAGAAAGTCCTAAGAATGAATCCGAATTGAACTAAGAAGTACTCAGAATGAATCCGAATAAAACTAGGAAGTCCTCAGAATGATTCCAAGTATAACTAAGAAGTCCTCAGAATGAATGCAAATAGAACTAGATAAAACTAGGAAGTCCTCAGAATAAATCAGAGTAGATCTAGGAAGTCACCAGAATGGATCTGAATAGAACAAGGAAGTCCTCAGAATGACTCTGAATAGAACAAGGAAGTCCTCAAAATGACTCCGAATAGAACTAGGAAGTTCTCAGAACGATTCCGTGTAGAACCACCGTCTATCTATATGTACATACAACTAACAAATTTTCTAAATATTTCTATAAACCAAATTTTATTCAAACACACGGTAGATAGATATATCTATTACGGTAATAACCGTACATGTATACAAAGCATGACAACGTGATACATGAACGATATAATAACAATGATAAAAGAAATTATAGCAACACACACATGTAAACAGGCCATGAAATGCACGCCAATACCAAGGACATCATAATAAATAAACACAAACAACTATGATTTTTTTCTTTATAAAAACGATGGCTATAACCACCTTTTTCTTCGTTTGATATTTCGTAAGAGGAACGCATAGAATATTTGTTCTAAAACTCTGCTGTTCTGCAGGTATCAAAGTTCTAATTTCATTCTGAGTATTCGTTTGTTGGTGCATTTTTTGAGTGTGTATAGTAATGCGTAAGGAACAGCAGTGTTGTTGCCGAGTTAAGAAGGGCTGAGAATATTCCTCCTGGGTAGTTTCATATATTGTGTATTGTTAACCGCTAACCCCGCCCAATTCATCGATTGGTTGATTTGACAACACTTATTTTCATTAACCCGGGACCGGTTAGCTCAGTCGGTAGTACGTATGACTATTTATCTTGGCGGGTGGTGAGTTCAAATCCTCACCCGACCACAGTCTTGATATACGACATTGCGTCTCATTGTCATTCGTCTCTCACCTCTGTCAATCAAAGAGTTATCAATTACTTGCGGAGATAGGTATTCTCGAAAACTGGTTTACCTCCCAGAATCACAGGAAAGAGTGGTAAAGTCAACTGACCATCCGTCAACCCTCGATGGCATGAAAAATGAAACCATAATTATTATGTAGTTTACTCAGCCGATGCTGTTGGGCACCAGCTAATGGTTTCTAAATACCATGGACATTGATATTCTTATAAAAAACGTATATAAGTTATATATGTCGTATGTCATAATTTTTGTTCTTTTACATCGTCAGACTGTTTTGATACAAGTAAATTGCTTAAATGACAAATAAAAATGGTATAAAAATAAATCTTTTTTTTTCTTTACCTTGACTGCGGTTTGAACACACGACTTTCTGGACGACAAATTAACGTCCTAGACCACTAAGCTATTATGGGTCCCATTTATGTAGGGTTATTTAAACCCTTTTAAAGGTGTTAGTCTTGAAAGGGGCGTCATTCTAGTTGACCGGAAGTAGAATTAATTCATACGTTTAATATACGTATACATATATGCAAAATTTTGTAACCACCTGAAAGTTTTTGCAGGTGTATATAAAAGACGTTAAAATCCGTACATAGTGTCCACTATATTTTGGCGGTTTGCTAGTATAGCGAAAAGCCTAATTTTAAAATCCTCATTTACCTGGGGTCAACCCATCTCAAGCTGATATGGTTGCCTTTTCAATTGTTCAGTCACCGGTCGTGGAGGACTGAACGCTTTTTTCTGTCGTCTCACTGTCTTCTCATATCTACTTGTGCTTCCATTTCAGTCATGTACTCGGAACGAATCATCTCTCTCTTCTAAACTTTTACTGTAGAAATATCGATGTGAGTCCATATTAATTATGGATTTCATATTAGCCCAGTCTGATTATTGATAGGTTCAGCTCTATTTTCTTACTGTCGTCTATTAGTAACGATCTCTGATTTTAGCTACATCATTTCTCATAATGGGTTTTCCGGTACAGTATATATTTCAATTGCATATTTGTCATATAGTTGCCTTTCTTATTTTGTCACAGACTCTTGCTGCAAATATACTAAGAAAACAGCGAAACAAGTTTGTGTAATTAGAATCATTCGCCGCAGGGGACATTATCATTTTTACTATTATTATTATTATTACTATTATTATTATTATTATTATTATTATTATGTATATTACTATTTCACTACATGCATATTCAATGACAATATCAATAACTATTCATGTAAGTTTGCAGACAAGCCTTATTTGCACGTAATAAACAAGAAAGGCAAAGAGATCGTGTATCCGAAACTACTCAAAAACGAAAAAAGTATATCCGAACCATTACATGTATCCGGGCTGACTGCTGTATATACCATTAATTGTTAAACTCTATTTAGATAGTTCAAGAAAGACTGAATTGATTGACTGAATATTAAGCGTCATTTTTATTCCATCGAGGACTAACATATAATCAGTTAACCTAACCACTGTTTCCTGGGATGCTGAAAGGTTAACCAGTACTCGATCACACCCATCTCCACAAGTAACTGATAACTTTCCCATTTTAATCAGTGGTGAGAAACGAATTATAGTGAAACATAATGTCACATATCAATCATTACGGAAACTGGGAGGGGATTCGAACTCACGACCCTTTGATTGATAATAAGATGCGTAACCAACTGAGCTAATCGGGCCTGGTGGTTCAAGAAAGAACGTAACGCAAGGAATCTATATGTTTTATTTTTTTAATTCAAAACATTTGAATGTATACAAAGATTGACGCACAGCGTTTGTATAATCACAAACTCTTGAAGTTCTTGAAACAGCGTGATTGAACCACAAATGTTCCCTTGCCACATGGCTTACAAGCACATTTTTAAGGAAACTTAAAAAACACATTTTCTCTGAAAGTTCAAGCCATAAACCATAGATATTTCAAACAAGGAAAAGAAGACAGTACATGGATTTTGCTTATTATGATGTGTAAATAATAATAGAGAAGATTATAGTAGACGTTTTATTTAAGGAAACACTATTTGGTACTTACTTCCAGGGAACTATGTTTAAAACTTTTTGAGATCTAGAATACAATGGAAATACTTTTAAAGATCTGGGGAACATGGACAAAATACTTTTGGGGAACTTTGGCAAATACTTTTGGAGATCTGGGGAACAATAGGCATTACTTTAAGAGATCAAGAAAACAGGGACCCCCTGGGAGGGCCTGAAAACAATTCTGGAACATATTAAAAAATGGCAATAACAGCTATGTCAAAGCCCGAACTATTACATGACAAATTGTATTAAATGTTGGTTTAAGTTAACGCGCATGGAGGGTCAAAGGTATCCAAAACAAAGTTAAAAATTTGAATATTTGTGGATATCCCATGATGTTGGTGATGATACAATGTTCCTTAAGATATTAAACATGCCATCAGTGATTGTTATTTACAGAAATGGTAAGAAGATATGCACAGTGCATCGGTTTGTAAAGTATTTTCGAAAGCCTCTTATTACAAACATTTTAAGTCATTGCTTAATTGTAACACACGTTTTTTTTATAATACCGATTATAAAATATAAACATCTACTCTTTAAAGTTTACACGTAACATACGCAAATATTTAGACATAACTGGAATAAAATGTGATTGCATGGACCGAGAAATGCAAAATGATGGCACACAAAATGGCAATCCTCAGTATGTAACCGAATGCATTACCCAGAACAACTTTGTGAGAACAATTTCAATACCCAGTACACCGCCGATTTTAGTCCTATTTCTAGTCCATTCCATTAAATACAACTCTGATATTTGGCATACTTGTTCTATGTGTCTAACTTACTAAATCGTTATATTCAGAATTGTCACAACATAGCACAAATAAGGCGATATTGAGTAAAATGTGCACATAGCACCCGGTTATCAAATGATAAGATTGACAGATAATCGCTATTTCATCATTCCAGTATAGATTTGAGTGATTTCCCGTGATGTAGAGCATTAACACATCAGTTATTTGTTGGTTACATAGACAGTTTATGGTGTAGTCACAAAAATCACTAAATAATTTTGTTTGAACTTACCTTCTGACAAAAGTCACGCTGAATTTTAGATCCTCCGTCACGGCCATATGCGGTAACCAAGACACTTTATCCGCATATGATTAGTACTGGTTAGAACTACACAAGTAGATACTAGCGTGATTTGTCTAAGATGTTATATATACGTAACTTGTTTAACAACCAAAGGAAAATAAATAAGTTTAAATAAAAATAAAACTAGTTCAGATGCTTTGCTGGCGTTCGCTGGTGTGCTGATGATGTTATTCTTGATGTGTTTCAGAACTCCAACATGACAATTAGATGTTCTGTCATCTCTGAAAGTGATGCATTCCCTCGAGAGAACCTCTCACAGTTGATTCTCTCATGTAGACATGTTCCAGTGCCTATACATAAAGGGATTATATCAGGAAAAAACGCTATGAATGTCTCAAAAAAATAGAATTATTTTAAAATTAGATAAAGAGCATCTCATTATCATTAATAAATGAAATCTAAATGGTTTCGTTTGTCAAATTCACCCAACGTGACATGATCGATATTTAAATTGGAGTGTAAAACTTGAAACGAAATCCCCATTCTAAAAATAGATAGCATTGAATTACCTTCATATCGTCATTCGGACACGTTCTAAGATCAAAATAAATTGTATTATGTGTAAACATGTATACCGGATTATAGACGCGTAGCCCAAGTTAGGAAATTCCTTTTCAATATAATATGTTGGCATGTTTAAATAGATATCCTTTTGGTAATGCGGAGTCAGTAATTATATATAGGGATGCTATATTGGAAATAAATGTTTTTAGCCAATTTAGATTTTTTTTTTAAAAATCCTGATATATTCCCTTTAAAGTCTATATAGTATATACTATACTCTATACATTCGACCTATCCAAAATGATATTGCATATGGTGTACGCGTAAATTCAATCTTTCCGTCAAAATTCGAATCCTGACGATCTGCTTAAAACTTTGACGAAAATATAGACGAAAATTATAGATTAATCTCGTATAGGGAAAAGGACGCACCGTCACATGGGTAGGTTTAGAAACAGTATATACACATGAAAACAATATACTAGCATATATTTATATATGTGACTGGTCGGGGACCAAAAGTCACGCAAGTAATGTATTTCCATCACGACGCACACACGATGAAGTTGCTATATAGTTAAATTTGGAGACAAACGCCGATAGTGGATTTATTTTGCAAGTCACGCGGAATTGTTGGTAAATTAAATGGTAAATCCTGATTATTTGAAACAAATGTCCATTAAACGCTCGTCAGAAACCAAGGGCTGGCATCAAAATGATCACAAAGATTGTGTTGCCTATAAAACGCCAGGTTTTAATGCTGAAAAGTTATGGCCGTGTCATGTTCCTGGACTGAGTGATTCCCAGTAGTTTATATTTCTGCGCTTTACTATTTAACCATGCGGATTATAGGAACACTGGCTCCGGGACTGACTCTAGTCTTAGTTTACATTTCATTGACGTCATAGACAACAATAATAACGCACATGCTATATATATAATTTAGCTTAGATAGTTCATGTCATGATAAATGCATTACGTTATGCTTTGAAAATAATTGGAATTCAGTGTCAAAGTATATATATATATCAAGTGACCTTTCGATATGATCACCCAGTAAGTCTACCGTCAACTGTTTTGGCATTCACCTTGTACTGATCTCGCTCATCCCCAGTTGTTTATGTAAAATTGTATAATCTGGCCCTCCGCCATGAATACCGGGCCGCCGATCTCGCATTAGAAAAGCTCTATATTTTAAAATTTCTGGTGTCTGCCTCAGCGGGCCTGTATTGTAAAATAACATTTCATGCGCACACCAGTAGCTCTCGATAGCACGAAACTCAAGCTAAATATTCGAACAATGTTGACGGCACTATCCTTCGTACCGAGCTTATCCTTTTCAAGTGTCGTACATGCTCCCCAGCAGTGAAACATTCGACGTCAAGCCATATACGCTATATTGTTGACGTCAAGACGTCACAATACAATCACGTGACACTACAGGTATGCTGACGTCAGATTTTCATGACGACTCTTTGACAACGGCGTGTGTGGTATATGGCGACAGAATGGATCAGCAATGCGAAATATATATTTCCAAACTTGTATGCTAACTACCAAAACTGGACAATGAGGGTTGCATCTTTAAACCAAGGTCACTGGAACCACCTACCAGACGTAGTGCTGACAGAGTTATTCAAATACTTGCCCGACAAAGACCGTGCTCGGGCTGCACGAGTTTGTCAGAATTGGTGCAGGATTTTTGAATCTCCGTGTTTGTGGAGGTCACGAACATTTGAGATGGGAGGTTTCAGAGCGCAACTGCATGGCATAAGGGCTTGCAGATTTGCCGAACGTTTTGGAAAATATTTGCGTTATCTATTTATTACATGTAGTCACCCTTCATACCATACATGTAAAATGTTCCAAAGAGCTATCGAAGAACTCTTCTTAAAATTGAAAGAAGAGGGGACACAGTTAACTGAATTTGAGATGTGCCGACTCGAATTGGAACGCTACTGGAAATACGACACCCCGCGCGAAAAACTCGTTAGTATATTCTCAAAATTCTTGAAAACGCAGAACAGACTGCAATGTTTCGACATGTCGTCTGCGCAATTTCCTGCTTACGGAGGAGTTCGTGTTCTAGATTCACTCGCTTACCATTCTGGTGCTTCAATCCAAGACATGCTGATAGAAGATTTCTTCCATGCACGCCTATCTGTATACCAAGTTAAGAAGTTTGTGAAGGTAATCGGAAAATTTACGAATTTAAAATATCTTGCTCTGAACTACAACTGTCTGTCAGAAGAAGTCATCGACGCGTGCTCAAAATCACTCAAAAACAAATTGGAATTTCTTAATATCAAAGTCTTTAGAAATGATCCTCATTTTCACCGAATTTCTGGCCAAACTTGGAAACAAGTGACACGGGCGTGTCCAAAACTGCGCGTTGCATTCTGGATAGAAAGTATCGGAGCGTATAGCGAGATCGCACCACTGCTGGTGAAGGAAGCGCCTGTGAAGGATGTGCACTTGTGGACGGGATACGATGATGATGCAGACTGGAGATTGGGTGACACCTTCACCCATATTGCAGATTCCTACGCGAAAAGTCTTGGTATGTACTTCTTATTGTTAACTTTAAACACGTCGAATATCTATTTCAACATGCCAAAATAATATACTGCAAAGGGATTTCCTAACTTGGGCTACGCACCAAAGTTAGACTAACACAGATTTCATTTTGATTACAGGTAGTAAAAATTGTTCTATCTTAGAAAAGAGTCCGAATGACGATGATAAGGTCATCTATCAGTATTTATGCGCTTTCTATTTTAAGAATGGGGATTTCGTTTCAAGTTTACCACTCTGATTAAAATAGCATTTTGTCACATTTTGGTATATTTGACATACTAAGCCATTCGGATTTTATTAATATTTGAGATGTATTTTACCCTTTTTAAAAAATTTTTGTTTTTTTTTAAGATATTTATAGCGTTTTTCCCTGATATGCTCCTTTAAAAGGAAAAAAAAACACTATGAATATCATAAAAAAATATCTCATATTGTCAGATTAATAAATAAACTCGGAATGGTTTGGTATGTCAAATCCACCAAGACATGACAAAATCAATATTTAAATTGAAACGGTAAACTTAAAATAAACAGTATTTAAGTGCTATATTTCTCCATTGCTCACAATTTCTTCATTTCAAACAGCACTAATATACTACTTGGCGATCTTCACACTGTCAAATAATTTTTAGTCTAACCTAGACTCCTAGCGCAAATTAGGAAATCCCTTTTCAATATATTATTTTGGCATGTTTTAATAGATATCATTTTGGCATTACTGAGTCACTGAGTATACATAGGCATGATATATTGGAAAAGATGTTTTGACATTTTGGAAAATCCTTGTATATTCCGTTTAAAGACAACATAATGAAATGTTTGAAATGAAGAAATTGTGAGCAATGGAGAAAGATTCCATTAGTCAGTAAAGCTATAATACATATGTAAATAAATTGTTTGATATTTCCAGAACATGTGTCATTTGAGCTTGACAACACACAGGAAATTGTCGACATACAATTGTTACAGCTGGTAACAAAGTGTAAAAAACTTAAAGAGCTATCCATGAATGCCATGGTTGGCATAGAAACCATACAGGAGCTGTGCGAACTACAGCGTGAAAAAAAAATAGGTAAGAGTTGAATTTCATTTCAATATTTATTTCCTCCAATATAGAGAGCAAACACATACGAATACAGTCTTTCAAAAAAATACAAAATATTATTACAAATGGTATACAATTTTCATTTTTACATTCACTTTGTTTTAAATTATAGATTTATTAAGTAGACATGTACAATGTGCTAGAATCAGATTCTTGTTACTGTTATCCATTAATATTTAAAATATTACAATCATTAACAGCTTGGGGTGGGTGAATCATCATTTTGTCATGCTGATATCTGTCATTTTTGCTGATAATTTTTTGCTTCCATCCATAAATCATTTTGATGATGAATGGTGTTAAGTGTTACATTCAATGAATGAATGAATGAATGAATAGGGTTTTACAGCGTACCAACACATTATATGTTATTCGATGCCAACAGTAAGGAAGATTCCAGGTTCACTCTACATGTACAAAAACAACAAATTAACATACAGATTTAAAAAAAAAAAACACCAACAAATGAATATGCAGAATGAACCTAGAACCTTGATACCTGCAGAACTGCAGAGTTTCAGCAAATTCTATCGTATTACTCAAATTGTCGCTTCTTATGACATGCATTCAATAATTTTTCAATCATATCATGACAGTGTCTACTTGAGACAGTTTTCTAAGCACTGCCACACTTAAGTATCATGCCACAAACAAATGATATGATGCCCCACCCGTTCAAATTATTCTGACACCGGGCGACCAGTCCTAGAACTACCCACTGAGCACCAACCCAGGCAGACGCTCGACCACCGCTGCAGTTTAAATAAATTGTTGTTAAATGATAATGTTATTCAAAGTCATTAGGCTCAGTACTTGTAATACATGATTAAAATATCATAAAGATTGCAAACTGAGAAAGTCTGAAACTACAATATTAAAGTTTTACAAATCTACCGAGCGATTTTGATTTAATATCTAAATCAAGAAAATAAAAAAATTATGTAACATTCAGAAAAAGTTTTAAACAAAATTTAATGAAATTTGCAGCACGTCTCCACAACACTGTTGAAAACTCGAGACATTTCCAATTGTTAACTATCTATACAGTACTCTTTATCAGGCCTTCTAAAATTCCAAAATGCAAATCGGTCCAGGTTTTTTTACTACCGTAAGAATCGCACTTATTTTTAAAAAATCACTAAAATTGCCTTACATTATGCCATTACATGTATGCATACCCCACCCACCATGTCAGCTGCATCGTGTATTTCTCCGTTTATTTATTAATAGGAAGCGATTTCAAGTTTATTTGTGTATTAATTATAACATACTTTATCACAATGTGTACATTTTAATGACTGACATTATGTTTCCGCTTTACTGAATAATTTTCATTATATCAAAAATGTTTGATCGAACCGGAAGTGATGCAAGTTCCGGAAGCTGCGTGAAATAATCACCGTAGAAACCAATGTAACGGTTCAACCACCAAAATAAATCATTCAGAACCTGTCCCACATCAAAACAAAATCAGTCCGGGTTTTATCACTTTCATTAATTAATGTCATTAATTTTATAATTAAAGCTATTTTTTTTTAAAAAAATGAAACAAACAAGTAACACTGCACGTTTTATCAAATATTTTAATGACGCAAACAGTATTCGGTCCGACCGTTCCAGCTTTGGCTAGCGGTATATCAAAGAAATATACGAACGCAAACCCGACAGAACGCGTCACTGATCACACATCGAAGGTGTGCTACAAAGCGATAGACTCTTCCGATAAACTCCCCTAATACCGTCAATGGTTTAGTCGAAATTGACATCATTTCGCACAGCAGGTGACAAAACAAACGGATTATTGGGTCAAATGATATTGCCGCAAGGCGTATTTCGCAGGTCAGTATGGCATGGTAAGAGCAATTTATGAGATTTTATACGACCGATAAAAAATATCTGGACCGATTTTTTATTAAACTTTGAAACGAAAACCGGTTTTGAATTTCAGAAATCGGTCCAAAAACCGAAAAACCGGCAATTTTAGAAGGCCTGCTCTTTATATATTTCCTTCAAATTGCTACTGTGAAAGTAAACATTATCTTGCTTTTTTGTAACACGCAATCATGAGAAATATAAGCACAAAAGTATGCCTATATGCTCATCTAAACAATGCTTTTTTCTACAAAATTAGGTATTTTCTTCATATCACTTTTGAAAATTAACAGACATTGATATCCAAGTTTTTAACTGTGTTGGGGTACAGAATCCCCCTTCATGTTCCTTTCATACCCTTCTGACTCTGTGATGTGACGTCTAAAAATATATGACATCATTGGGTTACAACTTCTTAAAAGGATTCATGGTTATTAATGACATTGTGTTAAGTTGTGAATATTATTAATTTGTTTGTTTTTTCAGTTTGGAGAGAAAATTCTGCCCATTAGGACAACTTCTTTTGGTGGAGCCGTGTTCTTGCCAAAACAGTTATCCCCCGGGATAGAATTTTTAATGTGAACCCCAAACTTATGAAAGAGATCCCCTCCCCTCATTAGTTGACAACAATGAAGTTTTATTTGTTTGCCTTTTTGATCAACAAAATTTTCAAGCGTTCAGCACAACACTGTTCTATCTATTAATAAACAAATACATGTAAAGAAATAGGGCGGTAATGCACTGAACAATCAAAATATCAATTTCTAAAATGTTACTATTATCGATGTCAAATCACCCATCTTATCCTTTAAAAATACATGTAACTGCAATGACTGAACAATCAATCTGTTTGTTTTACTCCTTCTAATCAGATTTACGTATGCTGCATGTGACCTTTTGTGGTGTTGCCGGACCTATGGAAGAAGAGAATTTCATGCATTTGCGTAGCCACTATACGGAGATATTCCACGGGCGTGGGATCGATTTCAAAATATATAGATTTGATTATTAATTTTATTCAACATCACAACAGGTCACATGCATATATGTATAAAATAATAAACATGTAGTCAAAATGATTTTAAAATATCAAGTTTTAAATTAAGTTAAAGATAAAAAACATATTTCATTAAATAAAACATTATTTTCTTATCCAATCAGATTTGGTCTATCTGCATATGACCTGTTGTGGTTTGTCAGACATGGAGTGGGCGGCACTTGTGGCATTAAGAGAAAGATATCAACCAATCATGGCCAAGAAGGTGGATTTTAAACTGACAACAGATCTATTAATAGAACCAGAAATTGGGTTTTAAAATATTTAAATTCTTAATTTAATTATATTTTTTAAAAAATCATAATCATTGGTAAACATAGATAATAAAATATATTATTATTCTTATTGTATGTTTTTTGTTTTTCTCCTATTTATTTTCAATATATCATTTTCTGATACCGGTAATTATGATCCTACTTGTTTGCACTAGTCATACATGTATATCATACCAGAAAGTAAAATCCAGCAGGACTGGTATATTCATACCAGAATGTAAAATCCAGCAGGACTGGTATATTCATACCAGAATGTTAAATCCAGCAGGACTGGTATATTTATACATGTATATCATATCATACCAGAATGTAAAATCCAGCTGGATTGGTATAGTCATACCAGAATGCAAAGTAATTATATTTATATTCAAGAAGACTAGTATGAATAAATAATTTGAAATGCATTTTGCATTGGTTGAGTCAGCTATGTGCAAAAACAATTTTGAAATGATATTCCATGAATTTACACAGAAATATGTTACAAACTGAGTTATTTTAATTCTATATTCTAAGTGGTCCCTTTCATTGTATAATATAACTTACATAAAATTTACAAAACACACACTGTGAATCCAAGCTTCATTACATGTAGTAGGTTAAAAGGCCAACCAATTCAGAAATTCTTGCAAAAATGTCGACCAAATAATTACGTTTGTCCCTCCTTGATTTGTTATTGTGTATCTCCATCAACAGGACATCCTTTAACATTATCATATCAACATGAGATTGTCACTAATGTATATTTTTAAAACAACATTCAGAAGACATAAAAAAAAGATGAACACTATGGGATTGCTAATAGATGGATACACTGAAGAAAATATTGCATGTTGGGTTTAACGACAAAAGTACAATGTTATACAAAATGTATGTACTGTTTCTGGTGAAATGCTGGTGAAATGCATTTATTCGGGGTTATATAGTAATCCTAAAATTTCTAAACTTCCATTATATTATAAACACTTCCTTCCTTGTTTTGACTATTCCATTATCAATAAGATGAGATGCTAATACTTATTGATTGAGGGGGCAAACAATGCACACTGATCAGATTTACTTGCAGACTGATTAAAAAAGAAAGCATTTTGATAATCTTATCTAGGTCAGAGCTTATACACGTATGAATCACACTCTAGTAGACTGTTGGACGTTTATGTCAGAAATTTCATGTGAGCTCTGAGCTTTCTTCACAACTGAGCTAGAATAAATAAGTATAAACTCTCTAGTCCATTGTCTGTGTAGAACCAATACTGAGTGTTGTTTGAGATGTCATTGGATCGAATTTGGGATTGAACCCACTACCTCTGTTGTGAGTGGCCAACACTCTACCCACTACACTATCACATTGCTTAAGTTAGATGTTATTTGCTCTGACACCTGAAAAACTTCTGTTTTACATTATTCACAGGTCACCAATTTTGGAATCTGACGTGTGAATTATGTTTTACGTAATCAAAAAATATACTGTCCGATAGCTGAATGACAGGCAATTCACTGCATAATAGGACTGGATGATTAACTATATAAATGTGACATCAGTGTACCATTTAAATACAATACATGACCAAATAAGCACTACAAATCATGGAAGGTGCTCGCACCACCATTATCTCCATATAACTGACCAATCATTTTGCATGTTACAAATAGGTGACATATTTCAATCAACAACCAATAATAAATCATTACATGTGCTCATAGTCAGTGCTCCGGATAAGCACTATTTTGGGGGCATTTAAGCAATGAAATTTCTGAATAAAGCAATGAAATTTAAATTAAGGAGTAAAATAAGCATTGGTTATTTTCATTTTCAGTTTGGATTAGTTTATTTTAAATGGTAATTTGATAAGAATGTTCATTTTTACCATCAACATTTTGAAAATAAGCATTGTATACTAATTTAAAGGGTAAAATATTCATTTGAACAAAAGTTTATCTGAAGCACCATTTTATAATATGAATGACCAATCATATTGCATGCTGCAAACACATTAATAGATATGTCTTTATGGTGTTCAGTCGTACTTTTTGTAACTTGAACTTTAAAACTACCCACAGTAACAGTATAAGTGTGGGATATGACTGCGGGTTTTTATTGGATCTATTTTTGTTGGTCCACTCCATCAAAATCCATTTCTTATTCTTAATAACCCACATGAACACATCGAGGTGAGTACCAGTGGACTTAACAAGCACAAGCACTGTTTATGAACACGTTCTGTAGGGTGAGGTGTTGAGTTGAGGCGTACATTCTTAGACACTCAAGCTGATCTTTATGATGGCAGTGAAACATCTCCTTTTGTTGACAAGTTGATCAGTTTTATTGCTCGTAAAACCTGTTAAAACATGACATAGAGCTCATGATATATATATAAAATACACATTCTAGTATATACACTATTCTACATTGTTGCCTAGTTCCCATCTTATGAATGACTTCATTTAAATGTTCTGTCGAATCATAAAATAAATATGCATTTTATTTTAAGGGCTGTGTTAGGCCTTAATAAATTAATTGCTAGCGTATCATCCCCACCCGTCCCATAATTTTCATGTCACCAAGACCCTTTTTATTTTAATAAAAAAAAATAAAAATCATTAAAAAACATCAAAAATTTTGAAAATGAAAATAAAAAATAAAATCCTCCTGCCCTCCCAATTTTTAAGAAAAATTTGGATGATAATCTAGCAATTAATTTATAATGGCCTTATACAGACACTTGTTAAAATTAGTCAACACATAGTACACAGGATCTTACTTAAGTATTATCATATTATTCAATTTATTAAACGAGTTGGAAAAATATATTATGTGAATGTTTGATTATTTTTATAACACAACATTTACAATCTATTTTCGAGTACCCAGTAATGAGAAAAAGTTTTACAAGATCCTATAAATGACACTATGCATGCAGTAGTTTTTGTTGGTCATCGCATAAAGTCAACGTCATTTAGTTGTTTGTTAAAAGTAAAAGAATAATAATGTATGTATGACAGCCAATTTATACAGACAACATTAAGCAATAAATTGGGGCATGATAGTAGAACATTATGGTTCTTGTCATTTGACCTTGACCTCAATCATACATGACTGGAGGTCCAGTTTTGCACTCCTTCTCAATGAGATAAACATTTGCGCCAAGTTAAAACAAATATATTCAACGGGTTAATATAAATCAATAAAAGTAAAATAGAATACCTTTAGTTTAGCTTGTCCTGTGACCCCTGACACCTTAAGACCAAGTTTGAACATCTCTGTGGGTGCTACTGATTTACTGTCAAATAAACAACAGATGATCAATTTTATTTATATCAGCAATGCATGCAAAATAAACAAGCAAGAGCCTTACAATTCATGCTGTATTATGTAGTAGTATGCGTTACTAAACGGGGCAGCATTGCAGTGGGTAGAGTGTTGATCATTTACAGTAGAGCCCATGGGCTCCATCAGATGTACTCTCAAACAACACTCAGTACTGGTTCCACCTATAAAACAAGAATTCATATAAGGGCTGACCTTACTGTAAAGCCATCCTGAAAAAATATATCGTTTGCCGTGCTCCTACCTAGTCACTTAAAATTGCAGCTACCCAACTTTTTTATTGACTTTCAAAGTATTTAATTATTTTTTCATGATTTCTGTCCATTTTTCTTGAAAATGACTATGCAAAATCAAAATATGGCCATAAAAAATTTGGCTACCGTTACCTACTTACCCACATGAAAAGTACTGGAACAGAGCACAGCAAACAAATATTTTTTTAAGGAGGGCCTAAGACTGTAAGCATAAACACTAGACAGCAATAAACTGTCTAAAAATGCAGAAAAGTAAATCTTAAAGAAAAAAATAAAAAGAAGAAGGTATCAACTATCTTGAAAAGAAGAAAAATGTAAATCTCAACTGTCTCCAAACATAAAAGAACGTATTGATAACGGCAAGAACCATAACTTGAACAGCAGTAAAACCACAATAAAATGTTAAATAGGCATTGGAGTTGCAGAGAAATTTACAATTGATAAACACATACACTGTACATTCAAATTTTAAACTGATAATTGACAGTACAATTGATTTTGAGTATTAATTAAAAGTTTTTTCCCCAAATTTGTTAGAAACCAATATAATTTCAAACTATCGATTGAAGACACCTCAATTGATGATGAACAATCAATGATGGAAATTGACTGCCCTTAAATTTCCCAAAGTAATAATTTTATATATAAAACAATCACTGAAATATATAATATTTGTTGATGAGATGACATCATTAAGACATCATTTAATATTATGTCTATTTACCCATTCATTACATAGTGTTAGTTAAACAAGAATTCTGCGGAATGATATGTCTCGCCGTGTCTGCTTTGACTGTTAATAAAAACATGGGAGAGAAAAAAATTAAAATATTATATTCATGCAAGAGTTATCTAACTTGGTTAATGTAGTAGGTTTAATGACTAAGAAATATTGTAGGAAGTATTGTGTGAAGTTTCGATCAAATACATTAAGTGATTTTCGAGATATAAACTTGATGGTAGTTGCAACAAAATCTTTAACCAGCATTTCTAAGTAAAACACATTTAAAAAAAAAAAAAAAAAAAAAAAAAAAAATAAAAAAGAATGATTTTTTTTTAAATAAATTAAAAAAAAAAATACTCAGCATCTGCATTATATTATGTAATGCAGTTTGTAAGTAATAACTATGATCCAAGTATGAGTGTCCTAGCACTTGTACTTATTGAGAAATAATGTAAAAATGAAAACTTAACGTTGAAGGTTAATGCAAAATTCAACATCAAACAATGTCAATGGACCATGAAATGTAGGTCACACTAAGCATCTGCAGTATACAATGTAATGCAGGGTGTTTGTTGTGACTATGTTCCACGTATGAGTGTCCTAGCACTTGTACTTGTTGAGAAAAAGTGTTAAAACGAAAACTTAACGTTTGGAGGTAAATACAAAATTCAGCATCAAACAAAGTCAATGGACCATGCATGCAATGTTGGTCATACTCAGCATCTGTAGTGTATAATGTGATGCAGGGTGTTAGTTGTAACTATGATCCAAGTATGAGTGTCCTAGCACTTATACTTGTTGAGAAATAGTGTAAAAACGAAAACTTAGCATTGGAGCTAAATATAAATGTTTGACGCTGCCGCCATTACTGCCGCTGTCTTTGGAAAAGCAACACCTTAATCTCTATTTCGCTCCTTTGTCGCGGCGAGACAAAAATACAATCTAACACTGCTTTAAATTTACCTATGTTTCTGACATGGACATTTTTCAATATTTCATTTGCTTGACCACTGAACAACTCATTGTTATATATTTCCGAAGTGCTAGTCAAAAGAGTTGAACTGTTTGTTAACAATATTTTTCAAAATAAATGCAATATTTAAAAGTCACTAATACTAAATTGGATGCCCTCACTAAAATATGTAAGTAATTTTTACTAAAAAGTCTTGTAATAATTGTGACAAATATTGAACTTGCCAAACACAGCAGCCTACCAAATATCATTTAAATACAGGCTCTTTCAGAAATTATTCATCACAATCCAATTTGACAGATGGACACAATTACAGATGGACAGGGAATGCCATTTCACCATTCTGCGAATTGCAGGATATAAATAAGGGGCAAACTGCATTGCAGGAAGGAATCCACAACAAGAACTTACCACTTTTTGTTAGCTTTAAAATGCTCCCAAAGAATTCTGTAAGTCTATATAAAATAAAATAAAGATAATAAGTTAAATCATTTACAAAGATGACGAGCACAGGGTACCATTTCTTAGAATACTTTGCACACCAGTGCTTTTTATTTTCCTGAAACATCTATTTGCGATTAATGTTACACACATTGCACCAGTTGCTTGTGGAAAGACAGTGGTTCTACTCAGATTTATTCTGAGGTTTACCTCCACAAATAAAACTAAATGCTATGATCTATTATATACAACCAGTAATGTGATAAAAATGGCATGTAACAAATTAAATATATATCAAAACTTACAGAGTGAATGAATGAATGAATATTTAGCATCATTTTATGCCATCGAGGGCTAACAGACAATTAGTTAACCTAACCACTGTTTCCTGAGATCCTGGAAGGTAAACTAGTACTCAAGCACACCTCATCTCCGCAAGTAACTGATAACTTTCCTACTTGAATCAGCAGTGAGAGATAAATGATAATGAGATGTTATGTTGTATATCAATCATCATGGAGACTGTAGTCAAGCAGGGATTCGAACTCACGACCCCTTGATTGATAGTCAGACACGTTATCGACTGAGCTAATTGGGCCTGGCTCAAAATTTACAGAGAGGTTTAACAGTATCCATGCATTATACTGAAACAATCAAATAATATATACAATAGTGAATTGTAAATGTTTTTACTTGCATGTGTAACTGTCGGGGAGATACAGGGAGATGAACAGTATCCAATACTAGCGTGACAATGCTCTGATAAATCCAATGGGCTGAGACGTAGCTGCAGAGACATATATGTTATTTGAAGAGAAGTTCCATCCACCCCACTCCTTATCCCCCACCACCAAAGATATTATATAGTACTTACACTATTGACCTCTGTTAATTTGACCCGTCCTCGTACCAACTCTGACACACAGTCAAACTCAGACTGGCTCACCTCCAGAAACTCATCATCTGTTCTCTGTCGTCGTGACAACGGGGAAGTTTCTGCAGCACAATCTGATACTAAAAGATGAGATGTACTAGATAAGTGTTATTTATAGAAAACTATGATATAATGATGCATGCCAATATTTATTATTGGCTAGGGTATCAGTAAGGTTCCTGTTGGTGCATCCGTACAACAAGTTTAGTCTTCAAAGTAGCAGTTCTGTCATTGTTCCAATCCAAGGTGGTAACCCCTGGTTTTACTTTTGTGGACTTTTGTGGTTAACTTTCCAGGATCACAGATAAGAGTGGTTATGTTAATTGATCATCTGTTAGCCATCGATGGTATAAAAATTATGCTCAATATTCAAAATAGATAAACTTTTCTCTTTTATTATTGTGTGACTCTGTCCTATATGTAAATGCTCAAGTCAT
The DNA here is from genome assembly GCA_029582155.1 of Panopea generosa. Taxonomy (NCBI): domain Eukaryota; kingdom Metazoa; phylum Mollusca; class Bivalvia; order Adapedonta; family Hiatellidae; genus Panopea; species Panopea generosa. Next base: position 60,263,513 of record CM055899.1, on the reverse strand, counting down.
ATGTTAATAAATGATTTAGTCATTGTGCATGCCTTAGGAATATGTACATGCTCTCGTCATTGTATAAACAAGCCTTATGCATATGTACATGTACATGTCTTAATCAAGTGAGGCACATTCGTTATAAGCACTTCATTATTTGTACACATTTTATTTATATAATGCTAGATTTAGTCATAATTATCTTAATGTCCTTGTCCTTTTAACATGCCAGAATCATACATCTTGTCTAGGTTATATATTCATGCTTAAGGCTTGAATATATGCAGAATCATACATCTTGTCTAGGTTATATATTCATGCTTAAGGCTTGAATATATGCATATTCCACAATCATATATACGCATGTGTACTATTTATAGACTGTGTTCATTATTTATCAGATTTTTAAATGTCTCAATATCATATAAACAGTCCATTACAACTTAGAAGTAAACAGATAAAATGTTTATTCCTTATTTCTAATTGTATTTTACATACACATTAGATCTGTAATGGTCAATATCGTAACCATGCCTATGAAGGATGTATTTCTGAAATTTTAGAAGATTTTACCATCTAAAATAAAAATTATTTAAATCTTAAGTGTCAAATGCCTATAACCTCAAAACGGCAAAAAATGAACAACTACAAAACACAATGAAATAGCTATAATTTTCATATATATATATACTATAAATGATATATAAAAGGCATTTTTACATAACATCAACACCGCTGAATAGACTAACTCTAAGGAAACTAACATATCTTAATTCATTTTTTATAAATCTTAAAAATTCTTACCATACCCCCCACTTTCGAATTGTTACTTTTTTCACAAAACATTCTAAAACTTCATATTTTAAAATATTCAAGCATCATTTCTATTATAATTAACCATTAATGTTGTATGCCAATATTTTCCATAATGTTAGAAGTGAGAAATGCGAAAAGATACACAACTTTTACCATCTTGTTTTCTCATAATATGGTATTTTATAGGATAAGTATCAAAATAAAAGGCAGCCACTTTAGCGACATAGTGTTTTTTTCAACATCTACTAACAGCAAACAGATAATGTGTACTTGTTAAATAGTGTATTTAGGCAACTGTTTTTATTAAAACAATATTGCTGATGTAATGACACATAAGAAACTATGTTCATACTCTTATAGCTTGACTGGAATGTTTAATAAATTTAAAATATAACCCCACCCACCCAAAAATAATGCTGTTTTTTTACTCCAAAAATTGTGACAAAAATAATCATTTTCTAATATTTTAGCCCCACCACTATCACCAAACCCTTCTTATATTGTATATCAAACTATACTACATTGTTAAATGTAATTAATGCACGAAAATAAAACAAACTTTGCCATAACCTTTGCCAAAGGGTGAAATATTTTATAAAAATTAGGAACCTACATTTTCATGAAACACTGGATACTTTCTATTGAAAACTTTAACTGTTAGGTGTAGATAGATGCTAATAGAAATATTTCATATAAACTTTGTCTTTTATCTTTAGTAATAACTGTGTATTTATTGGTTTGACTTGGCAAATGATATACAAAACAAGAATTGGTAGCTACAACAATAGAATATATTAAGAGTGGGTGGGGGTCAGGTGTTGGAATTTCTATCTAAAAAATTGGTTGTGTTTGCGACACGTGTATGTCTTTTACATTTGAATGTGTTGAGCAAACCATCTCTGTAAATAAAAAAAAAAAACTATAAAAAAAAATTGAGCGCCAGTGGGGACAGAACCCACAAACTCTATTCTGCTAATCCAATGCTCTAACCTCTTTACTAACGAGACCACAACGTCCGTATAGTTACAATTAATTTAGATATATGAAAAGTAAGAAATTGTGATACTTACACTAACATTACGGTTTTGGTTTGATCAATATTAAAATGACGAAAACAAATGTGACATTCCGTGTTGTTGGGCGGATTCCCATCAATTTTTTACCCACATGATAGATGTGGTCAACATTGATATCATACCGGTAGTCGTTATTCTGATCTGTTTTCTTTTTATTTTGAACAACAACCTTGACGATCAAAATTTGTTTTAGCTTCTTCTTTCATGATTGAAAATCCAATGTGACGTCACTACACGTGAAAAAATACCTTGTAATGTGACAATTTTACTAAATTTAGCCATCAAGAATGGTTTTCCGGCTGGCGGAAATTCGTTCCAGAAAGTGATGATTAATCACGGTGTTCTACCGAGAGCATTACAGATCTAATACCGTAACTTAACTTTTTTCAATATTCATAATTTCATGACAAAAATTAGAGCTAAAACAAGAGGAGCAGTCATAAATATCCCCTGCCATGGGGTCATTTATCTAGATGTTCTGGAACTTGAATAATAATTACTTCGCAGCAAATGGCACTACTGAACCACTAGGTTTTGGAGTTGTGGACCAGCAAGGGAGGAAGTTCTTATTTTTGGCTAACTATTTCCATGGTAACATAACAAATTTTGAAAATGAAAACTCCCTCATAGCAAAGGGCACTATTAGATCACTAGGTTGACATGTGTGCACATTTTCGCTAAGTGATCATGATTGGTTTTGGAGTTATGCTCCTAAAAAGAGAAGTTGTAATTTTGGCTAACATAAATGCCCTATATATCGTAGACTAGATTGAAATGTGTACAAAGTTCTACCATTAAATCATCTTCAATAGTTTGAAGTTATCCGTAAATTTGGCTATTTGTTTCCATTATAAAAGAAAATGTAATGAAAATGAAAACTGCCCCCCATAGAAAATGGCACAATTAAACCACTGAGATGACAGGTGTACAAAATTTCGCAAAGTAACCTTGAATGGTTTTGGAGTTGTGCTTCGAAAACAGTGAATTTGACCATTTGTTTTAAGGGTAACAGAATATATATTAAAAATGAAAACTCCCTCATACTAAAAGGCACCTAAATACCATAAGGTTAACATGTGTACAATTTTTCATAATGTTACCTTTAACAGTATTAGAGTTATGATCTGGAAACAGCAAATGTTAATTTTGGCTATCTGTTTCTATGGATACAAAAAAACATTATTAAATAACTGCGACGGAAAACAAAGTATTACATTTTTTTGTGAAGTTAAGACTTGTCTGATCAGACCAGTTAAAAATACTGAATATGAAAATTCTCTCAAATAAAATGACAGAAGAGTTAATCAAATTTAAGAAAATGATTTATAGACTCACCTGCTGTTTCCTCCTTGCTGGTTCCCGGGTTCTGTTGGACGGAGACAGATTGGGACGAGTCTGGCTCGGGGGTTGAGCTCTGGGTAAGTTGAGAACCCCAGGGTATTTCTGAACCAAGAAGTTGCTCAAGTCTGATCAGTTCTTCGGGTTTCTCACCAGACTGTAGTGAACAAAACTGATAAAAGTATATGGAAATGACAACGGAAAACTAAGGAATACAATATATGGATATAACAGCATAAATAACACAATACACAACACCAGATTGCATTATACAAATCAAGTTTTGGTGCTAAGGTCTCTGTAGATCAACTATAACGCGCAAAATTTTATGTAGTTGAACCATGATGAAACCATCATCTATAGTTGAACCCTCAATTTATTATGGTCGATAGGAAAAATATGGCAGAGCCATGCAAATATGCTGTTAACTGATGTGACACACTGTTATAACACGACTGATGGATCAAATTAATAGTTTTATGTATAAATTAACCAAGAGGACCAGAATAAGTAGTGGGACCATATCATGACCCGACTCCTTATATGCCATATTAATAAATCATATTTTAAGATACATTCTCATCCTAACTTATTTCGAATTAGGCAGTGCTCAGCCTTCTGATTCTTACAACAGGGATTTTGGAACAGGAATTTAGTAATGGACAATTTCTTCTCATTGCAAACATATAAAATCTAATTTCTTGGCCGTCTTCTAGAAGATAATCCATAAAAGTCATAATGAATTCGTGGAAACCTCTGAAGTGTGCCATCTTAAACTGCTTATCCCTTTACTTCATATAGACGCCTTTGGACACCTAATATAGAAAGCTTTTGAATTATTGGGTGAATTATGTTTATATTAACTGACAGAGTGGAAAAAAAGTGTTTTCAAATGCCTTCTGTGATTGGTGCGGGAAAACGTGTATCTATGGAGTAAAGGGTTAAGCAGACAGGTTTTGTGTTTTTGTGACAATCCCAGCAAGACATGCACACATTGTCAAGAAAAAACTATGACTAGACTTAAGTAAGTGCCCAAACTCAGCCACAGATATCAACTGATATTAATCCATTGCTATTCGAAATTTTCTTGCAGAGAATACCTCTGGAATGTTTCTTTAAAATGTAACTTTTATTGATGACTGTGTTTAGGTAAAATTGAAGGAAGAACAATTCAGGGAGATTTTGATTTGGTTTTGTGTCTTGGTGTTATGTGTGTAAAGACATTGTATGCTATTAATTCCAAATTCATGTGGGCAGGCGCCCCTTTTTGTAATTCACTTTCATGTAGATGAGCTGGTTTTTTCCAGTTTATCATTTAGATAGGTGGGTTTCACAAGTTTATTATTTAGATAGATGTTTTTTTCCCCCAGTTTATCATTTAGTTAGGTGGGTTTCTCAAGTTTATTATTTAGATGTTTTTTTTCCCAGTTTATCATTTAGATAGGTGGAATTTTCCCCAGTTTATCATTTAAATATGTGGGGTTTCCGCCAGTGCATCCTTTAGATAAATGGTGTTTCCCCAGTTTATTATTTATATAGATGGAGTCTCCACAAATTATTATTTAGAAAGGTGGTGTTTGCCCAGTTTATCATTTAGATAGGTAGGATTTCTTAAGTTCATCATTTAGATAGATGGGGACCTTGGGTTTCCCTAGTTCATCATTTAGATAGGTGTTTTTTCACATTTCATCATTTAGAAAGGTGGGGTTACCCCAGTTCATCATTTAGATAGGTGGGTTTTCCCCAGTTCATCATTTAATTAGGTGGGGTTTCCCCAGTTCATTATTTATATAGGTGGGGTTTCCTCAGTTTATTATTTAGATAGGTGGTGTTTCTCCAGTTCATCATTTATATAAGACGGGTTTCCCCCAGTTCGCATGCCACATCCCTTCAAAATATTTGGTTGATTAACGACATCCCTTAAGTGGCCCGACATGCCTTCCCACCCGTTGCAAACTACCATTACATAATCCCATTACACAAGCCCATCAGTAATTAAACAAGTGACCCCGCGACCAATTGACCTATTTCACAGACTTGTCAATCACTCGCAAGTGTAAACTGGAGGTTTGTACAAGTAAGCCAATCAGAACAAATCATTTGAAGGTTACTCCGCATCAATATAGAATGCGGTGTCCTGTGAAATTTCTTGATCCGAGATTGTTTTTCACAATATTTAAAACCGACTACTGACCAAGGTGTCTGCATTACCTTTCAATTGATTCATTAACCTCCTAATGTAATAACCCGTGAAGTCTGTGTAATGTGTATAATGCAATCAATCGGAATGAAACATTTAATAAAGTGTGTCACGACCATTTCTCAGATCAAGACAACTAGAAATAGATCGCAGTGTATAGTAAGGCTTTATGCAAGTAAGCAAAACAATGAAATTGTAAAGGATTTTGTCAGTCAGCATCTTATTTCAACAAAGCTAGAATAAAATCCCCACTTAAAATGGTTTACTTTGTACATAAATTGAGAAAAAATACAAAAAAACACCTGTATGTTGCCTACCGGATGTTAACAAATTTGAGATACCCGGTTTAAAAGTCCGGTCTAACCCGTTTATTAGCCTAGGGATGTTTAAGATTTAACTATTAATGTTTCCTTTTATAAAATTTATATTTATTTGGAAATACACTGACACCTAATGAAAATTACAGAATCAAAGATTAAAAATTCAAATTTCTCAATTGTATTAACTTTTAAATATGACAAGTTGTCCATTTATAAACAATCCTTTACTATATCTTTATGGCAATAATATTCTAATATAGGATAGAAACATATATTTGAAATGCACATTAATGGATAGTTGGATACGCCTGGTTTATCAGCATCTTATTTCAACAAATAAAATCCCCACTTAAAACGGTTTAAATTTTTAACATAGATTAAAGCCTTTTTGTTCATTGGAAAAACCCGGATGTGGTGACGGTCAAAATTTGGTTACTGTGGTCCCGTTTATGCAGGATATTTATGGGAAAGGGGAAAAACTACTTTTTAAGAATAATCTATTTGTGTTTACTTTTATAAAATTGGTACCCATATTCATTTGGAAATACACAAATACTATATGAAAAATATAATTTGCTTCTACAGTGTATATTGAATCAAACATTAAAACATATAAATTGTAACTTTCAAATATGACTAGTCATCAAGGACTTGTATGGAATAGGATAGGAAACTTGTATTGGATAGGAAACTTGCATCTCCAGATCAAATGTTGATGAAATAGCACACATAGGATTAATTCTTTGGCTAGATATTGAAGCTTGAAGAAAAATGTATCATAGTTAATTTGTCGTTATGTAAGCTGCAGTATAGATATTTTGGAATCAAAAGTGTTTCAGCAATTTTAAACACAAATTTCTGGGAATGGTATTGTTTTGATGAGAATATCTCTTTGCAATGCAAGAATTTTGAATGGAAGTTAGATAACTGAAAACGAGATATTGCGAGATTTTGTGTAAATGCACAAGCGTTCACAAAATCTCAATCAGTTGCCTTTCCTTCTCTATATGATTCCTTGCTAGTCATCCATTGAAAAAACTTTAAATTTTTTTGTATTCATTTTATTGCAGCAATATTCTAAATAGAAACACATACTTAAAAATACACCATTCATGAATGTCAAACTTAAAAAAATCAACACAGGAGGGGACACCCCTCCCGTACCCACCCCTCGCATTTTTAGCAAATGCCATCAAAAATTCCTAGGGGGGACCCGGTTTCCCCAGTTTATCTTTAAGATAGGTGGGTTTTCCCACAGTTTACCAATTAGATAGTTGGGATTTCCCCAGTTTATCATTTAGATAGGTGGTGTTTCCCTAGTTTATCATTCAGGCAGGGAGGAGTCTATAGTTTCTCTACTTCCTCCTACCAAAACACATGACTATCAAATACACAACAGTAGCTTTTTAACTTTTACAAATTAAACATAAACATGGAAATGAAACCACACATACTAGGGACATATGTGAAAAGATAGGACCATATCATAGTGTATGTTTACCTGTATTCCTGTATTGTCTTGTAGTTTTTGTAACAGCTGACATATATCACCGATATGACCCCTGAACTCACCCATTGCTTCCTGTACACAAAATACAAAATACACAGTATGAAAAATTCCACAAATGACAAGAACAACACAGTTTCACAGTTTATCAAATTTGGAATTAAGATTTAAAAGCTACCATAGTTACTTTTTTGATTTTCTAAATATCTCACATCACTGAGGTCATGGTTTCAAGCGCAGCTTGAACCAAAAACTGTATAAGGGAGATTGCCAGTGACTTAACAGTTCTACTCAGATTCATTCTGAGGTCTTCTTCTACTAATAAAACTATGTAAGCCATAAATATAACCTGTCATGTTTTGAAAAAAAAAATTCTTAATATCTCTGACATCTCTTGAACAAGTTCAATGCCATCATTATAGAAAATAAAATATTTGCAAAAACAATATTGAGGCTTCACATCAATTATGCACAGCAGGTTTTGACAAACATGGTTGGTTGTTGTAGAGAAGTAATATCACTGATAGGGAATGCCAAACAGACATCTAAACTAGGCTTTAGGGGATCCTTCCAAGCAAGTTTCAGTGAAATCCAAATGAACCATTCAAGAGAAAAAACCAGGATAAGGTTCGAAATGCAAAAGTGACATGCACATCTAGATTTGATACTGATCGATCTTGGCAAGTTTCATTGAAATGGAAATATTGGTTAAAAAAAAAGAATCATGCAAAAAGTTTTTAATTTTTAATGGAACCTGTCAGGAACCTATATATGGTAACACTATATGCATCACCCTTATTCTTTAAACAATTGGGGCACAAAAAAACTGTCTATACAAATTGGAAACTATAATACTTTGGTCAACTTTTCATTAAATTTGGGTTCTAGCTAGAGTTTTACTCTGTGTTAAGGAGCTGTGGATATATTTTTGTGACTCCAAACAGTACAAAACTACTTTGACCCATATTTGGTGACTCTAGGTCAAACAATTTCAAAGCATATGCACTAAGCAATAAACTTAATTTTTAGTATGGTGTCACCAGGCCAAACAGTTTCAGAGAAACAGAACTGAATGCAATTCATAATAAATTAATGTCAATTAAACACAGCAGGAGCTGGTGCTACAAAAATAACAAGCCTTCTTCTTACGCCAAAAAGATAAGAAAAAACAAATGATCAAATGGATAGGTGGACAAATGATCTATAACTACGCATGCATATTGCAGACCTGCTGTGCCGCTGCTATATCTGCGGCTTGTTGTACGAGCCCGGAGTACTCCTTCTTCACATCACTGATCCTTTGTACCAACTGTGCAGGATTAGACTGTAATAATTCATGTAATAATTTACAGTTGAGTTCAGGAGATTTAAAACACATGTAAAACATTGAAGTTACTCAAGCTAGATTGTTTGACCATTGATTATGTAGCAGACTAAATAGTTAGATCGCTTTAAGGATCAAATAAGGGGTCCTTTATGTCCAATTTATCTAAGGCACTGTCTTATCTTAAAATCCCCTCCCTACCTATCACAACTGAGATCATAGGTCTAGCTCAATCTGAAAATGTTACACAAACAGTTTGCCAGTTTCTTGCAGAACATCAGAAAAAAATTCAAATGGGTATACACTTTCCCTGAGACACAAAAAATTGGTACAATTTCTTCCTAGTCACCTTAGCATTTCTGATTATGTTTTACACATGTTTTCGGTTTGAAAAATAATAAAATTTGATCTTCAATAATGTTTTTTCTTTTGTTTTTAAACATATTACTTGCACATCAATATAGGAAGGCCAATTTCCATTTCATTCCCTTGACAGCAATAGGAACTCTAAGGTAGCTCTGCTTAGCAGCAGTTCCCTAATTTTAATTACACTTTTAATATAGTTCATTATAAATTAATGTAACAAACTTCAAAATATAAAACAATGAAAATGATCCTAATGATCATATTCTTGGTAAATTCAAACTTTGTAAGGGTAAGTGACGATTCACTAACGACAGTTCTGGTTAGCTCAGTCAGTAGCACTCCTGACTATCAATCCAGGGATTGTGAGTTCAAAACCATACCCTGCCACAGTCTCAATGTTCAATGATAAATCACATTTCTTCCATAGTCATTCGTCTCTCACTGCTGATTCAAGTGGGAAAATTACCAATTACATGTTGATATCGGTGTGAGTGCTGGTTAACCATACAGGATCCCAGTAAAAATGGTCAGGTTAACTTATCTCCTGTTAGCTTTTGATGGCATAAAATGATGCGAACTATTCAAACAAGCAATTCACTAATTATGGTAACTTTTAATGGCTACTAGTCATACACGACTTGTAGACTTTATTCTTTTAATGGTTGACCACATTATAAACCATATTTCAAAAAGGTTAAAACATTGTCAGCATCTAATAATAAAATATTGCCAATCCTAAATTCTCCTTTGATTTTGACTCCATGCAACAAATCCTTAATTTGAATATTTGTCCTTAAGAATCCAAGTGCTGGACCCCAATTAGCTCAGTCAGTTATGAGTCTGGCTATCAATCCAGGGGTCATGAGTTCGAATCCCCGCCCAGCAACAGTCTCCGTGATGGTTGATTATATGACACTGTGTTCATTATCATTCATCTCTCACCATTGATTCAAGTGGGGAAGTTATCAGTTACTTGCGGAGATTGAGTGTGCTTGAGTACTGGTTAACCTTTCAGGATCCTAAGAAACAGTGGTTAGGTTAGCTGATCGTCTGTTAGCCCTCGATGGCATAAAAATGATGCTAAATATTCAATCAATCAACTTGACAATTATTAAGAATCCAACAGAATATAACTTTTACTTACACTAACTTCATCATTGTTTTCAAACTCAAACTTGAGTCTTTGTGACAGGTTGTTCACATCAGAGTCTGCCTTCTGAAACTGTAACAATCATATCTAAATGAATACATGAACTGCAATGTCCCCTTATAATAAAATGAAGATTTTTCATTTTGCCATGCATTGCAACAATTTTCACTCACTCACTCACTCACTCACTCACTCACTCACTCACTCACTCACTCACTCAATCAATCAATCAATCAAATTTTCCCATTTTTTTCTGGAGCAAAACAGCACACATACTATATAATTTATTGTATTTGGCCTGAAATATATTTATACATGTCTGCATTTTTACCTGGGTTAGACATTTCTATATCTTGATCTCAACCTAGAACGAGATAATGTTCTCATGCTGTACCGGTAATGATGGAACCATCTTTGACATAATGTACAAAAATAGGACAGCAAACTTAACATCTTAAAAGCGATCATTTTAAAAAGTATAGTGTAGAATGAAGTTAAAAAATAATATGAAAGAACATTTTGCATAACCATGTTGCCATTCCACCTGAAAATTATCACAAATAATATTTCCTGGAAACCGGAAAGAAGAGGCAAAAGCCTTGAGATTGGGAAAAGAATGATTACGGGGAAATTGGGAACTTTTTAAAGGCTTTAGCAAATTGGAAAATAGAAAGTAACATTGCTGAGATCATGTTATGATCATTAATTATCAGACAGAACAATAATACATAATCAGGGCTGGAAAATTTCACTTGTCCGCTCGTCATGACGAGTCAACATTTGGTCAGGATGAGTAAGAAATTGACATTAATATTTCTTTGATTTTAAGCATGCCATAAAAAAATGTAAGAATAGGAGGATGAGTAGTTCTTATTAGAAATGTCAAGCCCTGATAATACTTCATATCCAGTACTTTGTTTATCCTCTAATGTAACGAATTAGGTATAAAAGAGGAACAGAAACACAATGTAAATAATCCATTCCACTGGATCAGTTTTAGAGGGCTGACGAAGAGACGCGATTTCACACGAGATCTCATTGTTCGCAAGATTAAACGTCATTTCACTAGATTTTTCACTAAATTGTGTCGCCATTTTTATAAGCAACAAAGTGGTGGAAAAGCTATAAAAAATCTACAATTATCGCCAATTTGGAGTTTAAACAACCTGAAATACAATTGTTTTTACATTGTATGTCTTATGATTATTATGACATTTTTATAGCTTTAATATGGAATTTTGATACTCACAATGCACAAACTGTGTTTAAACTATCGTATGAATGTTGAATACTTTCCATAACTTTTGGTAGAACATATATATATTAATGAGAAAAGTTTCTTAATTACAGTTTTGAGTAATTAATCACAAAGTTATTGTCCAGACCTCTACTTTACTATATATTTATTAATACGAATAATATTTTACTTTTAATATCCATCCCTCTCTGTGAAAAACAAGTTTGCAGTTTGGAATGAAATTGTTGTAAAAGCCCAATTTTCTTCTTGCTTAATTCCTACATTCAATTTACCAATATGATTCGATGCTTAAATACCTTATTTCAAAAACAACTGTCATTATTTAATATTAACTTGATTTTTAATACCCTTTTCAACAAGTACTATAACAAAGTATAAATTTCAAAATAATATTAATTCATCAATTTCAATACAATATAAAATCAAACAAGGCAATAAGGAACAGGACAAACAGTGACCAACTTGTTAAAACATACTTTAAATAATTATAATAATCAACAGAACAGATCTTAAGCAATTATAAAATCATCAAGGTTAGTACATGACAATCAGTGTCCAACTTGTACTGATTGCTGAAATTAATAAATAAGTTTGATCAAATGTATTTACAATTCTTATGAATTGGTCATAATCACATCTTATCTAACAATTATATATCTTTATCACATTACTACTCCACATATTCCTATTTGCTGTTTTATCTATTTTTAACCAACGAGTTAGACATATTAGATATGATCTCTCTACTTTTTTGTTTTAAATATCGCTGACAATTTCATAAAGAAAACAAAGATACCAGAGACTGTCGATATGTTATGAAAGTATTGGCGAGTATCGCTCATTACTTTCCGAAAGTTTCTGATAGCGTATACCTGTAGCGAACAAAATATTGATTTTAAGTAGATGATCAGTGCAAAGAGTTATAGGTAAACTGATATTATGTTTTTAGTTACAGGTGCCAATTGCGGTTCCTTTACTCTCTAATTCCTTGTCTAATGTAAGGAAAGTTCCTCTCCCCCCAAAAATTCTCTTGTTTAATCTTTTAATCTCACCAATCTACAGACATGGGATAACAATTGGCAGATGTCATTCAATTCTGAGAAATGCGAGGTAATATGAATCACCAACAAACGTATACCACTCCAATCTCTTTACACGATACACAACATCAAGCTTCAGACGGTCAAAGAAGTCAATTATTTAGGTGTTACTTTTAGTTCAAAGCCAAAAGTAACCGAGCATTCATCCATTGAAACACATACAGTTGTCCACAAGTCAAACAACAATGTTTATCCACTTTAGTTCAATCATCCGTTGAATATGCATCTGTAGTTTTGGACCCATACATACAGAGGAACCTCAAGAAGCTGGAACAAGTCCAATGGAAAGGCGCCAGATAGTTTAAACTTATTTATTTTACTTCGATTGTGAAACAAGTTCTTACAACTGAGACAAATTACGCTTAAAGCCTTCCTGGTTAGCAACAGTACTAAGCATATGCGGAAAAGTGTTTTGCTCAAGGACACCACACAAAGCTGTGGGTTCGATGCTCTACCACTGGACCATGAGCTCCACATATTGAAGAAGCCAGATGTCAAGTGTAATTACAGGCAAACAAGCAATGCTAAAGACCTTGGACTGGGACACACTGCCATCCCAACTCTAGCAGGTCAGGCTTGTTATGATGTATGGGATAGTGTACCAACTTATTACCATCCTTGCAAACATATATACTTGGTACCCATGACAACAACTTACACAAAAGGGCATACTTCGAGATTCAGGATCCCACAGTTGAATGTTAATTGTCACTTACATTCATTCTTCTCAAGTACCATCAGACTCTGGAACAGCCTTCCTGCTGGACTGATCACAACTTCCAGCCTACCATCCTTCAAGATGGAGTTGTGGGATGCCATGAAGTAATCATCATAGAACCCAGTTTTTAACCTGAATATATGGTATTTTAACAAAGCACACTTGGTCCTCAACGCTCCATGTACATAAACGTTATTTGAAAATACTCAGTTTTTGAGGAATGATTTATTTGGAAGAAGTCTAGCTTGGAGGTGGTCCTCCAACAGGGGTTGGACTTAGTGCATATCAAAGCATGTTTTTGAATGATTTTTATATTTTTTTATTTGATTGTCCTTTACATGTATATTTTATCCGCTTTTTTTTATGAGGATTTTCCACCCCGATTTCAGTGCAGAAGCCAAAACACTCATATTGATTAAAATATGTAAATTAAATATCATTAGCAGAAAAACTCTTACCGATTGTTAAAAAAACACTTTATATATGTCCATAACGTAAAAATATCCACAAAACCACACATTTAACACTTAAATTACTTAGTTTTTACATACAATCCTACTTTCAAATTGTGTTTGACAGTTATCACGTGACACGCACCTTTCAGACGTCATAGCGATTTGAACAGAAACACTGTGATGGAAGCTCTATGCGGTAAATTGGAAAAGCAATACTTATCAGGGTAGGCAAATACGCATTATGTTCCGAGAAAGTAACATTTCCTGTCACAGTGTGTATTCAAATTAGACAAACCAATACTTGTGTTTGTGTTTTGACAAAAAAAAAGACAATATTCATCACTATTAAAGTTTAATAAATATTATGTCTGTAGCAGAAATGTTGCTTGTACTTTATAAGTAGAAAACGGATAATAAGAAAGTATAGCTTTCTTATAGATCTTTTTCACTTGTTATTGAATATATGACTACCATGTTTACTGTGAACAAAATGGTGTTTAAACTTAATGCTGCCTGTACACTAACATTTCCTTTGGCAACTAATGCAGCCACACACATGACATTGTCTTTCTCTGCATTGCTTCGACTTTGAAATATCCGTTATTTTTATAATTTTTTTATCGTCTGCTACTGCTTTCATTAGTGATCTTTTGGTGTAAGTGTATTATGAGATCGACATAATGTTGACCAGTACGGCCACCTTTTCCTACATCCTGCCAATATATCCCAAAACATTTTAAAGAATTCATCAGTTAATGATAATATCTATGTCAGGTTTATATACTTCCATGCCGAAAGTTAAGCGTGTGTTCATACATCTCTGGTAATATTTTATCATAACCGTTGAACGTATAGTAAAAGGGCAAAACTTAATTTTCAAAAGATAACTACATGCGCCGATAGTACACAATGATAATTTTTTCACCATATTAACTTATGTACAACGTTAAAGACTTGATGCATACCTGACTATTGAAAATAATCTTGTGTAGTACTAATGAATTATGGTCAATGATACACTTATTAGCTCTAAATTGGTATCAATCCATATTGCAACTGAAAAAAATATTGCTATAGCTTCGTCAGGGATCTGTGGGTTGAGTAATGCAATGCTTTAAGCATGATTCTATGGTTAGAAATTGAATGATACATACATTGTTCCTTATTTAAAATCATCATTAGGCATTCACAATATAAGAAACTTGGTTTACTGTTAGCTTATGACAATTCCCATTTAACAACAATTTAATATACTGTCAATTAGTAGTTAGAATTATTAAAAATTCATTTTTTTTATTGTGTGGCCAATACATACGATATCAATTAGTCGAAAACTTAGCAATAAATACCCAAACAGTCGTAGCTTGTTACCCAATGTTGTTCAGACGGACATTATTTAAAATAATGAAAGCCGCTGAATATTATTGTATTTGATCATAACACACTATAAATGGCAGACATATCTGGATATTTATGTACAGACTTTAGTTTCAACGGTTTACAAGAACACTAAATGTTGTATACATTCACATGTCCTTTCCACCAATATACGCAGTGTTGAATACACGCACATCTGTTATAGTCTAAGTAGAAACAGAGTACTTGGATAGGTAATGTTTATATTCTTATTTTTCGACGCCCATACTTTAACTGACTTGTAAGTGTTTACTTTTGCAAATACTTCACTAATCCCAGCTCTGTCTGCATATACGAGAAAATATGCATCTGAATGCAAACATTTAAACAAGTTGATTTAATCTAATTTATTCTGTGTATGTGGAGGTGGGGTGCGGGTAATAAAATATTACAAATTACAAAATATATATCGTAAGACAGAAGAATGTTTTTTTTCTTATTTGTCTATAACCCATAGAGATATGGAGCGAGTGGACCAGTGGTTCAGCACTGAACCCATGATCGGAGGGTCGTGAGTTCGATCCTCCGCTATGGCTATGTGTGGTGTCCTTGAGCAAGACACTTTTTCCGCATATGCTTTGTACTGATTCTACCCAGGAAGACTTCGAGCGTGATTTGTCTAAGTTGTAAGAACTTGTTTCACAATCGAAGTAAAATAAATAAGTTTAACTAAACTAGAGATATACAAGTCCTTGCTATAACCCATATATATATCTCTGTAAATTTTTAAATTTAAATCTTATTTTTTTAATTTATTCTTCAGCAGTAACAAAACACTTAATCATAATAATAATCATTAAAATAATCATAGATTTTAAACTAAAAACATTATGAAATATCGGACAGAAGAAAACTTTCTCATTCCTCTATAACATATCGCTCACTCCGCCGAAGTTCCGATTTCACATGTATATGTTTCCACCCAGCAGCTCGGATCTAGCTCCCATCTAACTCCACTATGTAAAATGGCTGCTAAATGACAGTGAAACAAGGTAAATTCGAATGTCTTGGTCATATTCACCGTCTATCAAACTACAGAGTCCCTGACAGTTTTTTAGCATAGCACGCATTTATTATTTTATCAATATTAATCAATGGTTTAAGGATTTAACAATTGTTTACACAGTATTTGCCTTCGAAAAAGACGTATGTATGTGTCTTATTATCCACTTGTTTTTTTTCAGATGGAAATGAGACGTAAAGGGGCTAGTCTCGCCCATATTACGGCGATTAAATGAAACTAAGGTATCTAGGGAAGATAGATAAATAAGAGTTAAGACATGTGATAACAAAGTGAGCTACCCTTGACTTTTTTCATTACATTTTGTAACGCAGAAGTCATATCTTTTAGTATAAATGGTCATGAACACATAGGGCAGTTATGTCGAGAGATGTTTTTACCCCACCCACTTTGCCAAAAAAAATGTTTAAGTTGTAAACTTCGAGTTTAATGCATGGGTAAGTTTTCATTGTGATTAAAAAGAAGTTATTTATTATCAGTGTAAATTTTCGTAAGAAAATATTACCATCGCCTCCAAATGTTCCACTGCTTTTTCCATTTTGTTTTCTTTTAATTTCTTTAAATAAGAACGATAACTCTAAACTCCTGGACAAGCAGGTCTATTCCCCGGAACTCTCCTTAATATTGATAAGGAAAACCCGGAACCCTTCATAACGTACTTATTGTGCAATATAAATTCACAATTTTGATACTAAATGATAGAGCATGAATTTATTTTACATTCATAGTAAAAAATAACTAGTAATAGAATTTTTTTTTTTTTTAAATTAGGATCAAAGTTAGGTGTATTTTCACTGAAATGTAATATTATACAAACCCGGAAGCTACGGAACCCGTAATAACTTATTTATTATGTTATAAAATTCACAATCTTGGTACTAAATGAAAGAATATGAATTCATTATTACGTTCATTGTAAAAAATAACTATAGTAACAGAATTTTATTATTAATTTGGGATCAAAATTAGGCATATAATGTAATAATAAAACCCGGAACCCACGGAATCCATAATAATTTATTTATTATACTATATAAATTATGTTTTGTGGTTTTGAATAAAACAGTATGAATTCTTTATATTTTAATATTTTATTAAGAAATATAAATGCCTTTTTAAGACTTAATAAGAGAGTATGAGTTATTTATAAGTCATATACTACTTGCAAAATACATGACGTAAACTTATTAATTCAACATTTTCACATTAAATAAATAAAATTAAGGATATTACCTTCATATAACTCTCCTTGCAAGATGTATCGCCGTTTTCGTCCATGATTCAAAATATACATATGTGTCACTGTTATTCACAAATCTAACGTATTGGAGTATTATCGCCCGCCAATATGAAAGAAATCAGTCAACCTAGTATGACATTTGTCGTGTTTTCGTGTTGTCGTTTTCGCGGCGCGAAAACACGACAAATAAAATATCTGTTTTGTTTTCGTCTCGGCAGGGCGAAGACACGAAAACACGACAGCACGATTAATAAAGGGCGCCAACACGACATATTCATAACCGCCAACGCGAAAACTCGGCAAATAAAGTATCTGTCGTGCTTTCGGCTCAGTGGGCCGAAGACACGAAAACACGACAGCACGACGAATAAAGGGCGCCAACACGACACATTCATAACCGCCAACGCGAAAACTCGACAAATAAATATGTCATTTTGGCGCCCTCTAAACATTGTCTTTACGTATCTTCGTCCCGCCAAAACGACAACACGAAAACTCCACAATTTTTTTCGCCCCGCCAATATGCCAACACGACATGTCAGAAATCAGCCACCATACAAAGGGCACATCTATCTCACATTAGAAGAGTGTCACGGCATTTGTACACTATAGTAAATATAAATAACTTATCCCATTGCTTAAAAATGGTACAAAATAGATGGAATCCATCTAGTTTAATGCTAGAATAAACGAACTGTTTTCAGGGATACGCCCCTTGGACAATTCGTTTATTCGTAATGTCAATACTCTATATATTACTTTATATTACACGTGGCAAATTGGCCATCCTTACCTAACAGAAACTGTTTCATATATTATTTCCAGCTAAACCATTTTTATATCATTCAATAATATAAATACGACTTACATAAAAGGATAGGCAATTTGCATCACCTGACTAAATGTTGTTAAAATAGCTCACAAAGGATTAATTGTTTAGTATATTAACCATTTACAATTAACAGGTTTAACTGATTTCTTGTACATAAAATGTAAGCGGGAATGTACTCTTAGATGTTTTAAAATCCGGAAAATGATCTTGAATTTAAGATATTGAGGTTTGAAGTAAAATTTCTCCTAATTTGATTTTATTTCCGCTGCAGTATAGACACGTTGTAATCAGAAGTACTACAAATAGTTTAAAAATAAATTGCTGGGAATGGTATAATTGTTTGGATGAGAATTTCGTTCTGCAATGTAAGAATTTTGATTTGTGTTCCTGAGATGAATGGAAGTTAAGATAGTTGAAAAGGAGATATTGCGAGATTTTGCGTGAATACGCGAACGTTTACAAAATATCAACCAGTTACTTTTCCTTCTCTATATAATTCCTTGATATAAATCATCCATCTAAATGGAGGTTGTCTTGGTTTAAACATAGCTATTAATTCAAATTTGCATACATACAAAACAGTGTAAATATAACTATAGATTAGAACGGAAGATAAACTTCTTCTCCGTGACATATATGAACTGAGAACAGATTTGGCAGATCATTAACACATAAATACTTTTATTTTGCTCTTAACATTACGAATATAACCTATTTCAAAATGTACCATGTAAGTTGAAGTAGCCTTATTAGTTTTTTTTCAGACTTACACGTTTTAGGAGAATCGATTAGTAGATAAAATGTATTTGTGAACTGCTTCATATATGTTAACATTATTGTTATAAGAGAGATGCGGTTCATCAAAAAGTAGTATATTTAAAGAAATTCACCGACAGATGTCAGGAGTTGTATGCGTTGCAGCTCGTAAAGGCGACAATTAAGAAAAAAGTAAACTGTAATTTTTATTTGTCCACATATACACAGAGGGGAATCTCCAATGTTTTTTTTTTTTTAAAAAAATGTTAGTTTAAACATATTTTATTTCTCAATATAAGTACATTTTATACAGTATTACATGTTTATACAATAATAGAAAAAGGATTAGAACGGAAGCATAATGCTTATGATGTTCTTCTGCTTGTGGTGTAAATTCTAATAATAATAGCAATTCGTGTACTTCGTTTATAATATTTAACTGGTATTAACATTGACAATTGCAATTATTTAATTAAATATTTAGAATAGTAAAGTATTATTGAATAAATAGTTAAATAGTAAGAGAAATATGTATTAATCGTAGTCGGTACCAGTAGTTAAATGGGCTCATACATATACACACTAGGACGAAAAGGTACCATGTTGACATACGATATCATAAGGGAAATATTTCTAAATAAAATTTTAAATCGAATATAGATGACATAGTTCATATCAAAATATAAAAATGTGAAAGTAATTTGGGGCGACACAGATGGGGTAGGGGGCAAGGACAAGTTGTTCTTAGTATCATAGTTGAAGTTGAAGTGATGTACTAAAACCGTTTTGTACTTTTAATATACGAATGTGTTGCATTAAAAATACGAATATTTGTTTCAAGTGAGACATTTTGATCTCCATAAAGAAGAGTTTTTAGGTTAATAATTGAAATATAACAAAGTGCGTTTCGTAATACATTCCTCGCTTCATTATATTTATTACAGTGAAAGAAAAAAATGCTGAGCGTGCTCAACGTTGCCACAGGAGCACAGAGGAGTCTCTGACATATTTTTTGTAAATAGATCATAATTGAGAGAACTGCACTTAGTTCGGAGTCTCGTATGCAGAATTTGAATACTTCTTTCGCCGTAATAGTAGTATTCTGGTACTTTACTAGCATTGCCGTTCAGCATATATCTTAATTTACAAATTGTTTGTGCATCTTTTATTTCATCTGTGAGAGTGTTCCATTCCCGTATAGAAGAAGGAAGGAAAGAATCATAATGGTAATTAGAGCGTGTATTTAGCGTTTGGATATTAATGGAGTTTCTAAGATTATACCTGGAGTTTCATTTAGTAGAGTAAAACAAGTTTATGTTTTCGACGTCTGTTACTAAGTGATTCCCATTTAGTTTCATTATATAGTTGTTCGAGAGATACAAGCTTGGTTGTTCCTGTCAATATTCTTGTAGCTTCATTTTGAATTAAGTCTAACTCATTTTTCTCATATTGAGTGCAATTATCGAAAAGTATATCTCCATATTCTAGAATGGGTCTTATAAATGATGTATATATAGTTTCTAATGCTATCCTATCAAGACTGCATTTAATTTTTTTCATAATATTTATTCTGTTACATGCTTTTGTTTTTATATAATCAATATGTTTATGCCATGATAAGTCATTTGACAGAAACACACCAAGATGTTTGTGATCGTCTACTTCGGTTATCATATGATTATTCATAAAAACTGGTGGATGGTTTATGAAATTGACCTTGCGTGAAATCAAAAGAGATTCTGTTTTTAATGGGTCGAATTTGACAAGCCATTTATCTGCCCAATTAGATATTTTTAACAAGTCGGAATTTAGAGTAGTTGCAGCTTTAATAGGGTTATCTACTGTAATAAAAAGACCTGTGTCATCTGCGAAAAGACGAATGTTTGAATTGATATCATCTACGATGTCATTTATATATAGAAGAAACAATAGTGGTCCCAATACAGAGCCTTGGGGTACACCGGCTTTAATGAAATTTCCAATCAGATTGGACGCCTGTTACCACCACGCGTTTTGTTTTCTACCACTAAGGTAGTGTTCTAACCAGTTTAAAAGATTTCCTGTGATACCAGCAGCCTTCAATTTTACAATTAGTCCTTTGTGCCAAACACGATCAAAGGCTTTGCTGATATCACAGAAAATCGCCCTTACTTTGCCAGAATCAAATGCATCGCAGAAGAAATTATATAAGTATGCAAGCTGATTTATGGTACTGTCACCAGGAACAAATCCAGATTGCATTTTTGTTAGTATATCATTGTCACGAAAGAAGATGAATACATGTTTAAATATATTTTTTTCAAAAACTTTCTCAATTGTACTGAGTAGAGAAATTGGTCTATAGTTATAAACGAGAGACTTGTCACCACCTTTGAATATCGTACAGACATTAGCTTCCTTCCATATATTAGGAACAATTCCTTCGCGTAAGGAGTGATTGAAAAGAGAACATAAGGGGTCTGAGAGTTCATTTGCCAATTCTCGAAGGATACGATTATTTATTGCGTCAGGACCTACAGCTTTACCTAGTGGTAGAGTTTCTAATATTTGTTTGACTTCAAATGGTGATAAAACGATAGAGTCAAGATGATTATCTGTGGAAGTAATTAAGACAGGGATTTGAAAATTGTTCTCATTTATCAGTGTTTGGTCTCGGAAGAAGTTATTTAATACATTAGCCTTATCAAAATCATCCGTTGTGAAATAGTCACCAGACTGTAGAGGTGGTATGCACTCTTTTTGGTTTGTTAAAATGAGTGATTTTAGTGTTTGCAACCATTTCTTTGAAGACTTGTGTTCGGATTTAAGTGTATCAGATAAATTATTAAAATGTGCATTTTTATTTGTACGAATAGCGTTAATTGTGTCATTCCTAAGTCTACGAAATTTCGCCCAGTGAGCTAATAAGTTACTGTGCTTGGCTTTACGATAGGCACGCTTTCTCTTGCGAATCATACGTTTTATGGAAGTAGTAATCCATGGGAGGTCAAATGGTTTGATTCGAACAAGTTTGTTAGGAATACACTGTTTAGAAAGAGTTATTATATGTGCTGTTATGTTGGTTGCATGTACATTGGTGTCATTGTCATAGTATGTGATCCATTTTGTATTTTGAGCTAAATTTCTCAATTTGTCATAATCACCTTTATCAAAACTCCATATATGTCTAGTGAACGATTTTGTTAGATATTTTTTAAAGTTAAGAATACCATAAACAGGGCAATGAAATCTTACATCTTGCTGAAGTAATGGTTCTCCTACACCACTTGCCAATTTGCCAATAAACTATCTTTTTTGCTTACTAAAATCACATCAATTATTGAAGATGAATTTTCTGTAAAATGGGTTGGTTCATTTATACACTGATATAATGAAAATTGCTGACAAATAGACATCATTTTTCCAACAAGAATTAGAGTTATTCATATTTAGGTTAAAATCACCTGTAATAATAATATCTTGTATGTTTGTGTCTAGTACAAGGTGGAGAGAATTTTCAATTAATGTATGGTGGTGTATGTCTGTGTTAGGGGGTCTGTAATACAGTCCAAATAATATATGTTTATGTTTGATTATAATTTCGATCCATATACATTCAACTGCATGGGGTTCAAGGTCCTTTCTACGTTTGTAATGTACAGAATTCTTTACATAAAGCAACACACCACCATGACTGTCATCAGCACGATCTTTTCTCTCGGGATTTGAAAAGGAATAAAAATTAAGGTCATGAGATGATATTGTTTGGTTGAGCCAAGTTTCTGAAAAAGCCAGAATATCAAAATCACTTAGTTCGGTACGTAGAATATCAAGTTTGTTGTAAATGCTTTGGACATTGTAATGAACGAATGACAAGTGTTTTGACAGGTCTATTGAAATTACTCGCAGAGTAAGAAAATGAGGAAGTTGTACTAGAATCTGACGTCAATACTGGGCCGGGGTTAGGGTGCACATCTCCTGATAATAGCACTAGTACAAATAACCAAGCTGTGCATACTACACCAAAGGTAACAAACATGCACTGATGTAAGAATACAGCATTGTCGTAATGCACAACACTTAACGGGTAACGCTTCGATATGTAATAACCATGAACTCGGTTTAATTTTAGTGTTGCACGCGCATGAATATCATACAGTGTCGTGTAAAGTTTAACGTCAGAGTTGTAGATCGATAATAAGACACATGTAGTAAAAAACAATGGACATAGATTCAGCTGGAAATGCTTCATGACGGTAACCGTACTCTTGATTGAGGTGAACATGATATCTTTAACAGTAGTAACAAAAACAAGACGGTTGCCAGTATGATACCATTTCTTGGCTTCAAGCTGGTAACAATGTAACAGCATTCAAATGCCATTTGTCCCCATTTCCTATGTGTCGTTCCAAGAGTATTCAAAAATTGAAAAATATTAAGAAACTTAGAAAAGTTAAGATACATAAAGAGAGTATGTAAAAGAAGGTTATTCATTACACATTGAACAATAAATAAATGTAAGGATATGTTTTAAAGGATAGTGGTTAAAGCGATCCAGATGAGAAGATACTCGTACATTTAAAGACATGTCAGAATAAATATGTTACTAAGAAGCATATAGAAAGGCAAGAAGATAACACAAATATACATAAGCCTGGTATTTACACTTTGTACAATGATGATTATGATACAACAAACCACATCCCAGCAAAAAAAAAGTTTATGTTAGTAGACATAGTGCAGGCTGAATACCAACAACATGTATACAAGTAGTATATGTAGGTAGACGTAACACTGGTTGTATATAGGTAATATATGTAAGTAGACATAGTGTAGGCTGAATACCAACAACATGTATACAAGTAGTATATGTAGGTAGACGTAACACTGGTTGTATATAGGTAATATATGTAAGTAGACATAGTGCAGACTGAATACCAACAACATGTATACAAGTAGTATATGTAGGTAGACGTAACACTGGTTGTATATAGGTAATATATGTAAGTAGGCATAGTGCAGGCTGAATACCAACAACATGTATACAAGTAGTATATGTAGGTAGATATAACACTGGTTGTATACAAGTAGTATATGTAAGTAGACAGAGTGCAGGCTGAATACCAACAACATGTATACAAGAAGTATATTTATGTAAACATAACACTGGTTGTATACAAGTAGTATATATAAGTAGGCATAGTGCAGGCTGAATACCAACAACATGTATACAAGTAGTATATGTATGTAGACATAGTGCAGGCTAAATACCAACAACATGTTAACAAGTAGTATAAGTAGATAGACATAACACTGGTTGTATACAAGTAGTATATTAAGTAGACATAGTGCAGGCTGAATACCAACAACATGTTAACAAGTAGTATATGTAGGTAGACATAACACTGGTTGTATACAAGTAGTATATGTACCAACAAACATTCGAGTAGTATATGTATACCAACAAACCACATTCTAGTAGTATATGTATACCAACAAATCACATTCAAATAGTATATGTGTACCAACAAACCACATTCAAGTAATATATGTATACCAGCAAACCACATTCAAATAGTATATGAACAGACCACATTCATATAGTATATGTAAGTAGACATAGCACTGGCTTCGTTGTATACCAACAGAACACATTCCAGTAGTATATGTATACCAACAATCCACATTCAAGAAGTATACATATGCAAACAAACCTCATTCAAGTAATATATATGTATACCAACAAACCATATTCATGTGGTTTATGTATACCAACAAACCACATTCAAGTAGTATATGTAAGTAGACAAAGCACACGTTGTATACATACATTCGAGTAGACAAAGTGTTGATTGTATACTTACAGCACCTAGTTAAGTAGTATATGTAAAATGACAAAATGATAGTTTTATACTAGCAACAACTCTCTGATAGCGAATATTGGAAATTGATAATCAATTGAAACTTATTTTAATATTTATTGAATATTTGTACATTTTAGGTAGCCATTGCATAAATAAATTAAGTAAATCTTTTGTAGAAATAACAACATATAAAATCTACAAATATTTGTAACTTGTCGGTCACCGTGCGTTGAGACCCGGTTACGGCGGAGTGCACGCTAATAATAGAACACGATGTAAATAACAAACACGGGAAATCAGCCTACACTTCTTCTAAATCGTAAAAGAACAATAATAGTAAACTACACAAAAAAGCTAGGCAATGTCTGTTGTTTTGCTCGACTTATAGTGGCAAAAGTTAACGTGTGACAAGGTCAGCCTCCACTATAACTCTGTGTACTACAGAGTTATTATCCTTGACCAGCACTGTTCGTCAGAGGTCCAGGCACCCAGAAGACGGTTCGTCTTAACAAGACAACGAGCCTTGTATAAAAGGTTGTTCCTGTGTCTTGTCAAATCCTCATTCATGTAGACACACTTGTACCCACGATCCTTGGCAAGCGTACGGGCACGATAGAACCGCTGGCGATTTCTATACGAAGTGAACTGGACAATGATTGCTCTGGGCTTCGAACCCGTAGATGGTTTGCCAACTCGATGTGACCTGCCAATGTCACGGATATCGAGGTCTATTTCTAAGGCAGTGGCCATATCCATAATTTTGTTGTTAGTTGACTCATTAGGCGATTCCTCGAGTCCTGTGATACGCACACAGTTACGCCTGCTGTATTGTTCGGAAGCATCCACTTCAGCCTCAAGATGAGTTATTCTAGCCTTTAGAATGTCATTCTCTGCTCTCAGTGATTTCATTTCCTCCCGCAGGGCCTTTGCTACACCATCGACAATGTTGTTGACGATGGCCTCCAGTTTCCCCTCAAATGTCCCTTTCAGAATGTTTGCAATTTTATCAATGTCTTGGTTACCGAGGACAATTTTGTTAACTACTTCAGGGGTAGCTTCCATATCCGACATGTCTGAAGCGTAGTCTAGTTTATTTTTTTAATGTCAAACTGTTCAAATGGAGAAGAGAGTTCTCTTTTTTTTCTTTTTGATTATTGGTGTTGACGTGATCGGACTACTCATAATATCACACCTTAATTGTTTTGAGCACTATACCTCTCATTAAATGACGCGAGAGTCCGAGCAAGACTGCATTAACTGCTTGACATTTGAGCGTGCATCAGTGGCAATGTTTTCAATCACTATATCAGAGCAATACTACTCTAACTGCGTGCAAACAGTAGTTTCAAAGTTAAGTTAGTTGATTAAATGCTCATTACACAAATTCATTCACTGCAATTACCACCGAGTGATCCTCACATTCTTATAGCACTGTACAAATAGTCAAACCTTCATATTCCTCGAATAAGTACATAATAGAACATAGTAGATGCTTATTTCCAGCTGTAGATAAAATTTACAAACTGATCGCCATCTTGTCACGTGACAATTGTTGTATGGTGTTTAGCTTCGCTTTCAACATTTTTCAGTTATATCGCGACGGTGTCAACTTGAGACAGTATTCTAAGCGCTGTCACACTGGCGTATCATGCCGCAGACACATGGTATGATACCCCACCCAGTCACATTATACTGACACCGGGCCGACCAGACCTAGAACTCTCCTACAAATGCTGAGCGTCAAGCGAGGGAGCTTCTAATACCATTTTTAAAGTCTTTGGTATGATCCGGCCGGGGATCGAACCCACGACCTTCCGCATGCGAGGCGGACGCTCTACCACTAGACGTGACAAAAAAATGTTTCTTAAGTGCACTACAGCTTGTTCGAAGGCGGACATGCAATAATCGATATTTATTTGTACCTTTGTAAAAGAATATTGGTACCTTTGGTTCCTTATGATCAAGTTGGTGTTTAAAAGCATTCAGGAACCAATGGACATAGATATGATGGGGCCATTCCTCGGATCATTTTACTGAAAAGAGTAAGTTTGTGTTTACTTCATCGAATTTCAAGATTTTCCCATCCTACTTCAGAACTCAAGTTGTTAATAGATATTGACTTTGTCACTTCAGTTGTTATACGTGCAGCTTCGTTCTGTATTTTATCAAGTTCATTTTTTTTCATAATTTGTACAGTTATCTTAAAAAACATCGGCATATGCCAATAAAGGTCTGTAAGTAGTTTCGTGTGATTTTCTATCTAACCGAAATTTAAGTTTTCTCATAATATATATTCTAGCCCAAACTTTATACTTAATATAGTCAATATGAGCGTGCCAGCTGCAATATGAGCGTGCCAGCTGCAATATGAGTGTGCCAGCTGCAATATGAGTGTGCCAGCTGCAGTTACTGATTTGATAGATATACTCCTAGATGTTTTTGTGATGACACTTCTATTCCGTTGGGTATTCGCATATTGGCGGTTATAAACAATCCTTGTTTTTTATTATTTAAATATGCAGTTTTTTCTTATTTTAATGCTCATTTTTTTTAAATGAATGGCATCATTGATGTATATATTGTCATGTTTGAGTTGTGAGTTTAGAAAAAAAAAGTTGATGTTTGGAAACTGGGGTATGAAAACATGATTTCAAAGTCTATTTTAACTTTGTCGACTGTGTACGCCCTGAACAGAAAAAAAATCTCTTATATGACAATGACTTCTACCTTTCTCATCATATTTTGGTAGTCTACAGGTTAACAGACAGTAAAATGTAAGTTGTTTTTCTTTTATTGGGTCTCTCTATGAATGACAAGCCTTTAAACTTTTATTATTTACTATAGAATAAAGAACAAAAATCAATGGTGGGCTTACACCTTCAAGATAGTCAGATAGAAGATTCAAGTTGGCAAGATACGCTTGTTTAAATTTGGCCAATAATCCTTTGTCAATGTTTCGTTAAGAATGGGAAGTTATACCGACAAATTGTTTACCATTTTCATTCTCTTTTGTCAATTCAAATAAAATGTGAATATTAGTAACTGTATGCAACGTACTAATAATACTATCATTTAACTTAATAATCGTTCATTTTTATTCGTTTCAATAGGTGGATCTACGTAGACTTGAAAACAAAGTCTTGGTTGAACACAGCAACTAAATCGATAAAATATCTCTGTATAAAGTAATGTTAAGAAAGGAATAATGATAAAAGAAAAATAAAATGGGACAAAATGTGAAGAAAGAAAAAAAATAAAAAAAGTATTTTATGATTTCAGGGGCTAACACTATTATGAAAAGAGTGTACGACTTTCCCAATCTATATTTATTTTTAATAATGTATACATATACATTTCCAATTTATATCACGTTGCTCTAATTTATATTTCATGAACGCGATTGCTTTCTTCTACATCTCTTTCTACTTATGCAGGAGTTGTGCTTTCATAGCTGCCTGTCTTTTCTTATTTAGTAGCGCCTTAACGGGAGCTGCCAAATCGTCTTGGTTGATGGGCAACACAATTATTTTCGCCTGTGCTTTATGACTGGTTCCCATGGTACCTCGAATTTCGAATTCGCCATCACTGCATAATAAGTGAAAACAAACGTCAACTATTTAAAATTGTGACATTGTTAACAATTAATAGATGCATGTAGTTCAAATAAAAGGTTTATACGCTTTTTTCGAAATTGGTGCTACTTTGAAACATAGCTGTTACATTAAGTTCAAATGTTAGAATGGAACGTCTAATTTCAAACTAGTTCTCACTGCAGAAAAATGAAAACGCAATACATCTAGATAAACTAATGTGTGGATAGCGTGGTCCAGTGGTAGGGCATCTGGTCCAAGATCAGAGGATCGTGTGTTCGATCCCTCGCCACTGCTTTATGTTGTGTCCTTTAGCAAGACATTTTATTTACATATGCTAAGTAGTAGTTCTACCAAGGACGACTTCCAGCGTGGTTTGTTTAAAGTGGAAGAACTTGTTTCACAGTCGATGTAAACTGAATAGATTTAAACATATGAACTACATAAAGAGATAAGTTTAGTTTAAATTTATTTTACTTCGATTGTGAAACAAGTTATTACAACTTAGAAAAACCACGATCGAAGTCTTTCACAGTAGTACCAGAACTAAGTGTATACGGAAAAAGTGTCCGCTAAAATGGAGTATATCAGGAAAAAAACTTTAAATATCTTAAAAAAACAAAAACAACAATAATTAAAACTGATAAAAAGCATCTCATTATCATTGATAAATTAAATCGGAAAGATTTTGTATGTCAACTCTACCAAAACGTAATAAAATCGATATCTAGATTGGAGTGATAAACTTAAATCCCCATTCTTAAAATAGATAGCACTTAAATACTGCTTGACGCCCTTCACTTAGTCATACGGACTCTTTCTAAGATGAAACAAGTTTTACTACGTATAAACCAGTATAACGGATCAAATTGAAATCAAAATGAAATCATGAGACTCATTAATATGTCAGAAAATATGTTGCAATTTTAAGCGGGAAATCTATTTTAGTCTAACCTGGTCGCGTAATCCATTTTGGCATGTTTCAATGGATATCACTTTGGCAATACGTGGTCAATGAGTGTATATAGGAATGATATATTGGCGGAAAATGTTTTTAGCCAATTTTAAATTAAAAAATCGCTAAATAGTCCTTTTAACGACAACACTCACTGCCGTGACGAATGATCGAATGAAGTGATACCTACCGAAGTCTTTGTAATCGTATAATAAGTGAAAACTAGGAGAAATGATCTAAGTATAACAGTTGGAAGGCGAGTTTATTCGGTCGAAACAGATGTCTCAATTCCCCTGTTTTCTCATCGCCTCATATAAAATCATTTTCAAACCACTCACTGTTTAACTGATTATACATTTATTTTCATAAGAGTGAGATTTTTAACTGACGCCATTTTAAATCAAACTTTGTCTAAACAGTTAAATACTCCCGCAACATAGCAGTATTACCTGTACAAGACTGTGCTCACATGGTCGTAATACTCTTCTCGTGCAAATCCCAGTTCCGCATTACTGGATGAGTAATACATTAGATTGAACCAACCATTGTTATGTGCGGTGACCCCAACTGTTGTTATACCCACGCCCATCCAGTTTGTGTGAAGATTGAAATCAAAGGGAGCAGACCACATAACGACGGCACGCCTGTTTTTACCTGCAATAAGCCACGACACTGAGCCATATGTTCCCGTGGCCGTACCAGACGATTTGTGACCTACCTAAACACAAGAACACAACCTCTGGTGATAAGTTGTAATCTTTAAATCATAGTCAACTTTGTTTTATTCAGTTAAATGTCGAAATATTAAATGTGTGTACTTAAAAGACTATAGAATTAAATTTAACAACATGTACAGACAAGAAATGTTAATTGATATTTTGTAACAGGATTTCTAGCTGATTAAATATTTCAGTTTATAGAACAACATATTAAGTTACTAACCATTGCCTCTCGTCTTGAGGGCAGTATTTCGTGAGGAGGAACGGATAGGTATCCTCCATCGACCTTGACCTCAGGATGAGTGAGTGGGAATCTTGTCCAGTTCTCGATTTCTATCCCACATGTAACCGAGTATCCTGTCCCCATTAAGCCACTCATTGTGGTACCAGCGAGACTGCTACCAGCAATGATAGCGTTAGATGCGGCGGATATAGCTGTGAACGGGTCTACGAAACAAGAAACTGGTGAAACCATCATCACTAAAAAAGAAACACAACGTGTAAATATTTATAATTATACATATATTATGCATGCATAAAATATAATATCGAATATCGCAGTTCCCTGGTAAAGTACAATATCAACGGTCATCTAATGATATGACATGTTCAATACAAGGCCGGACCAGTGACATGAACTGGTCACTTTGCTAAATTAAAAAGGGTGTCTGCATCTGACGGTCAGCAACAAATCGCCACCGAAGACCTTAAGGCATAGTACCACCATCGGGAACAGAAAATGCATCCTTTGGGGATATTCGCATAATGTTGGTTATAAATAATCCTTGTTTCTTATTTAAAAATGCATTTTCATTTTAATGCTCATTTTTTATTTGAATGGCATATTTGATGTATTTTGAGCATTTGGAAAGCAGGTCATGTTTGAATTGTGAATTTAGAAAAAAGTTTGGAATTTGGGCTATGGATATATGAATTCTGAAGTCTATTTTCACTCTGTCAACAGTGTACACACTGAACTGAATTTTTTTTTTTATCTTATTTGCTAAATGGCTCTTAATTTTTCATCATAGTATGGTAGTACATAGGTTGACAAACAATAAAATATAAGTTTCACTTCTTTCATTTGGGTCTCACTATGAATGAAATGTACATTAACTATAGAATGAAGAACAAAAATCAATGATGGGCTTAAATCTTAAAGCCTACATCGCCCTTTTCCTGTCGTCACATCATAAAACGAGGCATCACCAGTATAGTCTGTATGAAATGCCGTTTATGTGAATGTTCCGCTTTTCATTCAACCAATTTTATCATCACGCCGATTTCCCTTATATTGAAGTATAACGGAATTGGCCAGGTATGCTCGATTGTCTTTTGAGTATTCGCTATATCGTTAACCGGCTTTACTTTGATAAAACGCTGTGGTATTTTTTATTTGTACGAAGATAAAAAATAACACATATAATATTGATAGTGATTGATTGATTGATTGATTGATTGATTGATTGATTGAATATATAGCATCATTTTTATGCCATCGAGGGCTTACAGGCGATCAATTAACCTAAAATGTTAACCAGTACTCGAGCACACCCAATCATGGCAGGTTACTGATAACTTTCCCACTTGAATCAGCGGGCGGTGAGAGACGAATGATAATGAGACACAATATAGTATATGATTAGTCACGGAGACTGTTGGCGGGCAGTGCTTCAAACTCACGACCCCTGGGTTGATATCCAGACGCGTTACCGACTGAGCTAATCGGGCCCCGCCATGTTGATAATGAGACGGACTTACGTTGTGAGTCGTTTATATAGTACATGATGTAAGATAATTTATTGAGAATCTAATCGGCGTAATGTCATTCATGTTACCTAGTTATTTAACCGTTTTTCCCACATAAAGGTAATCTGGTTGTTGGAGACATTTACGACTGTCTACTTGAACAGACAGTATAGTACGTTTTTTTTAACATTTATCATTTTATGCCATCGAGGACTAACACTGTTTCCTGGGATCCTGTAAGGTTAACCAGTACTCGAGCACACTCATCTCCGTAAGAAACTGATAAAGTTTCAACTTGAATCAGCGCTGAGAGACGAATGGCAATGAGACTCAATGTCGTAAATCAATTATCACGGAGACTGTGATCGGGCGAGGATTCAAACTCGGCAATTCTTCTGATTTGATAGTCAGACGTACTACCAGCTGAGGTAACCGGGTCAGGCCGGTAAAGTACGACGGAAACGATTTATACTTGTATATGTTATTATCACGATCTTAGGTCATAAATGACCCTGTCGAGGAAGTTCAAACATTAACATAAGCTGATATAAAAAAAAACAAAAAAAGTATTGTTTCTCTTTAAAATGATAATTGCAAAAGAAGATATAATATTATATCACGTATGTTCAAATCATGAAACTTGAAACTACCAATTTTAGAGATTGGATATGTTATATATGACAAAGAGTCAAGATCATTTACCGAATGTATTCAATTAATGACCCAAGCGTCAAATATATAGTCTCGACATGATGCTCCCAATGTTTTAAATAAGAAGACTTGAATAATCTTAATCTACATATTCTTAATCATATATCTTGCACGCAGAATATTGTTATATGATGCCCTTGTAAGTTCAAATCATGACCCTGTGTTTTTTAACACTGCCCGGGATTTATATCTGGTTTAACGATCTCATACCCACCTGGGTTTTTTGTTTAAGCCTGGTTAACATTGCCAGATTTCGAGCCGACAATCACCCGCATACAAGGCCGACATTTATCGTATACTTATATGAATTATCCTTCGTTATCCATATGAGCGTTTTCGCTCAGGTTTAATAAATAAATTGTCTGATTTGAATAAATTGACAAAGAATATAGATTATCCAAATAGAGATTCTGTCAACGATGCTATTAATGACTTTACCAATAAAGTTCGTGCTGTGTCGGATCCTTTATTCTCAAAAAGTTATATACATAAAAGTTTCTGACCAGTCATTTGTAAAATATGCGGAATGGTTTGACAAGGATTGTGTTATTGCCAAGAACAAATTTTTAGAAGCATTACGTATATACACACCTGTTGTAAATCAGATTAAAATAGGGAGAATTTCTGCAAATGTAAAAAAGAATATAAAGATACCGTTATGAAAAAGAAGCGATGTTTTGAATTAAAAAATTATATGATATAGAGAATTTAAAATGTTGTAAACCTAAAGAATTTTGGAAATATTTTAAGAAAAAGAATAATCATGCCGGAAGTAATGACATCTCATTGGAAGAATTTCGAAATTATTTTGCTAGTTTAAGTAATGATATATTTCAGACATCAAATGAAGATGCCGAATCTTTTTGTACTGATAATGATTTTAATAACAATTGTTGTTCATTCGAGGAATTAGACCAGCCAATTACTGTTTCTGAAATATTGAGCGCTATTAAATGTTTGAAAGCTGGAAAATCGATTGGGAGCGATTTCTTATTTAATGAGTATTTTATTGAAAGTATTGATAATTTAGGCTCGCATTTATATGATATTTTAATGCTATTTTGGCCTCAGGCTTTTTTCTTGATAAGTGAACATAGGGGGTAATTATCCCTATTCACAAAAAAGGTAGTGTGAGCGATGTTGATAATTATCGAGGCATAACCTTGGTAAGTTGTTTATCTAAACTGTTTACCACCATACTCAATAAAAGGATTGAAACATTTTGTAATAATAATAATAATATCATTTCAGATGCACAATTTGGATTTCGAAAGGAACGGTCAACAGTTGATGCTATATTTGTGTTAATGTCAATTATCCAGAATTATTTATATGATAATAAACGTTTATATGTTGTTTTCGTTGACATGATGATGAAGTGTTTCGATAGTATATATAGAAATGCACTTTGGTTAAAATTGTATAAGCTTGGTATTAGGGGTAAACTTCTACGCATTATCAAGGACATGTATCAGAAGGTTAAATCATGTGTAAAGTGTTGTAATAGTTATTCTGACTATTTTGAATATGCTGTGGGATTGAGACAAGGGGAAGTAATCTCGCCTTTACTTTTTTCTATGTTTGTCGAAGACTTGGAGCTGTATTTACAAAACAGCGTTGATTCAGGATTAAATATTGATGATATCGTTTTGATTATGTTACTTTTTGCGGACGACATGGCTATTTTAGGAAAATCTTCTTCTGAATTACAGGATAATCTAAACCGTTTGCATACTTATTGTAGTAATTGGGGCTTAAAAGTAAATACATTGAAAACAAAAATAATGGTATTTAGAAAACGTGGTGGGTTGTTACCCAGTGAATATTGGACTTATAACGGAGACATTATTGAAGTTGTTGATGATTTTAATCATCTTGGAACAATATTTAATTATACTGGTAATTTTAATTTAAATCAGGAACATTCGGTAGGCAAATCTTTGAAGGCTTTTAATACCCTCTTATTTAATTGTAAAAATTTCATTTAAAGCCAAAACTACTATGCCAGTTGTTTGATGCATTCGTTGGTTCTATCTTAAGTTATGCGAGTGAAATTTGGGGATCAAGTCGAAAGTAATCGAAAGAATACACTTAAAGTTCTGTAAACGTTTATTGAATGTTAGATTAAATACTTGTACAGTGGATGTGTATGGAGAGCTTGGGAGATATCCATTATATATATATCACGGTATGCAATAATCATAAGCTATTGGTGTAAAGTTATTTATACGGATAATATATTGATAAAAAACTATATGAACAGGGGCTATATAACTGTAATAGAGGTTGTAAGAACTGGGTATATTAAAAATATTAAAACCATGTTAATTGATTATAGATTCACCTATATGTTTGAAAATAATCGTTTCGTTAATCCCAAAGTCTTTCCAAATATTTTTAAACAAAAGGTTATCGACAATTTCATCCAACAATGGTTTGGGTCAGTAGAAAAAAGTTCAATGCTCGAATTTTATAAACTTGTCAAACAACAATTAAGTATGAGAATTATCTCGATATATTGCCTTGTAATCTTAGATTATTTTACACTAAATCAAGAACATCTGTTAATCCTCTTAGAATACAAACTGGACGATATGACAGAAATAGAATTCCAAAAAATGAAAGATATTGTTTATGTTACAATTCAAGGGATATAGAAGATGAGTTTCACTTCTTATGTATATGTCCCTGTTTAAATAATTTACTAAAACGGCATTTGAAATAGTATTACTATTAAAACCCTTCTGTGTTAAATTTTTTAGAGTTACTTAATTCACATAATAAAACCATATTATATAATATTTCAAGTTTTATAAAAGAGGCATTAGAAATTAGAAAAACAGTGTTAACTGTTTAAGCATAGTATTCAACTTCATTTCATTTATTAACATTCATTAAATATTTTGTTATGTACTTTAATGGATTTTATCATTGCTGTTAAGTGACTATATGTTTATATCGATTGCATATTGTATATATTATGATGATGTACTTTGTACAAATACTAATAAACTATATGTTCTGTTCTGCTCTGTTCTGTTCATATTAACAACAGATGAACAATCATAAATTAAACTGAATACATACCGAAAAACAAAACGCCAAATCCCATCATTGTTGTCGGCTGTCTTGTTGAATAGTTGTCGTATGGAATGATAATGTTCTATTGTCTCATACACGATTTATATACCAACGGAACATTGTCGTACTAGCAGATAAGAAGGGACACAATGGCCTTGGACCCTTGAAAGCTCTCGATTTTAGTTAAATTTACTGACTATTTGCGCCAAAACAGGCATTCGCCACCACTCAACCGCACTTAACCCCAATACACCGGTCGATATGTATTGTTTCTCCATTAAATTGTCCTCTCTAAAATAATATGCACCCTCTCACAAACTACGTATCGTGTATTTGCGAAAACCTACGGATGTATACTAAACGGAATTACTAACCCGTCACCTGACATTTTATGCACCTGACATTTTATGTATTTTCAAAAAGTATCAAAGAAATTTTCCTTGAAATTTTTATTTGAATAAGAAACATGTAAAGATACTTATTTTTCTGTTAATGTCATATACAAACTTTAAAAGTGTTACTTCACATTTTGGCGAAAATGTAGGAAATACAAAAGTGGCAAGTTAGCGAACCCGTTCGATATATGTGCAATCTGTCCTAGTCTTTCCCAGTCCATAATAGCTTCCGAATCAGTATACAATGTATATATAATCTGTCCTAGTCTCTCCAAGTCCACGATAGTTGCCGAATCAGTATACAATGTATATGCAATCTGTGCTAGTCTCTCCCAGTCCATGATAGCTGCCGAATCAGTATACAATGTATATGCAAGCTGTGCTAGTCTCTCCAAGTCCACGATAGTTGCCGAATCAGTATACAATGTATATGCAATCTGTGCTAGTCTCTCCCAGTCCATGATAGCTGCCGAATCAGTATACAATGTATATGCAATCTGTGCTAGTCTCTCCCAGTCCATGATAGCTGCCGAATCAGTATACAATTTATCTGCAAGCTGTGCTAGTCTCTCCAAGTCCATGATAGCTGCCGAATCAGTATACAATGTATATGCAATCTGAGCTAGTTTCTCCCAGTTCATGATAGCTGCCGAATCAGTATACAATGTATATGCAATCTGTCCTAGTCTCTCCCAGTCCATGACAGCTGCCGAATCAGTATACAATGTATATGCAATCTGTTCAAATCTCTTCAAGTCCATGACATCTGCAGAATCAGTATACAGTGTATATGCAATCTGTGCTAGTCTCTTCCAGTTCATGATAGCTGCCGAATCAAGTGAGTTAACCCCTATTGAAAAAGCAGGGACTCAGCATAAAATCACAGTTCACGTGACTAAATAAATTAGGATGAGCACGAGCATTTCCTGTGCTCAGGCAATAATCAATGTTCTCTTATTTCTGCTTCCACCGGACGAATATTACGTGGTTTAACATCCTGTGCTCAGGCAATAATCAATGTTCTCTTATTTCTGCTTCCACCGGACGAATATTACGTGTTTTAACTTCCTGTGCTCAGGCGGTAATCAATGTTCTCTTATTTCTGCTTCCACCGGACGAATATTACGTGTTTTAACTTTTTGTGTTCAGGCGATAATCAATGTTCCCTTATTTCTGCTTCCACCGGACGAATATAACGTGTTTTAACTTCGTGTGCTCAGGCGATTATCAATGTTCTATTATTTCTTCTTCCACCTGACGAATATTACATGTTTTAACTACCTGTGCTCAGGCGATAATCAATGTCCTCTTATTTCTGCTTCCACCGGACGAATATTACGTGTTTTAACTTCCTATGCTCAGGCGATAACCAATGTTCTCTTAATTCTGCTTCCACCTGACGAATATCACGTGTTTAAACTTCCTGTGCTCAGGCGATAACCAATGTTCTCTTATTTCTGCTTCCACCTGACGAATATTACGTGTTTTAACTTTTTGTGCTCAGGCGATAATCAACGTTCCCCTATTTCTGCTTCCACCTGACGAATATTACGTGTTTTAACTTTTTGTGCTCAGGCGATAATCAACGTTCCCCTATTTCTGCTTCCACCTGACGAATATTACGTGTTTTAACTTCCTGTGCTCAGGCAATAACCAACGTTCCCCTATTTCTGCTTCCACTTGACGAATATTACGTGTTTTAACTTCCTGTGCTCAGGCGATAATCAATGTTCTCTTATTTCTGCTTCCACCGGACGAATATTACGCGTTATCACTTCCACGAACATTTATGCTTACGATAGGTAGTAGAGTTTTACAGACTAATAAAGCATGGTTAACGTGGCATTATTAAGTATTGTTATATGTGCATTCATTTTTATACAGTTCTATTGTATAATGTTACATTTCTGTTCTATATTTTCTCATATGTTTTACGCAAATCTTTATTTAAATTGTATATTGTTTCATTTCTATTTTATATTTTGCATCTGCATTTTTACAGATGTCTCACCTATATCGCTGATATGTTTGCGATCCTAGTATAGCAGTAAAACTGCATATTAACGCTAAAGATTTTATATTATGGGAGTTTTGTTCAATAACTTTTATTGTATTTTGTCTCTGTAGTTTATATTTATCGCGCCCCGCAATAAAGTCACTCAAAGGCCCGTTTACGCTAAAAAATCGACGAATAAGACGGCACATGTCTATCTCCTTGCGACTTTTTTTCCTCCATAGACTTAAAAAGTACATGTCTGGACATAATTGTGTGCAATATAAGCTGCAATGTCGGATCTTCAATTATATTCTATTGCCAGCACACTATACCCAGAAAGGTTATGTAAAAAGCATGCAGACTGGATAAGGAGATTAAAATTTTATTCAAATTTGAATGCTCTTCGTATATTTGTATCGTATATATGTAATTTTCATTTGTGTTGTAATATTGCATTCACAGTTTTCGGAGGACTGAGTTGGTTAAAACATATTTTTTAATTAATAAATTATGTACAACATATTCCTCAACATGCATAATAAAAAAGATTGAAACGAAACGAAATAGAACAATTATTACATAGTTTCTCTCCTTAGTAACTTATACAATGATTGATTGATTGATTGATTGGATATTTAGCGTCATTTTTATGCCATCGAGGGCTAATCATTTGTGTAAGGTGTCAAAGATTCATAAGGTTAGTTTTGACATAGCAACAAAATACAGTTCAATAAAAGAAATATAATTTTAACAGTCATAGTTGTATGTCCTGTTAAGTTTTGAAAGAAAACAAACTTTTATAATTAAGAATTAAAAAAAAAAGATAAACAAAAAGAAAAGGCGGACGAGTTAAGGACTAAGGCGAGACAACTGAGTTGAGATTTTGCATGTATGATCATCTTTAAGTATAGGTGGTTCAAATGTAATGTTAAGTTAAGTTAGGTTAATGTAGTTGCGTATACATGGAATAAACGTTCTGCATATACCATATTCTAATTCACATGGAAAGAGTTTACCTAACGGACCCGTAATTACATCCACAATTTTCAGTGAACTTTGCTGACGGCATTATCGACATCGAGTGAAGACATGTGTGACGCAAAATATATGAAGATGAATTTTAAAAATCGGTACAGAATGGTATTGCTCTATTTGCTGTATTGCCTTTTTTAGTCGAGCGAAGTACTTCCACGGGTGCCTTGAAACTTTGTAAACGGCATTTATATCAATTGTAGATACAAACACTAGATAACTCACTGTCAGGGCAGTGTTTTGGGGGTTTTAAAGGGATTATATAGGCATTTTACCGTCAATTCCCTGTCCTAAATACACACGCCCAGCATGAAGATACACGTATAACTTAGAGATATACGCGTCTAAAGTGTCTAATTGCATAACCTCTTTATTACAAACATCGGGTTTCTGAAGCCAAGTTTTTGTTTTTGTTTACATTGCTATTTTCAACGAACCACTTTCAGCTTTCCGATCAATCATCGGATAACATCGCGAAGACTCGTTCTCGATCTCGTTTTCGAGGCTTTGTTCGGGAAGTTTACGGAGTTCAATGTAAATATTGCGCAATACTTTATTGCGGGACGTATTAAAGTTTTGTCCAATATTCAATCACTGTTAATTTGATAACTGTCAAGTTAATAAAGGTTATACGTCAATACATAAACATTATTTTGTACACACTGCATACAGGAAAAGTCTGGATTAACAGCGTGTTTGTGTTACTTGCCACTATAATCCCTTTAATCACGTTCAGTGTTAAGACCTGTTATTCTGAAATAATTGGCCATCAAGAAAGTAGATGTTTTTCTTCTGAATTTCACCATTTTAATGGGTTTCGTAAGTGTTTGACTGATGGATGTTCGCGTTTTATTTTTTTCACTCTCTTGGCACAAATGTCTTCAATGTTCCATTTTTCCTAATTATGAATTTATGCTCTATACCAAACTTGCCCAGAGTCAAGATTTGGCTTCCTAAAGATATTGACGGTTATACCTGTATCATATTTCTGCGAGTGTACATTTTCCATGATACAGGGGTACTGGTTCCACGATCTTCATTATTTACATATGCAGCAGACTTTCATATGCAAAATATTATAGTACGTGTATACGTACATTGTATAGTTCTTATGTAGTAAAGTTTCAGGATTCCTGCTCTTGTGAATGTGCTTCTGTCGTTGTTGTTCTTTATTTCACTTCATTTGCTTCCATTACAAAAACATATTGTCGATTACATGTTCATGTCTTCCATGCAGATAACACTGATTTGGTTTAGCAAGTGTATGGTTGGTTTTGCTGATTTTAGGGGTTGGATGAAGATTGGAGGTTATTGTTAAATAACTTTTCCTGGTTTTCAGTTAGTCATGATTGATTTAAGGTTATTGTACTAGGACCTAGTACGGCGTTTTAATATTCATATCCACGTTTGCAGAAGTAAAATTACACTTGACGTTACACTACGTATTTTATAATGTCTGCGCTAAACAACTATTGCTTTATTTCAATTTTCCATATTCAGATTTCTATAGTAGCTTACTCTCATTCCTACCTCAATAATTATCATTAACTATTCATCAAGCGTACACACGGTTACATAATAAAGCGGAGGTACGATAAACTTTGCTTTTTTGGCAAGGCAGGTTTATCCTGCAGCAACA
Source organism: Panopea generosa (assembly GCA_029582155.1). Taxonomy (NCBI): domain Eukaryota; kingdom Metazoa; phylum Mollusca; class Bivalvia; order Adapedonta; family Hiatellidae; genus Panopea; species Panopea generosa. The sequence goes on along the minus strand of CM055899.1, from coordinate 60,222,928 downwards.
CACATATTGAACACGTCATTGTTTTTGCGTTCTGTTTAACCCCTGTTTAAACACTTTGTCTACCGTTGATAAACAGCTAATTATGTCAGTAAATATAAACATATACTTATATCACTGAGTCGAATAGTTTCAATAGAAACTATATTTGTATTGTTTTAACTTCATCAATCAAATTTCGAAATATATCGGGCGCAATTTCTTCAGATGTACATACATACGTTTGTTTGCTGGACTAAAATCAGCTGTACTTCTTTAAAATAAAAATAAATTAAACACACAATTAATGCCGTGATAAATAGAATGTCATGTTAATGTTTGATAGGCAAAAATTAATCAGGTTCGGTTCGAAAATAATTACGAAGTCAACAAGGCACGCGCTTGAACTATCCGGCAATAACATGGTATTCTCTTTGTCACGGAAGATAATTAAGCAATCAACAAAGCTCGCGCTTTAACTATACGGCAATAACATGGTATTCTCTATGTCACGGATGACGTATTCGTCCTCGGAAGTAGGCATGCTCGAGGAAGAAAAAGTGATGGGATCGGAGGGTCGAGCGTTCGATCCTGCCCCACGGCTATGTGTGTCGAGCATAAACCGTATAAACTTATAACTGGATCAGGAAAACTTCGAGCGTGCTTTGTATAAGTTATAATAACTTGTTTCACAAACGAAGTAAAATAAATAAGTTTCAACTAAGAAACTTGTTAAGTGGAAGTAGAAGGAAAAATACACCGATTACACCCCACGCCCACCCCTGGACCCCCACCCCTGGGATGTAAACGAAGTTTTTTGACATGGGACGCTTTTGATTCAGTTGAAGTTAACGCCCAGATTGACGTCGGATGGAAAATTAAACTTGACACTTACACAGATTTATTAGTTTTTACTAGTTAAAATACTAGTTTTGTTAACATCTCGTGGAGAGACTTTGAAATGCAAACCCATTTAGGTAATAATAATACACTCAATAAAGTAGGACGTTGAATGTCGACCATAGTTTACTTACGTACATAGATGCACTATTTGGTGCAGCTAAGATAGATAACAACGACGACGTTTTCAACTCTTGCCAGACTTGATAAGAGCATTAGATAAGTATTGTCCTACTATATTTAAGGTGCGAATTCATGGAAATGAAAAAAAAACCCAACAACATGCATTGGATTTGTTACTCTCTATTTATGATAGAGATAATTGTGCAGATTGTTTTTATGTTTAGTTTTGTGTGTTGTATCTTTAGTCTATCCTTACCTACTAGCTGAGTATGGTTGAATATTTGTAACGAACCCTCCCCATCCCAAATAAATTGTTTTATGTTTACAACGACTGACAAACCTGGTTTGATATGCGATAAGATAGGTACTTAGGAAGATCCATGGCCATTGTCATCAGACTTTGCTAAACCGTCCGTCTGCAAGATCACTGAGTCACATGTACCCGCGGAAGGACGGCGATTCTACTCATTAATTTTGACGCTCCCTCCCACCAATAGATATGCCGTATATAACCTGAAATATGTTGTAAATGACGTTAAACCCCATTCAAAAATATTCAGTGCAGCGGTAATTTATATATATATAAAATCATTTTTATAGGCAGCGTTTATTTCCTATGGTTAAATATCACATGCTTAACTGCTTTTAATGGATACATGTACACGAGCACAGGTCGCTCAATTATCTTGTATACGTCACTTTAATGTATTCTGTGATATGTGGAACAAATTATATCACTTGGGTTCGTTTTCATTGATTCAATATTTCTCTGAAGACTAGTATCCCATTGGCCCCGTGTTCGGGCACGTTGAGCTCGAATCAATATGTACATGATCACGACCGCCGTTTTAATGATACCTTGTTGGAGTTATTCTTTTTATAAAACAAATTCTTTTAAATTAGATTTATCTAAATTTCACGGAATTAACTATCAATCCTCCCCCGCGGCTATGTGTGGTGTAATTAAGCAAGACACCTTTCCCACATATGCTTAGAATTGGTTCTTCAAAATATTTCGAGCGTGATTTGTCTAGGTTGTAATAACTTGCTCCACAACTGAAGTAAAATAAATAAGTTTAAACAAACTATTATTGTGTTCAACTTATATACCCATTTAAACTGGGGAATCAACTAATTTATGTTATTAGGGAAGGTGCCCATCCAGCCGCGTAACCGTTATTCCCAGTTATGTACGCTTTCATATATCCAAAACTTCGTTTGATGGCAACGCCAAAAGGTTTAAATTTGGCTAATCTAGGTTTATATGATGCGACGCGTGGGTGTATCCATGGGTGTTAGGCATTACAGTAACATATTTAATAAACTTGGCTGTAAATAAGCGTTGTATTTCATAGACAAAATGAAGAAAACGTCAATTATGAAGTTATTGTTTAACATGTTATACTACTGAGATAAAAAAAATGTCATACGGTTAAACATTCTTTGCTCAATGATGCAATGGCAACAGCTTTTGGTGCGTTTCACAAAAATCTTACGACAAAAATCGAAAAAAGAAAGCAATTACATCACTACGAATGGTTTATCAATAATAAGAATCTAGAAATACATGCAGTAGATACATTTTGTAGGAATAAGTTTTTTTCATACACAAGAAATAAGACAAATGCAATAATAGCTCTTCAAGAACAGATTTCTTTGTTTTTATTTAAAAAAAACACCAACAACAATAACAAAAAAAATAAAGAACCATTATCAAATGCCCACCTGCAGTGCCATTTCGAAACACACACACACACACACACACACACACACACACACACACTGTTCAATCTTAAACAAATAAATAGAAATACTCTAACAATCAAAAACGTTGATTTAATGATATGTCAACGCAACTCTATGTGGGCTATGATTTGTAATTAATTGGTGGACAAATACATTGAAAAAGGACTTTTGTTGTAATTTAACAAAACATGTTTATTTTGAAACACTTACAAAATAACTAATATATCATTAAAATCATTTACAAAATAAAATATGTCTTTCAAACCAATTTCAAAACAACTAAGATATACAACTGGTTTCAAACTAAAAGTTAAAATACGGCAGATATGTCTCCCATTTTACAACAACAGAGATGGCTTTATAAAACAACAATTCACATTGTATTTCGTCCAAAAATCAATTAAAAATAAAATAATCAATTAAAAATAAAATAAATATGCCTTTGAAATAAAATAATGTCTTGACAAAACTAAAACAAAAACACAAGTAGTATATTTTAAAATCTAAAACAATTGCAAAACAGCAACTGAGTCTTAAATTTAAAAACAATTGCAAAACAACAATTATGTCTTAAAATAAAAAAAACAATTGCAAAACAACAATTATGTCTTAAAATAAATAACAATTACAAAACAACAATTATGTCTTAAAATAAATAACAATTACAAAACAACAATTATGTCTTAAAATAAATAACAATTACAAAACAACAATTATGTCTTAAAATCTAAAACAATTGCAAAATAACAAATATCTTTTAGAACTTACAAAGCAACAAATATGTTTTAAATACCTAAAACAATTACAAAGCAATAAATAATTTCTTAAAAAACAGAAATGTACAATGCGTTCGTTCCAAAAAGAAAATAAAGAGTGTTTGTGGTTTTTAAATTTAAAATTATTTAAGTCTCAGAATGGTATTTTTCTACATATCGAATGTATGTTTGTATATTGTTTGTTATCTACAACTAGCCTAAATATTATTCTTTCCAACTATTCACCAGACATTGATTTTTTTTTAATTCTACAATGAGAAAACAGATAAATGTTCACATTCGCTAGATATATAATTAAACTAAAAAAATGAAATCCTTTTTGTATTGTTATATTGTTATTGAAATGTTTTCCGATCTTTGCTATTTATCATATACTAGTACTCAGCCAAAAAGAAACCTGACACTTTATAATGAGACGTAATTCTTTTGGTTATGTAAAATTTGTATTATCATGCCACAAACGGATGGTCTTTCATCACACAACACCTGTTTAAACTTTGTATTGCACGATGTCTCTAAAATTCTCTTTATCTCAAAATTGCTCGTTTTTGCACGTAGACCTTGGCACACTTTACGTGGTTCGATAAAGTTTAAACAAGCGTGTACCTTAGCTATCGCACTACTCGATTCACAACTGAAATCTGATGTAAACAAAATGCCAAGATTGGCCGAGGTTGAGAGAAACAGAACTACCGGGATGTTGCAAGCGGGCGTATCTGTCGTTGACGCCAGTAGGACGTTTAACCACAGTAGGGACACAATTCATGAAATCGCTAAACCTTTCAGGTTTACTGGTGATGTGCACGATCATCCTAGGTCAGCTAAACTAAGAGCGACTAGCCAGCGTGATGACCATGTCATTGTTTTGACTCACCTACGTAACAGGTTTATACCCGAGACGTTGACGGCAGTTGTGTATAACATTTGTTCACAAACCATACGCAACCGATTGCATGAACAAAATCTGCGAAAGAAATAACAAACAAATGCCAGGAAAAAGAATATTTCTAATTTAAAAAACAAAAACAATTCACTAACACAGTTACAGGAAATTCCATTAAGATTATAAGGCATGTCTTCTTCACTTTTAGTATCAGGTGACGTGCAACTGGTTTGTTATCTTTAGGTGATAAATACTTTATTAATGGTCATGTTTGCATGAATTTGTCAATTTCCGATCGATTTGAAATAAATACAGTTAATCATTGTCGTCACATTTAATTCTAATGCTAACAAAAGTTTTATTATTCGTTGTGAATTTATAAAGGATATAAAAGTTTTTATATAAATAATGATTTGACTGGATTTGTATATGATATAGGACTTTTCCATATAACCGTATGATGTGTGTTTTATTATCATTTTATTTCTTTAATCAGAGCATCCGGATCGGGCTAGATCAGTCGGTAACACGTCTGGCTATCAATCCAGGTGTCTTGAGTTCAAATCTCAGTCAGGCCACAGTCTCTGCGATGAATGACTAGTTACTTGCAGATATAAAGTACGGCACGTTCTGGTTAACCGGCTGGCGGATTCCAGGATACAGGATCAGATGATCGCCGTTATATGAACACATAACATTATTATGGAATACAAACAAATTGGTGGTTTGTTTATATGTGAATTTAACGCATGCAACAGTACAATGGTGGATATCTGCTTTTCATTGAAATCGACTTATCGGTTTAAACATATTGCTTGTTCAATATCTACAGCAGAACATTAACAGTATTCATAACAAATAAGATAAATTAAGGAAAAGCAATCGTCTCCAAAGTAGTACAATATTAACCGTGAAACACACACACACACACACACACACACACACACACACACACACACACACATTAGAAATATGAAAAAACAAACGTATATATGTAACTGAAGAGATTTGAATATATGCAAAGATGCCAATTATAATCAAACAAGAAATAGGGCATGTGATAATATAAATGATTATTATATCTAGATTGCTGATTGTTTTAGATGATGTGACGTTTACAATAGGCTACATAATATAGGTATTGTGGTAATACTTCAAATCAACCATGAAATCAACAATCATGTATATATCGAGTAATTATTGTCATTTGATGTTATTGGTTATTTACATGAACTGTTACTACTAAATGATTTGGTACCTTCTGCATTGGTGTCACATTACATTTCGAAGTAATTGCCCTCTAAACCGTGTGTTTTGTTTCATATCTTTTGAGTGTATACTCATAATGATCAACATTTAATAACACAACATAACATAACATGCATATATTAAATCATAACATAACATACATTTATTGAATATTAACATAACATGCATGTATTGAATCATAACATATCATGCATATATTGAATCATAATATATCATGCATATATTGAATCATAGCATAACATGCATATATTGATTCACAACATAACATGCATATATAGAATCATAGCATAACATGCATATATTGAATCACAACATAACAGGCATATATTGAATCACAACATAACATGCATATATTGAATCATAACATATCATGCATATATTGAATCACAATATAACATGCATATATTGAATCACAACATATCATGCATATATTGAATCATAACATATCATGCATATATTGAATCACAATATAACATGCATATATTGAATCACAACATATCATGCATATATTGAATCATAACATATCATACATATATTGAATCTTAACATATCATACATATATTGAATCTTAAGATAATATACATATATTGAATCATAACATAACATGCGTATATTGAATCATAACATAACATGCGTATATTGAATCACAAAATAACATGCACATATTGAATGATAACATTACATGCATATATTGAATCATAACATCAAACAAGAAATTACATTATTGAGTAGAAATAAGGCTATATCTGATAATATATTAAATGAATATTTTATTTCGTCATGTGACATATTATCTGCACATATTACAGACATTTTTAATATAATTTTTAATTCAGGAATCATTCCAGAGGATTGGACCAATGGGGTAATTATACCATTACATAAAAAGGGCAATTAGGATAACGTTGACAATTATAGGGGAATTACTCTTGTAAGCAGCATGGGGAAACTTTTTACGAGTGTGTTAAATAAGCGTATCAATAATTGGTGCGAACGCAACAATATTATTTCTGATGCTCAGTTTGGGTTCAGAAAAGGAAAATCAACAGTTGACGCTGCCTTTATACTGCAAAATATCGTGGATCAATTTCTAAATGATAAAAAACGTTTGTATTGTGCATTTATAGACTTAAAAAAAGCTTTTGATTCAGTTAATAGAAATGCATTATGGTTAAAGTTATATAGGCTGGTTATTTTATATGGTAAAAATGTTAAGAATTATTCGAGCAATGTACAACATCGTGAAATCTTGTGTCAAACACTGTGGAAGGTTCTCAGACATATTTGATGTTGCGATTGGCCTTAAACAAGGGGAGATAATATCGCCGATAATGTTTGCACTATTTATTGAAGACCTGGAGCTTTATTTGCAAAATAGTTCAGAAAATGTGTTAATATTGAATGATATAACTCTTATCCTTTTACTTTTTGTCGATGATATGGTTCTTGTAGGTTCGAGTCCAGACAGCTTACAAAAAAAATATGTCAATAATTACTGTGAAGAATGGGGTCTAGAGGTGAATACATATAAAACTAAAGTTGTCGTTTTTAGAAAAAGGGGTAAAGTAAAGGAAAATGAGAAATGGTATTATAATGGTTACTTACTTGAAATAGTTGATGACTTTAATTATTTGGGTATTATTTTTACTTATACGGGGTCTTTTTGTCTAAACCAGCAGGCTATTTGTGGCAAAGCTCTTAAAGCGATGAATGTATTAATATCCAATATTAAAAAGTATGAGTTAAGCCCTAAATCATCGCTTCAATTGTTTGACGCATTTGTAGCCTCAATTCTAAATTATGGTTGCGAAGTTTGGGGTGTAACTAAATCTAAAGAAATAGAAAGAATCCACTTACGCTTTTGCAAACACATCCTGGGGGTAAAAACAACTACAAGTAATGCAGGTGTTTACGGAGAATTAGGACGATACCCATTTGGCAGATTTGTTAGGATTATTAACTATTGGCTGAAAATAATTAACACTGACAATATCATTTGAGGACTGTTTACGAACGCGCTCTTGCAGATAGTGAAAAGGGATTAAAAAACTGGGTGACAAATATTAAATATTTGTTGAACACACATGGTTTTATGTACATATGGAATGAACCGTTAAATATCAACAATCACGGTGCATTTTTGTCTTTGTTCAGACAACACTTGGTGGACGAATTTACTCAAAATTGGATGGCTGACCTTCACAGTAACAGAGTACTGATTTTATACAAAGAAGTTAAGTTACAGTTTGGTTACGCAAACTATCTTAATTTATTTAGTATAAGACGTCTTCGTATTGCATTTGCTAGGTTACGGTTGTCATCACATAGCTTAAGGATTGAAACCGGCAGATACGCAAGAACACGAGTAGAGAGACATGAACGTTTTTGTCAAATATGGAATTCTGGTGATATAGAAGACGAATTTCATTTTATCCTAATTTGTTCTGCATATAATGGCATAAGAGCCAAATTTATTCGCAGTTTTTATATACGTCATCCAAGTATGTTTAAATTTCTAGCACTGCTGTAGACAATAAATAAATTTGAACTTGTTAAGTTAAGTAAATTCATTGTGGAAGCGTTTGCTATTAGACGTGGCATTACTAATAATATAAACATATAATAAAATACCAATATATTCTATTTTTCTGGCGACTAGGAAATATTTTAATACTCATTAATGATTGAGTAACTCATAGTTTGAAGTTCATCCTCAGTATATTTAATACATCTAATAACATACAAAAATATAAAATCTGAATTAATATTATATATGTTATTTATATTCTGATAACTGGCATGTGAATATGTTTTATATATATATATATATATATATATATATATATATATATATATATATATATGTTTTTGTAACGAGAAACTGTAACAGTTTAAGTTAATAAAATATTCTTCTTCTTCTTCGTTATCAAATCATGTATTGAATCAAAACATAGCATACATATATTGAATCATATCATAACATACATATTTTGAATCATAACATAACATACATGTATTGAATCATAACATAACATGCGTGTATCAAATCATAACATAAAAGGCATGTATTGAATCATAACATAACATGCTTGTATTGAATCGTAACATAACATACATATATTGAATCGTAACATAACATGCATCAATTGAATCATAACATAACATACATATATTGAATCATAACATAACATACATATATTGAATCATATCATAACATACATATATTGAACCATAACATAACAAACATATATTGATCCTTAACATAACATACATATATTGAATCATAACATAACATACATATATTGAAACATAATATAACATTTATGTATTGAATCATAACATTACATAACAAGCATTTATTGAATAATAACATAATACGCACATATTAAATCATATTGAATCATAACATAAAATGCATATATTGTATCATAACATAACATGCATATATTAAATCATAAAATAATATGCATATATTGAATCATAACATCAAATACATGTTTTGAATCATAACATAACATGCAAATATTGAATCAAAATATAACATACATATATTGAATCATAACATAACATACATGTAGTGAATCATTACATAACATACATTTATTGAATTATAACATAACATGCGTGTTTTAAGTCATAACATAATTTACCTTTTTTGAATAATGACATACCGTGCATCAATATGTTTTGAATCAAAACATAGCATGCATGTATTGAATCATAACATAACATCCATTGATTGAATTATAACATACCATGCATATACATGTATTGAATCATAACATATCAAGCATGTATTGAATAATAACATGACATAACATGCGTGTATTAAATCATAAAATAACATGCATATATTGAGTCATAACATAACATGCATGTTTTGAATCATAACATAACATGCATGTATTGAATCACATCACATGCAAATATTGAATCATATCATAACATGCATATACTGAATCATAACATAACATGCATATATTGAATCATAACATGATAAACATATATTATATCATAACATAACATGCATGTATTGAATCATAACATGCCATACATATATTGAATCATAACATAACATGCATATATTGAATCATTACATAAACATGCATGTATTGAATCACAACATAAACATGCATGTATTTAATCATAACATAACATAACAGGCATATATTGAATCAAAACATAATATGCACATATAAAATCATATTGAATCATAACATAACATGCAAATATTGAATCATAACAGTACATGCATATATTATATCATAAAATAACATGCATACATTGAATCATAACATAACATACATATATTGAATCATAACATAACATGCAAAAATTGAATCATAGCATGACATACATATATTGAATCATAACATAACATGCATGTATTGAATCATAACATGACATGCACATATTGAATCATACATAACTTGACATACATATATTGAATCATAACATAACATGCCAATATTGAATCATACATAACATGACATACATATATTGAATCATAACATCACATGCATGTATTGAATCATAACATAACATCAATATATTGAATCATAATATAACATGCATATATTGAATCATAATATAACATACAAATATTGAATCACAACATAACATGCATATATTGAATCACAACATAACATGCATATATTGAATCATAACATAACATTCATCTAGCGAATCATAACATAACATGCATGTATTGAATCATAACATGACATGCACATATTGAATCATACATTACATGACATACATATATTAAATCATAACATAACATGCTAATATTGAATCATACATAACATGACATACATATATTGAATCATAACATCACATGCATGTATTGAATCATAACATAACATCAATATATTGAATCATAATATAACATGCATATATTGAATCATAATATAACATACAAATATTGAATCATAACATAACATGCATCTATTGAATCACAACATAACATGCATTTATTGAATCATAACATAACATTCATCTAGCGAATCATAACATATCATGCATGTATTGAATCATAACATAACATCCATTGATTGAATTATAACATACCATGCATATACATGTATTGAATCATAACATATCACGCATGTATTGAATAATAACATGACATAACATGCGTGTATTAAATCATAAAATAACATGCATATATTGAGTCATAACATAACATGCATGTTTTGAATCATAACATAACATGCATATATTGAATCACATCACATGCAAACATTGAATCATATCATAACATGCATATACTGAATCATAACATAACATGCATATATTGAATCATAACATGATAAACATATATTATATCATAACATAACATGCATGTATTGAATCATAACATGCCATACATATATTGAATCATAACATAACATGCATATATTGAATCATTACATAAACATGCATGTATTGAATCACAACATAAACATGCATGTATTTAATCATAACATAACATAACAGGCATATATTGAATCAAAACATAATATGCACATATAAAATCATATTGAATCATAACATAACATGCAAATATTGAATCATAACAGTACATGCATATATTAAATCATAAAATAACATGCATACATTGAATCATAACATAACATACATATATTGAATCATAACATAACATGCAAAAATTGAATCATAGCATGACATACATATATTGAATCATAACATAACATGCATGTATTGAATCATAACATGACATGCACATATTGAATCATACATAACATGACATACATATATTGAATCATAACATAACATGCTAATTTTGAATCATACATAACATGACATACAGATATTGAATCATAACATCACATGCATGTATTGAATCATAACATAACATCAATATATTGAATCAAAATATAACATGCATATATTGAATCATAATATAACATACAAATATTGAATCATAACATAACATGCATATATTGAATCACAACATAACACGCATATATTGAATCATAACATAACATTCATCTAGCGAATCATAACATATCATGCATGTATTGAATCATAACATAACATACATATATTGAATCATAACATAACATACATGTATTGAATCATAACATGATATGCTTGTATTGAATCATAACATATTAAGCATGTATTGAATAATAACATAACATCAATATATTGAATCATAATATAACATGCATATATTGAATCATAATATAACATACAAATATTGAATCATAACATAACATGCATATATTGAATCACAACATAACATGCATATATTGAATCATAACATAACATTCATCTAGCGAATCATAACATATCATGCATGTATTGAATCATAACATAACATCCATTGATTGAATAATAACATACCATGCATATACATGTATTGAATCATAACATATCAAGCATGTATTGAATAATAACATGACATAACATGCGTGTATTAAATCATAAAATAACATGCATATATTGAGTCATAACATAACATGCATGTTTTGAATCATAACAAAACATGCATATATTGAATCACATCACATGCAAATATTGAATCATAACATAACATGCATATATTGAATCACATCACATGCAAATATTGAATCATATCATAACATGCATATACTGAATCATAACATAACATGCATATATTGAATCATAACATGATAAACATATATTATATCATAACATAACATGCATGTATTGAATCATAACATGCCATACATATATTGAATCATAACATAACATGCATATATTGAATCATTACATAAACATGCATGTATTGAATCACAACATAAACATGCATGTATTTAATCATAACATAACATAACAGGCATATATTGAATCAAAACATAATATGCACATATAAAATCATATTGAATCATAACATACATGCAAATATTGAATCATAACAGTACATGCATATATTAAATCATAAAATAACATGCATACATTGAATCATAACATAACATACATATATTGAATCATAACATAACATGCAAAAATTGAATCATAACATGACATACATATATTGAATCATAACATAACATGCATGTATTGAATCATAACATGACATGCACATATTGAATCATACATAACATGACATACATATATTGAATCATAACATAACATGCTAATTTTGAATCATACATAACATGACATACAGATATTGAATCATAACATCACATGCATGTATTGAATCATAACATAACATCAATATATTGAATCAAAATATAACATGCATATATTGAATCATAATATAACATACAAATATTGAATCATAACATAACATGCATATATTGAATCACAACATAACACGCATATATTGAATCATAACATAACATTCATCTAACGAATCATAACATATCATGCATGTATTGAATCATAACATAACATACATATATTGAATCATAACATAACATACATGTATTGAATCATAACATGATATGCTTGTATTGAATCATAACATATTAAGCATGTATTGAATAATAACATAACATGGAAATATTGAATCACAACATGACATGCATGTATTGAATCATAACATAACAATCAAATATTGAATCATAACATGACATACATATATTGAATAATATATTAACATGCATATATTGAATCATAACATGACAAACATATATTGAATCATAACATAACATGCATGTATTGAATCATAACATAACATAAATATATTGAATCATAACATAACATGCATATATTGAATCATAAAATAACATACAAATATGGAATCATGACATAACATGCATGTATTGAATCACAACATTGCATGCATATATTGAATCATAGCATAACATGCATCTAGCGAATCATAACATATCATGCATATATTGAATCATAACATAACATACATATATTGAATCACAACATAACATACATGAATTGAATCATAACATGACATGCATGTATTGAATCATAACATATTATGCATGTATTGAATAATAACATAACATGGAAATATTGAATCATAACATGAAATGCATTTATTGAATCATAACATGACAAACATATATTGAATCATAACATAACATGCATGTATTGAATCACAATATAAACATGCATGTATTGAATCACAACATAAACATGCATGTATTTAATCATAACATAACATAACATGCATATATTGAATCATAACATAATATGCACATATTAAATCATATTGAATCATAACATAACATGCATATATTGAATCAAAACATAACATGCATATATTAAATCATTAAATAACATGCATATATTGAATCATAACATAACATACATGTATTGAATCATAACATAACATATATTTATTGAATTATAACATGACATGCATTTATTGAATCATAACATAACATGCATGTATTGAATCATAACATAACATAACATGCATTTATTGAATCACAACATAAAATGCAGGTATTGAATCATAACATAACATGCATATATTGAATCATAACATAATATGCACATGTTAAATCATATTGAATCATAACATAAAATGCATATATTGAATCATAACATAACATGCATATATTAAATCATATTGAATCATAACATAACATGCATATATTGAATCATAACATAACATGCATATATTAAATCATAAAATAACACACAAATATTGAATAATAACATAACATGCATATATTGAATCATAACATCAAATATATGTATTGAATCATAACATGACATGCATATATTGAATCATAACATAACAAACATGTATTGAATCATAACAAAACATACATGTATTGAATCATAACATTACATACATTTATTGAATAATAACGTAACATGCGTGTATTAAGTCATAACATAACGTACATTTATTGAATTATAACATACCATGCATAAACATATATTGAATCAAAATATAACATGCATATATTGAATCATAACATAACATGCGTGTATTGAATTATAACATAACATACATGTATTGAATCATAACATAACATACATTTATTGAATTATAACATAACGTGCGTGTATTGAATCATAACATAACATGCGTGTATTGAAATATAACATAACATGCGTGTATTGAATCATAACATTAACATGCGTGTATTCAATCATAACTTAACATGCGTGTATTGAATCATACAATTACATGCTTATACTGAGTCATAACATAATATGCAGATATTAAATCATATTGAATCATAACATAACATGCATCAATTGAATCATAACATAATATGCACATATTAAATCATATTGAATCATAATATAACATGCATATATTGAATCATAACATAACATGCATATATCAAATCATAAAATAACATACAAATATTGAATCATAACATAATATGCATATATTAAATCATATTGAATCATAACATTACATGCATAAATTGAATCATAACATAATATGTACATATTAAATCATATTGAATCATAACATAACATGCATATATTGAATCATAACATAACATGCATATATCAAATCATAACATAACATACATATATTGAATCATAACATGACATACAAATATATATATATATATATATATATATATATATATATATATATACTTTCATGTCGTTTCGTCTTTCAATCTCTGTGAACTCTTCCTGACGTCATTGTATATCAGGGCCTGGCCGATGGTAATCATGACGAAGATAGCAAAGTTGAAACCTATGAATATGTCACAGAGTATTGCCAACCACGAGGTGATCAAGATTCAACTGGAGTGCCAGACAAACACCGGTGTAAAAACTTATCTTCAAATACCAAGTGAACGTGACAGGTGCAATGGCAAGGATCAACGCTGTAGCCCAACTGAGAAGCGATAATATGACTGCCTGACGATGACCTATATGGACCTGACCAAATGGATACTTGATAGTTATAATTCTGTCCATAGGCTGATGAAAATAACACCAGACTCCGATGACATCGTCGATACAAAGCCCGCCATAGTACACCACAAACTTCCAATTTTCGTCCTCTTAACTGTACCTGGACGATGTAAGACAGTTTTTATAGTTTTATAAAACATAAAACCCATACGTTTGGAAACAACTACATCATCTACGGATATGAATGGATATGCTGACAGTCTTGTCATTAACCACATTCATAGAGTGATACTATAAGAATCTTACGAGGCTTTGTTGGTTCGATTAGAATATTCCGTCCCGATGGATAACTGTTTTAAGCGGGAACGAGGTTCTGCCGAAAAAAGTTATTCCAATGGACGGAATGTTTTAATCGATCCGTAAAAGCCATGAATTTATCTCTTTCTTGCATACCAAACAGACAGAATAATTATTTTAACTTAATTTACATTGTATTATAACAACGATTGCTTTTAAGATTTTAAATTGTCTGTTTGACATGTATTTAATAACGTTACGTCACAGATAGTTCCAACGTTACAGCGCGGTAATTTTATTAGATACTAGTATCCCTATCCGGTATGCAAGAAATTGTGTCATAATAAAACAAGAACCCATAATAATTGCATACATTCAAAGAAATTTGCAAAGTAAATGTATATCTGATAAACGCGGATCACGTGACATTTGAACCATGTACGCTCAAAGCATGAACGATTATATACCATTAGACTGGCAAGTGCGAGTCGTTAAAATAAAGTGACCTTCACCCCAGCTATTTATTTTGTAGCACATTCTATTGATAACGATATGTAAATGTATTGGAGTATAGTGATCAAAGAATAAAGTTACCGGTATTTTGGATTAAAAGATATAAGCATTAACATGTTTCTTTTAAAGTAAATATTATATTATTTGTAAAATAAAGTTCGAATAAAAACTAGTATGATATACTTACCTTTCTCTAAACGTCATATCCGCTACCGCTATCGTTATCAGAAAAATCCCATTAAAAAGGTCGGCCACTGCAAGGTTGGTGACGAAGAAACAGTATGGTTTTACAAGCTTTTCCCTGCCGTACAACAACCTATATCCGATACATAAAGCGTTTCCAACTAAGGCAGCTATCCCTGTTACCCAACGGAGGGTTCTCAATCTCACGTTTCACATCAAATCTGCACAAGAAGAAAACTCATCTGGGCGAAGCAAACAGTTTTCTTCTTTGACATAAGAAGGTTTGATACCAAAAAATTTTAAGGCTGGCGACTTAATTTTCTTCACTGGTTTTATGTCAAGAAATAAACCCCTATTTTGCAAAGGTATATCACTGAATTCTAGATCTATGTTTTCAATATCGAGGTCTTCAGCCAAATCATCAACTTGTCGGACCGACGTATGTGAAATAGTAATTTGTTTAAGATTTAGACCAGTAAAGATGTTTTCCGGTAAAGTATCTATTTGAGTGTCACTAAACATAATATATCTCAACTTCGCAAGTCCAGAAAAGGCATTGGTTTCCAGTGAGATGATTCTCGTTTTGCCGATTAAAGTCAATATTTCCAACGACATTAAATCACTGAAAACATACGCTATTATCGCAGATATACTACTGTAGCTAAGATCCAATACTTTTAGATTTCTCATTTTTGTAAACGTTTCCCTTACAAGTTCTGTTATCTCGCACCTGGATAGATCCAAACGCACTAAAGTGGGGAATACAAGCGATTTATTATGTATATCTTTAAACACCCCAGGGATGTTAGCCAGCTTCAGAATACGCATTGTTCGTGGCACTGTATTGAGGTCGGTATCATGAAAGTCCTTGCCCACACAATCAACATTTGTTTAAATACAGGAATATTTGGCTGGACATCGTAAGTTACATGTGTGTTCGTCATCACCAAGAGGACACTGTGCTTCTCCGTCGCAAACATGATCAACTGGAATGCATTGCTTAGATTTTTGAACAATTAGACAAAAGTGTCGATGGCAATTACTGTTATCATAGCAGTATTGTACAGGTGCGTAAATGATTCATAGTGGTTATAAATAAGTATAATTAGCATTTTAATACTTAAGTTTTGCCAACAACTTCTCCTGAAGCAGTCAACTCAGTTGATGGTGCCAAACGAAAGGGGTTGATTATAATGCGAGGTTGTCAAATTGTGTCATTAAACCCTTTTTCAGCAAGAATTAAGAAAACAATGGCATTGAAATGAAATGTTCGCCACCCATTTACTTCTTCAACTTTCTTCATACAATTTATATTCTCTTTTGTATAAACAATATATTTAGTTAACAATTTCAACATTTTTCGTTTTCAACTCGTAATAGTTTCAAATCGAAAAAAAAATTGATAATAAGAAATGGCCAACATTTTCATTGCTTTTTATCATCTGTTTTTTGAACAGGCAACATACTCTGAGGTTATCAAAGTAAATGCTCGTTGAGAATAAAATTTTCTGGTTTAAAACCAATGGTGGCAAAAATAACGCTGGTAGAACTTATCCGATTTAGAAGGTTGTAAAAGTGAGTAGGAGGTGCTGAATTTGAATTTGAGGTTTTGCCATTGTCTTCAGTCTATTTATGTGTATATATTTGTGGGTATGGTACATATTTCATTGTTAATATACCGCCCACGATTATGACTAATGAACATTACGCTTGAGTGCACCGACAGCCGTTGGTATATGTATGCAAGATTGATTGCAACAGGCTGCGTTCAGAACTGCTAAACAGCAAACGCATTTACTACCTGGTTCTCTATGTGTTGTGCATATTGCAGGCTTATTTGAGATTGAGCCAGTGTCCAGGAAAATATGTTAACCGAACTAAACGGAGTCCAGGAGATTAACACACAATGCGCATTATCCTATATGAAGTCACCTGGATTGATTCAAATCTCCAAAGAGGAGGACACCATACATGCAACAATTTCAAGAACTCATTTTTAATAAGTATTAACTAATTTACTAAACAGCAAAATGGTCGATAAACGAAATCAAACTAAATTGAACAATATTTACCTCTTTGATATATAGGCCATGTTATTGTCCACGAAACGACCAGTGCCTTGAAAATGGAAATTGAGGGCGGCAGAGGAAACATTAAAAAAGTAAAAGATAAAAGCAAAAACTCATTTGTTATCAGCTGTAAATTTAATTTGTATCAAAATTGTTAAATTCAGATAAGAATCCCATGCGTTATAAAAGAAATTAATACTACAAGCACTATTCATAATAACTGCGGTGTTTATTGAATTGTCACAAGCCTGGGAATCTCTGCGATTGGACCACTAACATAACACTGTATAAATAATACCATTTTGTATATTAGATTAATTGTTAAATATATTTATGTAAATAAAGATCTAATATGAGATTAAAATGCAAACCTTTGACGAGCAATATCGAGCTCAATATCATCCATAGGTTTTCAGGTCATTTCTCTAAACAAAGAGAAAAAACTCGTCTTCTAAAATGCTTAAACAACCAATAGGGAGAACCTACGTCAAACACATCTGCTAAATAAAGTGCCCGTGTAACATTGAATTTCAACAGATTTTTAACATTGAAAACTGACCCCACCCCTGCCGTTATTTAATGACCCACCCTCGTTAAAATCTTATCATCAACAGTTGGACACTGACCGAATAGTCGGCCGGTCTCAACATTGAAAACTGCTATTATGAATTTGGATGTTCTCGTGGATATAAAGTGTGAATTATAACCGGATAATGTTGGTTTACGATGTATATAAAAATTGGCCGATATGCTATAGATACGTTGTTTCATTGGTGATAACACGTGTGGTATCGGAATAGTGTTTGTTGGAATTGCCTTTCATTAGTGTGGTTGTTGTTTCACAAGTTATGAATGCGATGAAGCATTCCTACTGTAATATTTCCATGTGTAGTTATTGTTATACGAAATAGTAATATAATGATGTAGTGAAAGAATTTAGAAACACGAACTGTGTTAGATAAGACTGCTTTATTCGACCTCGTGTGAGAGAGTGATAGATAAGAAATTGGGTTGCTAGGTATAGCAGGAAGTATTATAGAATAGCCACAAATACAATACGTCAATATGTTACACCTACATCAAATATCTCTTTGCGTTTCCGTCTCTCTCTCTCTCTCTCTCTCTCTCTCTCTCTCTCTCTTTGTTACCCGGGCATCGGCGTCACACGTTCGGTTAAAATTTTGCATTATGCAAATACCTCAGTAACTACCTACTGGATTGATTTGAAACTTCAAGTCTTCAAGGTACTCAAACAAGAAAATTAGTTAATTAGCAAATTATGGCCATTGTTCGACTTAGAAATGCTGGTTAAAGTTTTCCGTACATCTTGACATAACGCACATATCCCAGTAACCTCATATTCGATTGATTTGAAACTACACTAACGCCCTCGTGTTATCAAACATAGTCTCCCAGCTACTAATATGTCCCATACCTCTGATGGTGATTTTGACAACCATCTGCATTTGTATATTTTTCATATTTAACACTCATCTGACCCACGGAGAGGGCCGAATTGAATGTTGGAAGACCTTGTGGCCTAAACCAATTTCTATATTATAAATAGAAATAAAATATATTTAAACCACAAACAAACATCTTGATTAAATGTCTTTCCTCACTTTGTTTTGATCAGAATGATAAAATGTGACTCGGGTCAATTTTCAACGGGGTCAAAATTTAATGTTACAACGGAACGTTGCTTCTAAAGCTGGTTAAGGGATTTTTCGTTTCGATTGTTGGTACATGGGCAGATTTTATAGAGTTCTGGGTATTAGAGGAAGTAATTTCACCAATATATAAATCAGTGTTACCTACAAAATTCCAGATTATCTCAAACAGTTGCGCTTCATTTTAAATGTGAACCGTAAATGAAGCGCAATAGTTTGGATCTGGTCTTTAAGTCGCACTGTTCTATATATGGGTAAAATAGATTCCTCTATTAGAAAGTGATAAGTAGATTATGTTTTATATTTTAGAAAGTTAGCCACATTAATAAATATGCAATATATATTTTTATGTGTATTTAAAATGACTACTAAATATGATTTGCAAAACTTTGTTACCTGGACAAATTTCCGGGAAAAACGTGAAATCCAATTCCCCAAGCTCTGCCCATTTTCTCAGTCGAATCACTTTCAGAAATTCAGAAAATGCATTAATTTCGATCTTCTTATTTAATGTTCGATCCTCTTCAACTAGGTAGGTAGATATATTATTGATACGATTTGGATGTATTATAGGTGTATTCTTATTTAGAACATACTTCAATACTGATGCCGATTCAGGGTTGTCCTGAATAAAGATGTAGCCAGCATTTGTTTTGGAATGGTGAAGACTAAAGCTATGTGCTGAAAAGCTGTTGGTAAAGTTCCAGAATTCCGTGGTGTACTCCTATAAGGTTGCTAAGGATTGTTTATTAACAGTGTTAATGTAACGCTGTTTGACGCTAATCTTGGTATGCAAGGTGTACATGCATTCATCGGGGATGGTCTTATTGTCTATGTTGTTGTTGCTAAACGTTGAACTCCACGGTGCAGAGTAAGCAACCGATATACTAGAATTCTTAAAAGGCAAGTATGCAAATTTTCTCAACAAGCTGGTCACATAGTTGGAAATTTGTCCATTAAATGTATCAAGATAAACAAAGGCGACTACCTTTGGGGTACGCGCCTTTGTACACCCTTCATAAATAAAGAAATGCATATACATAAGATTCCGTTGTTATACAAGTCATAAAACAATTTCGTAAAATAAAACAAATTGACAATTAAATCCAAAACTTATTCATTGTACTATGTTTCAAATGTTTCATATAATTGTTTTAAATTAGTCAATTAAATTTTATTTTCAGTTTTTTATGTCAGCGGGTACCAGAGAAAAACATTTTGCAAAGAGAATCGGAGGAGAGGCAGTGTATAAACAATAATTGGTTTGAAGAATCGCGGAGGGAGTTGGTACGAAGAACAGAAGTGACTGGGCAGGACGGATACAGCAATTTCCACCAAAAATTCTTAACTGATCCGACATATGGATACATAAACAATATATATTTTCCTCTGTTTTCATACTTTCATCCATCAGACGAAACGTGGGATTGACAAAAAAAAGTTAGATTGCAAACGCGCAATTAGCAATTTGGAACAAATATAGTCTTCCTCCATGTCGCATTCACTAACATCATGGTATGGTACTGAGGGATAGTGTATTTACGCTCAGAAACGAAAAAGAAGAAGTAATTACGTAATGTTTCAATATTCTCTAATTTCACATGAGGTGGTGAAGTAGATAAAACGAAGATAGGTACAGATGAAATCTTGACAATGAAAGCTGGAACTACGCATACTGATGACGTCATAAATATCACGTCATGTATATGTACGAGGGTTATTCGATTAGTTCGTGGACCTTTTTTAATAGAGAGAGACTTTCGGAATGAAAATAAAACAATTATATATCTCGTGAAAGTGTATTCAATTCTCTTTTAAATACAGAAAGCTATAGTTTGAAACATAAAACAATTAAAATTCTGCATTAAATCGTCTGCAGTCAGTAACGGCTACCCGGGGCACGGCAGAGATCATAACGACGTCATGTACAACGTTACGCATTTTATACAAAGAAAATGCCTCTCATGCATTCTCGAGGAATGCCCAATTTATCCGTATGCATTTTTTTATGACGTGTAGCCAATTTGTTTAATGTATCTGCATACCATGACTGGTCAAATGATGAGACAATACGCTGGGTATCTACATTAAGTTCATCCATGTGTTCAAACTTTCTACCTCTAAGATTCTTTTTAATCTCGGAGAATAATCTAAAGTCCACCTGGGCTATATGGCGGATGATTTAGTAGTTCAAACCCAAGTAGGTCAAATTCTAGAAGGGTAGATCTTGACTTGTGTGATGGGGCGTTGTCTTGATGAAAGATAACACGATCTAAAGACAGCTCCGATCCTTTCTTTCGTAGCGCCTGAACCTCAGAACCTATAAAAATAATAATTATGAAAATATTTATTTCATTTAATTAATCCTAAAATTATTTTAATATTGTGTTTTTTTATTTCTATATTAATTAAATCACTTACTATTTTTGTTGATAATATTATTTTCTTTTTCAATTATTACCTTTAAATAGTAATCTACATTTTACAGTCTGGCCATCTAATGTTGAAGGATCAACCCTGCCCTATCCATAAAAACACAATTATGTGTTTTCCGACAAATTTGTTGACATTAGCCATTTTGGTGGTGGTGTTCCCGGTGTTGTCCATACGGATGATTGCGCTTTTGTCTCCTGATGGAAATACCAAAGCCAGGTATCGTCCGAAGTAATTATCCGATCTAATAAGCTCTCACCTTCTGACTCATACCGTTCAACAAACTCACGAGAAGCACTGATTCATTTTTCCAGTTCGTCCGGTTTTAGTAGCCTCTGGACCCAGCGAGCGCTCACTTTGTTCATGCTCAAATCTTCTTTAAAAAGACTTCGCATTGTTGAAACAGAAACATCAAACTCCGCCGAAAGATCTCTTACAGTTAATCATCTGTCTTGATAGATAGCATATCTAACCCTTTGTGGTAGCGAATCTCTGACTGATACGGATCTACCATATCTAGAGTCATCTTCAATAGAATCCCGTCCGTTTCGAAATCGATTATGCCATTTAAACACTAACGAACGACTGCATATATGGTTCATTCCTATTTCAATCATTTGTATTATCTGGGTAAGTGTTTTACCAATTCCAACACAAAACTTGATGACCGCTCTTTCGACGTCGCCAGTTGATGTCATTTTCATTAATTTTCAATAGCAACACTTCTAAACTTCCTGTTGTAACTTCGCAGTGGTAATTGTTTTTCAGTTTAAATTTAACGGAAATGATGTCATGACGTTGTTAATGCGGCAGACAAAATCGCGTAAAATATAAATGATCTTCAGTTTATATAATTCATTTTAAACGATGTCTTTTGTTCAGATTTTTAACATAAACTTGACG
The DNA here is from genome assembly GCA_029582155.1 of Panopea generosa. Taxonomy (NCBI): domain Eukaryota; kingdom Metazoa; phylum Mollusca; class Bivalvia; order Adapedonta; family Hiatellidae; genus Panopea; species Panopea generosa. The sequence goes on along the minus strand of CM055899.1, from coordinate 60,199,410 downwards.
TGCTCCGGGTAGCGATACATGCATTGCCATGGAAACGAATGCTGCATCTGTGGCGTGTGAAATTATTATTTTTATTTCATTTTGAGATCTGATATATCGAGGGCTTGGCGCAAGACTATTCTAACTGACATTTCAGAATTTTTACAGGAGGTGGAAAACACCCTTTTTTTAGTTTCTATATTGGCTTTATAATATTGTCTTTTCGTATACACATCTTAAAACAACATATAAATAAACAACAATATTAGTATTAATTTTGATTTTATAACACATTTTTTAAGTTGGAATAGTTTTACAAGAGAAATGTATCATATTCTACAACTTTTGTTATGCAAGACTATTTTAACTTAAGTTTTTTTTCTTAATCCAATAATTTCTTGATGCAAAAGTATTATAACTTAAGTTAGAATACTTGTAAAATGAATATTAAGACATATATATAAATGTTTACGTACTTTTTATAATTAAAAAAAAACATTACCTTAATCAGATATTATCATATTTTTATCCAAATTGACACTTGTGGAGCATTTTGAGTTAAAAGGGGTGCATTAAATTGCAAATAAACTGCTGGATATCCATTTATCTAAGTTATGTTTGGTTCTAAACAGGAATTAAGATCGGGGCTGATTTACCTTATTAAGCAGGTCAGAATTCAGCTACTTCCCAATTTAAACATTTTTTCCAAAATGAAAAAAAAAATGATTTTTTTTTCTTACATTAGGAGATGATGAAAAATTCTCAGGATATGAAATACAATTATCCAGTTTGCTAAGACTTTTAAAAAAATCCCAATTTCCACGACAATTACCTGTTATTTCCCTGAAGGCTTCTCAATATCCAGGGATAAAACCTCTGAAGATGAGCAGGCTTTTAATAATATCATATTTTTCTATTCTGGCACCACTTACTCTTCCAAGACCATGTACCATGTGACTATATCGTCAACACTTTATGGTCATAAATAAGCATACTGCCACGATCTATCCAACCATCCCAACCTACAGTTTCATCACAACAGCATCGCCAATTATGATACAACCACCATCTACCCTACGTTTACCACCGACTACCATCACCACCTATCACACTACCACCACCTACGCTGCCATCCCTACTTATGTACCATCACTACTAATGTACCATCACCTCCCACAATACTGTCACCACCTATTCTACTGTTAGCACTGGCATCAGCACATACCATGTCATCACTTTCTACTCTGCCAGTTAATATACTGTCACTACCTACGAAACTGTCACTACCTACCCTACCATTACCATCTACAGTTCCATCATCACCACCCATGATGTGATTATTAACTATAGCTACAAAACTGCCACCATTTACCCTACCCCACCATTTACCCTACCATCACTTCTTACCAAGCAATCAGAATACTATCACATATCATACTGCCACTATCCACATCTACAGTACATGATCACCATTTATAATGTGATTACCACCACTTGTATTATCTTCACATACAATGTTATTACCGCCTAGCCAGTCTTTCCCACCATCTACCACACCTACATTCAGTCTTAACAGCGTTTTTTTCAATCTTCGTCTACTTGTTTAAAACTGTTCTTTTGTAATAACAAGAATTATTTTTATACCCTTTTGAATCTTATTTTCTCAATGTGGATACATAAATATCATCATCAGATACAGAAAAATATAGACAAAAGCTATAAAACTTCGCATAATTAATGACAGTTATATCTAAACTATCTAAACCGTGTGTAACAACTCCCAAATTATGTACAAATAAAAGAAATAATGACAATAACATCACAAAATGAAATAATGATGTCATCAATTTAAATGATAATAGTTATGTTCTTCAAATATAGAATTTTCAAATGTAATTAGTGTGCATAATAATTCCTATTTCAGTAAGAATAGTCTTGCACTGATAAAATTACTTCTAAAATAAATTGCAAGACTATTCTAACTCAAGAATACTTTTTAAATATTTGAATAACTGAAAAAATATTTGAATATAACTATAATATTTTTACAGATTGTATATTTAAAGAATTGTAACCAAAAATATAAAAAATACAAGTCAAGTTAGAATAGTCTTGCGCCAAGCCCTCGATATATCATATACTATCGTACGGAAATTACAGCAAAGTCAATGAATTTATCGAACAACCTTCGTATACATAAATTATAATACATGTATATCATATACAATTTTAGCATACTGAACATTTTATATACCATACCATACTAATACATTTGAAGTGATATACTTCATAAACTTATTTATATATTTATTCATATATATCTATATATCTTACAACACAGTGCCTCATCTTCACCCTTCTCACAATGTGGTTCCCCATCGCACACCAATAATGACGGTATTGCAATAACTCTCGTGACATTTAACATAATCTGATGGATTACCGAAAATGTTCTGAAATGGCGAAAAAAAATAAGATAGTCAACAATGATTTATTACTCTAACCCAAAACGTTATATTTATTTACATTTACTATGTGTTATTTCCTATGCAAATACACTTGAAAACTTAGATTATGTTATACTGCATGCAACTACACTTGAAAGTTTAAAATGTGTTATCTTCCGTGCAACTGCTGTTGAAAGGTTAGAATACAAAGTCTTCTTTTTAACCGAATTTTTAGATTGTGTGGTCTTCTATTCATGTTTATATATAAAAGTTTTTATCTAACAAGACATGTCATCTGAGTGACAGAAGCGTGCAAAGTTTTAAATTTAGTCGTAGACTACATTATATTAATATGAGCACCTGTCCGTTAAATGAATTGTATTCGCAAACTACACACAAAGTTGCAAATGGAGAATTTCTCTATATAATATGCACATAAAATAGTATTATTAACCGATTCATTGTCATAATTATCCTAGGAGTTATTAAATAAACATTAATCAACATCTTGACAATAGTTTATCACGTGACGCGAAAAAGTATTGTCAATATTTACATTTATCTCCGTAAACATTCCTAACATAACTTCACATTTCGAAAATATCAGTGCACACAAATGACGGTCGAAATAAAACAATACTACATATGCACGGGCAATTATCACAAACAGTAACTGAAGAATTGACTTGTAATATTATCTATTAGGTATAGGTTCTGTGCGAAGACGAATGCCATGTCAATAATTAAATGAAAACAAAGATCGAACTAGGTTTTGACACGGTGGTATTTCTTGCGGGTATGAGCGAAAAAAAGTTTACATCAGTCGTACACTATGCCTTTGTACACACTTATTTACACCGTCGCGGTTTACGATAGTTGATTGGAATAAAGAAGGCACCTTTTCAAAATGGAAAGATAAACAATTTATTTTCTGAAAACCGATACACATATAAGTATATATATTGCACTCATAAATATGTAAGTTTTATGCGCATCTTTGTATTTGTAATGGTTACTTGTGAGAGTTAGCTCTCAATATACGCCCTTTAAGAAGCATTAACCATGTGCAAGCTAGGTGGTAGTGAAGCCAGTTTGTTGTCCAGCGATCGCGGGTAAGATCCCACATATATCCACAGGCAAAATTGGTTCAAGACCAGGAAACGGACCGAAGAGTGATTTATATAATCTCTTATCTTGTTCACACTTTGTTAGACCTTCTAAAAACTACAGATGAATGTCTGTAGTTTTCTATCAAACTATACTTTGCGTGTTGATATATATGTTTTATTTACAACAACACATGGCTTGTTGATATCTTTGTTAGTGTATACAACCAAACATGTATGTTGGTGTAAAGAACCACACATGTCTTGTTGATATGTATGTTGGTGTCTAAAACCACATGTGACTTGTTGATATGTATGTTTGTGTATACAACCACACAGGACTTGTTGATATGTATGTTTGTGTATACAATCACACATGATTTGTTGTTATTTATGTTAGTGTATACAACCACAAATGACTTGTTGATTTGTATGTTTAAGTAAACAACGACATGACTTATTGATATGTATGTTTGTATATACAACCAAAGATGACTTGTTGATATGTATGTTAGTATATACAACCACACATAACTTGTTGACACATATTTTAGTATATTCAACCACACATGACCTGTTGATATGTATGTATGTATATACAACCACAAATGACTTGTTGGTATGTACTGTAGTGTATACAACTACACATGACTTGTTGATATGTATGTTACTGTATAAAACCACACATGACTTGTTGCCATTTATATTAATGTATACAACCACAAATGACTTAAATATAAGTAAGTTTATGTATTAAACAACATGACTTGTTGATATGTATGTTTTTATATTCAACCACAAACGACTTGTTGATATAGTTGTTAGTATATTCAAGCACATATGATTTGATGATATGTATGTTTGTATATAGAACTACAAATGACTTGTTGATATGAATGTAAGTGGATAAAACCACACATAGCTAGTTGATATATAAGTTAATATACACAACCACCCATGACTTGTCGATATGTATGTTAGTGTTAACAACCACATGACTTGTTGATATGTATGTTAGTGTGTACAACATCACATGACTTATTGATATGTTTGTTAGCGTATACAACCACACATGGCTTGTTGCTATATATGTAGGTTTCTAGAGGCACATAGAACTTATTGACATGTATATTAGTGTATACAACCACACATGATTTGATGATATGTATGTTAGTGGATACAACCAAACATGACTTGTTGATATGTATGTTAGTGGATACAACCACACATGAATTGTTGATTTGTATGATAGTGTTTACAACCACACATGACTGGTTGATATGTATGTTAGTATATACAATCACACATGACATATTGATATGTTTGCTAGTGTATTCAACCACACATGATTTGTTGATATGTATGTTACCACACACGGCTTGTTGGTATGTATGTTTGTATATACAACCACGCATGAATTGTTGATATATATGTAATGGTATACAACAACATATGAATTGATGATATGTATGTTAGTATATACAACCACACATGAAATGTTGACATTTATGTTAGTATATACAACCACACATGAAATGTTGACATGTATGTTAGTGTATACAACCACACATGACTTGTTGATATGTATGTTAGTGTATTGAACTACACATGATTTGTGGATATGTATATTCGTGTATAAAACCACACATGACTTGTTGATATCATGTATGTTAGTGTATACTACCACACATGACTTGTTGATATGTATGTTAGTGTATAAAACCACACATGAATTGTTGGTATGTATTTTTGTATATACAACCACAAATGACTTGTTGATATGTATGTTAGTGTACAAAAAAACACATAAGGCTTGTTGGTATGTATGTTAGTGTATACAACCATACACGGCTTGTTGATATCTTTGTTAGTGTATACAACCAAACATGTATGTTGGTGTAAAGAACCACACATGTCTTGTTGATATGTATGTTGGTGTCTAAAACCACATGTGACTTGTTGATATGTATGTTTGTGTATACAACCACACAGGGCTTGTTGATATGTATGTTTGTGTATACAATCACACATGATTTGTTGTTATTTATGTTAGTGTATACAACCACAAATGACTTGTTAATTTGTATGTTTGTGTAAACAACGACATGACTTATTGATATGTATGTTTGTATATACAACCAAAGATGACTTGTTGATATGTATGTTAGTATATACAACCACACATGACTTGTTGACACATATTTTAGTATATTCAACCACACATGACCTGTTGATATGTATGTTTGTATATACAACCACAAATGACTTGTTGGTATGTACCGTAGTGTATACAACTACACATGACTTGTTGATATGTATGTTACTGTATAAAACCACACATGACTTGTTGCCATTTATATTAGTGTATACAACCACAAATGACTTGAATATAAGTAAGTTTATGTATTAAACAACATGACTTGTTGATATGTATGTTTTTATATTCAACCACAAACGACTTGTTGATATAGTTGTTAGTATATTCAAGCACATATGACTTGTTGATATGTATGTTTGTATATAGAACTACAAATGACTTGTTGATATGAATGTAAGTGGATAAAACCACACATAGCTAGTTGATATATAAGTTAATATACACAACCACCCATGACTTGTCGATATGTATGTTAGTGTTAACAACCACATGACTTGTTGATATGTATGTTAGTGTGTACAACATCACATGACTTATTGATATGTTTGTTAGCGTATACAACCACACATGACTTGTTGCTATATATGTAGGTTTCTAGAGGCACATAGAACTTATTGACATGTATATTAGTGTATACAACCACACATGATTTGATGATATGTATGTTAGTGGATACAACCACACATGACTTGTTGATATGTATGTTAGTGGATACAACCACACATGAATTGTTGATTTGTATGATAGTGTTTACAACCACACATGACTGGTTGATATGTATGCTAGTATATACAATCACACATGACTTGTTGATATGTTTGCTAGTGTATTCAACCACACATAATTTGTCGATATGTATGTTACCACACACGGCTTGTTGGTATGTATGTTTGTATATACAACCACACATGAATTGTTGATATATATGTAATGGTATACAACAACATATGAATTGATGATATGTATGTTAGTATATACAACCACACATGAAATGTTGACATTTATGTTAGTATATACAACCACACATGAAATGTTGACATGTATGTTAGTGTATACAACCACACATGACTTGTTGATATGTATGTTAGTGTATTGAACCACACATGATTTGTGGATATGTATATTCGTGTATAAAACCACACATGACTTGTTAATATCATGTATGTTAGTGTATACTACCACACATGACTTGTTGATATGTATGTTAGTGTATAAAACCACACATGAATTGTTGGTATGTATTTTTGTATATACAACCACAAATGACTTGTTGATATGTATGTTAGTGTACAAAAAAACCACATAAGGCTTGTTGGTATGTATGTTAGTGTATACAACCATACACGGCTTGTTGGTATGTATGTTAGTATATACAACCACACATTACTTGTTGATATTTATGTTAGTGTATTGAACCACACATGATTTGTGGATATGTATTTTAGTGTTTAAAACCACACAAGGCTTGTATGTATGTAAGATAGTGTAAACAACCACTCATGACGTGTTGATATGGATGTTAGTATATACAACCACCCATGACTTGTTGGTATGTATGTTACTGTATACAACAACACATGGCTTGTTGATATATATGTTAGTGTAAACAATCACAAAAGACGTGTTGATATGTATGTTAGTGTGTACAACCACAAATGACTTGTTAATATATATGTTAGTATATAAAACCACGCATGACTTGTTGATATATATGTTTGTATATACAACCACAAATGACTTGTTGATATGTATGTCTGTGTATACAATCACACATGATTTGTTATTTAAGTTAGTGTATACAACCACAAATGACTTATTGATATGTAAGAGACTTGAGCTCAGGGGAATCGCGTCACACATAACAAACCGCAGTGGTGTTTCTGACAGTAGTTAATTACAACAAAATTACATAAAGCAGCCATGAAAAGAAAGAAAACAATACAAGAGAAATGAAAGGAAATAAAAAAAAAATAGTTTCTCATGATAAAATAAAATTACTTTTTATCGTTTTGTGCGTGTCTGTATACTATAATTAATGCTTGATTTCTGGTGATGGGTGGGGTAATTTGTAAACTTAAGAAGTTAAGTATTAATTTTTTTATCAATATCCCTAATATCATATACAAATAGGGATTGGTTATATTTTATTTGTTAAATAGTTCATTCGACATGACGGATTTTATTAAAAATTCTGTCTTTTTATAGATGTATTATCTACCAAATTTCGAACCCAACCGACGACATGCATGTTGCACAATTTTAATGGGCCTTTTTTGTTTAAAACGTTGGTAAATGATTTTTATAAAACATTATTACAATAACATTTCAGTATAACCTAAATGTAGTTTTTTGCAAAAAAAATTATGATTTTCTTTTATTTAAGAGAGCTTTGAATGGATTACAGACGTTTCGTACCACCAAATTGAGGTTTCGTTCCACACATAGGTTAATGCATAAACTTTACAGTGTTTCACACTATAATTAGGTATCACAATCATAAACTTACGGTTGTTGGGGTCACATATGTAACTAAAGCACACATGTAACTAAAAGGACACATATGTAACTAAAAGGGCACATTTGTAACTATTTAGAAAAAAAACGACAGGGCACAAATGTAACAAATCGGACACAAATGTAACTAGAATCTTCTATGTAACTGAAATGGCCATAGATGTAGCTACCACGAAACATACTAGTTCTTTGACAAACAGCATGCATTTTACTGTGTGCACTGTTCTTTGCGATTGTACTATGTAGTTGTAATAGTCTCCAATATATGTTGTAATACTGATATTATTAATCTAGTGTAACTATGTATACTAACCAAAAGAGCTAACCCGACACTCATTATTTTTCGTAATTCACCGCGTTGTCTTAGGTTGTGATCCGGACTACATGCTGAACTTTCTTTAACATTAGTATGAAATATGTAGTTTAAGTGCATAGTAAGGCGTGTGCTAGAGGTAATAATTCAACCATGAAAATATTAAAAACGACCCTATTAAGGCTCAATATTACTTAAATATTCGCTTGTTGAAGCAAAATGCTTGACTTAAAGTGCACTTTGTATTTGCTGGCGTATTTGTCTCTTAGAAAACAACTTTAGCCCTTTATTTTTCGGCTAAAAGTACAATTAATCTCAACAATTTGATCGTAAATATTTTCGAATTGGACATTTTTTCTACATTCTAAAAGTGACGTCATGATGTCGCTATTTCTTAAAAATACATGTAATTCATATAATATTCCAGGTTTGTACATTATCTAACACAAATATGTTATAAAAACTACAGCACAAACAAATAAATTTAACATTAAGAAATAGACATTTTATAATTTTAAACACATTAAAGCTACTAACCCACACATAATCCATCAAACACCAATTTTTGGTATATTCATCTTTATGTCAAATAGTTATTAATACGTATTTTCATTACATTTTGCCGAACCCGTTTTTTTTCATCAACAAATGTGAAATAAAAATAATGGTCCTTGCTTTCTGAAAACTGATTTTCAATTAAAAAAAAATCTGTTCAACACGCACTATGCAAACATCGAAAGCACATGCAGTTTTTCATTATCTAATTGTGTGATGTTTGTGTCTGAAAAAAAAACTGCATATGATTGCTCTAAATATGAAATTTTATATCATTGTTAACATTCAATAAACCGTTGCAAAGCTTTACTAAAAGTGCAGGAAAATTGTGCAAAAACTAAAATATACCCATTCTTCTGGAAGCAAAAATCTTATCAATCATAAAGTTTCATACGAATGTATGAACCTGTCACTGTTTTTTTATCTTTAGACAAATTTTATATTTTAAACCATCAATTGAAATGTGTGGGTTAGTAGCTTTAATGTTAACATGAATCATAATATTTCGTACACATAAAAATGTTAGACTGTTACTTTCATCTCATGGTTTTCGATGTTTGTGCCATACACGCTGTATTTGGTACCAGCCATGTATGGTGAACATTTTCAAGAACAACCATGCATTCATCCATGTCTTAGTAATCAAAAGTTTCTTAATTTCGCATATTAAACTACTGCCTTTTCCCGACATATTCATAATTTTTCTTACACTAATTGGATATGTTGAAATGTCGTCATACAGTGAAGGATTCAAATATATCGCTGGTGGCTTTATTCTGCTCGCAACATTTTTGAAGAATTGGTTAACTTGCTGAAAGTTGTATCTGCTCATCGGATTCATTTCCAAGGCAATGCGAATAATAATAAGTAAAATGTCATTTGGCAGATATTGAATACCTTCAACATTGCATGGCATTGTAAGATTCTGCATTCTGCTCATCGAATCATTTTCTCCGTTACTAGTATTGTCTTCATATTGTTATTGACGAATATATGTGTTTCTGGAATATATGAGTCATGCATAATTTGGGGTGATCGTTCAATTACTTCAGTTAAATATTGTGTGTCAAACCTCTAGGAAACATAGTCTTCCCCTTCATTTTCAGGGTAGTGTCCGACCACAATTATGGGGATTTCCTCAGAAAAAAATTGATGCCCTTATGGAGTAATTAGGGTTGTACGGGCATTAAGTGTTGACACAACTAATATTGGAATATTAAACATTTCGAACATGGCTTGAAGAGTAAAGTGGTCACCATATACACCACTATTTGATATTTGAGCAATATAATTTTCCCTGCTATCTGTCGTATACTCCCACCAAGGAACTTTATGTTGATTTCTCAATTATCGACTTGTTCTTAAATAGTTGGTTGTATCATCACGTAGAGTCTCTGCTGACCTGTATACTCCAATTAGAAGTAATTGGTGGGCGATTGCTGAAAACTGACATTCTCCGTTCCCAGGCGGATTAAATGACACTTCCAAGCCAAATCCGGACTGTAATTCTACCAAATTGCTTTCACTTGTTTTTACAATATAATACTTTGACATTTGTTTCAGTTTTATTGAAATGTTTGAAAGATTGGAGACGTGGTGCCATTTGCTTATTATAGTACATTTACCATTACCTTTTTAGTAAATCTTGTACATATTTGTCCCAACTTTTCTATCAACAATCTTTCAACTCATAACTGAGTTTTTAGAAAGTTTTCCATTTTTCTTGAGTTTTACATATATCTTTTCGCCCACTTTGAACACTGGAGTTCTTAGGGAGTGTCTTTGTTGCCTGTCAGTTTGAACATTTAATCTTTTGGTGGCCTTTGCTGCTATTTCACGAACCCATATCAGACGTTTTTACACCCCTGCCTCTGCCAAAATAAATTTCGTGTGGAGATCTCCAACCATGACATTTCTTTGGGGTTGCATTAATTATATGCTGATACTTAGGCAACTGGTTTACCCAGGAAACATGTTTTTAAAATCAAAAGCGATTTTGTTCTTCAATGTCCTATGCATCCTCTCTATTTTACCTTGAGATTGTGGGTGGTACGGTCTGCTTCTAGCCATTTTAATGTTTTTTTTAATCTCAGAAGTGTTTTAAATTCTCCATCAAATTCACCACCTTGGTCGTGCTGAACCACATCTGGTACTCCATATTCATCTATTATTGTGTTGTTTTTTATACAGATTGATTTTGAAGATTTACTTGATAAAGGCCTCAACAAACCATATCTGCTAAATATATCCATAATACTTAAAACATATCTATATGTTTTCTTGTGATGAACTTACTTTGCTTTGTTCAAATCTACAATATCAACCTGAATGTGTTCATGCACATTCGTACTCTTAACATATTTCAATGGTGCTTTATTTTTAAACTTGATGTTCTTTCTGATGTATAGCTGACACTTTAAAAGCACATCTTTAACACCCTTCAATGACACTCCAGCATATCTACGGTTAAGCTTATAAAACACAGTTTTAGCTGCAACGCCTTTTAAATCTCTAAATGTGTTCCTGACTACATTCCTGAATAATGATTCCTTCAACACTTTTTTTTATCTTTATAGTACAACTTTGGCGGATTGCCACGGACTGAAAGGTGAGACTTATATCGGAAGAAAGGAACTATTGCAGATTTTTCATTTGTAGATCTGCTCTTGTGATCTATCGTATATTTGCCATTTATTTTATCCATAAATATTTGATAGTCAAAGTCAGATACTTTTCAGAGTGACCGCACGGCATTCACCATGAATACAAAAAAACGTCAATCTGAAATGAAAAGTCAGTACCCGGGTAAAACACAATAAAAGGAACATATTTAAATCCTGTTTGTTAAATACCAGAAATGTTGAACACATTTGTAGGTCTGGTAAACTATCACCGTATGAGGACTTTGCTAAACTTGCAGTCCCCCTGTACAAAATAACTGGAAAGAAAACATGTGAATGGAGAGAGGCTTTTGTAAACATTAAAAAGGCTTTGACTTCAGCTCCAATTCTAACCTTGCCAAACAATAAAGACCCATTTTTTTTTGGATACGGACGCATAAGATTCCGCCACTGAATTTCAATGGGCATGCTTATTGCTCAGATTGTGAATTTTAAGCTGATTTTTACATTAATTTATTACCCCACCCACTTATTTCTGCATACAAAAATAGAATTGTTTGTAAAATAAAATAAATTGCATATTTACAGTGGACTGGGAGTTTGTACTAATTCTTATTGTTTAATTATGAAAAGGCAGTAGTTGCAATCTTGCCAAGAGGCCAGTTTACTTTGGTTGTTTTCGGTTGTTTTCGGTTGTTTTCGGTTGTCGTCGCATTAAATTCTGCGTCGAATCATTGAATTTGATTAAGTTTTAGCTTGTACTCCATTTTTATAGATTATGTTATAGATTTGCAGAATTTTACATTGAATGTCGTGTATGCATTATCTATTGGGCCTGTGTTGCCCTTTTTATGTTGGAATTGATGTGTAGACAGGGTAATGGAATACTTTAGCATGAAAATAGCTTGAATTGTTTGCTTTTGTGGCTGCCATATCATTCTGATATTGAAATTTTATCTAAAATATGTTATGTTTAATAAGTTTTGTTCCACAATATCATTTCTTTGTAATCAAAATGTCTGTTTTTCTTCCTATTTTTCAGACACCTTTTCATTTTACCATGTTTCAGACCTTTTTAGACACAATTGGTCAAGTTATCATGAAATTTAGACTGTATGGTTGTGAATTCTTGCTTTTTTACAAGAAATAGCAGCATTTTGACTGAAACCATGTATCACTAAGACTTATTTTATTTCAGAACTAGTTCAGATATGGGGATGCATTTAGCTTTATTGAACTTGTATTGAGTATTGTTACATAATATGTAAATGTAGAATCTTAAAATTAAAAAAAAGTCTTCTTTAGGACTCACACCACTATTATCTCCATTGAGTACATCGGACCTACAGATGAAGAGGTAGAAATAAAACTTTAGTTCTCTTTTTCTTCTTTTTACAGGGCTTTGTACTGCAATGTTTTGTTTTTTACTACCATGAGTTAAATGGTCAGTATTTAGAAATCACCACTGGAAATTTGATGCGGATACCGGCTTTCTGGACAATTCTGTGTCATTTCAGAATTGTTGGTTCGAACTGCATCTAGGGCGAATAGTTGACATGTTATTACTCTGGAAATTGATAGGTCTCACAAAAGCATTGAATTTAAAAAAAAAAACCTGGTCAAGGTATACTTTTTTCACTTTATAATTGCATACCTTGAACCAGTGAAGAATTTGAGCCCAGAGACATGCTGCAGAATTTGATTTTTCACTCTGTTTTGGACATAAATGTTACACTGGAGCTCTATGGGAAATGTAAAAGTGGTGTGAGACGTTAACAGAAACTGACAGATCTGCATGTTGTAGTGTTGTAGCAAAAAGTAGAAACCGAAAGTCCGAAAATACAGTCTAATTCTGATCACTCAGAAACCTACCTCCAAAGAAGCAACAACTCACTCCGATAGATCTAACATCATCGAAGTAATAAAGCTATTTGGAAGGTCCTGATTCTACATCAGGTGAGTCAAAGCGATTATTGCAACATTGGCGTTGTCGGCAATAGAACTTTATTCGCATATTTTTGGGAAATTTGTCTTCTTGTTGTGGCGGGCAGAAATTGCTTCACGGATCGAGAAATCTCCATGAGATAGCGTTTTGTCCGCAATACAGCAACACTACGATTTCTCGTATTGTCTGTATATTTTGTATATGTGTAAACTACTTTCGGCACTGTCTTTGGCAATTTGAAAATATATTTTGTCTTTCGGTGATAATTTTGATTAGTGGCGGGGAAAGTCAGCCATCTCATTTCCGGTAGCGCACAAAGGCGGCTTTTTCTTCTTCTCAAAATTATAAAATTCCCAGATATCTAAAGGAAATCTAAACAAAGAAATTAATAATCACTCGATCAATTATATCGACTATAGCGTTGATTTTGTGATAATATCTTTGCTGTAGTAAAACCGACAGAACGTTGAATGGTGGCACAGCTACTAAGTTCGAAGTCAACAATGACTACTGGCGTGATTGTGTAATCAACACTCCGTTTCAGCGTGTCCTAGTATGTAACAAAGGATACTTAAATGGCTGCAAGGTTAGTCAGGTGTCCATCAGTAGTTTGTTTATTTTATTTATATGGGTCAAATTGATTTTATATATAAAAGTCGCACTCCTTAGTAAATTAAAGGGACACTTTGAAAATTTGTGAAATTTTAAAGGATCACTCTATATTTACTTATTTAAAGGGACACTTAAAAAAATGAAATTTTAAAGGGACACTTTATATTTATTTATTAAAAGGGACACTTGAAAAAAAAAAAGAAACTTTAAAGGGCCACTCTATATTTATTTATTTAAAAGGACACTTTAAAAAATAATGAAATGAGGTCAGAGGGTCATTCATGGATAGACATCTACTACCCCTTGAGCATACCTAGGATGGGTCACATATCATAGCTGCAAGTCGTGTAATAATGATAATTTAATGTATCGCTTTGACACACATCCTTACAAGCCCCTGGCTATGTCGACAACAGAACCCAGTATGTCAGACCTTCAATATCAAAGCCTTGCGCTTGGGAATCCTAATCAGCCCCGATTAAAGGAAAGAAGACTATGTCTGAATTCTGTAGGGGGGTGGAAGGTGTGTTTACATCAATAACCTAACCACACCCGGTGATGTCTCCAAACAGATACAGGGAAGACCAACCAAGTTGGTTGAGGTCGGATGGCATGCATCATCCTTCAGATCGTGGGTATCCATCTACACCTGAAATGTCACAACTGACTGAATATGGAAACCAACCTGAGATGTCACAATTGTCTGAGTATGGATACCCTCCAACACCATTGACATCTCAACATATAATACAGTACCACTCCAACTAGTCGTTTAATGACAGATCCATCTATGGACGTGGGGTTTGAGCAGCAACCTCTACATCCCTATTGGAGATCAGCTGGGGGACAGGCGACAACAATGACCCCACTAAATCCCTATGATTGACCTAGTTGCTCATTGGCTATGAGACAGCAGAACCAATGGTCACAATGGGAGACGCCGGAATTAAATCCAGCTGCAGCTCTTTTTACGATAGGCCCACTACATCTACATTACATCCCGGCAATGCATATCAACAAGCGCAAAGGGTTTACGAGAAATTTGGACCGCTGAACAAAAACATTAAAGACCTCCCTGAAACAGCTCAGAGATATTTCTCTTATGCTGCACAAGCTCAGACAGAGACATTGGTTGACTGGGCAGATAGAGTTATGACCCTAGCTATGGTAGCTTACCCAGACATGACAGATGAGATGATGTACGAACAGTCTGTCCTCAAGTTCTGCGAAGGATGTCTGGATAAAGCAGCAGGTCAATATGCCCTAAATTTCAGATCCAGAACCATAGAAGAAGCCGTCATCAAAGTAAGATAGTTTCAACACATGGACCGCTTAATGTATGCTCGGTCGGAAGCAGAAGTTTAGTTGGAGTATCCCGAAGCCGACTTTGAGTACGATGGTGGTGTTGGACATCGAACATCTGTAAGAGCAACCTCGAGACAGACATGGCCAACAGAAAGCAATAGGCCAGCCGAAGGTCTGCATGGTAGGCTCAGAGATGGACACAATAGCAGGTCTGGAGAGCTTGGAAGCCACCTCTACATTTTGTCCTCCACATAAGTCCCCTATTAAAGAGAGGAAAACCGCAATTAAGTGCTATCGATGCGGAGAACTGGGGTATTACAAACCCAATTGCCCCAAGGGACAGCCGTCCGAGCAGAAGAAAGTGTCGTTTATGTCGGAGGACACAAGCGCTTTTAAACGACGAGGGGTCACACTGTTAGGCTCGCCTCTGACGTAGAATTGTGATATTGGTATCGACCAATGTGTCGAATCAAAAAGAGTCCCAAAACAAGTAGACAAGAAACACATATCGGACGGTATCTTGAAGGACGTAAAGGCATTATTTGAACCAAAAATGTCATCAATGGTTGACAAGGAGCACCTGTGTGACGATATCTTGCAAGACTTAAAGGCAATATTTCTTCTGGACAATCTGGAGAAGATCCACCATGACAATGCAAAGTCCGGTCAAGAGACAGACTTTGATAATATGAAGTCCGGTCAAGAGTTGATATTGATCGAGACGGATGACCAGCTCACGTCTGATGCAGGCAGAGAACCCTTCAAAGATGTAAAGATAATGATACCTCCAACACCCGATTAGGTAAATAATCTGGTTGAGGATCATACCCAAAGGGGAATCAAGGGACATCAAATTGATAACCATAAATCAATTGAGATCATTATCAGTGCTAAGGATTCCCATGGGTGTAGAAGATCTCAAGCTGAAAGCAGTAGTTGACACAGCAGCTCAAGTCACCATAATTTCAGACGGGATTTACACGAGATTAAGTGAGCAATGGCCAGTGGTGCGAACGAAAATGCTTCAAACTGCGGATTGTGAGATGAAAATGTATGAATCCGTTATAGGACCGACAATACCTCTGAAATTGGACAATCCTGGTGCAAAGAAACTGTGTATGTAGCCCCGATAGAAGATGGTATGCTCTTGGGCCTAGACTTTTTGAAGGTTTATGGCACGACTATCAATCTAGAAACTACGGAGCTGAACATGGATCCGAAGTTATTCCGATGGGAATACAAAATGTTAAAGAAGGAACACAAGTGTCAGAAGTGACAGTCCCATTGCACAATGTTTCAAGTAGCGGTCAACATTACAATCTTTGTAGGACAGATATATCGCCCTTCAAGAGAACAATACAGGACCAACAGTCCAGTCAAATGAGGACAGGCCATAATAGAGTGGAGACCAATAGTAGTAGACGGTCCAGTCTTCATACAACATAATTGAGACATAGACAGACAAGAGGCAAGCAACAGTCCAGTCGTCATATGACGGATAGGTCGTCTTCCAGTACGAGTCGACAGTCCAGTCTTCATACGACGGACTCAAGACACAAACAGACATGTGGAAGGCGACAGTCCAGTCTACATACGACGGACCCCGAACGCAGACTTTCCAGAGGTGACCATTATTCCAGTCATGGTAAGATGGAATATAATCAACATGGAACAAGGGATCGTCATAGGTCTAGTCATAGTATGACAGGCCAAAGACAACGGTCAATAGCAAAGACTAGGACCACGTACTGTGCACCCAGTTTCAGATCCAGGGAAGGGAGTAAGAGGCGGATCACCGCATATCGCCACCCAAACACTCAACAGCCCGAATCTGATGAGTACGAGGGCACGTTGGCTGACAGTCTGACGTTTTGGTCAAGACAAACAGAGCCTCCACAGAGACGCAGTCCCAAACAACTGCTGCACAAGGAGCCTTCACAACAAGCCAGCCAAAAGAAGCTAATCACTCGTAGACAGGAGACTGTAGCAACTAAGCGTCAGCTGACAGTGTCTGTGACCTCATCAGGGTATAGGGTGCTGACCAAAAAAATGGGTAGTCTAAAAAGACCAGCTGTAGCTCTCAGTGACGACAAACCAGTCAGTCGCATCAAAAGATCAAAGTGCCCGGTAGTTGATTGCGAAGTAGTTGCACGAAGGATAAAACGTCATGTTTATCCAGCACACATCTCGGAACTGTTTCACGAGATGGAGACACCTGCGATGTTAGAAAACCAGGTTTAACAAGGCAAGAGTTTCAGGACTGAACGCTCTAGCTTAGTATGTCCTTGGAAGTGAAGGGACAGTGGAAGGACTAGTTCGGTTTGTCAACCAAAATCTAATGATTGACCATATTTCTCATATCACTCCCGAAACAAGGAATGCAATGGAGAGTTTGTGTCGACTCGCAGGTTGGGACATTCCCAGGGAATTCCAGTTGGATAGACTGAACTCTCCAGCCGTACTGCTCCATTGGAGACCACTGGCATTCCTGATGAGCTGCATTAGTTCAAGGGAATCAACGCGTATGTTCAAAAGATTCGGAAAAGAATTGAGGGAACCGGTCGCGCTGCGGAAAAAGAAGCGCCAGAACCCCAGAAGACGTCGGAGGACATGGGCAAGAAATCTAGCAACCGATGTGATTTCTAGTGGACGTGCAGAGAGTGAAACACATGGTCGTGGGCATGATGGTCTCGCCACAGGAAGAACTCCTAGAATAATGCAGACCTCGGAAACCGCGACCCACTCTATTTCGTGCCTGCCTCCCATGTCCAAGAAATCCAATCTGGTCCTACTGGAGAAGAGTATTCAATATGAGGAAAATCCACAGCCAGGACCGTCAGAGACTCGGGATATGGCAACACAGTGTGAAGAGTCCCCACAACCTGTCCCAATGGAGGTAAGCCCCGTCGTACCCACGACAGGAACACTGGATATCCCACCGGGAAACATAGGGACACCGAAGATTGCTCTTTTGATGGGAGACAAGAAGGTCGAGCCACTCGCCCTGTCAACTTTCTCCCCCAAAGATGGGGACGGGAGGCTCAGACTCACTTTAGTTTCCACCATGGAAACGGAAGAGCTGGATTACCAGTGTTGACCGAGCTCGGTGAAGTCAGGATCTTATCCTAGTGATGAGGAGGCCATCTTAAGATCAGACCCGGACCTCTCAACTTCACCAGTTATCCGAGTGTCTAGTCGGAACACAGTGGTGCCAGTCACCAGCCATGAAAAAACAGTGAGGGCTGAAAACAGAGACCTCCTACGTGTGAGTCTCTCGACCAGTCATGGTATCGTGGGTCGAAGGTTATATGCCACAGTAGCACGTACCTCACCAGTGGCAAGAGTACAGCCCAGGACCAGCGTTGTGAAGAGTAAACCAGGAGTGGTTAGAGTATCAGGTCTCAGAGAGGCTTTCGACAGCTACTTTCATATAGATCGTCTCGCTCGGCGACTAGATTGTGATCTCTCGGACGCAGGCAAGATAATTCGTTAAGAAACCGAAGTGGTTCCAGTCGTCAAAGTCTACGTGATTGGCGGGGTCATGGTCTTCTGTGACCTAGAGGGATATGAAAATGTGTTGTTGGAAGCAGACCCTTGCTGGCGGATAGCTGTTGGAGTCCATCCGAAAAAGATAGCGCGACTAACGGCTCGCAGGCGGGAACATTTACAAGACCTCCTGAGAGAGCTCAGTGTGGTTGCACTAGGTGAAGTTGGACTGGACCACAGTAATCCGTCCTCGACTTAGGCCGAACAGGCTAGAGTGTTAGAGGACGTTCGAGTCTCTGCAATATGGCCCATACGCTAGTATTGCATATACGTGGGAGCAAAGAGGACACGATGGCTGCAAAAGTATCCGTGGAATGCCTGGGTAGTGTGTCCACCGGGGCAACAAATTCAGGTCCATTGCTTTGGTGGAGGTATACCTCAATGGAGAGCCTGGTAAACTGCGTTTCCAGATGTTATTTCGGATTCACAGGTAGTCGGGTTCAACCATGAGCAGCGAGCAGCGTTGAAAAGGATTCCATTGGATAGGCTCCTACTTGAGACCGATGCCCCATATATGCCAATGACTAAATGTCACCACACCAGCCTATATAGGTGACGTAGCCAATTTAGTGGCCAATGTAAGACAGGAGTCATTCTCCGTTATCCTTCGTGAGGCCGCCCGTAACAACATGAAGCTGTATGGCATCAGGTCCTGAACCTAGATTCGGGCTCGAAACGGGGGTAGAAAGGGCTAATATTCAGTGCTGTCACACGGGTAGGCTTATATGCCCCCCAAAGGACTCAGTTTAGGGCTAATATCAAGTGCAGTGACACGGGTTTATGTCCCACTAATGGACTGTGTTTAGGGCTAATATCTAGTGCAGTGACATGGGTATATGCCCTTACCCCCCCCCCCCCCCCCCCCCTCAAGGGACTGTGTTTCTCGCTAAGACTACCATGCGCCTTTGTTCTATAAAACGGGGAGGAATGTAGTAAAAAGTAGAAACCAGTCTGGTTTCTCCCAACCGGAAGTCCGAAAATACAGTCTAATTCTGATCACTCAGAAACCTACCTCCAAAGAAGCAACAACTTACTCCGATAGATCTAACATCATCGAAGTAATAAAGCTATTTGGAAGGTCCTGATTCTACATCAGGTGAGTCAAAGTAATTATTGCAACAGTGTTGATTTCTTTAAATACAGTGAATGTGCCAATAGCGGATCAGTACCAACAACGGATAAAAAAAGGTTTACTTGTAAATTTTCGTCAAAACTACAATGCTTATCAAATTAAAAATATAACTGTCATTCACATTACCTTTCGAACTTCAGATAAACAAAACGGGAATATAAACATCGGTACAATATGATAATGATCGCGGAAACGCTTTGTCACCCATACTGTTGACACCGGTGATTTTGCCTTGTATTAAACCGAAAGTAGATTTGTGCGCTGCATATCTCCAAAACGAAACGAGGTATGTACATACTTTTGAGTTTTATTTGATGTCACTACAACAACAAATGGCATGTCACTTGATTTTGTTTATTAAAAAATCTTGACACAAGGTTACCGAGGGATTAATACAGGTCCGTTTCAGTACCATTAGCGGATCACATTTTGGATGCATGACATTTTTTTGGGACCATTTCAAAAACCATGTTATCAATTAAATGGTATTGTAAACTTGAAAACTTGGGTTATTTTGATTTCATCTTTTGGTGAAAAGTCAAAGACCTTTGGTGAATGTTATAACAATATGCCTGACTGTCCGTCCGTACGTCTGTTTTCACGTTTACAAGTAATAAAAATTGGATGGAATTTGATGTACTGCAGTAGCGGTTTTGTTGGGGGCGTATTAAACTCTGACAAACATATCTTTTTTCTATAACGTTTGAAACTATAAGAGTTATAAAAAATGTTGACTCTTTAATGACATTTCCTATGGCCTTCTTTACCGTAGATGGTATTTTGTTACCATAATAAACATAACATTTATCAGTTGATTTAACAATTTACACGTAGGCATTGAAATGGTGTGTGAAGTAATGTTTTAATATTTCTGAGGTATTTATTGATTTTGCCTCTATCTACCAAATGTACTATGCATGCAGTATATCAATGTTTGCTTGAAATTTTACGTGCACAGGAAATGCACAATGAAACAATGGCGAAGAAATATTTCCTTGTTTATATGATACGAAATCTCTTCAAGCTTTTCATTCACACTTATCCAGGCTGGTATAGATAAAATAGTTCTAAACTGTCAGTGCAATTCATGGTTTGATGACCCCATTTGGTCCGACAAAAAAGATGATAATCGAACTGAAAAAAAGTGTTGTTTTAACTTGCTGAATGACTTAGGTAACTAATTTTCCTTCAGTTTTACCAATGAACTATAAGACTACAAGGTGCTCTCGTAAATTTCTGTTTACCTCACTCAGCTCATCTTAAAAAAATAATTGTTTACTGTGCTCCGATCCAATATTTTTTCATGCGGGTAGGAAGCTACATATTGTTTTTTCATTAGCCAATTTTTTTTTAAACAAAAATGGACATAGAGGCATGAAAGTCAATAAAAAGTTTGGGTAGCTGCAATTGTGAGTGAGTTGGTAGGAGTGTGGCAAACATTGTTTTAAGAACGGCACAACCTCGTATCAATTGTAACTGTCTGTCAGTGCCCATGGACAAGTCAATGTGATGTTTTGAGCTATTCCCTGAGGACGGAGAAAGCACTTATATCACATGATCCGATAATGGTGTCGTTGATCCGTTTTTGGTGCGTCCACAGCCTCTTGTAAATTATTCATACCCATGTAACGGTGAACTAGTTCAAGGAAATGTTGGCTGGTGTGTTAAGAGGGAATATTTTTCTTTCAGTTAACATATTTTCTAAAATAGTTTATGCGGTTAGATTAGTGTATGCAGCGATTGTTTCACTAGTGATCCGCTATTGGCACATTCACTGTAGAAGGTGTTAAACTATGATTTGGACATCTTATGAATAGTTGAACACAATCTGAGTTTTTAAACATTAAAATATAACTGATGGTGCAGATTTACATTTTTATTTTCATGAAGTTTTTGCTTGTGCTCCATTTTAATAGAAATTTTACATTGAATGTCATGTATGCATTATCTATTGGGCCTGTGTTGCCCTTTTTATATTGGAATTGATGTGTTGACAGGGTAATGGAGTACTTTAGCATGAAAATAGCTTGAATTGTTTGCTTTTGTGGCTGCCATATCATTCTGATATTGAAATTTTATATAAAATATGTTATGTTTAATAAGTTTTGTTCCACAATATCATTTCTTTGTAATCAAAATGTCTGTTTTTCTTCCTATTTTTCAGACACCTTTTCATTTTACCATGTTTCAGACCTTTTTAGACACAATTGGTCAAGTTATCATGAAATTTAGACTGTATGGTTGTGATTTCTTGCTTTTTTACAAGAAACAGCAGCATTATGACTGAAACCATGAGTCACTAAAACTTACTTTATTTCAGAACTAGTTCAGATATGGGGATGCATTATGCTTTATTGGACTTGTATTGAGTATTGTTACATAATATGTAAATGTAGAATCTTAAAATTAAAAAAGTCCTCTTAACAGAAACTGACAGATCTGCATGTTGTAGTTTTGAGGGATGCTGATTTCTTTAAATAGAAGGTATTAAACTATAATTTGGACATGTTATGAATAGTTGAACACAATCTGAGTTTTTAGACCTTATAATATAACTGATGGTGCAGCTTTGCATTTTTCTTTTCATGCATTTATGATAGAGATTACACAAATTGACCAAACTTTGTATATGTCAATTTCTTGATATTCATATTATCCATGTATGATTTAGTATTCTGTTAAATGTTGAAACAAAAAGAGAGATACATCATGTCTAATGTATGGCAGAATGCTGGTTTACTCTGTAGATGGTCATTTTGGTGTTTCCTTGCCCTAAGTTTAGGTTTATGAGCAGTGTCCAGTCTCATATTTCATGAACACCTGTCCACACAGACAGATCCCATTTGTGACACTCTCTCCATCATGTGTGGTTTTGCCATATTTCTGTAGAGCTACAAACCCCTTAATTCAGGTTGAAATATCTGCAAGATCACATTGAATTCCAATGGTCATGCTTATTGCTCAGATTGTGAATTTTAAGCAGATTTTTACATTAATTTATTACCCCACCCACTTATTTCTGCATACAAAAATAGAATTGATGCAAAATGAAATAAATTGCATATTTACAGTGGACTGGGAGTTTGTACTAATTTTTATTGTTTAATTATGAAAAGGCAGTAGTTGCAATCTTGCCAAGAAGCCAGTTTACAGTTAACTGCGGTTGTTTTTGGTTGTTGTCGCATTAAATTCTGCGTCGAATCATTGAATGGTTAAGTTTTGTTCCAAAATATCATTTCTTTGTCATCAAAATGTCTGTTTTTCTTCCAATTTTCAGACACCTTTTCATTTACCATGTAGTTGTGAAAGTTTCCACCTTTTTAGACACAATTGGTCAAGTTATCATGAAATTTAGACTATGGTTGTGAATTCTTGTCTTTTTACAAGAAATAGGCATTTTGACTGAAACCATGTGTCACTAAAACTTATTTTATTTCAGAACTAGTTCGGATATGGAGATGCCTAAATGCATTTATTGAACTTGTTTTGACAATTGTTACATAATATGTAAATGTAGAATCTTAAAATTAAAAATAAAGTCCTCTTAAAGCAACACATCCACGTTTGAACTTTTTTAAAAAGTATTTTAATTAAGTTTTGAGCACATTTCTTAAACAAAAATATGATAAATGTGCTATATGTGTGCATATTAACAAGATCCCAAACGCTTTAAAATTGTGAAAAAAGATGCCCAAGATATAAAGCGTGACAAACGCGTAATAAATATTTTTAAATCGCCGAGGAATCCCACTTAGCCTTGAATTGAATTATTCAAGTGTGCGCATGCGATACTTCCGTTTCACGTTTCCTGTTTTAAATGCTGTTTACATTTTTACACGAGGGAATATATCTGATAAAAGAATGACTACAGCTCGGTATAACTTTTGGAACAATGTAATAGCCTTTGTTATATGTGAAATGAACGTAAAGCTCAGCCGACCGAAAGAGTTCGTCGTGATATGACAGGTATGCAGTACGCTACACACGAAAACGTGTAGATGTTTGTTTTTTATTATTATGATTTTAGTTAGTTACCTGTTTTTGATAGATAGATAGATAGATAGATAGATAGATAGATAGATAGATAGATAGATAGATATATGTAGATATGGCACAAAATGTGCACTTCTGCACAATTCAGTCCATTTGTAACACACTACACGCCTTTGGTAACTGAGGTTACTTGTTATATGTATTTGGTAACCTAGAAAAAACATTAGAAATAAACATGTCTCTTATCTCTGGTTACTTCGTTATCCTTCTTTGTCTTTGGTAACTAAAGGTTACTCTAGGTTACTACAGCAAATCTACAAAATCCATTTTAAGAAATAGTGAGAAAAAAAAACATGTCCCTTTTTCTGGTTACTTGGTTACCCTTCTTTGTCTTTGGTCACTCCATGTTACTCCAGGTAACTGCAGCAAATCTATAAAATCATATTTAAGAAATTTGGAGAAAAAAAAACATGTCTCTTTTTCTGGTTACCATATTTTGTCTTTGTTAACTGATGGTTACTTCAGGTTACTGCAGCATATATACAAAATCATTATATAAGAAATATTGAGAAAAAACATGTCTTTATTTTGGTAACTTGGTTACCCTTCTTTGTCTTTGGTAACTAAAGGTTACTCCAGGTTACTTTAGCATATATATATTTATACAAAATCATTACATAAGAAATATTGAGGAAAAACATGTCTCTATTTCTTATTACTTGGTTACCCTTCTTTGTCTTTGGTAACTAAAGGATACTCCAGGTTACTGCAGCTTATCTACAGAATCGCTTTATAACAAATATTGAAAGGAAGAAAACATGTCCCTTTTTCTGGTTACTTGGTTACCCTTCTTTGTCTTTGGTCACTCCATGTTACTCCAGGTAACTGCAGCAAATCTACAAAATCACTGAAGAAATTTAGAAAAACACATGTCTCTATTTCAGGTTACCTTTCTTTGTCTTTGGTAACTGAAAATTACTCCAGGTTACTGCAGCAAATATACAAAATCACTTAAGAAATTTAGAAAAACAGATGTTTCTATTTTTGGTTACCATATTTTGTCTTTGGTAACAGAAGGTTACTTCAGGTTACTGCAGTAAATCTACAAAATCAGTTAAGAAATTTAGAAAAAACACATACTCTCTATTTCTGGTTACTTGGGTACCGTTCTTTGTCTTTGATAAATGAAGGTTACTTCAGGTTACTGCAGCAAATCTACAAAATCAGTTAAACAATTTAGAAAAAAACACATACTCTCTATTTCTGGTTACTTGGTTACCGTTCTTTGTCTTTGATAAATGAAGGTTACTTCAGGTTACTGCAGCAAATCTACAAAATCATATAGAAATATTGAAAACAAAAAACATGTTTCTATTTCTGGTTACTTGGTTACCCTTCTTTGTCTTTGGTAACTGAAGGTTACTTCAGGTTATTGCAGCAAACTACACAATCAATTAAGAAATACTGAAAAACAGGTCTCTTTTTCGGTTACCTGGTTACCCTTCTTTGTATTTGGTAACTGAAAGTTACTCCAGGTTATTGCAGCAAACTACAAAGTCACTTAAGAAATTTAGAAAATAAACATGTCCATATTTCTGATTACTTGGTTACCCTTCTTTGTCTTTGGTGACTAAAAGGTTACTGCAGCAAATCTACACAATCATTATACAGTAGAACTTTGTTGGCTCGAAACACGGATGGCTGGAATAACTCACGACTCGAACCACTTATCTGGTCCGGGTGTTATATTTTCACCCGCCTAAAAAGTCACCCACGGGTGAAAATATTATAGAATTATGCTATAATATTTTCACCCCTCTATAATATCCCCCTCCCCCAAACCCCTAAATTTTATTTTTTCAAAATTGATCACCACTACTTATTATGATAAAAAAGCATCAAACTTGAATGTTAAAATGCATTTTGAAGAAAAGAGAGGCAGGTGAAAATATTATAGAATTTTGCTATAATATTTTCACCCAACCTCCCCAGCCCCCTCTTAAAAATACTCTTCTATCCTAAGTTGATTATCTACAATAATAATGACTTTACTTGAACAAAGAAAAGTAATCATATTGAGATAGAAACGAAAGGTATTTTGTAAGAAAAGAGGGGCGTGTGAAAATATTTATAGCCATTATATTTTCGACACCCCCTTCCCAATCCACCCCAATTTTCATATTCAAAATATTATAATTTGATTCATTATTTTAAATGATATCTTGATTATCTTCACTTTAATGACAAAATATACCAAAACAAACAAAAGCAATCTAATTGAGATAGTAACCAAATGTATGTTGTAAGAATAGAGGGGCGGGTGAAAATATTATAGCCATTATATTTTCACCCCCTCCCCCCCCTCCCAATCCAACCCAATTTTCATATTTTAAAAATTATAATTTGATTCTCTTCACTTTAATATCAATCTATCCTCCAACAAGCACAAATTATCTACTTCAGATAGTCATCTAATGTTTCTTTCAAGAAAAAATGAGGCGGGTGAAAATCATAGCCATTATACTTTCATTCTCCCACGAAAAAAAATTGTTTATCCAAAGTTTCATTATTTTACATGATAAACTATAATGGAACATTAACAAAATCAATCTAATTGAGATAGTAACCAAATGTATTTTGTAAGAATAGAGGGGCGGGTGATAATATTATAGCCATTATATCACCCCCCCCCCCCCCCACAACTCCCCCACTCCAACCCATCCACCCCAATTTTCATATTTTAAAAGTTATAATTTGATTCTCTTCACTTTAATGACAATCTATCATCCAACAAGCATAAATTATCTACTTCAGAAAGTCATCTTATGTTTCTTTCAAGAAAAAATGAGGATATTGCCATTACATTTTCATCCTCCCACGATAAAAAAATCTATTATCCAAATTTCATTATTTTACATGATGTTTTGATTGTCTTCACTTTTATGACAGACTATACTGGAACAAACAAAAGCAATCTAATGGAGATAGTAACCAAATGTATTTTGTAAGAATAGAGGGGCGGGTGAAATATTATTCGCCATTATATCCATCCCCCCCCCCCCCACTCCCCAATTTTCATATTTTCTACTTCAGATAGTTATCTAATGTTTCTTTCTAGAAAAACATAAGAATAGAGGGGCGGGTGAAATATTATTAAGTTGAAAAAGATAATAGGGGGTGGTGGGTGAAAATATATTTCTTCATCAGATAAATTATTTAAACAAAGCAAACATATTCTTTTGTCTGATTAAGCATATTAAGTCATTTTATTGAAGGTTATCATTTGAAATAAAAACTTGAAGTTGGGATAGATGAGATGGCGGTGTTATGTGTGTGTTTGTGTGTGTGTGTGTGGGGGGGGGGGGGGGGGGTAAAATATAATGGCTATAATATTTTCACCCATCCCCATCCCCTGTTATTTTTTTCTTTTAAAGGGATTATATTGGCAAGTAACACAAACACGCTGTTAATCCAGACATTTCCTGTATGCAGTGTGCACAAAATAATGCTTATGTATTGACGTATACTCTTTATTTACTTGAAAGTTACCAAATTATCTGTAATTGAATATTAGCCAAAACTTCAATATGTCCCGCATTGAAGTATTTCGCAATGTTTACATTGATTTCCGTAAACTTCCCGAACAAAGCCTCGAAAACGAGATCGGGAACGAGTCTTCACGATGTTATCTGATGATTGATCGGAAACCCGAAAGCGGTTCGTTGAAAATGGCGAATGTAAACAAAAACAAAAACGTGGCTTCGGAAACCCGATGTTTGTAATAAAGAGGTTATGCAATTAGACACTCTAAGTGTATTTTCATGCTGGGCGTGTGTATCTACGACAGGGAATTGACGGTAATATGACAATATAATCCCTTTAAGTTTGTTTCATCATAAGTACAACTGTAATGCTTTCTTTATCAAAATAAGAAGTGTTCATTTTTTAAAAAAAATATAAGGGGGTGGTGGGTGAAAATATACTGGCTATAATATTTTTACCCGCCCCTCTTTCCTCATCAGATAGATTATTTCAATAAAGCAAATATATTTTTTTGTCTGATAAACCATATAAGTCATACTATTGAATAAGTGGGAGGGGGTGAAAATATAATGGCTATAATATTTTCACCCCACTCTGTATTTTTTTTCTTTTAAGTTTTTCTTCACAGGAACAAAATCAGTCTTAACATATGCTATGGTAATGTAACTTTACATAATAAGTATATATACTTTTCAGAAATAGTTTTAAGTGATAATTGCAGCATGTAAATCCTTTAGTAAGCTAATAAATGTGAAATTGTGAATAGCTGATATAATACGCAACAGATTTACAAATCTCTTTGCCGCAATTATCTAAAGCTTTATATTCCTTCTAGTGTTTCATGTTTAATGAAGTAAACACTAAAAGATTCACAAAATATTTCTTTCAGATCATATCATGTTACTTCGCTATTGAAACACGCGATATGTTTTAAAATAGATATTTAACAATATAAACTGTAACACGATGGTATGCAGTTATTTTTAGTCAATAGCCACGTAAACATCTTAACTGATATAAAGGATTTTGCATTCATTCAGTACAATTGTATTGTATTGTATATAATGCCGCCACTGTATCTTGTTAATATCTATTGAGTGTGTCATCTTAAGGGATTGGTTTGTAAAATAGCATGTATTTATGCAAACTTGTATTGAGTCTTTATTTTTGAAAGATATTTTGTAAATGGTTGAAGTGCATTCTATTTTGAATATTTGTGGTAATCTGAGGCAAAATTGTCAATAGTATTTTAATTTCGTCTTTCGGTCATTATGATAGTTTAAGTTGTCATCTAAAATATCGCATTATCACTAGCGTTAACGATTATATATATATATATATAGTCAGTTCAAAGTTCAGCAGACAGTCACGTGATTTGTGTATGTAAATGTTTACGATTCAGATAGCTATGGGACACAACTAAACCTTACTGTGCAAATGCAGGGTATGTATGATCACATGTTAATGAATGTGTTGTACGTTGAAAAACTAAGTGAAAGTTGTAATATTGTGATGTAAATAACTAGCTATTTGATAAACTGAGATGATCATAGACACAATGAACAGAATAGATTATATTTGATACATGAACGAGTATTTCAAAGGTGTACAATTTAAAGATTGTATTTATACTTCGTATTTAAATTTTGTTTGTAATATCTCAGTTGAAAATGTAGATTTATGTTAGAATGATGTGTGTTTTTCTCAAAGGCAAATAGATTACTGTATTCATTCTAAGTGTAGATTAATACAACTATTCTTTATTTACGGTTTATTTACACATGCATAATTAAAAAAGTATTGGTCTGCCATCAAATGGCCCATCATCTATAGTATGTTGAATATGGTGCATATTTATAATATCTTACAAAATAAAAAGCAATCTGATTTCCAATGTTACATTTCCACAGTTTCAATAATTGTGACGTATGAAAAAACGGTTGATGTGCGACACAAATTATCAAGTTAATCGTGTTTATGTGTATTTCATAAATATTTAAATGTAAGCATATACATACTATGTATGTATTGTTTATGATATATAACCCTAATATTGCTAAAAAAAGTGAGGCCGTATGGACCATGCTAAATGGGGCCGGATTCTCAAGGGGCCGGAAAATCTTGAGGCCAGATTCTCCATGGCTGTTTCTGAATGTGGCCGCATTTCCTGGTTCCAATATCAGCCGCTCAATACCTCTAATTCAAGATAATTTTACGTGATCGAAACATGTTTAAACATCTAAGATTACATACCACTAACAGTTAATGTACAAGAAAAAACAGTTGTTTATGTACAAGAAATCAGTTGCCTGTGAATTGAGAATGATTAATTGGCAAACTATGAATCCTTCGTGTGCTATTTCATCAATATTTAGTCAGGAGGTGCAAGTTTCCTTTCCTGCTATACAAGTCCTTGCTACTGCTGATGATTATGCCAATGTGTGAGCTGTTAGTGTAAATATTGATATTGCTGCTGCTACTGATGTGCGTGACGTTACTGTGAATGGGGATGCTGTTGTGGGTGTTGTTATTGTGGAAAGTGGTTTTGCTGCTGTTGATGAGAGTGATTATTAGTGTGAGTGGTGGTGTTTACTGCTGCTAATGATGACGTAGTGTGTGACGTAAGGGTGAATGATTATGTTGCTGCTGCTGATAATGATGATATGTGTGATTTTAGAATGGATAGTGATATTGCTGCTGGTGCTGCTGATGATGATGATAATGATGATGTGTGTGACGTTAGTGTGAATGGTTATGTTGCTGCTGCTGATAACGATGATATGTGTGATGTAAGTATGAATAGTGATATTGCTGCTGCTGATGATGATGATGTGTGTGAATAGTGATATTGCTGCTACTGTTGCTGCTGCTGATAATGATATGTGTGACATTAGTGATGCTGTTGTAGGTAGTGTTATTGTGGAAAGTGGTTTTGCTGCTGCTGATGGTGATGATGAATGATAATAGTCTGACTGGTGGTGTTTAACTGTTGTTTATGATGATACAGCGTGTGATGTTAGTGTAAATGGTTATGTTGTTGCTAATGATGATGTAGTGTGTGACGTTAGTGTGAATGGTTATGTTGCTGCTAATGATGATGTAGTGTATGACGTTAGCGTGAATGGTTATGTTGATGCTAATGATGATGTAGTGTGTGATGTGAGCGTGAATGGTTATGTTGCTGCTAATGATGATGTAGTGTGTGATGTTAGTGTGAATGGTTATGTTGCTGCTAATCATGATGCAGTGTGTGACTTTAGTGTGAATGGTTATGTTGCTGCTAGTGATGATGCAGTGTGTGACTTTAGTGTGAATGGTTATGTTGCTGCTAATGATGATGTAGTGTGTGATGTTAGTGTGAATGGTTATGTTGCTGCTAATCATGATGCAGTGTGTGACTTTAGTGTGAATGGTTATGTTGCTGCTAGTGATGATGCAGTGTGTGACTTTAGTGTGAATAAAACTTATAAAATCCTCAGAAAACTATGCTTGATTTTAAAAGCATATAACCTACATGTATCTGTGCACTTACAATATCCTCAGAAAACTATCCTTGATTTTAAAAGCAACTAGCCTACATGAATCTGTGCACTTATAAAATCCTCAGAAAACTATGCTTGATTTTAAAAGCATTTAGCCTATATGTATCTGTGCACTTATAAAATCCTCAGAAAACTATGCTTGATTTTAAAAGCGTTTAGCCTTCATGTATCTGTCCACTTACAAAATCCTCAGAAAACTATGCTTGATTTTAAAAGCATTTAGCCAACATGTTCATGTGCACTTATAAAATCCTCAGAAAACTATGCTTGATTTTGAAAGCATTTAGCCTACATGTTTCTGTGCACTTATAAAATCCTCAGAAAACTATGCTTGATTTTAAAAGCATTTAGCCTACATGTATCTGTGCACTTATTTAATCCTTAAAAAACTATTCTTGATTTTAAAAGCATTTAGCCTACATGTATCTGTGCAATCAAAAGCTTAAATTTGATTGGCTATTTAAATTATTGGTCCAAACAGTCACAAATCACAAACAGGGCAGCTGCAGAGAGCCATATATCACACTCTTGTGCTAATGAAGGCCAATATAACATAAGATTATGTAATAACTTCCTGTGCTTATTAAGGACAGGATACCAAATAATCCTGTAGTTACCAAAACATATAATAAGTAACCCTAGTTACCAAAGGCATATAGTAGGTTACAAATTGACAAAATGCCTGTAAGAGAAATTGATAAACAGTTAGTTACCAAAAGTTACCAAAGATGAAAGAAAAATAACCACAGTTAACCACAGTTACCAAAGACATAAATAGGTTACAAATGGACATATTTGTGCAAAGGTGCACATTTTGGGCCATATATGGTTTTCGATCACTTAGAATCGCCGTGAGATAGATCAGCACAAAAGAATGTCGACACTCATTGCTTGTATAAAATGTTTAAACAATTATCAACCAAAAACATAACAAATACATGTACATTATATTCACCATTCACGCTATTTGTTGTTTTTGTACATGTAGAGTGAACCTGGAATCTTCCTTCCTGTTGGCGTTGAATAACCTATGTGTTGGTATGCCGTAAAACCATATTCATTCATTGCATTCACGCTAGAGCACGGTGTCGGACACAAAATTGGCCTAACCAGATTTCGATCACCTGACTGGATGAAATGTGTCGAACTAAAATGACATGAGGTTATAGAAGTGCATACACATAAAATTAAAACACGGATGTAAAAGATTTTTTTTAATTTATGTAAACTTTATTAGTGAATCTTTACATGCATATGCTCACATAACAAACCTTTCCAACTATTTACTTGTTTCCATTTTACATTTAACATGTGATCTTGTAATGATTTTAAACTCATTTTTTAACAAATTTCTATAAGAGGGTACTCTTCTGTAACCGCTTTAATTTCTGACATGACCAGTCATTATGTTTGTACACTTTTATTCCTTGCATCAGTTTTAAGCAGACGTGATTGATTGCAGTGATCGAAAACAGGTTACTGCACCATACAACTCACCTTTTTAACTTATTCGTATACATTTCAATATCAACCTAGATAGAGACCAGTTACAAAATTGAATTATCTCAGTTGTGCGTCCTTATTGGTCCTGAGTTGGACCCGTTTTAACTGTTTCAAAATCGTTGATTGACAGGTGAATATATACAGAAAGAAAGAAGGAACATACGTTAAATAGAGTGTTATTTGTATATTCGCAGTAATAATGTAATTCAGATTTCCTTATTTAGTTTCATGAACTTTTTTAAGTTTATTTTTGTCTCTGAAAAATTTAGAAGGCTATGATATTTACAATTCCTTGTGGATTGGGTCACAGTATACTAATTGAATAAAGTGTGGAACGCATAGTCCAGTGGTAGAGCGTCAAACCCATTATCGGAGGGTTGTGGGTTCAATCCTCCTCCATGGCTGTGTGGTGTCCTTGAGCAACACACTTTTTCCGCATATGCTTAGTACTGGTTCTGCCTTGTAAGGCTTTGAGCGTGATATGTCTGAAGTTGTTTCACAATCAATGGAAAATAAAAAAGAAGTATATGAGGGCAGTTTTTTTATATAGCATCTTCACTCCATAACATGAGTATTAGAAGACTTGCAGTTAAAAAAATCTCAAACAGCTCTGGACCCAAAGATGTGCAAATAAGCCATACTACTAGTAACCTGATATGACAGAAACATATGTCAGACAGCATATGATGTGTGACGCATTGAATGCAAAAGATTAGGACTGGGTTTGAGTTCTGGACTGTCTAGATATATTGTTCATGCCTTTTAATCTGCAATGTGTTGAAAGCATATCAGATTAAAGTATAATATAATAGGTTGACAGTTGAGTGCTAAAACATAATTTCATATTTCACACTTGAATCAGCAGTGAGAGACTTACGACAATGTTGTATATCAATAATCTTGGTGACTGTGCCGGAGTGGGATTCAAACATGTAGTGTCTAATACTGGCCGAACGAGGATTCAAACTCACTACCCCTTGATTGATAATCAGATGTGTTACCAACTTAGCTAACCTGCCATATTTTAACTTCTTCTTACAAACTGTTTGTCATAATTTATTGAGTGATAGTTGCTATGTTCTTAGGGTGTGCATTGCAGAAAATATTTCTATTTCTATTAGTCTGTTGTATACTTCTGTAGCTTGAACCATCACATTTGCAGGTACCTTGGTTGTGGATAATTTTAACAACTATAACTCATCTTATTTTTATATTTATTTATCTTATTAATACAATTACTTACTGTAATAAATTTAATTACTATCATCCCATCATTGTTCTTATTAAAAAAAACATATAATTCAGGTGTCAGATGTTAGAAATTATATAATATATAGTCTTGAACACATTCTCTACATACACTTGTGTGGGCCAGCAGACCTGAGAAAGTATCAAAATCACTGATGAATCCAGAGTGGCTAGTTTTGGAACTACGAGGGGTTATCCAGAAGTTCGTGGACAAATTTAATAAAATCTATATCTATGCAAGTACTTAGATAATTTTTTTTCACAACTTAAGTATTGGTGTATTTATCATCGATGTACGGTGTTTTAGTATATTTCTTATGTTAGAAATACTGTTATGGTATCCATAGCAACATACATAAATGATATGTGCCGCAGCTCAAAATGTTGAACAATTCCACAGACAAATATGGGAATAATAACAATCATTTTCCCGTAACACTCGTTGTAAATCATATATAATTGAGGACACGGCATCAATGTCTGCATGACAATGTCTTTCCAGCATTGCACGCAGGTGTTAGAAGTTTAAATCAACTTTATTTGAAAATGTAGATGCATTCATATGCAAATAGTGCATCTGATGAAAAGGTAAAACAACGAGCAGTAATACAGTTTAAGTCAATATTAGCAAAACAATGATTCAGACGATAGATATGTGTAATAAAGCTCCGAGAAATGTATTTGTAGTCTAGAGATGACACAAACGATATAGTGAGGAACGAGAAACAATAATGGATGATTATATATGTGGTAGCCCTGTGTCAAAATCGCGTCAATGTCACGTTTACGTGGTAAAAACTGCCTTTAGTTAATAAGGATTGCCGTAATTCAATTCATGAACTATGCTGCGAACTAAGAATAGGTTACAAAACATTGCACACGATAATAAAGAAAAAAAATAGCATGCATTTAAGTGCTCGCTGGGTTCCCCAGTTGCTAAACGAGTATAAATGGAGCAACGAGTAAGAGCAGGAAAATTACATGTAAAATAAATTGACGTCGCAACAACGTAACGTAAATCTGGCCTGCGGCAGATAGGCGTACATGACATATTTGAAATAAATGTAACTGTTTTATTTGAATATATATTTTCTTCATACTTTGCAAACAGTGTTCCGTTAGATTAAATATAATACATGTAAAACTCCAAATAAATCAGACGTGTCATGTTCATATTATGAGATTTGTCCAAGAACTTCTGGATAACCCCTCGTACAGTTTAAAAAAGATTTAAAGGGTAATACTCCATCTTAAACTCTGTTTTCTAATCATTTAGACAATCTTTTATTTTTACCCTTAACAAAAATTTTATGTTCTTATAATTTCAAATTGAAAGTATTGCAGTTCTTAATGTGATTTTTCAATACATTTGAATTAAGTTTTTTTTTGTTTGAATAGCGTCATTTTACGCTTTCGAGGGCTAAGAGAAAATCAGTTAACCTAACTGCTCTTTCCTGGGATTCCGGAACAACTACTTGAAAACATTCATTTCCGCAAGTGACTGATAACTTGAATCAATGGTTAGAGACTGATAATGAAATGCAATGTTGTATATCAATTATCGCAGAGACTATGACTCGGCGAGGATTCAAACTCACGATCCCCAGACTAATTTCAGTTGATCCATTGCATCTGGTATGATTGGTACTTGAAGTTCTCAGATGCATAATATACGTATTTAATTTGGTAAAATCTTGCTAACTGATTAAATTTTTACTTTCACATGCAATGTGGAAAATTGGAAATTTTTTTAGACCTTTAACTATGTGATATGTTCATCATTTTTTTAAGGTAAAAAATACATAATTTATGGCATTTTAACAATATGGTGAAAATTCAATTCAATGTATTTTTCTTTCAAGAAAAATGTGTTATATTTTATTTATTTATTTTTTCATTATTCACAGAGAAGCAACAATCTACTACTCAATGCAATTACGGTTCATGGCATGAATTCAGAATTGTGAAAATGTTACAGTATATTTTCACAGTAAGTGTATAAAACTTCCACTAACTTTATTTTAAAAAAAATATTTTTTTTAGAATTTGTCCCGTTCCAAGGATCAATTAGTGCAACTAGTATACATGTATATGGAAAATGTGTCGCTACAGTGTTTTCGAATCTTATGATGTTAATGCAAAGTTTCTTAAATAATATAAGCTGGTCAGTGAATGGAATGTTGGAGAGGTTGAAGGTTTGGTCCCAAGCTTACCAATAACCTCTGAAAGGTCAGTACTGGTGCTGCCCTGAAGATTGACTCAAGAGTAATTCTTAGTTTACTTCTAAATTAAAATAAACTGAATTATATAAAGAAAAACTGCCTCTATACGAGTATATGTGTCACACATTAGCGGTTTAGAGCTTATGTGACCGTTTAGTTTTATTTTCACTTTTTCCCCTGTCAGGTAGAGGAAATCATTTGAAGCGATGACTGAATCATATGTTGTGGTTCAGCCGAGATGTGTGATATGAATTATGAATGGTATGTTGTACGCTTTGTTTGAATATTTAGCATCATTCCATGCCATCGATGGCTAACACAGATGATCAGTTCACCTACTCACTATTTCCTGTTATCCTGAAAGGTTAATCAGTTTTGATTGATTGAATATTTAGTGTCATTTTTATGCTACTGAGGGCGAACAGACAATCAATTAACCTAACCACTGTTTCCTGGTATCCTGAAAGGTTAACTAGTACTCGAGTACACCCCATTTCTGCAAGTACCTGATTACTTTCCAACTGGAATCAGCGGTGAGATACAAATAATAACGAGACACAATGTCGTATATCAATCATCATGGAGACTGTTGCCGGGCTGGAATTAGAATTCACGATCCCTGGATTGATAGCCAGACACGTTACCAACTGAGCTTATCGGGCCCGGCTGGTAAATCAGTACTCAGGCACACCCATCTCTTCAAGTGAGAGATGAATGACAATTTGTTGCAATGTTGTATATTTATATTCACAAGGGGATTCAAGCTCATGCCCCCTGGATTGATAGTCAGACAGCTACCAGGTCTGAGCTGACCAGACAAGGTCCTGGTTGTATGATGAAAATAAAGTTATTTTTATTGTTAATGTTTTAGAATTTTTTTAATATTATACTCTATGTATATTAGAATTAAATACATTATGACCATCATCACATGATGGAAAGAGATAATTGAGTTCAATGTTGTATTGAGCAAACTCCCATATACATGGATAAATGTTGAGTTTTGACAATTCAAGGGTCATAACTATGTAACAAATTGCATGTATCCAATTTGGTTCATTTATAATCATGTCTTACATGAAGACCAAATGATAATTGCAGGCATACACAACGTAAAAGTCTCGGTCAATAATGTCTTCGGGCGGCCAGTAATGCATTTAATAGATTGTTAACAGGTTTGATCCCAGGCTCAACCTGATGGCCTCAAAAACAACACTCAATCATTGTTTCATCCAGGATATGGACATGAAGAATACGCGATTTTTCCCACACCTAAGCCATTAAATTGTATTGTATCAGTGATATCACAAAGGTCTGCTTGTTAACGTTGCCACACTGTAGTATCATGATGCAGACAAACAGCATGATACCCCATCAGCATTTATTACTCTTATTTTAGTCTTTGCTTTAATTCGGCCTAGATTTGACATGCCATTTCGCATGCGAGATAGATTTAAACTAGTCCACTATTGCAGCATATTATAAGTCATGAAGCACACTCTAAATATATAAAGAGAACCGGTCTTGATTTGTTCTATAAAAGATAATTTTAAATTAATAAAAAAATATAATTTTAATAAAAGAATAATGCTAAGGTACCATGGTATGTTAAGAATATACGCTTCTTCCTATAAGATGTTGAAAGCTCAATTTATTATCTAAATTAATTATCTCAAGGGCTCAACTTAATATGAATATAATGATTATTATGTGGTATTGAACATATTATATAGACATATGTTGTGATGGCAAGATATAATATGTTGAGCCCTCAACGTATAAAGTGAGGAGTATGAAATAATAAGCTCATCATAATTAGTCTGTATCAAGTGGTAACAGTTTGAGATATTGAAATAAGTACAATCTTGAGATAATAAGTAAAGAATTTGATATTACAAGTCTAACGCTCAAGATAATAAGTCGAGAGCTTGAAATAATAAATTATAAGCTGAGAGCCCAAGACAGTAAGTCAAGATCTAGAGATAATAAGTCGAGATATGAGATAATTCAAAATATTTAGATATCAAGTGGAGATAATACGTCAAGGGCTCAACATAATAAATAACTTGATATAAGACACTATTGAGATAAAATAAGCTGAGGGCTGGACATAACATGTTGAGCGCTTAAGATGATAATTGAAGAACTCGACTTAACTCAATATCTGACTTGTCAAGTAAAAAAAACTATGTGTGTGTCCTAAATACACTTACATAAGGTGCATAGCCATTACCAATTCTATTTTTAATTACTATGACTACTTGTTGAAAAACACATTATATCTTAACACTTTCAGATACCATAGGTGATAGTCCAAGGTGCCAGACTACTAGTCAGTTACAGTGTTATTTTGAAAGCAAACAGTGCTGTGACATTCCAAAATTAAGGACATCCTACTGTAAAGGCCTTCAGGAAAATGACTTGAAATCCACTGCAGTTATTGCAATGGATAACCAATGACGTATCGTGGACAATTACTAAAATACAATCACATGCTTCCAAAGGCTGTATTCAAACAATATAACATCGTCTCTTGAGTCATAAACTAACATTTGAGGAACATGGTCTTTGTGTGTGTAAGATAGTGGGACGGTATAGACATGATTGAACTGCTTTAACGGAATGAAGCTACACTTATATAGACTGAGCTTAGTAATGATACATTTGACAGTTCAAGTGTAACCAGTAGTAATCTTACACATAACTTTCAGGAATAATTGAGAAGTTTCTGTTTGGCAGAATAAGTTATGGTAATTCTCTTTAAAAAACAATTATTATTTACACATGGTTCATTGAAAGTTTTGATATACGGACTAAGATTTGAACCATGCTTTGAATAACACGTCTTGAACTTTAAAATATTATCATTTTTTTTATCAAAATCATGAAGACACAATAATAATTACATGTATATTACTATATTTCTTTTTTTCTTTTTTTATATCCCTTACCAAAGAATTATACTGAGATGGAAAAGCAAGTGATTGGGGTTTTGTAAAAGCTTGCATATTCACACACTATCTTGTGTTTTTTGTAATGGCCTTACATTGCGGAAGGAAATTTTAAACAAAACAAGACCATTCACAACATTTTGTGTTTAAAATTAGTGATGTACTTCTGATTACAACATGTGTATACTGCAATTAAAGAAGCAACCATTTATGTACAAGAAAGCAGAAGCCTATGAAGTCTGAATGATTAATTTGCCAAATAATCTGCTTGCTATTTTATCAACATTTAGTCAGAAGATGCCAGTTTTCTATCCTTCTATATACATCATTGCTTTAAGCAGAGTGTGTGTTACAAGTATAAACCCTGTATTAAGTAAGAAAATGTATCTAAATTATTCAGAATTGAAATTACTCTTCTTTATGAAGGAGCTTTGGTGTACATAAGAATCCCATAGTTTTGTCAAGTATTGCTGGCTACCGACGCTGATGAATGTAACACTATAGCATATATGATGAAGCCATTCTTATAAGTACAAGCTAAACTAGTGAAATCATTTTTTAAAGGGATACACATCAATCTTTGAATCAATTTAATCCATGTCCATCTAACTAATTACTCTCAATACATGTTCATATGAATATAAACCTCCAAATACACTTTATCTTAAACTTCATATTTACAAAACTATTAACATAAAGTTTTCTATAACTTAGGTGTCTCGTTAGTTTTAGAAAGAAAAGAGTTTAAAAACGCACCATTTTGTCCTAGATGACAAAAAATGTGAGAAGTTAATTTATAAAATTTAGCATGTGTCCCTTTAACGTTTGTTTAGACTAACCAATAATTTCAAGCAAAAATAGCTGACTGTTTTTACATTTTATTAATATTTACCAAAGAACTGAAATAATAAAAACATAAAAAAGAGATCCTTATACATATAGCTCACCTGAAATTGTAAGGATATTATCATGATAACAGTTTTCAAATTGATTGGTTGAATATTTAGTGGGATTTTTATGCCATCGAGGGCTAACAGACGATAAGTAAACCTAACCACTCTTTGTTAGGATCCTGAAAGGTTAACTAGTACTCCAGCACACCCCATCTCCACAAGTAACCGATAACTTTTTTACTTGAATCAGCTGTGAGAGACAGATAATAATGAGGTGCAATGACGAACATCAATCATCAAGGAGACTTGCAGAGTGGGGATTCGAACTCATGACATAGTGGGACTCGCTATCAACTTAGCTAATCGGGTCCGGGTTCTCAAATAAAGCTTAATATTGATACCAAGGGCATGGTCAAACATAATGCAGGGTTTCTGATTTGAATAAACCTTACAGAGGTGCAAGCTATACAAAATAATGTCAAGTACAAATTTTGTGATTACATATACATGCAACACATCTGTTATTTTACTAGATAACTATATATACTAATCACATATGGCACAGGAGTGCAAGAAACCCATGGCCTATTATATGTGTTAATAACTCTACAATTTAGTCATTGCTTGGCTTTTATCGTATAACTCTTGTACCTAAATACTGAGCAACTTTCCGACTTGCCCAAACATATAAATGATTTGATATGTCATGGTAAAATGGCGTTATTTGGTGGAATTGCATAAAACACTGACTGATGATCAGATTTTATTGCACGGCAGTTAGCGTTGCTTTCAACAATATTTCAGTCATCACAACCGCATCTACACCAGACAGTATTCAAAGTGCTGTCATGCTGGAGTATCAATTTGCAGCCACATTGTATGATACCCTACCCTTCTTGTCTCCATATACTGACACTTCTAGTTTCATTTTTCTGAAAATCAAGTATTTGGGACACCACGGTCAGGGATCGAACCGATGACCTCCCGTAGATGCTCTACCACTAGATCACTGTATGGTTAAGAGGTGATATGAAAAATGAATGGTAAATGTGACATTTATCTGAATTATATGATAAAAACGAATTTGAATTGAACATATTTTTTTATTGATTTATAATTTACTACTGTCTCGCCACAGAGCTAGTTTCTGTGGTAACATCCAGTAGAGCGTTGCACAAAGTAGATGTGGGTTCAAATCATCGTTGAGATCACTTATTTGTCATTGTTAATGTTCCAGTCCCACCACAATGTAATTTATTAATTGACAAAAATACTATGATGCTCGACACATAATTAATTCGATAATTAACAAGCACTTGTGTTACAAGATTCTTTTATGTAGTACAGAAACAGGTTTTATTTTTGGTTACAAGTAAAGAAATAATGACAAACGGTCACTGAGTGATCAGAAAAGCTCTTGAGCCTGTAGCCTCCACAAGCTCAAAATCATCCACAATAACATTTAACAGTCATCATTTATTCTGTTTCCTACGTTCAGTCTTATGGAAATAAA
Source organism: Panopea generosa (assembly GCA_029582155.1). NCBI lineage: Eukaryota > Metazoa > Mollusca > Bivalvia > Adapedonta > Hiatellidae > Panopea > Panopea generosa. Next base: position 60,157,769 of record CM055899.1, on the reverse strand, counting down.
ACCATTGCAATGTCAATACCCTTTCCCTCAATGTATTAAAGTCTGGGTTAAGTAGCTGCTCTCTCGATAGACTGTCAGTAGCGATGATATAACCTGTTTTTATATGTGTCCAAAGTTTTGAACTATAGTGCGAGGATGACAATTACATGGTGATGCACTTTACTAGAAGAAAAATCAAACGAGTGTATGACCCTCCCTGCAGGCTCAGGATCTGTCCATGGTATTTTTCACACAAACTCAGAATCTGTCCATGATATTCTTGAATCTTCACACAAAATACCTAGTCACTGATGTTTCCAAAGTCAGTCACTGTCAATAACTGACATGCCTTTTACTCTTGTCAATATCATTTTTCCAAGCTGAATATATCGGGAACAGGTCAGTTCTGTACAGCATACAGATATGTCAGAGCACTGCATCACCACAGAGAACAGTATTGGTATTTAGATATCACTTGGTCCAGTGTGACAGTTCCATTTCCTAGATAAAAAATTAAATAGAATATAATACGATGTCATATATTTCCAGTTATAAAATGTTGCATCTTTCAATTCTAGATTTACTTTCCTAGATACAAACTTTTGAACAAGAAAATAAGTGCATGTACATATATAATTGCAACACACAAAAAGGTTGGTACACAGAGATATAATAAAATTAGGGCCATAACATTGGTCTACATGTAGACAATGTAAAGTTCTATATGACATGTATAAGCTTAAACGGATGATTGAACAGTTGTTACATGCTTCTATTAAATAACTGTAAGTAAAGCGGTGAAACCACCCGGTACGAAATTGTAGTGGTACGAAACCTCCAACAAGTCTCTCTCTGTTTCCCGGCTTTTAGCCCAATAAAACAATGCGTGGATGGACAGCTTTTTTATTACATAATTATTATTTGGACATCTGAAGTACTTTTCATCTCGGTGGATATACAATAAAATACGCCAAAGGCACTTGCAATTAGATATCGCACCGGCTTCGAACGCAAACAAGAAAAAAAGACGTTCAGTAGACGTCCGTTCGCTCAAAAAAAGACGTACAGTAGACGTCCGTTTGCTCTGCATTTTGATAATTAACAATATATCTATATGCTCTTGTTGAATTTTAAAATGTTACGTGCATCTAAAAGTCATCAATTGCGTATAGAAAATACTTACACGGGACAGTTTCTTGAAGTGTTGATATTCTTTTGCGCATGCGCGAATGTAATATCCCGTTACGTCATACAATTTACATATTTTATTTATAAATGATGGATCGGGAAACCCGTTACCAGTATTCTGAAAACACGTACCAATAATTCAGTAAAATATCAATATATTTTATTTACCAAAGCCGCCGAAAGGTTTATATTGAACAGAAGTCATCATATATTGCATATTTAAGTAAAGTTAAATGGGATATTAGTTTGTTAATCATTCGTGGATAGGTTGTTTTAATATAAACTGACAGATCTGCATGTTGTAGTGTTAAGGGATGCTGATTTCTTTAAATAGAAGGTATTAAACTATAATTTGGACATGTTATGAATAGTTGAACACAATCTGAGTTTTTAAACATTATAATATAACTGATGGTGCAAATTTGCATTTTTCTTTTCATGCATTCATGATAGATATTACACACATTGACCAAACTTTATATATGTCAATTTCTTGATATTCATATTATCCATGTATGATTTAGTATTCTGTTAAATGTGGAAACAAAAAGAGAGATACATCATGTCTAATGCATGGCAGAATGCTGGTTTACTCTGAAGATGGTCATTTTGGTGTTTCCTTGCCCTAAGTTTAGGTTTATGAGCAGTGTCCAGTCTCATATTTCATGAACACCTGTCCTCACAGACAGATCCCATTTTTGACACTCTCTCCATCATGTGTGGTTTTGCCATATTTCTGTAGAGCTACAAACCCCTTAATTCAGGTTGAAATATCTGCAAGATCACACTGATTTCCAATGGGCATGCTTATTGCTCAGATTGTGAATTTTAAGCTGATTTTTACATTAATTTATTACCCCACCCACTTATTTCTGCATACAAAAATAGAATTGTTTGCAAAATAAAATAAATTGCATATTTACAGTGGACTGGGAGTTTGTACTAATTTTTATTGTTTAATTATGAAAAGGCAGTAGTTGCAATCTTGCCAAGAGGCCAGTTTACAGTTAACTTCGGTTGTTTTCGGTTGTCGTTACATTAAATTCTGCGTCGAATCATTGAATTTGGCGAAGTTTTTGCTTGTACTCCATTTTTATAGAAAATGTTATAGATTTGCAGAATTTTACATTGAATGTCATGTATGCATTATCTATTGGGCCTGTGTTGCCCTTTTTATGTTGGAATTGATGTGTAGACAGGGTAATGGAGTAATTTAGCATGAAAATAGCTTGAATTGTTTGCTTTTGTGGCTGCCATATCATTCTGATATTGAAATTTTATCTAAAATATGTTATGTTTAATAAGTTTTGTTCCACAATATCATTTCTTTGTAATCAAAATGTCTGTTTTTCTTCCTATTTTCAGACACCTTTTCATTTAACCATGTAGTTGTGAAAGTTTCAGACCTTTTTCGACACAATTGGTCAAGTTATCATGAAATTTAGACTGTATGGTTGTGAATTCTTGCTTTATTACAAGAAATAGCAGCATTTTGACTGAAACCATGTGTCACTAAAACTTATTTTATTTCAGAACTAGATCAGATATGGGGATGCATTTAGCTTTATTGAACTTGTATTGAGTATTGTTACATAATATGTAAATGTAGAATCTTAAAATTAAAAAAAAAAGTCCTCTTTAGGACTCACACCACTATTATCTCCCTTGAGTACATCGGACCTACAGATGAAGGAGGAAGAAATAAAACTTTAGTTCTCTTTTTCTTCTTTTTTTCAGGGCTTTGTACTGCAATGTTTTGTATTTTGCTAGCATGAGTTAAATGGTCAGTATTTTAGAAATCACCACTGAAAATTTGATGCTGATACCAGCTTTCTGGACAATTCTGTGTCAGTTCAGAATTGTTGGTTCGAACCGCATCTAGGGCGAATAGTTGACATGTTATTACTCTGGAAATTGATAGGTCTCACAAAAGCATTGAATTTTAAAAATATCCAACCTGGTCAAGGTATACTTTTTTTCCTTTATAATTGCATATCTTGTACCAGTGAAGAATTTGAGCCCAGACACATGCTGCAGAATTTACTTTTTCGCTCTGTGTTGGACATTAATGTTACAATGGAGCCCTATGGGAAATGTAATAGTGGTGTTAGACGTTATCAAAATGATACATATATGTTTACAGGAATGAAAAAGTTTTGAAATGAAACTGTCAGTATTGACACTTTGAAAATATTAGAATTTAAATTAGTTGGTAGTGTTGTTTCTTTTATATACTTTTTAGTAATTATTATATAATCAATCAATATATTCCTTCATAAGTGTGCCGATTGAAGGAAATAAAGAAACATTCGTGTTTTTAGTAGTTTATCATTTTTCAAAATACATTTTTATGTACCTATAGTGTTAAGAAACATTTTTACAAATATCTTAAATGAATATTGACTGTCCTTTTTTATAATTTATGAAAGTTTGAAAAAATAATGCATTTACCTGATTTGCAATTATTTATCAAATAAAGGATGCCCCGCCTCAATCCTAAACAACATTGAAGGACATTTAAGAAGGAAAGAGTAAAGCGGTTTTATTGCGAGCATATTTTTATATAGCTTGAATTGAAGAATCTTACAAAGTCGAATAACATATAAACGTATGTCAAGTACACTGCAGTTAAATATTCCGTAATGTAAATTTATCATTAACTCGTGTTGTGTGTGTAACCGCAAATGTTGTTTCTAAATCATTAATTAATGTTGTTACATTCTAAAATATTGCAAAAGAGTAAACAAATGTCCATGTTTATGTTATTTATTAATTAGTATCCTCATTTTCAGACCGTATATACAACACTAAGCAGTAAGGATGATGTGTGTTTATTAACACAATTAGTACGACACTTTCCCCGCCCGTTGTTTTTGTGTTTGTCCGTACGTTGTCATGTGTTCGCAATTATTTTTTCTTTGTGTATTGTTATAATTTAATTATATGTGTAATTTCAATCTATATTTAAAGTAATGATAATAATGTGCTTTTTTTTTCTGCTTTTTTATGTAAAAATTATCAGTAGTAGATTGCTTTTGTCGAGCCGCTTATATAAAAAAATGATATGTATTCTTAGTTATGCATTGAGATGTATTGTTTTAAATAACAAATGATATGTATACTTAGTTATGCATTGAGATGTATTTTCTTATATAACAAATGATATGTATACTTAGTTATGCATATACTTAGTTATGCATTGAGATTTTTTTTCTTATATAACAAATGATATGTATACTTAGTTATGCATATACTTAGTTATGCATTGAGATGTATTTTCTTATATAAGAAATGATATGTATACTTAGTTAAGCATTGAGATGTATTTTCTTATATAAGAAATAATATGTATACTAAGTTAAGCATTGAGATGTATTTTTATTTATATAAGAAATAATATGTATACTTAGTTATGCATTGAGATGTATTTTCTTATATAACAAATAATATGTATACTAAGCTATGCATTGAGATGTATTTTCTTATATAACAAATAATATGTATACTTATTTAAGCATTGAGATGTATTTTCTTATAAAACAAATATGTATACTTAGTTATGCATTGAGATGTATTTGTTTATATAACAAATAATATGTATACTTAGTTACGCATTGAGATGTATTTGTTTATATAACAAATAATATGTATACTTAGTTACGCATTGAGATGTATTTGTTTATATAACAAATAATATGTATACTTAGTTACGCATTGAGATGTATTTTCTGATATAACAAATGATATATTTACTTAGATAAGCATTGAGATGTATTTTCAGATAAATATGCAATTGCAATTATTTAAATAAATTAAGCCCATGTGGTTCCGGCTAAGAATAGAATCACTGCTGATCTCTGCAGAGGGGTAGGAAACCTCCGAATGGGTGTCATGTTCATTTTATCATTTTTTGTCATGTTCACTATTGTTGTTAAATTATGAAGCCCTGTGTGGTTTCAGGGAGCCATATGAGTGATGGCAAGAATAGGATCACGGTGGCTCATACATGTCGTAAGAAGCGACAATTTGAGTAATACGATATAATTTGCTGAAACTCTGCAGTTCTGCAGGTATCAAGGTTCTAGGTTCATTCTGCATATTCATTTGTTGGTGTAATGTTTTTAAATCTGTATATTAATTTGTTTTTTTTGTACATGTAGATTGAGCCTGGAATCTTCCTTCCTGTTGGCGTTGAATAACCTTTAATGTGTTGGTACGCCGTAAAACCCTATTCATTCATTCATTAAATAAATTATGTTGATAGTCTTATACTTGCCATTTCATAAGTGTTTATAATATATTTTGAGAAAGATTAATGTTTGTTTAATTTACAAAAGTAATAAAGTTCGTTTATTCACACGACTTAATATGCGGTTATGTACAGGTGAAACTCACCGATATCACAAAGACCGGTAACGCGTAAGTTTGTTTGTTTGAGACAACTTCATCATCAATCAAAAAACAAAAAGAAAACATTTCCTTAATGAGACTGTTTATCATTTATAACTGGTAAACAAATGTTTATATTTATTTGTTAAGGATATAGTAGTGTGCTGGCAGCCATGAAGATAGTTGTGCTAACCATTGTTTTGATCGTGCTTCTCGATTACTCAGACGCTAGTAAGTATCTAGTTTCAATTGCTATCTTATTTGTTTTCCTCAACTTACTATTTTTGAATCCGGTTAAAGTCATTTTCAAAACGTCGTAGTCTTGGTATGGCATACCTAAACTCTAATGCGATAATCACTTCTTTTTATTGATTTGAAACATATAACCCTCGTTACCTAAATTCTCGAAAGCAGTACTTCTCTGGTATAGCCTCTTTGCGCATTGATAAAATAAATTTTCAAAAAATTCGATAAAGAACTCAATGTTTCATTGCTGTTAATCTGAGAGTTGTGTTTCTAAAGTCTTAAGGTGTAGTTTATGTTTTTTTTGCTTAGATGTTATAATAGATAATGTCAGTGTGTAAATATGAAACAGTATTTTGTTTTCATTTCAGGCATTCCTTACAAGCCAAGGCGTAAGCATATTTTATATATTTAAACAGTCACATATGGAAAGTTATTGTCTTCTGAAACAGGTATTTCTGCGGAGTAGTTCATATATTTTGGGATTCAGAAAACATTTTGTCCTGTTAATCGTCATATACTTTGAACAGCTGATTGGCATAGCTGCTCACCATGTATACATTTTATTTAAACCGTTTCCTCCGGCTGGGGGTCACCACTTAGATGTTAAAATGAAATATGGCGTATCAAACTCATTCTGGGGGTCCAATACTTGTTAAAACAAAGGAAATGGCACGTTAAACCCATATTTGGGATCACTGCTTGATGTTAAAATGAAAGGTGGCACATTTAACACTGTGACTATTCTAGTGATAACTACGAGGTATGTCCCAAAAATAATAGGACGACCCTGTCATTTTTGTATTTAGTGCGTCACATGTAAACCAATGGTATCAATTGATAGATCGACACATCTTCTATTGTCATAAAACATCAAATCAACCTTTAGTCATTATTAAGGTCATGCAAAAGGCACCATAGTAACGCGAGTTTAGAAGTACGGGGGACTTTGAAATTAGACGCCATTCAAAAAACAACATTGCCTTGGAAAGCTGACAAGTTCGTCAATATTGTGCCAAATGTTATAACAAAAACAGTGTGCGTAATTTCAAATCATGTGTGAATGTCGTTTAAAGATTCGACGTTATCGATAAACATTTGAATATTGTGGGCACTTTGGAATAACAAGTGCGAATTTGTATATTAACAAAAATGGACGACGTCACGCCTGGAGTGGAAATTTGGAGTGTGGTAAAATTTTGTGTTGGGTGTATTTTGGCCCCACAGGATACTTTGAAGTTTATTTCACAAAATTTTTTAACAGAAGGCATATACTGGAGTTTTATCTATTGGTGGTACAAACGGGTTTTCAATGGTAAGTCGAAAGTACTTACCGTCAGCGATCTGGACGATCGAATTATTGTGTGGTTTTCCTGGGATTTAAGTCAGATCTTCGTGAAAAGCGCATTCAGTACCTCCGGGCCATGTGCCTGAGTGTACATTCTGTGGTTAGGATCTATGAGTCATCATAGTATCATGACATGTACCAGAAGTGGGTGCAGTACCACAAAAATTGTGTTTTGCACAGCGGTTCATACTTCGAAAAAAGAATGACTTTCATTTTAATGTCAACTTGACGTCGTACAAGTAACGTCAAATTCCCCCGTACTTTGTACCATATACACTTTGACTTGTCGAAATTTATGTTAAATGGTGGTGTACGATATTGAAATTGTGCATGCTTATAGTTTAGATATGGAAAATTATACATGCCAAATTTTGTTTGGATTGAAACACTAAAAGGCATATTTCTAAATGCGTCCTATTACTTTTGGGACATATCTCGTACTTGGTGATGAAATGAAGAATGGCATAGTTAACCCATTTCTGGGGGTCACTAGGTAATGTTGAAAAGAAAGATGACACATTGAACCCCGTTCTGGGGTTCGCCAATTGATACAAAAATGAAGGATCGCACATTTAGCCACATTCTCTAATCGACTAATTGTGAAAAAAATAAATTTGATATCAGTTTCAGGTAATAAAACACTGGATTTGATATGTGCGAATGGTTATTTTCATGTAGGATTAAAAACGTATGTCCAACAGGCGATGGCGCGTTCAAAGCACCATAAATAGAAAGAATAATAGTAGTGTATTATACCCTCTATTTCCACTTATTCTAGTTCGTGTTTTGATTGGCCTATGTTTTATATTCTGAACCTTGTTCAGGGTATAGGTCATGGTGTACGTGCTATTTAAAACCGCAGGAATGTGCGGAGTCAGTAAATATAGCTATTAATCATTAGTATATGTAAACCCGCCATCTTGTTTGGAGGAGAGAATTTTTTCGAGAGTATAGATGCATGACGCATTGATCCATTTAATAAAAGGTCATAGTTATGTATAGGTATACTTTTCGTTACGGTTTAAATCTGTCAATACGATCCATTGTGTGGTGTTATTCAATGGCTTCAACACTCTTCCATACAGATATAGAGTCTGATGAATGATAATACATTCGTCAATAACATCTCCTCAATATACTAAAAGATGCACAAGAACATGCAGTATACTCACTAACATGAACTTTAAACTTTCAACAACATGTATCTGTTAACACGATATGTACGGCGTAAATGAAGCGTTAACGAAAGGGAGATAAATGTTGACAAATAAAAGAGTAGACGTCTTGAGATATATAACTAAGGCGTATGTATAGTACTGCGATTTATTTTAGATGCTCTCAAACAGGAATAATTAACGCATGCGCATATACAAAGTATAGAGGTACATAGTTTAGATAATACATATCACTTATAGATCAAATTGCAATATGCAACATTCAGGATGATACAAATGTAAGAGTTTATTGCCATAAAAATATAAATTAAGCTTGAGGCAATACATATCCAGTGAAACACTCACTCCTCAAATTAATTGAGGTAACACATCTGCACTCCTAAAGTAAGTTTTGTCATCCGCATATACATTAACTATAGTTAAACATAATCACCTCAGTCATTCTATAAGCATAAAGATTAAATAAAGTTTCTTACAATGCAAAAACATCACATGTTTACGCTGTGAAAATATTCACAAAAACACGTCAGCCACCAACTTTAAAATATTTAGGTGTGTATGACAAATAAATCACTGATCTATTTCACAGATTGTCGTAGCCAACCGAGTCCGTATGTTTATATATAAACATTATCGGAGCATCGCATTACATCGGGTAAAGGGACACATTAACACTCGTTGCTATAGCAAAGAGATCTAATTTTAAATATACCAGGTTACGTGACTTAAATATTATCAATTTTAGAAATGATACACGTTAAAGCTAGTCACTCGTTATCATATTTCGTTTATTTCATTTATTTAAGAAACAAAAACTGTCCATTACATGGTGTTGTCATAAAAACCCAAATAAAAATAGTCAACAGTTGAACTAATACGTCGTCCGATATTTCGTTTCGCATTCGTTCTAATTCATGTTCGGCCCACTTATTCACATGGTGTATAGGACTTCCTGCGGCGTCTTCTCCCCCTCCTCTCTGTCGAACTGCAATCCGACTCCTGAACTCTGGAGGATCGTATCGCTTTAGAATGTTTTCGAACAAGTATTTTCTCTTTTTAGTCGCGTATTTCCACGCCTCATCAGTATCATAATCATCGATTATCTTCAGCTCCTCAGCGTTTTTTTTAATCGCTGAATACACCCGATCTCTGAGCATAGCGTTCATCCATTCAGCCTTGGCCGTGAAGTCATCCGCCATGTTTTTCCTATATTTAGGTCTCATATCTCTATATATTCTCCGTCGAGCTACCTCCTCCGTGATACTTTCCGTTTTTATGTAGTTTTCCTCATATTCAGATTGGTACTGAGTAACAACTTTCTCTACAATAATATCCCAGGGATCTAAAGAATCCCGTTCTTCATATTCCTCGCTACTGACGTCATCTGAGTGTATCATTGCTTCCTCATCACTAATCGATTTCAATTCCGAATCACTTTCGTCGGCGTGAATAGTTTTCTTGTCACGCCTGTCAAATGATTTATCGCAAATGTCGCAAGTGAACATGTTGGTGTCTCCGCCAATAATGAGGAGTGAGGAGGAGAAGGAATTGCTTTAAATAGAGAGAGATATAGCCCTCCTCATTATGACAAAACTTACTTGTGGAGTGCGGATGTGTTACCTCAGTTTGAGAGCCTTGCTCTTCGCCCGTCGTCACATGAAAAAACGAGATAGTGTAAATAAAACTGATCGCACAAGACTTATATTCATTATAGGCTGTTGACAGAAATTACGGAGAGAAACGCAAGTTTTTCTTCTTTAGGCATAGATTTGATTCCTCTGACACAAGTCGACTATGACTATCTCCATGTGAACTTGAAGAAGCCGATGTGAATCTGGTGTTACACCTGGCTGATATTGCAGATATGGGTTACACGTGGGCTATGATAAGAAATGTCGATACAGAAGTACTTGTTCTTGCCGTTGCAGTATTTCCTTAGATTCCTGTGGATGAGCTGTGGATAGCATTTGATGCTGGAAACAATCTTAGATTTATTGCAGTTCACTCTATTGTAGATTCTGGCTCTCTTGGATCTAAGAGGCAGAAGCGCTGCCAGCCTTCCATACCTTCACAGACTGTGACCAGACGTCGGCTTTTTGTGGGCGAGGCAAAACATTCAGCTTGAGAAATTTGGACAAGTTCCAGTGATGTCATAGCATCGTTCTCTGTTCTAGCTACTTCTCCCGTAATTGCGTCTGTCTTAGATTAAATACCTACAATAGGGCAATTTGCTGTTTTTGTTTTACAACAGAAAATATCAAGTAGCTAGTGCCAAGGAGTCTCGCAAGCACCTGTTCACACAAAAGGGTACAAATGCAGCCCAGACAAAGGCTGTCGGGACAGATGTAAATGTCAAAAGGCTGAAATCCTCTACACTGCTTAAGGCAAAAGTGGGAAAACTGTGACGGAGGTTTACATGTCGTATTTACTGTTGATCATCTCTGGATTTCATGTATCTAGCATGTACCGTATTTCAGCTCACTTTGTAGAGGGGTATATATTACAGAACAGTTTCTTGGATTTCCTGGTTTGGCCACAAAAGCAAATTTTGCTGTCCTTTGTTACACAGTTAATATTTGACTGTCATTTGTTACACAGTTGATATTTTACTGTCCTTTGTAACAAAGTTAATATTTACTTGTTCAATAATTATCTGAGCAATGTATTCAGCAGATAACAATGGCAGTCAGTGCATAATTACCATCATTTTTTCATTTGATCCTACTGACCCGTCTCTATACTAAATAATTGCATTTCTCTTTAAACAACAACAACATTTTAACATGTATTTTTTATTGGAGGGAATACAGAGTAATTTATTGCAAATAACATAAAATAAAGTAAAAACACTTCATCATATAAAAATGTCGAATGTTTTCGCTACGATAATATTTAATGGTATATTTTATCCGTCACCATGGAAACAGAAATAAATGAACAACATTTGAATTGCTATTCTGTGTTTTTGTTTGATGAATGTAAGTATTATTTCATAGGAATCTTGAACGGACAATATTGAGTTTTTACGGCCATGTAGGCAATCTTGACAGATATTAAATGTGTCCCATGAAAAAAAAAGTGTGTTTTTTTAGTTTTGCATTGATTAATATCCGTGCCAAATGTTGGCGCTTTTCCCATTTCCTGAAGTATTTTGACATTTTCTGTAACGAAATGATCGGACTATATGGATTACATATGATGTCACATGTTCCATTATTCCATTACGAAAACTACTAATTTTACTGCTTATACTGTTATAAGGTAAATGTACTACTGCTACTACTACCTCTACTACTGAATACTTAAACTACTACTGCTACTACTACGACTTCTTCTAATACTACAACTACTTCTGCAACAACTACTTCTACTGCAGCTGCATTATTGTTACTATTACTACTATATATTTCTACTACCACTACTACTACTACTACTACTACTACTACTACTACTACCACTACCACTACCTTCTCTACTACTACTTCTACTACTAATATTATTATTACTACAACTACTATTGCTACTACTAATACTATTACTGCTACTGCTAATACTACTACTACTACTACTACTACTACTACTACTTGAATCGTTGAAACAAAAATATTTAAACATGTATTGATTATTGCAGCATGTATCGACTGCTTCGGTTATCCTGTGGTACAGGGGACACGTTATTATGACGGATGTAACTGGTGCACGTGTACCAGCGTACAGGTTAGTTTATTTAGATTCATGTTTGCACGTGCGTAACGGCAAGGGGTCGGTTGATACATATGCCTTACAAAAACAGATATGTCATTCTCCCATTTCTGCTCATAGATAGAAGTTACCGGGTTTCCCCATAAAGGAAACCTTTATCTTCCATGACCTGGCGAAAATCTGGAACTAAACTATCATCTATTTCTTTATCCACAACTCGTAATCATATTTATTCATTATTTAAATTAAAAGTCAAACATTGATCAACTTAGTAATTCATTTCAATACATGGTGCGCGTTATACAGGGTGAACTGTAGGGTGAATTGTTAACTCGCATTCTATTTTCAATATTTTTGAACGGTATTGAAGGGTTTTTTTTTAAATGACTTGATAGTATACATGTACACATGGATAAATTGTTTTTATGTTATATGCGGATGATATAAGCATATTTGCTAACAGTAGTGATGAGTTGCAAATTTTATCAGGGTACTATCAGAGAAATTAATTGTTAATCATGCTAATTAGAAAAGGAGGTCGATTACTAGGGCATTTTAATTCTTTATAAGACTAAAGATATATAAATAGTAAATAAGTGTGTTTATTTTGGGCATTGTTTTTACAGTTGTCGGTTTTTTCGCGGAGGCACAGAGTACATATTATAGTGTCTAGGTTTTAACGCTTTACTCCATATGCATTTTAAGTGGAATCGTCCAATGTCAAAGCCACACATAGTCAATTTCCATAAACAGATACATTCTAACTATTTATTTCGATAGAGCAGAAAACAGTGTAGGACCTGTTCTGATTGCTCGTTATGAGCAATGTGAACTGGTCCTACACTGTTTTCAAAAACTTTCTATATTAGAAGTGTCCAAAGGCGTCTATATTAGAGTTGTCCAAAGGCATCTATATGAAGTAAAGGATTAAAGCTATATTTACAAAGAATAACTACTTGTATAAGTCTATTGATATTCTGGTTAAACATAGATTATATTTATTCAATAAGCTCATAACGTTCATCCTTACTTATGGGGATGAAGCGTGAGGTTTTGATATAGGAGATCAAATAAAAACAATTAATTTACAATTTTGTAAGAGCTAATTGAGAGTAAAAAGATAACACAGAACAATTTTAATTATGGAAATCTGGGTAGAATGCCTTTTCAAAACTTGAGAATCTTTAATTTTATAAAATTCTGTGTAAAATTAATTATTGATTGATTGATTGATACTTTTTCCTCCATAGTACAAGTATACAGGAGAGTATAAACATTTAAACAGCAACATTGGAGTACATACATAATATTATACAAAAACATAATACACATATAGACAATTAAATGACAGTCATATATATACAATACAAACAAACATATAACTTCGATAGTTCAAACAACTTGCATATATACAAACGAAATTAACAAATGATATGTCCATTCAAATTGCAAAATATATTGACACTTTTAGAAAAATATTGCCTATAATGACTGATATGACTTGCCGAAACGAAACACAAGAGCATACACTATAGGGGTACTAAAAGTGGTATTAGTTCCAAATGCGATTTTGAAAATAACTCAAATAAAAAAGTGGTGTTCATCATTAAAAAAAAATATGATATAATCTGGGATTTTATGAGGTTTTGAAATGCTGAAAATGTCTATTTATTTCTATGCAATGCTAAACAAAGAATTGTAAAAAATTGGCCAGACAGGCTCAGTGATTCCAGAAAAGCTAAATTTTATAATTAAATACGATTTTTTACGTTTCAGCCATATTCAAATACATTAAAAAAATTAAAGAACGTTCCGTATTAGTTATTATACTGTTTTATTACATTAACAGTCACATCTCATAGACTTGCTATTGAAAACGGTGGTTAGGCTGAACTTGTAAGTAAATCAGTTAATCAGAGAAAATGAAGTATATGCAATGTTCTAGAGGTTTACGCGGTGTGTAATTTATAAAACAACTTAGAAAATGTGTTGTTCCAAGTGATGACGGGACAAGACCAAATATAGAAAACTTGTTGAACTTTTTAATAATGATAAAACTATTTTTCAAAATAAATACAAAGCCATAAGAAATAATTCTTTATTTCGTCACTCGAACTATTTTTAAGATGAAACCAATCTAACAACATAAACACCAGTAAGATGAATCAAATTAAAATAAAAAAGAAACATCGTAAGGTTGTGGAGCAAGTAATGAAATCATTTTTCTAAATTTTATTTTGGCATGTTTAAATAGATTGGGAATATATTGGGAATTTTTGTTTTTTGCCATTTTCAAAATTTTGAAAACAAAGACAGAATAGTTCATTTTGAATTTCTGAAAGTAGAATATGAGTTTGAGATATTACAATGAAAGCACCTGTTGAAACATTGTCTGTATACATGTTTCTGAAGAATAATGATCAAATGTGGTTTTGTTGCAGCCTAAAAGAGCCTCTTGTTCACAACAGCGGTGTAAATGGAACATGTGCTAGCAAAATACAACGAGGGAATAGAACATAACGTTTCAAAACATTACTGTTCGTTATAAACAAATAAAATTGTAAAATTATTAATTTCTTTCTTGTTTTTCCCCATTAAAACAAGATATAAGTACAGACAACATTTTATTCCCTATTTGAATTTCTTTCTCTTTTTCAAAAAAAAAGCAACAAAAAACGATGAACATGTAAGAAGGGACGGACAAAGATTCCAGAAGAAAGCGCGGCAGTTCCAATATGTCATATACAACCCATTCTGGCAGATAATTTCGATTTCTGTCCTTTTTCTCGCACATTTATATAGTATGTAGAACGAACAAAGCTCTTCCGCTTCGGTCCGTTCAACAGCAAATGTTACGAGCACGCTGATTGGTCAGTTGCTTCAGGGAAAGTTTGAATGGTGTCATAATTTAGTAAGCGTTCAATTGCTATGAATTGTGGGACAGGCATAGAATTCTAAGCTTTTTCCATTGGTGGTTAATAGACCTGATTCGAGAGATATCAGGTTCTGGGATAGACTAATGACATCATAGTTTAGTAAGCGTTCAATTGCTATGAATTGTGGGACAGGCATAGAATTCCCTGCTGTTTTTATCATTGGGGTTAACTAGACCAGATTCTGAAGATATCGGGTTCTGTGATAGACTTAATTTTGCATCAGACATTTCTTTATCTGCTTACCACCTTCATGACCTTACAGTTTGTCAATAGTAAGTACGAGCGATTTCAATCGGAAATCATATGTGCGAAACTGATCGACCAATGAAAAGTCCCGTACTGAATTTCAGGCATCACATTATGCAAGTTAAAACATTTTATGAGTTAAAATTATATTGTTACATGCATACACACAATGATGTGTTTTTTTTAATAATTTATTAAAACAAACATGCATAACAATATTAATGTGAAATATATCACACAGTTCTTTATTTTAAGGATCTGTATTAACTCTCAAGTGCTTTTGGTACTTTTATGAAACATATTTTATACGTCATTTTTATTTGAAAATAAATACCTCATTTTCGAATCAGTCGAATGTATTTTCAAATACAATATCGCAAAAAAGGATGATTTTTGTGCGAAATATCAGCACAAAATTTTTAATGATGAATATTGGGGAAAAAAAACACTATTTTTAGTATACTTATTTCTAAACTTTATTTGATATGTGCCATTTGCTTTCGGTCATAATCGAAGAGCTAATTTTGATAAGAAGCTTAGAAATAGGGGCACTTAGCACCGCCAGTACAGAAAGGTTTGATTATAGTGTGATGCCCAAAGGGACAAGCAGGGCCTTAAGTATTAAAGAATTGTGGAAAAACTTACTCGTTTTGTGGCAAAATACATTAAATCATAAAATGAAACTGGTGATTTTAAAATAATATCGGAACTCCCGTATTTTTGTTGTTTTGCAATATTTGGTATCTATATCAAGGGTTGATCTAATATTTCAGGGCATAATGGCTAATTTTCGGAACTTGCGAGAAAATCTGAATTGTATAGTTGATATGGATCAGTAGATGTGTTCATGTAACTTCAATTGTAGAAAACAATATTAAAATGCATTGACGGTATGTAACAAAATAGTTAGCTTGTTGTGGCATAATTTAGTAGTGCCAGCTTATACGTGTCCATTGTAGGGATATAGGCTATATTTAGGTTAGGTAGCGTGGAATCGTTAAAACGTATTGATAGATCGATAGGAGCAACGTTTTAAAGATATTTTTACATTTTCATATTTTTGATTAAAGAATAAATCATTTTGAAGTTTAGTTCATCAAATTCCATCAAGTATTAAGAAAATTAGAATATTTTAACGAGTTTATTTGTCATAAAACTAATTTAGGTTTGCATTGGCCTAATAGCGTAAAATCTGCTTCGTACAATGTTTTAGGGTTTGCTGGTTCATGATTTACACGAAATTCACTAAGGTATGTGGACGATCTTGCTATAAATGCTGACTCGGTTATGGGAACAATATCCAGTTAGCAGAATCATCATTAGGTGTGGTTGTGACGAGAAAAATTGAGCATGTAACTGTTCCAGTACATAACGGAATATGGGTATGGGAATTGTATATTAAGTTGTATTTAAATGTCTGATATAAATATTTTTGACATAATCAGTTCTAAGTAAAGTTGTTTAAATTGTTCATATCCAGGCCGACGGTAATATTCTGCCTGGTAGCAAAATGGCATAACCGGTATCACATACAACACATTATAGAACTTTCAATACTTTATTCATGTGATGTGAAGATAGTGAAGCTGGTTAAAAGTTGAAAGTAAACAAAAAACAAACTAAGAACAATGAACTTTTTAAGTATGAAACCTATTTCACAAATCTACGACATAGTTTCGAACACGCTCTAGTACGAAGTCATTTCAATTTCTCATATGTTTGCAATCAAAGTATTTCTAAAAATAGAGTTTACATGATCATGTTTATACATCAGAGTCATTATATTTACAATGATATAACTATTTTAGCAACGTACATTGCGTGGCTACGAAGTTTTATAAGATTATTTGTGAATCACAAACTTAAATGTCTCATGTCGGAACGACGTACATCAAACGTTTTTATTTTACTGAACAGCTCTCAAGGCGAATAACTCTATAAAACTATGTCTACAGTAAGAATCGCTTTTGCAGTAAAAATCAAATCACGCGCATTGGTCTAAGGGAAGTAACCAACTTAAACATTTCAATACTTCACACTCTCCGTCTGGTATCTACTCGATATCATTACTACAACAAATAGTTCACAAATGAATCCAGGCAATAATATGACTTCACGAATGAATTACGCAATGAATAACACAACTTAGTTCAGGAACGAATTACGTGATGAATAATACAACTTAGTTTCACGAAAGAATTATGTGATGAATAATACAACTTAGTTTCACGAAAGAATTACGTGATAAATAACACAACTTAGTTTCACGAAAGAATAACGTGATGAATAACACAGCTTAGTTCACAAACGATTTATGTGATGAATAACACAGCTAAGTTCACGAACGAATTACGTGGTGAATAACACAGCTTAGTTCACAAACGAATTACGTGATGAATAACACAGCTTAGTTCACGAACGAATTACGTGATGAATAACACAGCTTTGTTCAGAAAATAATTACGCAATTAACACAATTTCGTTTACAGGTCGAACATAAGATACAGTCTTTCCATCTTTCACGACACGCACTTCCACCTTTCGTACTTTGTTGTCGTCACTGTTCATTGTCTTGTTTATAATTCCTAGTGGCCAATTATTTCTGTGAGCGGCAGCTTCTTTCAGGAGCACGACATCGCCCGGCTTCAAATTAGGGTGGCCAACCTGCCACTTTCTACGTATTTGTAGACAATGTAGGACATCTCTTCTCCACATATGCCAAAAAAGCGTCAGCAAGTAGTTGAACCCGTTTCCATTGTGTTCTGTGAGCATCTGTCTCTTGAAGACTGTCTGTTATTGCAGGTAAGATGTCTTCTTTACCTATAAGAAGCATTGATGGCCTCAAAGTCAAGGGTGAGGTCGGATCCATTGAAATTGGCGCAATGGGTCGGTTGTTAAGAAAAGCTGTGACTTCTGCCAAAATGGTAGTCAGTGTATCGTGATTCAGCAGCTGATGTCCAGATTCATGTAGGATCGAATCAACCACCTTGCTTGTAAGGTCAATCATTCTCTCCGCCCTTATGAGAAGAATGTGGAACATTAAAGATCCACTTTACTCCACTCTTGTACTAGAAATGGTGAACAGGTCCGTCTTCGACTTTGATAGCATCAATTTGTAAATCGTCCGTAGCTCCAATGAAATTGGTTCCCCTATCTGAGAAAAAGTTTTTTACAGGACCTCGGATTGAAAGGAAACGACGGAGTGCATTGATGAAGCTTGAACTGGTAAATTCTTCCACGACCTCAATGTGCACAGCTCTCGTTGTCAAATAAGTAAACAAGATGGCCCATCTTTTACTGTTTGCAGCCCCTCCTCTAGTTTGTTTGGTTAGGACCTGCCATGGACCAAAAGCATCCACCCCAACAGATGTAAACGGAGGACCAGGTGTGATCCTGTCTTCTGGAAGATCAGCCATTTTCTGTTGCTCGGTCCCTCTACGAAGTCGACGACATGTAACACAGTTATGTATGAGTGACGAGATCATTCTCTTGGCTCCAATGACCCAAACACCTGCACTCCTTATTAAGCACCTTCTGTGATTAGGCGTTCTTGGTGCTTCACAGACTCATGGTAATGTTGAATCAGAAGCAAAGAAATATGATGATTCTTTAGAAGTATGATGGGATTGACACCCTTCACAGGGACCTGGCTACGGATACGACTAAGGCGCCCACCAACTCTCAGAAGGCCATTGTCATCCATAAATGGTGATAGGGTAATAATCTTGCTTTCCTTTTGCAGATTTATTTTATCCACAAGGCGCGATATCTCTTCAGGGAAGCATTCTTTCTGTACTTCTTTGAGAATGACTATCTCAGCAACTTCGATGTCTGCAAAAGTCTTCAACATTTATAATAAGATGTTAATAAAAAATGTCGGTATTGTGTCAGTCTGTTTGAATTATGAAAACTTGTTTATTTAAACACAAATAATAATAACCTAGCTGTAAAAATCCTGTTTTGCATGATTTGCACATGGCAGAGTCCACTAGGTAGATACACAAATGTGCATTACATAAACAGATATGTTGTTAATCAAACAATTGAAAAAACAATATAATTTTGTGGACTTTGTAATATGATGTACTTGTTTTGAGAGTGCCTCAAGGAAGATTTGCTTTGTCAATCAAGTCACCCTTTATAAATAAAGATTAAACTTGTATTTCTTACTTAATTGCTTCTTTCACAACTATGCCTCACTAATATTATCTTAAAAACAAACTTGAAAAGCAACAATAACAATGCGAATTTCAGTTTCAGTTAAAAAACGTTATTTTTAATTACACCCCTTGTCCATTTTATCATTAATTTATGGGTACAAATCTACATTTCAAATGTCCAATGAAAATACAGATTTGTTAAAAAATGATCAACTGACAGCCATATCAATATCAGTGCAGTGTTTCAAACAGGATTTTGAAAAAACCCAATTCATGGAGAGTAAAGTTTCTTTTTTTGCTGAGTATATATCCAACTGATTGAGATGATCTTTGCCAGTTCCGTGGCTAAATCAGCTCCACACAATTCTAGTCGAGGAATCGTGTGTCCTTTTTTTGGAGCCAACTTTGCCTTTCCGAGAAGAAACCCACAACTGTAACTTCCATCTCTGTCCCACACCTTGATATATGATACAGAGGCTATTGCTTTTTCGAATGCATCCGAGAAGATATATATAGCTGGCTTAGCTGCTGTGCTGACAGACATCATGGTAAACATGCGAGGGATAGTAACTTCTTGTAGGTTCTGCAGACTTTCTCTCCATTCAAACCATTTCTTCTGATTAGTGACTGGTAACGTTGCGTCCCAATCTATTCCAGGCGGTGTAGACTAGCGGAGTAGAATCTTTCCACTTACGGTTATCGGAACGATGTAACAAAGGGGATCAAAGATGCTATTGACCATTGACAGAAGACCAATTCTTGTAAAGGGCTTATTCTCCAACATGATGTGGAAGATAAAGATGTCGTTTTTCAAACTCCATGGAATGCCTAGACTTCGCTGTAATGGCAATGGGTCTTGATTGACATCTAAACACTTAAGATCACTTCCGAGATCTTCATTTGGAAACGCATTCATCACTTCAGTACTGTTTGAAGCAAATGTGTGCAGTCTTATATTCCCTCCTTCTTTGAGAGCAGCTTGAGTTCTCTTTATGAGGTCTATAGCTTGACAAGCAGTAGGTTGTGAAGTTAAAGCATGGTCAAGTAGAAATTTTGATGGACAATGTTTTGAACATCTTTGTCAGCGTTCTCTACTGCCTTACGCAATTCATACGTTGCACCAGCAGGGGAAGCAGTTCTCAAAAACATGGACTCGCATTCTATACTCGATCAACATGTTGTCAGGATTGTTGTCTTTGTACCAAAAGAACCGTAACAAATCACGATGATCGTGGCGTACACGGAATCTATAGAACATTTGTTCCACATCTGCCGTAATTGCAATAGCATCTTTGCGAAATCATAGAAGAATCCCTACAAGGCTGTTTACCAGGTCTGGCCCCGACATCAGCAATCTGTTCAATGAAACGCCTTGGTGATTAGCGGAGGAGTCGAACACACTTCTCAACTGTTCAGGTTTCCTGGAGTGGTACACTCCAAATAAAGGGAAGTACCAACAGTCTACAACATAATTCTTGGGGCATTCTTCAGCAGCACCACTGTCTAACACTTTATTCATAAATGTTCTAAAATGTTCTTTCTTTACTGTTTTTTTTCTGGAGATTTTCATCTAGAATCTGAGCCCTTCTCCATGCCTGCATTCTGTTGTTTGGTATTCCCTCTATGTATCATTTAAACGGAAGGGAAGCTGCCGAGAAATCACTTTCATCTCGTATTATCTCCTTGTCCATAAGTTGAAGAAACTGCCTGTCTTTAACTAAGAGCACAGCTTGATCATCTTCTGCATTTTTCAAAAAAACAGAATCCCCTCTGAAGTCCCCATTTTCGTTTCCAGGATGATCCAGCTCTGGCATAATGTGGGTCTTGTTTACAGACACAATCTCTGGTCGGTGCACTCTGCCCAAACATATTTCTACAATTATGACCCATCCCAGAGACAATTTTTGTGCGAATGCCATGCCTCTTTTTCCAATAACTTGTTCCAAGACATAGTGAACCTCAGGTAAATCTCTACACCTATCAGTAACTGGATCTTACAATTGGGATTCATCTCTGGTATTTGACCTGCCAAGTGACGCAGATGTTTGTAGGTCTTTCCAACATCTGGGTAGGGAATTTCAGTTAGATCATTTGGAATATCGTCACACTCTATTACAGATGGTAGCTTTATGTTGGTCAATCCATTAGTAGATCGCACCCATATATCATTTGCACGTCTTCTACATGCTGTTATACGACCAGAGCAGGAAGACAAAATGTACTGTGTTGCTTCGCCACTGATCTGCAGGACATCAAAGAGTTCATGTGTTGCCAACGTGCGATTGCTTTGGTCATCTATAATGACATATACTCGTGCTGCTTTCTTTGGTCTTCCGGTGAGGAACACCTCATGGAGCACAGTTTTACTGCAGGACTTGCCAATAAATTCATCACCACAGAGGGTCGTACATTTGGTGGAAACATCTTTTGCCCCAGATGCCCCAGAGGACTGCTCCCCGCCATCAACGCTTCTGATTGGCGATGGTGGTTTATCGATATGTATAGCTGATGCATGACCTTTTCCACAATGAGAGCACTTTACCGTTGCTTTACAGTTACGGGCACCATGTTTCGTAGACTCGCAACATCTAGAACACACATTGTTGTCGCGCAAGATTTGCTTCCTTTCTTCGATGGACTTTAATCAAAAGCCTTTACACTGGTTAAATGAATGTTCTGCATGATGTAGTTGACATCTTTTCATGACATTACTCTCTGTTTTGTTCTCAGTATTGAAAACATCCTGTTTACGGCTATACGCATTGTGCTGCTGTTTGGCTCCTCGATATGATGGCGCTTCAAAGGTAAATGCTTGATCGTTCTTTGTTTCACTGATTTCTCTGATGAAAGACACAAAGAACCCGAAATGCGGATAAGGAACACACTTTTATATCTTATATCTTGCCGCACGAAAAGCCCATTTCTCCTGGATTCCATAGGGGAGTTTATTTACAATAGGTGTTACCCCTGATGAGGAGTCCATACTTTGGGTAAGACTTCACTGAATTTACTTCACAAAGGACATCTAAGAGATCATACAGTTTGGTGGAGTCTTTATTACTCAGCTTTGGAAAATTACTTCTTTTTTAATGAAGCTTAAACCATTTCTGGACGGCCATATCTTTCTTCAAGACGTGCCCATATGCGCTGTAAGCCTCTAGCTGGATCATGGGTGTTTGAGGATCTGATGCTGTTGGCAAACTTACCGGATTCAGTACCAAGGTGTTTCACAATAAAGTCTATCTCTTCAGACGGTGTCAAGTTTAGCTCCGATGCAATACTACAGAAACTTGCCTTCCAAGCAGCAAAGGTTTCTGGTTTATCATTAAACTGTGTAAAACGACTGAGTTGAAGAACTTTCTTAAGGAGAAACTGAGACAAACCGATCATCACTGAATTGTTGCTTGGGCTATAAACTGTTGCAATAAATCGGGCAAATTTGTTTCCATGAGTCATCGTAAAATGTAACATTTCCAAATAACGTCATTTAGCCGTGGCATATCAACGTCATTTATCTATTCGGATTATAGTCCAAATGAATTTCGGCAATTTACGTACGAAAACCGAGTTATACGAAAAACACCGAACGATGAATCGGAAGTGACATTACACTAGGTTAATGTAAAAAAATATGTCATGCATTTATTACACCCATGCACTGTAAATTGTGTAATAAGAACTTATAGGAAATAACATCTATTTGTCTACAATTGAGATGCAAGTATGTCTCAATATTAGGGTGCATTAGTCTTGTTATTTGATATTGTTTTGTATAATATATGTCATAATAAAAGTGTCCATGAAAAGTCAACATTACAAATATAATTCGATGTATGAATGCTCCTTTGTAACATGTTTAGGACATTAGACCTGGCATGTTTTACTGGGAACCATTAGACCTGACATGTTTTACTGTGAACCGTCTAATTGAGTGTCGTATTGATTTATGTACGTAACACAGATATATAAATAAGATGTTTTGTGGGCAAGAAAACAATCACATGTATAGATTGTTTCTTTTCTATTCTGTTTTGCTTCTACACAGTACGTTTACTAGTTTCTTTCCATGGACTCAGTGTTTTTATATTTTAATTCATTGGTATTAGTCATATGGCTCGTTCCTTGTTGCTTCAGGCATAGTACCATCATTGGAAACAGGAAATGCTTTCGCGAGGTAATCGCATAATGGCGGTTAAAAATGATATCGATCATTTTTCTTTAAAAATGCATTTTCCTTATTTTAATGCTCATTTTTTTTTTATCTGAATGACATTTTTTATGTATTTTGAACATTTTGAAAGCTTTGTCATGTTTGAATTGTGAATTAAGAAAACAAAGATGCTTGGAAATTTAGGGTATGAATACATGATTTCGGAAGTCTACTTTCACTTTGTCAACAGTGTACACATTAAGCAGAAGAAATCTCTTATATGACACATGATCCCTACTTTTCTCGTTATATTTTGGTAGTGCAGAGGTTGACAAACAACAAAATGTAAATTTCACTTCTTTCATTTGGGCCTCTTTATGAACGACAAGCCTTTAAAGCTGTTTTATTCAATATAAAATGAAGACAAAAATTTATGGTGGAGTTACAGAGGATAGAATACCACTTAAGCCGGTGGGCGGTATGGTGTATGAGATAAACAAAATGGCAAACATTGTTCTGTGTGATATTAGTATGTTGTGCTAATTATACTAATATCGGTCAGTAGTTACACATAGTTAATGTTATCTGTGTTATATATGTAACCATCTAAAGTCTGTAAGACGAACCCAGCTCTCTAGATTGGATCTGTTAAATAGCTGTTTAGAATGTCACATTTGAGTACGTTGATTGGCCAGTTGCTTCAATTGAAAGTTTGAATGAGGTCACAGTTTAGTAAGCGTTCAATTGCTATGAATTGTGGGACAGGCATAGAATTCCCTGCCGTTTCATCAGTTGTTAAAAAACCTGATTTGGGAGGTATCTATGTCTAGTCGATGTCTAATTGAGTTCCACAATTTATCATATTCCAGTCGCAGGGGTCGATGTTTATGTCGAGTTCCACAATGGATTATATTCAGGTCACAGGAGTCGATGTCTAATCGAGTTCCACAATATATTACATGCCAATCACAGGAGCCGATGTCTAAGTCGAGTTCCACAATGGATTATATTCCAGTAATGGAAGTCGGCGTCTAAGTCGAGTTCAACAATGGATTATTTTCCATTTACGGAAGCCGATGTCCATGTCCAGTTCCACAATGGATTATATTCCGTTTACGGGAGCCGATGTCTAAGTCGAGTTCCCCAATGGATTATATTCCAGTCACGGAAGCCGATGTCTAAATCGAGTTCCACAATGGATTAAATTCAAGTCACGGGAGTCGATGTCTATGTCGAGTTCAACAATGGATTATATTCCATTTACGGGAGTCGATGTCTAAGTCGAGTTCCCCAATGGGTTAGCGTCCAGTCATGGGACTCGATGTCTATGTCGAGTTCCACAATGGATATATTCCATTTACGGAAGCCGATGTCTATGTCGAGTTCCACAATGGATTATATTCCATTCACGGGAGTCGATGTCTAAGTTGAGTTCCACAATGGGTTATCGTCCAGTCATGGGACTCGATGTCTATGTCGAGTTCCACAATGGATTATATTCCAGTCACGGGAGTCGATGTCTATGTCGAGTTCCATATTGGGTTATATTCCACAATGGATTATATTCCTTTAACGTGAGTCGATGTATAAATCGAGTTCCACAATGGGTTATATTCCAGTCACGGGAGTCGATGTCTATACCGAGTTCCACAATGGGCTTTATGCCATTAACAGGAGTCGATGTATAAGTCGAGTTCCACAATGGGTTACATTCACTTACGGGAGTCGATGTATAAGTCAAATTCCACAATGGGTTATATTCAATGCACAGGAGTCTGTGCCTAAGTCTTGTTCCACAATGGGTTATCGTCCAGTCACGGAAGCCGATGTCGTGGTTAACTAAAAAAAATTTTCCTTTCTTAAGATGTTATTTCAAAGATTTTCACTATGTACCGTTTGAAACTTCATGTTTAAATCAAAAGAGTCGAATCTGACCCTAACGTAAATTAATATTATAACATTTTGGAAAATTGAACGAGTATGTTTGAAGTTGTAAATTTGCTGTATTGTGCTTTCAAAGGAAAAAAGTAGAACAGTGTTATTGTTTTCCCCTTAATGACTACAAATGTGTGAAGTAAAATCAACAGTTTACAAGTGTTATACCACTTTGTTAAACAAAAAAGAAATTAAAGGTATGCAAATACTTTTGAGCAATATACATTTATACATTCATTTTGTAAAAAAACGAATAAAATTGAGTTGCGTCCCTTTGAAGTAAAACATAGATTATGGAGCCGACATCTAGTGGTAAGGCTTAAAGGAAACTTTATAGATTAGATATATAAACAAACAGTTAATGATTTGAGCTAGGTATTTGGCTACAATTACGAAACACAAGCACTCACATGTGGGTTATGACTCATGCATTCGCATTTATTACAACCGTTGAAGTAATGGGCATTTACAGAAACGGGTTTTCCATAGCAATCCTTGCACGGTTCTGAAACGAGACTAGTCCACTGTTTTATTTAAGTAATAACCACAATGGTGTTTTGTCATTTTCTTTTGTGTTATACGATATAGTGTAATTAATCAATTATCAAAAAAACAAAACAACAACAAATAAACAATCATAAAGCATACACGACTAATGCAACTTTAAAAAAAAAAGCTTATATCTAAAATACTATTGTGTGTAAAGATATTTACGTGTTGAAAACAATAATTTCTTAACCCTGTTTCATGAAAGTCCCTCGAATGTGGTTGGTTAAAGGCCAATGCGCACCATTCCATAAAACACGCTGGGTCCACTAATATACTGCGGTAACAATCAAAACAGTGGCTAAAATGCATTTGGCGTTTTATTTAAAAAACACTCCATTTTCAAAATTGTGGTAAAGGCGACTCATATTTTCTTAATAACCGACAATGATGTAGTACTATATAACATATAGAGGATCGGTTGTATCTCACTTTCCCAACCTTTTAATTTAGCAACTATGCAAACAATATCATCTTCCCAACTTTCCATTTAACACCTTTAATTTACCTGTGTTTTTCTACACTAGTCATAAAAAATTGAAAATAAAAGCGTGCACAAATTATGTATAAGATTTAAGATTCAAAAATTCTTTATTCAGTAATTTAAACATATAATGTTTGTCATTACATACAAATTCAAATAATAAATGTAGCACACGACACGCAAATAATAGATCAATATTATGCTAGATTATATTTAATTAGAATATTACGTTATTTAAATGCATATATCTTTAATAGTTTCTGAGGTTTGACAAATATGAATTAAAAATTAAAATACTTTGTCAAATTAATACTTGAATAGATCAACACATAAAAATAGATGCACATAATATATATTTTGATTATACAAGGAATTGCGAACACTAAAAGCTTGATGAATAAACTAACACAAATTTAACAAGACTGAATACTTTTTACTTTGCATTAACTCAATGAATTCAAACATATTCGGCTGTTTGTAATAATATGACTTAATAAAGCTTTTACGGATATCCTGATAACTAGGACATACAAAACAGGATGTGGTTTCAGCAAGATGGAGCAACACCACACACATATACAGAAGTTCTAGCATGGCTAAAGAACACATTTGGCACCAGATTTCTGTCTTTCAGAACAGATCAATTTTTGTCACCCCATTCCCCTGACCCCAACCCGTTGGACTTCTTTATGTAAGGTTATCTTAAAGACAGGGTGTGTCAATGCAAACCAACATGTTTTGAAGAGTTGAAAGCATCAATCAAGAGAGAGTTCCAAACAGTATCAGCTGAAACTTGTGCAGAAGTAATAGAGAACTTTGGGAAACGAATTGACGTCGTTATTCGTCAAAACGGACGTCACTTGGAACACATCATCTGAAAATTAAATTTTATGAAATTTCTGACAAACATCATATTTTTCAAGCAAAATTGACATATTTCATATGTAATAAAATTTTGAAATGTCCTCTTTAAATTGTGTTTTCTGTCTTTACATATTGAATTAAAAAATGCAAATTATAAACCCACTAAACTGTAACATATATTTTGAAACACCCTGTATTAACAGAAAATAATATTCATCGTCTTTGTCGGTTAAAGTTACATAGAGTGCAATAACGCAAGTGACATTCAATTCTGTTCTGTGCATAACGACCGGTTCCAACATTTAACTGATGTGATGATAATCTTTATCTTGACTTCTTAAATTTCTTGGAAGCATATCTAAATAATTTTCGAATTCTAAGGTAGTTTTTCACATTTTACAAGTACATAATGAACGATTGTTTTCGAATTCATTAAACCATTTTTGTTAAATATGATCTAGAAGTCTCTCTTTAAAAACAATATGAAAGTATAACAACTTTGCATCATCAGTACTTGACCATATATACGAAAATACTCAATCTTTCAGTAGGTTTTTGATGTTTTTTTACCCAAATCTTATCAAGTTTTAACATTTAACAAATATTTACCAAAATTTCAGATTAATTATTTTGATTTATTTTGATTTAGAAAATCCTCAAACAATTTATTATGATAAATAATAGGCATTATGACTGATATTTGTTTATAAAAAAATGGTTGTTTTTATGTAAATAAATAGTGGATTGAAAATTAAGCAATTTATGATTGAAAAATTAAAGGACTAATTAGGTTAATAATGATTAAATAATCATATAATGTAATGTTACAAACTGAATGACCAGAATTCCTGCTCAGTTTCAAAACAAGGAAACGTGACAATAGTTACTGGAACTGCATCTTAACCATCAGCAAGATCAAACTTGTATTCTTTTTATTGTTTATTGATTATCAAAATAAGGAGAAAGTGTAACCATTCCCCCCCCCCCCCCCCCCCACACACACAAAGTATAGCCCACCAGAGCAATTATAACCACTTAAATCTATTGTTATATCCGAACAATACATTTCCACCACCCAAACTACTTTTTTCTATTTTAAACAATAGAGGTTGGGAAAGTGAGAACATACCAGAGGATCTTACACGAGTGTTCATTTATTATTGAAAATATCAAATGAGTTTTAAAACATATGTTATGCGAGGCTCTATATAACATAACTCGGAACAGTTTACATTTACAATTTATTGAACAGATCTTCTCTATAAGGAACGAGAAAAAAATGGACATATTTGTTTCCGCAAGTTATCGTATAACGTAACGTCTCAAAATAACGTCATTTAAGAAGGATTATACCTTTTAAATTATTTTTGAAATCAGTTGAATATGTGGTATGTAATTAAACTAGAAGTAATTTACAATTTGAATATGTATTTTTTTTCTGCGGTAAATATAACGCTTCTTTACCTATCACGTCGTAAACATGGCCATGTTTGGTCTTTTTGACATCCCGATTTATAGCAGCAAAATCGCGTATTTTTCGACCTCAGTCAAGTTTTACCGAATGTACAGAATCGAATCACATATCACCACGTACACATTCAACGGATATATGAATTTACATATACAATAATTACGACGAACGCCAAATTCTGAAAATATTACCGAAAAACGGAAATTATTTTTTCTCTCGATTTTTTCGAAAAAAAATGCTTCAAATCAAAATTACCAAAAAACAAACTGAGCGATTTTGGAATAATTGTTACGTGATTTCAAACAATATACTTCAAAGTTATTGTGAGATTGTTAGAACAATTGACAAACTAGATTTTTTTAATTTTTTAATTATTTAACCCAACCCTACATCAAAAAAGACATATTGCATAATTCTACGTGTTTTTAATAAGTTTTTCGACGGTTGATTAAGGTTAAATTATTTTCGAAATAGGTGGTATAATTAGTATATTATGAAACTAGAAGTAATTTGCAATGTGAATATGTATTTTTTGCAGCTGTCAATAGAATATATATTTATATGTGACGTCGTAAACATGGTCATGTTCAGAGTTTTTGACGTCCCAATGTATAACAGCAAAATCGCGTATTTTTCGAGCGAATGTTGCATAATTTTCATTGATTTTATGCTATATATTGTACAATTATTGTGAGATTTTTAGAAAAAAAATGACAAACTAGATTTTTTTTATGATATTCAATTATTTAACCCTACCCTACGTCAAAAAACGCTTTAAAGCAAACGTCAACGTCGGTATAGCGCATGAGGTATACGTTTTGTGATAATTAAACACGTTTGTTCATACTAGTTATATATACTTCTGCTTTTTAGTGGCAACTACTTTGTCTATAGCATTTATGATAGCATGTCTGTTGGGTACATGTACAAAACCATCATTCTTTTCACTTACACGGAACTGGATTCCAAAATAATATTCTCATTTCTGACCAGCTCCACGACTGCTAGTGAAATATGGACATCACGGTTGTCAATTATTGGAACACCAGGTCTGGCCTGTTACACATTCATAAACTGAGCTTGAAACAATATCCACTATGATTAGTAGTGAAAAACAACGATCCGGAGATATCGCCATTGAGCGTACGTAGGAGCACCCTTCCAACCAGCCCCATTAAATAATATTACTATAATTTGTAAAATGTTTCATTTGCAGAAACACACAAGTAGGCAGTCATGTAGTCAGCTGTGACTACTTTCGATTAAATACACTTCCAAGCGGTTTTGGTCAAATCACCCTTTCGCAGATTAATTCCTTTCCAAAGCATTAAAATATATCAAAGTTATATTTAATATTTAAAAGAATTGTGATGGAAAATATTTTAATATTTTGTTCGAAACATGCGTTGAATTAAAATAATACATACACGTATCATAGACACATAATCAGTTATGCTGTAAGGTTCATTGACTCTTTTGATGATGAATGAATAGACGCGGACGGGTAATTTATATGGTCATTAAAACGATCAAACCCGCGACCTTTGGAGTAAGCGGTCAACACTCTTTCAACTGCGCTACCACTCTTCTTAGAATCTCTTTAAGAGACTTGCACCAATGTTAAATTCCATTTAACTTACGTTTCCGCATCAAACGAATCATTGCATTATGAATGTATTACTATATGAATATATTAGTACTAGTATTCTTTTATAAAACTAGTTTATCTATTTGAATATTTGCGCCATTTTGTGTCATCGAGGGCTAATAGACGATCAGTTAATCAAACCAATCTTTCCTGCGATTTTAGAAGGTTAACTAATATTCGAGCACTATAATCTCCGTAAGAAACGGTTAACTTTTCGCTTGGAATCAGCAGTGAGAGACGAATGACAAAGAGACGCATTGTAGTACATGTATATAATTAATCACAGAGATTTTCGCCGGCCGGTGATTCGAAAATTGTAATTTTAACAAGTGAATACATGTTAGTTTTTAATGTAGCTGTGAAAATGCTAAAACATTTAAAATGATGATAGGGCAAAAAAAAAAATTCCGGTTGGTTGACCATCCTTAATCTTTACTGCCGACTGTATTTTTTTCCAAATTAAAAATAAAATCAAAAACATTATTTTCTTGTTTTTATTTTATTTTATTCAAACCATATCCGTTACACAGCCACTACATTTTACCTAACAAAATGTGGATTTTGAATATTCTAATGTGTATATCAAACCCGGCCGCCCAGAGACACATAGAACACTGCCCTGAACAAATGGTTATTTTGTTATTCAGAACAGCACAGTGAATCTTAATTAGATGTACCTATTTCAATAATATAACTTGATTAACACAAAACTACAACCAATGATCGGCTTATTCTGAACATTACTACTACCTCGGGAGAAAAAAAAAGAAAACAATCATACGTGGTATACACTATTTTTTTACGGGCTAACCAGAAACGGGTATATTATTTAGGCCTAAGTAATTTTAGAAATTGCTTTAAGTGAAAATGGGTTAAAATAGCGATGTGTCCCTTTAAAATAATAAAATTTTGTACTTTAACTAATATCTAAGATTTACATTGAAGTGTACGAAGATAAGTGGTAAGTGACCTTTTTTTATCGATATGAGATACATGTGCATTACTTCCATCAATTTGTTTGGGGAAGAAAAATTCACAAACCGGCCGTATGTGCAGGCGCTTTTTGTTCGTTTAACGCATTTTGTCCGCAGAAAAATAGAAATATGTCAAATTTTGTGAACATGGCGACTTTTGTCTGCAGAAAATGTAGGACAATGAAGAATTCTGTCCGCATCGAGACAAAAGTCGATGTATTTCAATTTTTTTCTGTGGATTAAAAGCGTTGCGAACAAAAGCCGCCAAGCAGACAAAAAGTCGCAGGCGTGTAAATAGCCAACGTCTATTTACACATTAACGAAAACTAATTTTTACATAATGCTTGTAATATTTCATAGAAATATGATCAAATTAAAATGTTGTTGGTTGAAGGAAAGACGTAGTATTGGATCTAGAGCGACTTTTATGTACATGTAGAATAAAAAATACTAAAGGGGATGTTAAGAACGTCTAAGCAAATGACGATTACCATGATGGTGATGAAAACAATGATGATGATGATGATGATGATGATGATGATGACAGTGATGATGATGACATTTTGTTTTTTTATTACGATGATGTTGATCACTATCTAGAAAGGAACCTCTATGCGGAACGTTTGTCAACTGGCACAAAATAATATGCCACTAAACAGTAGTGCAATAGTAGATATAACTCGTGTACACAAAAAACTAGTTTTTGTAGAATGAGATGTAACGTCATTTTCAACACATTTATAAGGTTATGTATTGCATATCTAGTTGTATTTAATGATCACAACCCCAACATTTATTGCGCTAAAATCATATAAAAATTATGTAAAAATCGCTCGGATTGTTTTTTAGTAAATTTTATTTGAAGCCTTTTTTTCCGAAAAAATCGAGAAAAAAATAGTTTCCGTTTTTCGCTAGTATTTTCAGAATGTGGCGTTCGTCGTAATTTTTGCATTTGTAAATCAATACATCCGTCAAATGTGTATGTGGTGATATATATTTCTATTCTGTACATTAGGTATAACTCAACTGAGGTCGAAAAATATCCGATTTTGCTGCTATAAATTGGGACGTCAAAAAAGTCGAACATGGCCATGTTTACGACGTCACATATAAAAATATGCTATATTAACCTTAGACAAAAAATACATATTCACATTGGAATTTACTTTTTGTTTTATTTTATACCAAATATGCTACTGATTTCGAAAATAATTCCTCCTTAACCATGACAAATCGACGTCATTTCTATATTCGGGCAAGTCCGAAAGTACTTCGGCAATTTACGAATACGGAAAACGCCGAGCGATGAATCGGAAGTGATATTACACTAGGTTAATATCAAAAATATGTCATAGGTATATTACACTACTGCACCGTCAATTATGTCACATACAGAGGATCTTACACGAGTACTAATTTATTATTGAATTTATCAAACGAGTTGACAGAGCCTCGCATCATATCATTTTTGCCAAGAGTTTAATAAATTAAACAATAAAATGAACACGAATATAAGATTCTTTTCTCATAGAACTCAGGAAAATTGTACATTTACCATTTAATTTTCAGATCACATCAATAACAAACGAGAAAAAATCACGCATATTGCTTTCCGTCAATCATAAAATAACGTAACTTTACAATGACAAATCATGTTATTTACATGTTCGGGCAGTCAGAGAGTACTCTGGAATTTTTACTCACGAAGGCCGAGTTAATACGGAAAACGTCGAACGATGACTAGGTAGTTATATTACACTTGGTTAATATAAAAAAAATATGATGGGTTGGTAACACTCCTGCACCGTAAATTATTTGATAAAACAAGCTGTATGCATTTACAATCCAAATAGTAGATAATTTGCGTTTGACATTTTATTAAAATAACTCCATTTTCAAAATTGATGCAGTACAATATGACATAGTGTTATACTTACACGGACGGAA
Organism: Panopea generosa; assembly: GCA_029582155.1. Classification (NCBI taxonomy): domain Eukaryota; kingdom Metazoa; phylum Mollusca; class Bivalvia; order Adapedonta; family Hiatellidae; genus Panopea; species Panopea generosa. The sequence goes on along the minus strand of CM055899.1, from coordinate 60,124,384 downwards.
CACTGAAATGATGAATTGGAATAGGTCATGTACATTGTACATAGCATGTAAACGAGGAAATGATAATAATATTGTTTATTACATTTGATAACGTCAATACGATTGATTAACCATGTGCTTTCGAATATTCTAAACAATACTGTTTCTGTTCTAGTGATCTATAATTCTTTTTAAGTTATCAGGGGTCCTTCGTGGCCGATTGGTCCAAAGAACCGCATCGAGATCACTTACCTCTCACCGCTAAGGTCGTAGGTCCGAGTCTCGCTCGCTCCGAAGTAATTAAGGTAGTGGGGCCGTAATGGGCAATATTTCAAATCTTTTAAAGCCTTTTATTTTTATTAACTATATAATATCACTAACTAATTTCCAAATTTTTAGAAACTTTTACCGTCTAAAAAAAAGTTATCCGCATTTACATTACCATATCCCATTTTCAAAAGACCGCAAAAAAATTACAAAGTCCAAAATAGGTAAAATTGCTACAATTTTATTTATTTTCAATATTTTTTACATTTTTCAGTATCAGTGTATTCTAAAAGCATTTGTTTAAAGAAAAAATATGAGCATGCAACATTAAATTATAAAAAAAATAATCTAAAATGAACTCATTTGTATTCTAGCGGACAGGAGAAATCCATATTTTTGATAGTTTTGAAAAAAAGTTGTTCTAAAATAAAAGTGTAGAGAATCCATTCTACTATTGGGGCATCAATACTACATGACTAACTTTTATATATATACTATTCCACATATGATATAAAAAGATTAGGAAGTTTTACCGTCCGTTTTTTTCTCAATATTTTTTTTAATATGATAGGGTCAAAAATTCATAATCAGCACTTCTATAGAAATAAATGTTAATCTTAAAAGTAATGTTAATGTTTCCAAGTTTTGATACAAAAACTATAATGACAAATATTATTGAAATAAAGATGTTCCCACATTATACAGAAATAGCATAAAAGCAAAAATATGTACTTTTTATGTGAAAATAGAACATGGAATCAGAACCCCACCCACCCCCACACCATTACACAGATTCATTCTCGTCCTTAAACACTTAAATTATTTATCTTGCGAATAGTGTCAATTTCAAAACAAACATAGTATGACATAAACTATTAAATATTAATACTATGAAAAAAAGTTCACATTATGAGTATAACAGAATAGAACCCCCACCCCCTCACTTGACACACACACACTTCAAGTCATAAAGAGTCATTGTTTGAAATATATAGCCATCTTTGATATAACCTCATCTAATACTTTTTTGCTTTGGTGACCCTTGGTACACCATCACCATTATTGGCAGGAAATATGCCTCTCAGTCCATCCTTACCAGAATGTTTATAAATTGTTTTCATTTGGAGCGAAACTGTAGGATAGGAGCTCTTTCGGTGTCAATTATTTGAGGAGTTGCCCAAGTGACTACGAATTGGCATTTTGTGCACTGTAGCTGATATTGCACAACAATTTCACAAGGTCTACCTTTTTATGTGAATGACTTGGAAACTGTTTCCTTAACACTGTCAGGGAATAATTAATCCTGATACACACTTGAAAATTGCTCTGTATTGTTGGTACGTCATATACCACTGGATAATAAAATCATCTTCCATTGTAAGCGACTAATACGACTTTAGAATTCTTTTCCAGTCATTTACAAAGTTTCTGGATAGCTGTTTGAATGTAGACTGGTTTCATACTATTTCATACATAGTTCCAGAATCATCATCACTATACCAGTAACCTTCTGATGGTATAGGCAATCCTGGTCTAACATAGGGGGCAAATGTTTGTGAAGACTCGACTTCCACTGCAGCTCTCATAGATGTAATGTGTGGCATCAGTCCATTACGTACTACAAATACAGAATAAAGTACTGTTATTATTTGAGACTGCTTTGAGCTACCGTAATATTTTCAAGAAGTGACTAATAATTGAATACTATTATTTTCTCTTTATCTTCTTCATGTCACTTTTTGCTCATCCTAATGTCCCAAAACAACTGATCTCACTGTTGTAAACACAAATTCTCAAAATACTCAAAGTGAGACAGTAGTTTCGTAGATAGTGTTGGCAGCTCACGCCAAAGATTGCGGGTTTGATCCCCAGCTCGACCCAGTGCCTCTGAAAAAGCAACACGCAGGACTGGTTCTACTTGGGAAGCGGACTCAAGAGCGCTTAATAAAAGCTCAGAGCTTTCTTCGCAATCTAGCTAAAATAAGTTGGTATAAACCAATTCGATTCATTATAGAGGGTTTGTCATAAACAGGTAGCCCGGAAGTTTTGTATTGATTGTTAAATATGAAACTAAACATCTACACAGATGTATCTGACTGCATTCTATAATTGAACACAATATGGCAGAGAGATAATGACAGATAATGGGTATCTAGTCCTGGTTAAACCATTGCATATCTACAAAAACCCGATGACTATGTACATCATGGACTTGTATAGCTCTATATAATTCCTTGTGTACATGTAAGGGCATCAAAATAGTTGTCACGTTAAAAACAGCGTAAATTTCAATGCAATTAATCAATTATAAATTATTAAATACATACATGTTAAACTTTCAAAGTCTTGTGTGTGCCATTCGGTGTCTACTGTACAGAACATTGCACTTCTTGCCCGACAGGAAAATGTGGCTTACTCTGTGTGTTGACCTGACAGACCTCCAGACAGTAGAGAGCCGACAGTGAATCGCTGTCTTCAGTGTAACTGCATTACTGAAATAAACATACACAACATTCTAACTGCAATATATTGTATCTTGTATCATTGTATCTACATGTATGATGTTTATAAAAACAATTCTTACTACTTGTTTACATTTTAGTTTTATGAATTTTGTTGATATGAGACAATGTGTCTAATTATAAATATCATTCGTATCTCATCGCTGATTGATGTGGGAAAGTTATCAAGTACTTTTAGAAATGGGTGTACTTGAGTACAGGTTAAGCTTCCAGGATCCCGTAAAGAGTGGTTAGGCTAGCTGATCGTCCGTTTGGTCTTGATGGCACGAAAATGATATTCTATATATTCAATCATCAATCAAAGTCTAGTAAAAAAAAATATATATATATATGTATATCAGCATTTTTTAAATTCTGGATAATTGAACAGTTTCATCGCAACTAATTACTATCAGTTCTAATAAAAAAATCAACGTTATACAACAGACAGTCATCAATACTATCTTACCTGGCCTAGCTTTGTGTTGGCTGCAAAAACGGCATTCATTTAGATCTTTGATGGTGTGTTTTTGCCATAGGCAACTCTGTTGACATGTCCACAGTCAATGTTCTGACGCACATACACATATTCGCCTAACCCTTTCTGAGCAATGCTGTCATAAGTAACTGGTACAGAACTTAGTCTGCATAATTGACAACATTTTAGGTTTGACAACAAAACTTCGAACACAACCAATTTTCGATCACTTTTTCCAACGCGCTTCGTCGATTCTTCATTTGATATTGATACACTGGCTCTGACACATTACAAGTGGTCTGATTGCTATATTTGTGATCAATATTCCCACCAATCGAAGGGGACTTCGCTGTTATTTTCTTTTTATTCGAAAAAAAAACATCTTCGACGATCGTAAAAATCCATTTTTGTTTACAACCGGAAGTGAGCAATTATCGTTTTTTTTTTTTTTTTTTTTTTTTTAAATTTAACGTTAATGACGATAAAATGATATTAAAAGCAATGAAACAAAACAGTATATGGGATTTATTGTAACGAAATAAAAAAATATCTATACTTTATGTATTTTATAAGTTTTTTCCGATCTATACCGAGATGCTCCGAAATCGTTACGGAGGATACCGACATCGCACGAAGGTTAACGAGCCCATTACGGATCCACTACCTTAAGTGATAAAGTTTGCCAGTTACTTGCAGAAGGACAATTGTTCTATTCAGATTCATTTTGAGGTTTTCCTGCATAAATAAAACTGGTAATGCCCCATATGACCTGAGATGTGTTAAAAATGGCGTTTAACTCCTTTAAAATGGAAAAAAGGTAGTTATTATTTTCATTTTCACACGCACGCACGCACGTACTCACGCACGCACGCACAAACGCACGTACGCACAATTACACTTTATATTTTAAATTTTTTTTTTTAATTTCAGTCACCAAAAATATGGTGACCCATTTAATCACCCTGTAATAGGTCTGTGGGGGTCGGGGTGGGCCATCCCCCAACAAACCGTACAAATAATTTACATGCATGTTTTTATATATATTTTGTAAGTATGTATAACATGGAGCATATAAAAACCACAAAAAACAATGCATATTATACAAGCTATATAAATGGGGAGTTTTTCTATGTCATTACAATTATATAGAGGATCTCCACCAAAAAGATTGATTTTAACATTATTTTTAACATCATATAGTTCTAAATTAATCAAAGACAAAAGTAGTAAGAAGAATAAGATATAATTATATTAAGAATAAATGATCAAGACAAACAAAAATTATTACATAGATCTTTTCATTTCATACATTTGACTTTTCACCATGTAAAAGTAACGACATTTTTTTCCGAAAACCCAGCCTTTAATATCACAAATAAAAGAATTATTATACCAAGTTTTATTTCTACCAGGTATTTCAAACGGTTTAACAATACGAATTATATAATAAAAAATATCAGTTAAAAAAATAGCAATAAAAAAAAAAGGCAAAATATTGTTTTGGAGATGTGACTTTGCTTTTTCAGGTGAGAACAAAAAAAGGAAAAGAGAAACAACAGGGAACACATTTGGCAGTTTGTTTAAACATATTTCATTTAAATAATGATTGGTCTAGCCAACAGTTACGAGTAACAGTTGACCCTGTTAATTTTATTTTTTTTAAATACCAAAACAAAACAAGCAAAAGGAATTCAATTAGGTAACAATATTACTACAATAAAGATTCATATGCATTCCAGTATTTTTCAAATTTTACTAATGTATCTTTTTTTTTTGCATTTAATTTTTCAATTTGGTATAAATATTTTATTTGTGGTTTGTAATTGTTGAAAACTGGTTGTCTTCCATCTAACTTGCACTTATAAATGTATTATTTTGCATGTAGTATTAATTTATTTAGAACACTGTCATATTTAATAGACCCAAAGATAATATCTTTCACAGACCATTTTGGTTGAACGTTTATATTTTTGTCAGTGCATAGAGTTCCAAAATTAGCCCAAAATGTTTTTGTATATTTACACTCCCCAAAAAGATGCGTAATATTTTCTATATGCTGTTTACAAAAAGTGCAAGAACTATCGTCTTTTGTCTTCATTTTTGTCAATAAATAATTTGTAGCAGTAATTCTGTGATTTATTTTGATCTGAAACCATTGTAGCTTGGTGTCTTTAGTGCAACTAAATGGTATTTTAAATAATTTATTCCATTCCTTATCTATATTTAGTCCGTATTGATTCCATTTAGAAATGGATGTTGGTAATACACTGGACCTATTAAGTACATCATAGATAACTCGACAACCTTTCTTTGTACTTGTTATAACAGAAACTATAAGTGGGCTGACAGGATTTTCTTGTTTTATTGCTAGGTGAGTAAACTTAAGAGTTTGAAGGTAAGTACGTACTGCGGCAATCATGCCTTCATATTCTATAAAATTTGAATTAACAGAAAAATTTTCTTTAAATGATCTAAAGGACAGAAGATTACCGTTTTCATTTATCAGATCATTGATCATTATTATGCCTTTATCATACCATCTTTTGTAAAAAAACACTTGACCTTCCTATCTTAAGGTTATTGTTGTACCATAAAGGTTGAGTTAAAAATTGTTTCCATGACAAAGGTTTCGTAACAGATATTAATAAATTAAGACTTTCATAAACATCTTTCCAGAACAGATTGCCTATTTTATGTAAATTATTGTTCATAAAATCATTACCAAAAATTGACATCTTTGTGGTAAAGGGATACATTTGTTCATGGATTTTCATACATTTTTTCCATCAAATAAAAGTCGTCTTATCCAAGTTACTTTCAAAGAACATATGAACTGTTTAATATTAATCATTCTAAGTCCCCCATATTCATAGCTTTGAGTAACAACATTTCTTTTTATTTTGTCTGGGTAATTGTTCCATAGAAAACTAAAACACATATTTTGTAGAAGTTTAACTTGATCTTCAGGCGGATTTGGTAATGAAGAAAATAGATGATTAAGTTTCGGTAAAGCTAAACTTTTTAAAACCGTTATCTTTCCAAAAGGAGTGAGTATTCTTTTGGACCATGAACGTAACAATAATTTAATTTCATTATTTTTTTTTTTCATAATTTAATTTGATCATACTGTCTAAATTAGTAGACATAGTAATTCCAAGGACTATAAAATCTCCCTGATCCCAATTTAGTTCTACTTCCGTTCATAATTTAACATCTGAACCTGTCTTTTTTCCAAACCATATAATTCTAGTTTTTTCAACATTAACCTTAAGACCTGAGATTTCAGCATAAAATTTTAAAACTTTAAGAGCATGTTTAAGTGACTGTTCTGTACCATCTAATATAAGTGAGGTGTCATCCGCATATTGTGAAATAATGTATTCAGTGTCGCCTACTTGAACTCCTTTTATGTTTTTGTTTGTCCTTACCAGTACAGCCAATATTTCCACACACAAGAGAAAGATATATGGGGAGAGTGGATCACCTTGTCGGCAACCTCGGTAAATAGAGAACCAATCTGACAGATGACCATTTACTGATAAGCATGATCTAATATCTGTATAAAATAATTTAATCCATTTTTTAAAACTATGACCAAAATTGAAAAACGTTAAAACCTCCTCAATAAACGACCATGAGATAGTATCAAATGCTTTTTCAAAATCAGCAATAACCAATAACCCTGCGAGTGTTTTCGCCAATATATCTTCCTTCCAAAAATCCTGTCTGATCATCATTTATAACACTTGGTAGTACTTTTTTTAGACGCTGTGCAATACAGGCAGAAACTAATTTATAAGAACAATTTAATAAAGAAATAAGCCTCCAATTTTTTAAAAACTGTCTGTCTTTATTAGCTTTGGGAATACATGTAATAATACCTTCTTTTTGTGTAATTGAAAGTTCTCCTTTCAATAAACCGTAGTTTATGGACCTCAAGAGAAAAACACCTATATCAATCCAAAAGAATTTATAAAATTCCATTGTAAAACCACTAGAGCCAGGACTTTTAAGATTTTTTGCCCTTTTTAAACAAAGCAATAGTTCTGGTAATTCAAGAGGGCCTTCTAATGTGAATTGTTGTTCTTGGGTAAGTTTAGGTATGTGAAAATCTTTAAACAATGTATTCAGATTGCTATTTGTAAATGGTTTGTGGGCATATAATGATTGATAAAAAATCCTTGCTTCTTTCAAAATTAATTCTTGGTTTTTCAAAACTTTGCCTTCGTTTGATATTAGCGAATATATACATTTACTTACAAAGTTTCTATTTTCTAGATTACAAAAATAATTTGTAACATTTTCCCCTTCATTTAACCATTTAGCTTTTGATCTGATCTTAATGCCCTCTAATTTTTTTGTCTTAATTCAAACAGACTTTTTTTTTTTGTTTTCTAAACTAACTAAATTATTATCTAATTGTTTTTCAAGTCTTTCAATTTCTTTTAGAAGTTTAGACTCAGTTTGATTTTCTTGTTTTTTAAGAAAAGATGAATATGATATTGTTTTTCCCCGGATTTCCAATAGTAACATTTCAAAAAAAAGTTGATCGTTAATATCTAGCATCAAATCTTTACAAGGTATGTCACAAATTTGTACATTTAAATTTTGATCTCTTGTTGCGTATTGAAGTTTTGTATTATCAATTACTTTTTTAATTTCGTCTACATAAGTTTTATCTTTTAAAAGCGAGTTATTAAATTTCCAATATAAACGTCCTTTTTTAAATTTCCCAAAAGTAAATGTTAAAGTAATTATTGAATAATCTGTTCGATACCCCGGTAAAATATTGCTATCCTCAATGTCAGTAAGTAAATGCTCCTAAATCAGAAAAAAATCTAATCTGGCCATTTTATTTGTATTTAGACGTCTCCAAGTAAACTCTCTCTTATCAAAGTTAAGTTCTCTCCAGCAGTCTGTCAAATTACATTCATTAATAATACTTAAAACATTTTCCCTAGCTTTAGGATTATTGATATTTACATAATTATGTGTATCTATTTGGGGATTGAGAACTAGGTTAAAGTCTCCTGCTAAGATTGTATCATGTCCATATCTATCAATGTCTTGTTTAACCCCTGTATAAAACTCAGGTTTATCTTTGTTTGGTCCATAAATATTTATTAAAGTCATCCTTTTCTTATTAATTGTTATATCTAAAATCAGTTTATTACCATCTATATCACCTTCAGTTTTATGTATTTTGTATTCAAAATTATTATTAAATAGAATTGCAACACCCCTAGATTAACTGTTAAAATTATTAAAAAAACATTCGTAACCCCACGTAGCTCGTATATAATTTTCATCTTTGCTGACAAAATGTATATCTTGTAAAAAATAGACAGAATATGATTTTTGCTTCAAAAAATGGAAAACATCTATACGTTTGTTTCTATCACCAAGGCCTTGGACGTTAACTGAAATAAAGGTTACCTTATCAGTCATTATTTATAAAACTGTATCTATACATTGGCTGTCTGGTCAGATGTAAACTGTATATTCTGTATAACTGTTTTTTATCCATACCGGCACAGTATATGGTTTGAAACCTACTAGACATTGTTCCCTGCAACCTGTTCCCACAGAAAAAGCATAAAGTACAAAATAAAAAATACATGAAAATAATAGGGGTTGGGGGCAGATATTTACATACATAAAAAAGGAGATATTCAAAAATCATTTTTTTTGTTGTCTCTCCATTACCAAAAAGGGTACTGGAGTATATATAGTATATACACGAACCTAACTAAATCTAGTTGTCATTATCTAATAATAGATTAAACATAGTTACAATAATAGATTAAACATAGTTACAATAATAGATTAAACATAGTTACAATAACATGTACAGAAGATCAACATCAATGTGCATGAGCTATTTTTACACTCCTTCCGAAACATAAAAACAACAACACACTAATGATAATGACTGTATTTAAGGAGAGAAAAACCAAATTTAAAACAAAGGTAATCATCGAAGTTTTATAAAAAAACAAAAACGAGGTCTTATATTAATATCTCAACATATATCGAGTTTATAACTAATATAGTTACAATGTCAAAGTACACTCGAATATATAACTAATATAGTATTTACATTCACATTTTAGTTAAGAGAAAAAAACAAAACGTACACAAAAAAAACAAAACAAGATAGTACCGGATTCTTTGTACATGCATCCACCAGAAATATATTTCTGACATCTGTTTCATTTAATCACAGCTGGTTGTCTGTAAAAAAAATTGGCAGAGTTCTAATATAAAGCTAAGAAGACATACAAGCACATACTGTACTTCCTATCTAATATTCAATATATGTTTATACACACACATACATACACATATATATTAAAGGGCACTTGGTCCCCTTTTTGCACCAATGGGGCAACATATACATACATATACACATATACACCCACATATATTTACATATACATGCACATATATATATACATACCTATACACACATACACATATGTACATTTACACATATGTACATTTACACATATACATATATACATATACATATATAACATACATATACATACATACCCACACATGCATATATCAATACATATTTTAAAATTATTTAGTGAAGTGAAAATAAGAGGGAATGAATTAGGGGAATAAGGAACAAAGAGACAGAGAGAGAGAGGGGGGGGGGGAGATAGTGAGAAATTAGGAACACAGAGAGAGAGGGAGGGACACACATACACACACACACACACACACACACACACACACACACAGATATTTGATGTAGGGATTCTTCATCGCATTCTTGACTTGTGAAACAACAACCCCAACATTTTCTGGTTGTAATTCACACTTTATATCCATGAGAACATCCAAATTCATAATAGCAGTTTTCAATGTTGAGACCAGCCGACTATTTGGTCAGTTTCCAACTGCTGATGATAAGATTTTAACGGGGATGGGTTATTAAATAATGGCAGGGGTCAGTTTCTAATGTAAAAAATCTGTTGAAATTCAATGTTACACCGGCACGGTATTTAGCAGATGTGCTTGACGTAGGTTCTCCCCATTGTTTGTTTAAGCATTTTAGAAGCCGAGTTTTTTCTCTTTGTTTAGAGAAATGACCTGAAAACCAATGGTTGATATAGAGCTCTATTACAATATTGTATATTTTTAAGACTTTTTTTAAAATCGTTGTTAAAAGCAGATAATGCTCGTCAAAGGTTTGCATTTTAATCTCATATTAGATCTTTATTTAGATAAATATATTTAAGAATAAATCTTATATACACAATGTGATTTTTTGTATAGTGTTATGTTAGTGGTCCAATCGTAGAGATTCGCAAGCTTGTAACAATTCAATAAACACCGCAGTCGTTATGAAAAGGGCATGAAGTATTAATTTCTTTTATAACACATGGGATTTATATCTGCATTCAATAATTTTGGTACAAATTAAATCTAAAGCTGATAACAAATGTGTTTTTGCTTTTATCTTTTACTTTTTTAATGTTTCCTCTGCTGCCCTCATTTTGCATTTTCAAGACAGTGGTCGTTTTGTGGACAATAGCATGGCCTATATATCAAAGAGGTTAATATTGTTCAGTTCAGTGTGATTTCGTTTATCGACCATTTTGCTGTTTAGTAAATTAGTTAATACTTATCAAAAATAATTTCATGAAATTGCTGCATGTGTGGTGTCCTCCTCTTTGGAGATTTAAATCAATCTAGGTTACTTCATATAGGATAATGCGCATTGTGTGTTAATCTCCTGGACTGCGTTCAGTTCGGTAAACATATTTTCCTGGACACTGGCTCAATCTCAAATAAGCTTGCAATATGCAATACACATAGAGAACCAGGTAGTAAATGCGTTTGCTGTTTAGCAGTTCTGAACGCAACCTGTTGAAATCAATCTTGCACACATATACCAACGGCTGTCGGTGCACTCAAGCGTAATGTTCATTAGTCATAATCGTGGGCGGTATTTTAACAATGAAATACGTACCATACCCACACATATATACACATAAATAGAAGACAATGGCAAAACTTCAAATTCAAATTCAACACGTCATACTCACTTTTACAACTAAGTTCTATCAGCGTTATTTTTGCCATCATTGGTTTTAAACCAGAATCTAAAGTTTATTCTCAACGATCATTTACTTTAATAACACCAGAGTATGTTCCTTGTTCCAAAACAGATGATGAAAAGTAATGAAAATGTTAGCTATTTCTTATCATCAAATATTTTTTCTTTCGATTTGAAACTTTTACGAGTTGAAAACGAAACATGTTGGAATTGTGAACTAAATATATTGTTTATACAAAAGAGAATTGTATGAAGAAAGTTGAAGAAGTAAATGGGTGGCGAAAATTTCATTTCAATGCCATTGTTTTCTTAATTCTTGCTTAAAAAGGGTTTAATGGCACAACTTGACAACCTCGCATTATAATCAAGCTCTTTCGTTTGGCACCATGAACTACGTTGAATGATTCAGGAGAAGTTGTCTGCAAAAAGTAAGTTTTAACATGCAAATTATGCCACCATCAATTTTGACAACCAGCAGTTGCGTTGATGTGTCTCTGGTTATGCTGGTTGGGTATCAGCCTTGGATCAAACCAGTAATATTCTGAATAAATAAATATATTAAACAAAGTACTTAAATACAAACAGTTTATTTTAGAGTGACAGAAAATAGGAATGATGGTGCAATGAGGTCATTTCAATGTACTTCTCCGCTAGCAGAAAATAGGAACTTCTCAGTGGTCATGTAACTAAAGTATTTAATATCAAATATATATATACATGATTTTCAGTCAGGAAGAATGATCTAGAAGGATTTTGTTAGTTATATAATCTCTAGATGGACCATTCAGATCCAGGAATATTTTCTCGCCATTGTCACTCGGCTTCTTCCTTTAAATATACCTGCCATGTTTACAACAGAGACAGTTTGTTGATGGAAAGGTTGACGCTCAGACAGAGAGACAAACATACATACATTCGAACGGACGGACAGATATATCATACTTATTTATAACCACTATGAATCATTTACGGATATGCACAAAAATTGCTATGATAAAATGTTTGACACTGTTTGACAAACAGTAATTGCCATCGACACTTTTGTTTCCAATGTAGTACAAAACGTGAACACATTTCCAGGCTATTACCGTTGTTCTGCAACTAAGCAATGTATTCCGGCTTATCATGTTTGCGACGAAGAAGCACAGTGTCCTCTTGGTGATGACGAACACACATGTAACTTCCGATGTCCAGCCAAATGTTCCTGTATTGAAACAAGTGTTGATTGTGTGGGCAAGGACTTTCATGATACCGATCTCAATACAGTGCTTCGTACAACGCGTATTCTAAAGCTGGCTAACAGCCCTGGGTTGTTTAAAGATATACATAATAAATTGCTTGCATTCCCCACTTTAATGCGTTTGGATCTATCCTTGTGCAGATTTGATGAGAAACGTGAGATTGAGAACCCTCCGTTGGGTAATAGGGATAGCTGCCTTAGTTGGAAACGCTTTATGTATCGGATATAGGTCTCACTGCACAGTTGAATTTTGTTCTTTGTTCTATGTAAAATAAGGTCTAGGATTTCCCTTTTAAAAAAAGGAATTCCACATAGAATTTTTTTTTTTTTTTTATTATTTCATAGCAGGAATGTAAACCAACATAAAAATGCACAATAAGTGGTAGGTTGACCAGGTTGATTTTTTTAAAAGAGGGTGCAGTGACACCCTGAGATTTTTTTTAAAAAGTAGTCCTCAAATGCTCATAAATACATTCATATGTTGAAATCCTATAAAAGTCACTTTTTAACACCAGAGATGTCTTATTGCAGTATATGCTATACCAACTTTTGCTCTACTCATCTGCAGCAAGAAATCACAACTACTATGAACCATTTTGAAAATATTTCAAAACCAAATTACATAGGCCTTGTTTTTAAGCGTAAGAATCATGTTACCGTGGGAAAAAGGGGCGTAACTGTGTAATGAGACGAGGTTGTTGTACGGCAGGGAGAAGCTTATAAAACCATACTGTTTCTTCGTTACCAATCTTTCAGTGACCGACCTTTTAATGGGAATTATTCTGATTAAGATAGCGGTAGCGGATATGACGTTTAGAGAAAGGTAAGTAAATCATACTAGTTTTTATTCGAACTTTCTCTTACAAATAATATAATATTTACTTTAAAAGAAATATATTAATGCTTATATATTTTAATCCAAATTCCAGTGACTTTATTCTTGGATCGCTAAACACCAATAAATTTACATATCGTTATCAATAGAATGTGTTACAAAATAAATAGCTGGGATGAAGGTCACGTTTTATTGTAACGACTCGCACTTGCCAGTCTAATGGTAAATAGTCATTCATGCTTTGAGCGTACATGGTTCAAATGTCACGTGATCCGCATTTATCAGATATACATTTACTTTGTAATTTCTTTGAAAGTATGCAATTATTATGGGTTCTTGTTTTATTATGACACAATTTCTTGCATACCGGATAGGGATACTAGTATCTAATAAAATTACCGCGCTGTAACGTTGGAACTATCTACGACGTAACGTTATTAAATACACGTCGTCAAACAGACAATTTAAAATCTTAAAAGCAATCGTTGTTATAATACAATGTGAATTAAGTTAAAATAATTATTCAGTCTGTTTGGTAGGCAAGAAAGAGATTAATTCATGGCTTTTACGGATCGATTAAAACATTCCGTCCATTGGAATAACTGTTTTCGGCAGAACCTCGTTCCCGCTTAAAACAGTTATCCATCGGGACGGAAAATTTTATTCGAACCAAAAAAGCGTCGTAAGATTTTTTATAGTATCACTCTATGAATGTGGTTAATCACAAGACTGTCAACATCATTCATATCTGTAGATGATGTAGCTATTTCCAAACTTATGGGTTTTATATTTTTTAAAACCATAAAAACTGTCTCTTACATCGTCCAGGTACAGTTAAGAGGACGAGAACTGGAGACGAAGTTTGTGGTGTACTATGGCGGGCATTGTATCGACGATGTCATCGGAGTCTGGTGTTATTTTCATCAGCCTATGGACAGAATTATAACTATAGAGTATCCATTTGGTCAAGTTCATATAGGTCATCGCTAGGCAGTCATTTTATCGCTTCTCAGTTGGGCTACAGCGTTGATCCTTGCCATTGCACCTGTCACGTTCACTTGGTACTTTGAAGATAAGTTTTACACAAAATCCGGTATTTGTCTGGCACTCCCGTTGACACGTGATCACCTCCTGGTTGGAAATACTCTGTGACATATTCATAGGTTTCAACTTTGCTATCTTCATCATGATTACCATCGGCCATGCCCTGATATACAATGACGTCAGGAAGAGTTCACAGAGATTGAAAGAAAATGTTACGTCGTCAAGGCGAAACGACATGAAAGTGGCCAAGAACCTCTTCCTTGTGGTCACTACTGATTTCCTGTGCTGGTTCCCAACTGGAGATGTTGGTAAAACAGATGTTTGTTTTCTTTCGAAATAATTGGGAAATATTGCTTAAATAAAATTAATAAGCAGCACGCTTAATAAACTTTCTTAAATGTGTTTTTTCTAAGTTAAAAGTACGCATTGCTAATCGCCTGATATAGTTTGCTATACTTCATGATATCAGTAAATGTTATCTGATAAAAGAGTCTCTCGGAAGCACAAAATGAACCCAATACAGTAGAGTAACTTATTCGGTTTCATTGAACCTGCTGAACAGTATACAAGATCGCAAATGTTAGAACAGGGCTGCGTTCAGCACCGTTAAACAGCAAACACGTTTGTCCAGGAAAATATGTTGGCTAGTAGAAGCATGTGTTCATCGTTAGAGCAATGCCGTATATGTTGAGTAAGTTCTGCAATATAAATTAAATGAATTTATAGCAACACTTTGTGGCTAGCATAGTATTAACATTATATTTGTTATTTTATAAAAGTGCTTTATGAATTTTGTAATGGTGTCTTTCGTACCATGCAGTTAATACATATTTACGTCGTATCATTTTCTTGACTCATTTTTTTCGGGTATAATTGTATCAAATTTATATGTTAACTCAAAAGTATTCTTGAGCGATTAATTGCGTTTAAACATTTATTATATAATTTTTATATATATGGTCCATTATCTTTGAATTTTTTAACCTCTATTATAAATCCATAACGCAATATTTCGATTTGTTATCAAATCTTTAACAAATGGCGGTCAAGATCAAACTGGTGTTGTATAAGCGTAGTAAGCGTCCATATCCACTTTGTTTGTTTTACTGGCGAGGTATTTCGCCTTTAATGCAATTTCATTATTTATGTTATGAAAACTTTGCCGATTGTCAAATTTAAATCAATGTCAAAACTAGCTACAACTTTATCACTTTCTTTCCCGGTCTGGCTGCACTCGGTGGGGACGTCATATCCAGCGACGTCTACGCATGGATAGCCGTTTTGATTTTACCGATTTGTTTAGCACTTTTTTATACACGTTGTCGGCATTGGTTACAAAACACGTAATATCAATTTTCCTACGTACAGTCTATGTAAATGATTCAATCTTAATGTCTTCAAAGAAGCGTGTTAACGTTTATGCAAGTCTGTAGTTTGTCTTTTGTGATTCTGGATGTTTGTTATTTGTCTGTATGGTCATATGTGTTATGATTCAATATATGTATTTAATGTTATGTTATGATTCAATATATGCAAGTTATGTTATTATTCAATATATGTATCTTATGTTATAATTCAAAATATGTATCTAATGTTATGCTTCAATATATGAATGTTATGTTATGATTCAATATATGGATGTTATGTTATGATTCAATATATGCAAGTTATGTTTTTATTCAATATATGTATCTTATGTTATAATTCAAAATATGTATCTTATGTTATGATTCAATATATGAATGTTATGTTATGATTCAATTAATGAATGTTATGTTATGATTCAATAATATGTGAATGTTATGTTATGATTCAATATATGAATGTTATGCTATGATTCAATATATACATGTTATGTTATGATCCAATATATGTATGTTATGTTATGATTCAATTTATGCATGTTATGTTATGATTCAATACAATGCAAGCTATGTTATGATTCAAAACATGTATGTTGTGTTATGATTCAATACATGCATGTTGTGTTATGATTCAATACATGTATGTTGTGTTATGATTCAATATATGTATGTTATGTTATGATTCAAAACATGCATGTTATGTTATGATTCAATATATGCATGCATATAATGTTATCATATGATTCAATACATGCATGTTATGTTACGATATGATTCAATACATGCATGTTATGTTATGAGTCAATACATATATCTTATGTTGTGATTCAATACATGTATGTTATGATGTGATTCAATATATGCATGTTATGTTATGATTCAATACATGCATGTAATGTTATGATTCAATACATCCATGTTATGTTATGATTCAATACATGCATGTTATATTATGATTCAATACATGCATGTAATGTTATGATTCAATACATCCATGTTATGTTATGATATAATACATGCATGTTATGTTATGATATAATATATGCATGTTATGTTATGATATGATTCAATACATGCATGTTATGTTACGATATGATTCAATACATGCATGTTATGTTATGAGTCAATACATATATCTTATGTTGTGATTCAATACATGTATGTTATGTTGTGATTCAATACATGTATGTTATGTTATGATTCAATATATGCATGTTATGTTATGATATGATTCAATACATGCATGTTATGTTATGATTCAATATATGCATGTAATGTTATGATTCAAAACATGCATGTTATGTTATGATTCAATATATGCATGTTATGTTATGATTCAATATATGCATGTAATGTTATGATTCAATACATGCATGTTATGTTATGATTCAATATATGCATGTTATGTTATGATTCAATATATGCATGTAATGTTATGATTAAATACATGCATGTTATGTTATGATTCAATATATGCATGTTATGTTATGATTCAATATATGCAAGTTATGTTTTTATTCAATATATGTATCTTATGTTATAATTCAAAATATGTATCTTATGTTATGATTCAATATATGAATGTTATGTTATGATTCAATTAATGAATGTTATGTTATGATTCAATAATATGTGAATGTTATGTTATGATTCAATATATGAATGTTATGCTATGATTCAATATATACATGTTATGTTATGATTCAATATATGTATGTTATGTTATGATTCAATTTATGCATGTTATGTTATGATTCAATACAATGCAAGCTATGTTATGATTCAAAACATGTATGTTGTGTTATGATTCAATACATGCATGTTGTGTTATGATTCAATACATGTATGTTGTGTTATGATTCAATATATGTATGTTATGTTATGATTCAAAACATGCATGTTATGTTATGATTCAATATATGCATGCATGTTATGTTATCATATGATTCAATACATGCATGTTATGTTACGATATGATTCAATACATGCATGTTATGTTATGAGTCAATACATATATCTTATGTTGTGATTCAATACATGTATGTTATGATGTGATTCAATATATGCATGTTATGTTATGATTCAATACATGCATGTAATGTTATGATTCAATACATCCATGTTATGTTATGATTCAATACATGCATGTTATATTATGATTCAATACATGCATGTAATGTTATGATTCAATACATCCATGTTATGTTATGATTCAATACATGCATGTTATGTTATGAGTCAATACATATATCTTATGTTGTGATTCAATACATGTATGTTATGTTGTGATTCAATACATGTATGTTATGTTATGATTCAATATATGCATGTTATGTTATGATATGATTCAATACATGCATGTTATGTTATGATTCAATATATGCATGTAATGTTATGATTCAAAACATGCATGTTATGTTATGATTCAATATATGCATGTTATGTTATGATTCAATATATGCATGTAATGTTATGATTCAATATATGCATGTAATGTTATGATTCAATATATGCATGTAATGTTATGATTAAATACATGCATGCTATGTTATGATTCAATATATGCATGTTATGTTATGATTCAATACATGCATATTATGTTATGTTATGTTATGATTCAATATATGCATGTCATGTTATGATATGATTCAATAGATGCTAGTTATGTTATGATTTAATATATGCATGTTATGTTATGATGTGATTCAATTCATGCATGTAATGTTATGATTCAATACATCATATGCATGTTAAGCAACGATTCAATACATGCATGTTATCTTTTGATTTGATAGGTGTATATGCATGTTATGTTATGATTCAATACATGTATGTTATGTTATGATTCAATATATGTATATTAGAAATTATTTTTCTTGGATGACATATTTATTGCTTTGTAATTCTTTTATGTTTTTAAATTAAAGTTGTTGCTTTGTAATTTTTAAAGATATTTGTTATTTTGCAATTGTTTTAGATTTTAAGATATATTTGTTGTTTTGCAATTGTTTTAGATGTTGTTTTGTAACTGTTTCAGATTTTAAGACAAATTTATTGTTTTGTAATTGTTTTAGATTTTAAGATATACTAGTTGTGTTATTAATTTAGTTTTGCGAAGGCATAATTGTTATTTCAAAGACATATATATTTTATTTTTAATTGATTTTTGGACGAAATACAATGTGAATCATTGTTGTTTAATAAAGTCATTTTGTTGTTGTAAAATGGGAGACATATCTGCCGTATTTTAACTTTTAGTTTGAAACCAGTTGTATATATTAGTTGTTTTGCAATTGTTTTGTAAGACATATTTTATTTTGTAAATGATTTTAATGATATATTAGTAATTTTGTAAGTGTTTCAAAATACACATGTTTTATTGAATTACAACAAATTTCCTATTTCAATGTATTTGACAATTAATTACAAATCATAGCCCACATAGAGTTGCGTTGACATATGATTAAAGAAACTTTTTTGTTTTTTTATAAGGGTTAGAGTATTTCTATTTATTTGTTTAAGATTGTACAATGCGCGCACGCTGGTGTGTGTGTGTGTGTGTGTGTGTGTGTGTGTGTGTGTGTGTGTGTGTGTGTGTGTGTGTGTTTGGAATGGCACTGCAGGCCACTGATTGTGATAGCCATGTAAACAGTGGGCATTTGAAAATGGTTGTTTACTTCTTTGTTATTGTTGTTGGTGTTTGTTTGAAATAAAAACAAAGAAATCTGTTCTTGAAGAGATAGTATTCAATTATTATTCACACTTATTATAAAAAAAAACTTTACGACAATTATCATCGTAAACCAACACTTATTCATAGTAGTTTTAATATTCATCAAAATGAATCCAAAATTGCTAAAACCATGCAGATAAATTGTATAAATTCTGGAAATATAATCATTGCAGATGGACATGGGTTCTAAAACGCCACACGTATATGCCCGTTACTGGCAGATGGACGTGGGTTCTACAACGCCACACGTATATGCCCGTAACTTGCAGATGGATTTGGATTTTAAAACGCCACACGTATATGCCCGTTACTTGCAGATGGACGTGGGTTCCACAACGCCACACGTATATGCCCGTTACTTGCAGATGGACGTGGGTTCCACAACGCAACACGTCTATGCCCGTTACTTGCAGATGGACGTGGGTTCTACAATGCCACACGTATATGCCCGTTACTTGCAGATGGTCGTGGGTTCCACAACGCAACACGTATATGCCCGTTATTTGCAGATGGACGTGGGTTCCACAACGCTACACGTATATGCCCGTTACTTGCAGATGGACGTGGGTTCCACAATGCCACACGTATATGCTCGTTACTTGCAGATGGACGCGGGTTCCACAACGCCACACGTATATGCCCGTTACTTGCAGATGGACGTGGGTTCCACAATGCCACACGTATATGCCCGTTACTTGCAGATGGACGTGGGTTCCACAACGCCACACGTATATGCCCGTTACTTGCAGACGGACGTGGGTTCCACAATGCCACACGTATATGCCCGTTATTTGCAGATGGACGTGGGTTCCACAACGCTACACGTATATGCCCGTTACTTGCAGATGGACGTGGGTTCCACAATGCCACACGTATATGCCCGTTACTTGCAGATGGACGTGGGTTCCACAACGCCACACGTATATGCCCGTTACTTGCAGATGGACGTGGGTTCAACAATGCCACACGTATATGCCCGTTACTTGCAGATGGACGTGGGTTCCACAACGCCACACGTATATGCCCGTTACTTGCAGATGGACACGGGTTCTACAACGCCACACGTATATGCCCGTTACTTGCAGATGGACGTGGGTTCTACAACGCCACACGTATATGCCCGTTACTTGCAGATGGACGTCGGTTCTACAACGCCACACGTATATGCCCGTTACATGCAGATGGACGCGGGTTCTACAACGCAACACGTTTATGCCCGTTACTTGCAGATGGACGTGTGTTCCACAACGCCACACGTATATGCCCGTTACTTGCAGATGGACGTGGGTTCCACAACGCCACGCGTATATGCCCGTTACTTGCAGATGGATGTGGGTTCCACAACGCCACGTGTATATGCCCGTTATTTGCAGATGGACGTTGGTTCCACAATGCCACACGTATATGCCCGTTACTTGCAGACGGACGGTTTAGCAAAGTATGATGATAATGGCCCTTTATCTTCCTAAGTAAGTACCTCATATGTTTATAACATCGCATATCAAGTCATGTGGTGACAACCTGTGTCACAGAAGTGTTTAAAATCATGATAGATAAAAGCAACGCGTATCGAGTAGATTGCCGTTGGTATAGCAATCTTAGGTATAAACCATAATTCGGTTTGTCGGTCGTTGTAAACATGAAATATTTTTTTATCATTATTTTATTTTTGCTGTTGCAAATACCGAGTCATACTTAGATAGTTGGTAAAGGTAGACTAAAGAAACAACATACAAAATTATAAACATAAAAACAATCTGCACAATTATCTTCAGTGCTCGTTTTTTCCACTTCGATGGTTACATGAACTTTAGTTTTAATTGTGCACTTAAAGGTTGTAGGACAGTGCTATATCTAACATTCAAAAGTATGTCAAAAGTTGAAAACGTCGTTATTGTTATCTATTTTTTCTGCACCAAAAAGTGTACATATATTATGGCTTTAAGTGTCCATAAATTAAAGTCGACACTCAAAGTCCTACTTTATTAAAAAAAATAATGCTGATCCGAGAGTGTTGATATTCTCCTGTACTGAATGTCAAACTACGGCTTGAACTTTTTTTTAATGTTGATTTACGATTTCTGATCTGGATCTACATCCCATGTCGATATACGGGCAGAATAGCTATTTTAGTGTACTATAATTACCTTAATGGGTTTGTATTTCAAAGTCTATCCAAGAGATGTAAACAAAAATAGAACAGTAAAAAGTAGCAACCTTAGGGAGAGATAGTGAGTTCCATTTTATCAAAATTTTAACCAGTAAAAAGTAATAAATCTAAGCGTCAATCTTAATTTTCCATACGCGAATGACAATTACGTCATTCTGGGCGTTTCAACTGAATCAAAAGTTCAATACTTCTTTCACACCCAAGGGAGGGAGTCCATGGGTTGGGGTGAGGGTCCAGGGGTGGGGTGAGGGTAATCGGTGTACTCTTCTTTCTTCTTCCACTTAACAATTTGCTTAATTAAAACTTATTTATATTGCTTCGATTGTGAAACAAGTTATAACAACTTATACAAAGCATGCTCGAAGTATTCCTGGTAGAACAAGTTATAAGTCTATATAAATGTGGCTTGCTCACCACACATAGCCGAGGGACAGGATCGAACCCTCGACCATCCGATCCTATCACTTTTTCTTCCCCGAGCATTACTTCCGAGGACGAATACGTCTTCCGTGACATAGAGAATACCATGTTATTGCCGGATAGTTTAAGCGCGTGACTTGTTGATTGCTTAATTATTTTCGAACCAATTATGACATTCTATTCAAAATGGCATTAATTGAGTTTTTAATTTATTTTTATTTAAAAAATGTACAACTGATTTTTATTCAGCAAACAAACGTATGTATGTACATCTGAAGAAATTGCACCCGATATATTTCCAAATTTGACTGATGAAATTAAAACAAAACAAATATAGGTTTTATGGAAACTGTTCGACTCAGTTATATTATTATTAGTTTATATTTACTGACATAATTAGCAATTTAACAACGTTAGACAAAGTCTTTAAACAGGGATTTAACAGAACGTAAAAAACAATGACGTCTTCAATATGTGTGTTGTAGGATGAAAACAAATACACAAAGAGCGTTCAATTTTGAATAAAAATGTAATCTCCTTATTTAATCTGAATGCTTTTTCGTAACCTTTTCTGAGTATACTGTGCTGGCAATAGAATACTGAAGATCCGAGGTTGCAGATTTCATTGCACATAATTATGTCCAGACAGGTACTTTTTAAGTCTAGGGAGGAAAAAGAAGTCGCATGGAGGTAGGCATTTTCTGTTTTATTCGTCGATGTTTTAGCGTAACCGATATAGGCCAATGAGTGACTTTATTGCGGGGCTTGATAAACATACGGTCAACAAAATTTTAAAGTACAGAGGCAAAATACAATACGATATAGGTGAGGCCTCTGTAAAATGCAAATGCGAAATGTGGAATAGAAAAGAAACAATAAACAATATAAATAAAGATTTTCGTAAAACATATGAGCAAATATAGAACAGAAAAGTAACATTATACAATAGAACTGTATAAAAATGAATGCAAATATAAAAATATTTAATAATGCCACATTAATCATGTTATATAAGTCTGTAAAACTCTACTACCTATCGTAAACAGAAATACTCGTGGAAGTTAAAACACGTAATATTCGTCCTGTGAAGGCAAAAACAAGAGAACATTGATTATCGCCTGAGCATACGAAGTTAAAACACGTAATATTCGTCCGGTGAAGGCAGAAATAAGAGAACCTTGATTATCGCCTGAGCACAGGAAGTTAAAACACGTAATGTTCGTTCAGTGGAAGCAGAAATAAGAGAACATTGATTATCTCCTGAGCACAGGAAGCTAAAACACGTAATACTCGTCCAGTGAAGGCAGAAATAAGAGAACATTGATTATCGCCTAACCACACAGGAAGTTAAACCACGTAATGCTTGTGCGGTGGAAGCAGAAACAAGAGAACATTGATTATCTCCTGAGCACTGGAAGTTAAAACACGTAATACTCGTCCGGTGGAAGCAGAAATAAGAGAACATTGATTATCGCCTAACCACACAGGAATGTAAAACACGTAATGTTCGTTCGATGGAAGCAGAAATAAGAGAACATTGATTATCGCCTGAGCACAGGAAGTTAAAACACGTAATACTCGTCCGGTGAAGGCAGAAATAAGAAAACATTGATTATCGCCTGAGCACAGGAAGTTAAACACGTAATATTCGTCCGGTGAAGGCAGAAATAAGAGAACATTGATTATCGCCTAACCAGACAGGAAGTTAAACAACGTAATGTTTGTCCGGTGGAAGCAGAAACAAGAAAACATTGATTATCGCCTGAGCACAGGAAGTTAAAACACGTAATATTCGTCCGGAGGAAGCAGAATGTAGAATAGAAATGAAACAATATACAAAATAAATAAAGATTTGCGTATAACATATGAGCAAATACAGAACAGAAATGTAACATTATACAATAGTACTGTATAAAAATGAAAGCACATATAAAAAATATTTAATAACGCAACGTTAACCGTGCTTTATAAGTCTGTAAAACTCTACTACCTACCGTTAACATAAATGTTCGTGGAAGTTAAAACTCGTAATATTCGTCCGGTGGAAGTGGAAATAAGACAGCATTGATTATCGACTGAGCACAGGAAGTGTACGTACTCATTGTTATTTATATAGTCACGTGATTTGAGATTTAATGCTGAGTCCCTGCTTTTTCATTGGGGGTTAACTCACTTGATTCGGCAGATAGCATGGACAGGCATAGCCTAGGATAGATTGCTAACTGATTAGCTAACTTGTCACTTTTGTATTTCTAATAGTTTTGTCAAAATATGAAGTAACACTATTAAAGTTTGTATATGACATTAACAGAAAATAAAGTATCTTTACATAGCCGACATGTGGCTTCTTATTCATATCAAAAGTTCAAGGAAATATTTTGATACTTTTTGAAAATACATAAAATGTCAGATGGCGGGTTAGGTCTTCCGTTTAGTATACATCAGTAGATTTTCGCAAATACTCGATACGTAGTTTGTGAGAGGGTGTATCATTTTAAATAATGATTTTAGAGAGGACAATTTAATGGAGAAACAATACATATCTACCATTTTATTAGGGTAAAGTGTGGTAGGGTGGTGGCGAACGCCTGTTTTGGCGCAAATATTCAGTAAATTTAACTTTAATAATTGAGAGCTTTCAAGGGTCCCACACCATTATGTCCCCTCTTATCTGCTAGTACGACAATGTTCCGTTGGTATATAAATCGTGTATGAAACAATAGAACCTTATCATTCTATACGACAACTATTCAACAAGACAGTCGACAATGATGATGGGATTCGGCGTCTTGTTCCTCGGTATGTATTCAGTTTAATTTATAAGTGTTCATCTGTTGTCAATATGGATAATGAAGGATAATTCATATAAGTATACGATAATGTCGGCCTTGTATGCGGGTGATTGTCTGCTCGTAATCTGGCAACGTCAACCAGGCTTAAACAAAAGACTCAGGTGGGTATGAGATCGTTAAACCAGATATAATCCCCGGGACAGTGTTAAAAAAACACAGGGTCATGATTTGAACTTATAAGGGCATCATATAGCAATATTCTGCGTGCAAGTTATATGATTAAGAATTTGTAGATTAAGAGTAGTCAAGTCTTCTTATTTAAAACGTTGGGAGCATCATGTCGAGACTATATATTTGACGCTTGGGTCATTAATTGAATACATTCGGTAAATGGTCTTGTATCTGTGTCATATATAACACATCCAATCTCTAAAATTGGTAGTTTCAGGGGGAAATAATTAATAATTTTCAAAGTTTCATAATTTTAACATACGTGATTTAATATTATATCTTCTTTTGCAATTATCAGTTTAAAGAGAAAACATTACTTTTTATGTTTTTTTAAATCAGCTTATGTTTATGTTTGAACTTCCTGGACGGGGTCATTTATGACCTAAGATCGTGTTAATAACATATGCATGTATAAAGCGTTTTCGTCGTACTATACCGGCCTGACCCGGTTACCTCCGTTGGTAGTACGTCTGACTTTCAATCCAGGAGAAGTGCCGAGTTTGATTCGCAGCCTGGTCACAGTCTCCGTGATAATTGATTTACGACATTTGGTCTCATTGACATTCGTCTCTCAAGAGCTGATTTTACTGGTTTACCTTACAGGATCCCAGGAAACAGTGTTAGCCCTCGATGGAATAAAATGATCAATGTTAAAAAAGACGTATTATACTGTCTGTTCAAGTAGACAGTCGTAAATGTCTCCAACAACCAGATTACCTATATATGGGGAAAAAGGTTAGATAAAATAGGTTACATGAATGACATTACACTGATTAGATTCTCAATATATTATCTTACATCATGTACCATATAAACGATTCATAACGTCAATCCATCTCATGGCCGGGCCCGATAAACTCAGACGGTAACGCGTCTGACTATTAATCAAGGGGTCGTGAGTTCGAATCCCCGCCCGGCGACATTCTCCGTGACTTATAGTATACGATATTGTTTCTAATTATCATTCCACTCTCATCGCCCGCTGATTCAAGGAATGTTATTAATTATTTGCGGAGATGGCGTGTGCTCGAGTACTGGTTAATCTTTCAGAATCCCAGGAAACAGTGGTTAGGTTAACTGATCGTTTGCTAGCCCTTGATGGCATAAAAATGACGCTAAATATTCATTCATTCAATCGGTCATTATCAACATAGTCTGTGTTTTGTATCTTCGTACAAATAAAATATACCATAACAGTTATATTACCACAGCGTTTTATCAAAGTAAAGCTGGTTAACGATATAGCGAATACTCAAAAGACAATCGAACATACCTGGCCAATTCCGTTATACTTCAATATAAGGTAAATCGACGTGATGATAAAATTAGTTGAAAAAAAAGCCGAACATTCACATAGACGGCATTCCATATAGACTATACTGGTGATGCCTCATTTTATGATGTGACGACAGGAAAATGGCGATGTTGATTTTAAGGTTTACGCCTAGTTAATAAAAATGTTTTCATAGAGAGACCCAAATGAAAGAAGTGAAACTTATATTTTATTGTTTGTCAACCTCTGCACTACCATACTATGATGAGAAAATTAAGAGTCATTTAACATATAAGAGATTTTTTTTCTGTTCAGTTTGTACACTATTGACAAAGTGAAAGTTGATTTCCAAAATCATATATTCATACCCCAATTCCAAACGTTTTTCTTAATTCACAATTCAAACATGACACTGCTTTCCAAATGTTCAAAATGTAACAAAAATGCCATTCAAATAAAAAAAAATGAGCATTACAATGAAAACGCATTTTTAAAGAAGAACCAAGGAGAATATATAACCGCCATTATGAGATTACCCCCAAGAAAGTATTTTCTGTTTCCAATGGTGGTACTATGCCTTAAAGGGATTATAATGGCAAGTAACACAAACACGCTGTTAATCCGGACTTTTCGTGTATGCAGTGTACACAAAATAATGCTTATGTATTGACGTAAAACCTTTATTTACTTGAAAGTTATCAAATGAACAGTAATTAAATATTGGCCAAAACTTTAATACGTCCCAAAATAAAGTATTGCGCAATATTTGCATTGAACTCCGTAAACTTTCCAAACAAAGCCTCGAAAACGAGGTCGGGAACGAGTCTTCACGATGTTATCCGATGATTGATCGAAATCCGAAAGTGGTTCGTTGAAAATGGCAAATGTAAACAAATACAAAAACGTGGCTTCAGAAACCCAATGTTTGTTATAAAGAAGTTAAGCAATTACGCACTTAAGATGAATAGATATCTAAGTTATAATTGTATCTTCATGCTGGGCGTGTGTAATTAGGACAGGGAATTGACGGTAATATGCCAATATAATCCCTTTAAGGTCTCCGGTGGCGATTTGTTGCTGACCGTCAGATGCGG
The DNA here is from genome assembly GCA_029582155.1 of Panopea generosa. NCBI lineage: Eukaryota > Metazoa > Mollusca > Bivalvia > Adapedonta > Hiatellidae > Panopea > Panopea generosa. The sequence continues at coordinate 60,096,889 of CM055899.1, read as the reverse complement.
TCACCCTTTCTTAATTTAGCACAGTAGCCAGTTCATGTAATTGGTCCAGCCTTATATTGAACATGTTATAGTATCAGATGACCGTTGAAATTACCAGGGAACTGCAATATTCAATGTTACATTTTATGCATGCACAACTCATAATATATGTATTATTATAAAAATTTACACGGTATGTTTCTTTTTTAGTGATGATGGTTTCACCAGTTTCCTCTGTCATAGACCCGTTCACAGCTATATCCGCCGCATCTGCCGCTATCAGTGCTGGTTCCAGTCTCGCTGGTACCACAATGAGTGGCTTAATGGGGACAGGATACCCGGTTACATGTGGGATAGAAGTCGAGAACTGGACGAGATTCCCACTTACTCATCCTGAGGTCAAGGTCGATGGAGGATACCTATCCGTTCCTCCTCAAGAAATATTGCCCTCAAAACGAGAGGCAATGGTTAGTAACTTGATATGTTGTTCTATAGACGGTAATCAGCTAGATATCATGTTACAAGTAAAGGGTATTCCACATTTCCATTAACATTTCTTGTCTGTACATGTTGTTGAATTTAATAGTCTTTCATGTACATACAAAATGTGTAGTCAAAATGCATGTGTTTTTATGTATGCTTATGTTTATTTATTCCTGTACATATTAGTGGTATTGTTATAGTCTTTGAAGTACGTACAAAATACCATTTATATGTACATGTATTTATAAGTAAGCATGATCACACAGATAAACACATGCATTTTGACTACAGCTATTTAATTGCATGTTGAACATCATTAACAACCCCTCTTAATTATTCTATTTGCACCATATGACTATATATGTTTAATCGAGCAGCTGTTACACCTATCGACATTTTACTGAATAAAACAAAGTTGAATATGATTTAAAGATACATATTATCACCAGAGGTTATGTTCTTGTGTTTTAGATAGGTCACAAATCGCCTGGTTCAGCCACTGGATCATACGGCACAGTGTCATGGCTTATTGGCGGTAAAAACAGGCGTGTCGTCGTTATGTGGTCCGCTCCCTATGATTTCGGTCTTCACACAAATTGGATGAGCGTTGGTATCACATCAGTTGGGGTCACCACACATGACGATAGTTGGTACAACCTAATGTATACTTCATCCAGTAATGCGGTACTTGGATTTGCACGAAAACAGTATTACGACAGAGTGAGCACAGTCCTGTACAGGTAATACTGCTATGCTGTGGGAGCATTTAATTGTCTAGATAAAGTTTGATTTACAATGGCATCAGCTAAAAACTTCACTCTTACGCAAATAAATTTATAATCAGTTTAACAGTGAGTGTTTTGACAATGATTTCATATGAGGCGATGAGAAGAAAGGGGAAATGAGACATCTGCTTCGACTGAATGAACTTCCCTACCAACTGTTTCACTAAGAATATTTCTTCTAATTTTCACTTATTCTATAGATAATTACAAAGACTTCGGTAGGTATCACTTCATTCGAGCATTCGTCACGGCAGTGTGTGTTGTCGTGAAAAGGAATATATAAGGAATTTTTAAAATTTAAAATTGGCTAAAAACATTTTCTATCAGTATATTATTCCTTTAAATACTGATTGACCCCGTATTGCCAAATGGATATCTATTTTGAAACATGACAAAATGGATTACGCAACATATTTTCTGACGTATTAATGAGTGTCATGATTTCATTTTGATTTCAATTTGATCCGTTATACTGGTTTGTACGTAGTAAAACTTGTTTCATCTTAGAAAGAGCCCGTATGACTAAGTGAAGGGCGTCAATCAGTATTTAAGTGCTATATATTTCAAGAATTTTAAATTTATTTAGTTTACATCGATTGTGAAACAAGTTCTTCCACTTTAAACAAATCACGCTCCAAGTCGTCCTTGGTAGAACTAGTACTAAGCATATGTAAATAAATTGTCTTGCTAAAGGACACAACATAAAGCAGTGGCGAGGGATCGAACCCATGATTCTCTGATCTTGGACCCGATGCCCTACCATTGGACCACGCTTTCCACACATTAGTTTGTCTACATGTATTGCGTTTTCATTTTTCTGCAGCGAGAACTAGTTTGAAATAAGACGTACTTTCTAACAATTGAACTAAATGTAACAGCTATGTTTCAAAGTAGCACCAATTTCGAAAAAGCGTACGAATCCTATATTGGAACTATTTTTAACTGATTGATTTTTTACAATGTTACAATTTCAAATAGTTGACGTTTGTTTTCACTTATTATGCAGTGATGGTGAATTCGAAATCCGAGGTACCATGGGAACCAGTCATAAAGCACAGGCGAAAATAATTGTTTTACCCGTCAACCAAGACGATTTGGCAGGTCCCGTAAAGGCGCTTGTACGTCAGACAAGACAGGCATCTATGCAAGCATAACTTTCAATCCTGCATTTGTAGAAAGAGATGTAGAAAAAAGCAATCGCGTTCATGAAATATAAATTAGAGCAACGTGATATAAATTGGAAATGTATATGTATACATTATTAAAAATAGATATAGATTGGGAAAGTCGTACACTCTTTTCATAATATTGTTAGCCCCAGAAGTCATAAATTACTTTTTTTATCTTTTCTTTCTTCACATTTTGTCCCATTTTATTTTCCTTTTATCATTATTCCTTTCTTAACATTACTTTATATAGAGATATTTTATCGATTTAGTTGATGTCTCCAACCAAGACTTTGTTTTCAAGTCTACGTAGATCCACCTATTGAAAAGAATAAAAATGAACGATTATTCAGTTAAATGATAATATTATTATTATGTTGTATACAGTTACTAATATTCACATTTTATTTGTATTGACAAAAGAGAATGAAAATGGTAAACAATTTGTCGGTATAACTTCCCATTCTTAACGAAACATTGACAAAGGATTATTGGCCAAATTTAAACAAGCATATCTTGCCAACTTGAATCTTTTATCTGACTATCTTAAAGGTGTAAGCCCACCATTGATTTTTGTTCTTTATTCTATAGTAAAGTTTGAAGGCTTGTCATTCATAGAGAGACCCAAATGAAAGAAATGAAACTGACATGTAACAGTTTGTTAACCTCTAGACTACAAAAATATGATGAGAAAGGTAGAGGTCATTGTCATATAAGATATTTTTTTCTGTTCAGTGTGTACACTGTCGACAAAGTTAAAGAAGACTTTGAAATCATGTTTTCATACCCCAGTTTCCAAACATCAACTTTTTTTTCTAAACTCACAACTCAAACATGACAATATATACATCAATAATGCCATTCATATAAAAAAATGAGCATTAAAATAAGAAAAAAACTGCATATTTAAATAATGAAAAACAAGGATTGTTTTTAACCGCCAATATGCGAATACCCAACGGAATAGAAGTGTCATCACAAAAACATCTAGGAATATATATCTATCAAATCAGTAACTGCAGCTGGCACACTCATATTGCAGCTGGCACCTGGCACACTCATATTGCAGCTGGCACACTCACATTGACTATATTAAGAATTAAGTTTGGGCTAGAATATATATTATGAGAAAACTTAAATTTCAGTTAGATAGAAAATCACACGAAACTGCTTACATGCAGTTTATAAGACATTTATTGGATTATGCTGATGTTAATTAGGATAACTGTACAAATTATGAAAAAAAATGAACTTGATAAAATACAGAACGAAGCTGCACGTATAACAACTGAAGTGACAAAGTCAATATCTATTAACAATTTGAGTTCTGAAGTAGGATGGGAAAATTTTGAAATTCGTTGAAGTAAACACAAACTTACTCTTTTCAGTAAAATGATCCGAGGAATGGCCCCATCATATCTATGTTCATTGGTTCCTCCTCTTACAAATGCAACTTCTACGTACAATCTCAGAAATATGGTTAAAAAATCCCTACTTCAAGAACAGCTCTGTACTCAAATTCCTTTATTTCTTCCGTTCTCCGTATATGGAACACTCTCCCACTGGAAACAAGGCAAGCATCTTCTCTGAATGCTTTTAAACACCAATTTGATCATAACGAACCAAAGGTAACAATATTATTTTAGATAGGTACAAATAAATTATTGCATGACCGCCTTCGAACAAGCAATAGTGCACTTAAGCAACATTTAAAAAAACGAAAAAAAATAATTTGAGATTCCCCTCTGTGTATATGTGAACAAACAAAAATCACAGCTCACTTCTTTCTTAATTGTCGCCTTTACCAGCTGCAACACATACAACTCCTGACGTCTGCCAGTTAATTATGCACAGTTCCTTTCAATATACTTCGTTTTGGGAACAATGATGTGAAAATATTTGAAGCAGTTCACAAATATATTTTATCTACTAATCGCTTCTCCTAAAACATGTAAGTCTGAAAAACTATTTCAACTTACGAGTTGAGTTTGGCCCGCAACTCAATTTTGTCCATGCTGTTCAGTACATTTCCATAAATGTTAATTATTATTATGTGAATTCATGTAACATATACATAACTATAATCACTTTAATCACATTTCTATTTTGTCATTACTTCTTTTTCTAAGTTTCTTAAACATATTGGATCCAGTACTCATTACAATATGTAAAGATATTTTATTAAGCACATTTTGAAATAGGTTATATTCGTAATGTTAAGAGCAAAATGTTAACTACTTCTGATAACAAAGTGGGTATACTACAGCGGAAATTACGAGAAGTTTTACTTCATACCTCAATATCTTTAATTCAAGATCATTTTTTCGTGATCGAAACATTTTAAAAACATCTATGATTACATACAACTTACATCTTATGTACAAGAAAACGGTTGCCTGCTAATTATAAATGGTTAATTTACCAAATATTTAATCCTTCGTAACTATGCTATTTTATCAACATTTAGTCAGGAGATGCAAATTTCCTATCCTTCTATATAAGTCCTTGTTTATATCAATAAATGATATAATCAATAAAATATACTTTGTATGTCAGGATTGCCAGGTTGCACACGTGTAAATTGACATTACGAATCAGCGAATTGTCCAACGGACGTATCCCTGAAAACGCATTGTCTATTTTGTACCAATTTTAAGTAATACTCACAATTATATCAGTATCATGTTTGTACAGCATTTGGAGCGATTCAACGTCATTGAAACAATGCATCTCTGCAAGTATTTTATTTGGACAATGTTATTCCAGGTGTGGTTAATGTTCTCATTCAAATGCATCACAATATGTGGTTGTGAAAACTGTCTTGATTTTAAAACAAATCCTATTGATACTTAATTGGGGTAAAGTCAATGAGGTCCTTATTTCGCTTTGATCGCTGCAAATGGCGGACATACTCTTGTGAAATCGACTTTCCGGATGGTGAATTTCAAAGAAGTTGTTAACATTTCTTATTTCTATCTGAATTTAATGGAATTTTCAGAAAATATGCCCAATGAATGTGTTCATTACAATGTAAATTAAAAAATGAACTTTACAGTCCATCCATAAATCCAGGTGACCGATTATGGAAGTTGAATAATGTACAATTTATGTAATTTCTGCCGATTATTGTCAAAGAAATGAAATATAAATCGGCACACAGGCTTCTGTGTATCTTTTAGTTTCTCATTTAATGTGTTATTGTCATGTTCATAATAAACAAAACGGATAGTCTGTTAAAATGTCTTCAAGCGGGAAGGCAGTACAGCGGATAGCGTGTTGGTTGCTCACATCAGTGGTCGCCGGTTTGATTACAGGTGCAAAATGTAGTGATGAATTGAAACCTTTTTTTTTTACTAGTTTAGCGTGATCAAATTGCTATCAGATATTTTTAATTATAACAATCACAAACTTCATTTGTTACGTTAAAAACATTTAAGGAATTATGATTTTTGTTGAAAGATTCTAAGATATGAACTTACAAGTAACACGTTTTTTCTAGTTACAGGTAAGTTCATATCACATGAATATTGAAAGAATAAAAATATTTCATTTAATACATGTATTTAATGCAATTTATTAACGCCATCATATCTTGTGAACGGTTTCAATATATATCATTTGAATATATGAACAATGTCTGAAGGCACTTAATGTTAAAATGTACATCTTAACATGTTACAGGTCCTTATTATTATGTTATAAACATTGTGTTACTATTTAATGTATAATGATAAATAAAATATTTAAAAACGAGATATAAGATTTAAATACACGGTTGAAATGGAATGTTCGTTTTCTGTAGAAACATCTCTACAGCCAGAAAGTGTGTGGATTTTTCATAATTCTTGTTTGTCACGTGTGTTTACCTAACAATTTAGTACATGTGCAAAAACAACAATTCCTCGTTCATGATTTGGTTATGCGATTTTCAATAAGAGCGCTCATAAAGAGGTGTATTTGCCATTTATACATGACTTGTGTTTTGACTCACTGCTCCCCAAGTTAGAAGAACAATGTTGATTTATAAAATCCCTGCGCAAAACATTGCGATATTTTCTAAAGACTAATCTAGACCTGAGAGGGCCGCAGTGGAAGTGATCCCAGAAATATTTAAAAATATGTTTAACTGTTCGTTAAACGAGAGCCTTGACCGATTATCTCAATCGGTAGCGCGTCTGACTATCAATCCAGGGTTGTGAGTTCGAATCTCAACCCGGCCACAGTCTCCGTGATAATTGATATACGACATTGGGTCGCATCACCTTTCGTCCCTCAACGCTGATTCAAGTGGGAAAGTTATAAATATCTTGAGGAGATTGGGTGTGCTTGAGTATTTCTTAACCTTCCAGGATCCTAGAAAACAGTGGTTAAGTCAACTGATAGTCTGTTAGCCTTCGATAGCCTAAAATGACGCTAACTTTTCAATGAATGAATGAATCAATCGTTATACGAGAACGGCAAGTAACAGTGCAGTAGGTAGCTGGTAAGTCTGCATTCGCAAAGGACCAGTTTACAGAAGTTTACATGAGCAAGGCGATGCCAAAACAGTTGACGGATTGCCAAAGTAACCACTGCCGAATGGTAGAGTGACTGGGTCCAATAGTTCATTAAAATATGGGTATGTGGGACAGTCATTGCAAACAAGCAATGTTATATACCAAAATGTTTGTGAAGGTTTGTAGTTTATGAAATCACCGGCATAAATTGGCATAAGTGGTGGCCATCCGAGAATTCCAAGATGGCCGCCAAGATGGCCGCCTAAATGGAAATTTCAAGCCAAAAACTTCAGAATGTTAATAGCTTACTAAAAAATGAATAAAATATTTTTCTTCATATTGATGCTGGTCAGTAAGGCTTTAAATTTGTTAATTTAGTATAAATTTATCATGTTTTTCATTTTATTTAGAAAAAGAGACCAAAATTATTAAAATCTGCTATAAAAACAGCAATCGGGAATGTTTACAAATCTCACAGTAATTTAATTTCAAAGGAATTTTATGTAGTCTTGTTATTGCAATACTTAAATGCATAAGTAAAAACTGTTGAAGTTGATTTTGTTGTGAAAGCTTTTTTAATGAGTTTTATTACGTATCATATGACAGAGCTTAGAAATACAGCATTTATCCAGCGTAAAGAAGATTGTTATGTACAAGTATATATAAAATTTATGTAGACAATGTATGTTAAAATACACAATAATTTTTAAAATCTTCGAGACTTTTAAAGATTGTTTTGCACCCAGGAATGTATTTAATGTCTTATTATTTGGAAATTTTCAATAGGACTAATTTGTTGGGGTGAATTTTACATACACACCTGTTGAAAGTTTACAGGAGGGAATTTAATGTCTTATTATCTGGAAAGTTTCAACAGGACTAATTTGTTGAGGTGAATTTTACATACACACCTGTTGAAAGTTTACAGGAGGGAAATTACAAAATAAAAGACAAATAAGCATTCAACTTGCAGATAGAATGTATGTTTGTCCATGAATTAAATGGCTTATTTTATAAGTTATTCAAAATTAAAGAAATCCTTAATGTTTCTTTGCCTTCTAGCATCTGTTGGCATTGTAAACACAATTCATTGACCTTGGTTTTCAGTGTTGATGGGTTTTCAGTGTTGATGAAAAACATAAATTTCAAACCAGAATAAAACAATCCTACATCCTGCAAAATTTGATTCCCTGCTTTCTGTGTGTAGAAATAAATAATATCGCTTCTTCTGTGAATATTGTGGTGAATCAGTAAAAGATCAGGAATGGAAAATAAAAGTAGTATATCATAAGGCATACAGATCAAAGTTTACGGTATGTATGTACAATGTTCCCTATCAATTTAGTCCCCTTTATCTTTTAGGTAATGGTAAATAATGGATGTGTTTTCAGCAGAGTATAAACAATCGAAGAAAAGAACTGACATTTAATGTTGATACATGATGTTTTTCAACCAGAATAAAACAACCATACATCCTGCAAAATTTGATTCCCTGCTTTCTATCTATTCGTAGAAATAAATAATGACGCTTCTTCTGTGAATATTGTGGTGGATCAGAAAAATATCCGGAATGGAGAAATAAAAATAGTATATCATAAGGCATACAGATCAAAGTTTCTTCATTTTTTTATACCACCAAATTCACGAAAATCTTTTTAGTCTAACCTAGGCACGTAACTCAAGTTAGGAAATCCCTTTTTAATATATTATTTTGGCATGTTTAAATATTATTATATCCTTTTCGGGTCAGTGAGTATACAAAGGCATGATATAATGGTAAAACATGTTTTTAACCAATTTTAAACGTCTTGATTAATTCCCTTAATTAAGGTCCCAAATAAATGTTGATTAATTTTGCTAGAAAAGACACGTGCTTTATATGTGGTAAAAATTTCAGCGCAAAACATAGAAATAAGTGGTCAAAAATTGAAAAGATGAAATCTCTAAACACAGCACTTTTAAACATGTAAGCTGCAAAATGTGATTTATTATGCTTTTCACTCCAGGTTAGTTAGTTCAAAGGGTGATCTTGTAGCTGTAGAAAGACGCTACCACAGATAAAAGGTTGTGTAGCAACCTACTTGTCAGACCAACATGTAAAAGTGAAATCTAAATCATAAGAATTGAAAAATGAACTTGGTAATGTTTGTGAATATCTGAACAAATAAAAATCAACAACACAACCTAAAAGGCAAACTTCACCATATCCTTCATCAGGAAAAATATATTAGCATCATGCTCATCAAAATCAAAGTCAAAAGCATACCGCACATATGTCCGGCCAATCCTAGAGTACTCACACTGACTGCCTGGTCAACCAACTAGTGATGGTCCAGTGTAGGGCAGCTCATTTTGTCAAGCACGACTTCTCAAGAACTAGCAGTGTCACTGATATGACCGATGTATGAAACCCCAAGCGCCATCGCAACAATGCCCGGGTCACAATGTTCTACAAAATCTACAACAACCTAGTTAACACCAGACCAAGTCCTCCACTTAGACAAACTAGAAATTCCACAAGAGGACACAATCATCAGTTTGTCCAGTTATCTGCGAAGAAAAGCGCATATCTGAACAGTTGCTATCCGGTGTCCATTGTTCTCTAGAACAGATTTCCACCTGAGGTAATCAGCCAGCCTACCTTTGAAAGGTTCCAGTTGATCTTTGTAAGACTGGGTGTCATCTAAATTCACTGTTGATGTTTTCATCTTCTTTTAATATCACTGTACAAAAAGAACTTATTGTTTATCTGATTTGACTGCTGCAAGTGCTCCTTCATTAAATCCCAGATACAAGAATTGGCCCAGTGAAGAACCCCGAACATTGAAACAAGCCAATTAACTAGGAAGCAGATTAAAGGAGTGGTAAAATGCGTTTTCTACGCAAGTCTGTTATATTAGAAAAATATCTAAAAGTCACTACTGTCAAAAGCGTTAGAAATTGAACGGACAAATACAAGGGAGTTTGAAATTGTTTATCCACTTGAGAGTTGCATGCAATTCAGTATGTCCGTTTTGGAGGTTTAGACTTTATATATGGGGATGCAGGTCTCAAGCAGATGTAAGTAGAATCTGATGTATTTGCTCGGGTAACTGTCGAACATATTCTTTCTGGCAATGATTTTGACAGAACCTTGCGGGGTCTTATAGTGGGTGATGAGTTTCTGAACCAAAGTTTTTTTCATCAGTTCCTTAAAGAGGCATCTTTATAGGATGAAATATTTAACACTAAATGCTATCATATAAATAAAGCTATTTAATGACCTTTTTGTTCAGAAACATGTGTTTTTTCTGCTTTTGTAATGCATGTTTTACAGTCAGAAGTTGGTGTTGTTGTTGTCGAATGAATCGTGTCCCGCTAAATGCTACAACAGCAACTATCCTAAATACGATAATTCCCGGATTTCCGATATCAGCAAAGTGCGTTCCGAAACTATCAAGAATACAATAATTTATAGATGACCCTTTTAAAGTTACTTGAGTTTCTTTCAGAACAGGTACAGTTGGGTCATTTCGTGGACATAAAATGTATAGGCGAGGCTTCTTTGAATGGGCTTAAGATAATTCAAAACCGATACCATCAGCAATGATGGACACGTTTAAACATCTGGATGCTGTTTTTGTCATACAAACAGAAATTCTTCCACTTGTAGATTGACTTATTCATGTCAAAGGGTAGGGCATCCTCTCCATTCTTCAGATTTGGAATGATCATTTGTCCGAAGTTTCTTCACCCATGAAACTTTATTTGGCATCTTCCAAAATAATAGACCTCCAACTGAGTTAGTTGAAAAGTTTGAAAGAAGAACTCACAAATGGCTCTTTTAATTCCGTGTGGTTTGGCAACATCCCAGAAATCACAGAAAACAGTGCATTGAACGATGGTTCTTTCATGTCTACATAGAAGTCTGCTTTCCTTGAGAAACTTGAAAGAATCATTTAGTTAAGAGAGTTATGCAATTAATGCTTCCAGTGTAGTTGATTGATTTGTTTTTGATGCTATGACTGTAGTTCAGACGCTGCAGCCTCAGTCTGGAATCAAGACAACATATCAGATGGTGGTTTCATCCTTTTGGCTATTCATTCTTGCACATAGACAGGGGTTTCGCAGGAACATACCATTTTTACAGGTATATTTTTGGGAGCCTGAAGACCAAAACATGTCAAACTTGCAGTGAAAATGCCTCTGCTTCAGGATCAGTTGCAATTCAAGTTAAAATGGTAGTTGGCGACTGGTGGAAGAGTGGTGTCAAACACAAAGTAAATGTGAATTAATAAGGTTGTAAACTATGTAACTCACTGAAAACTGCCATGAACTGCTTGATGACAACACTATTGTCAATGTAGCAGGTGGTTTAGGGGATGTAACTTTTAAATGTTACTTCTACATATGTGGAATATGTTCGATCATTATGGTCAGATCATGAAGAAGCTGACATTAGAATCTTTCTACACTTGGTATACAGCAAGCAGTCTTAAGTCCTGACTCTGATGTGTTGCTTAGTCTTCTACTGTAGTCAGACCCTGTATATACACTATAAACCAAACTGCTAGGTCTTCTACTGTAGTCAGACACTGTATATACACCATAAACCAAATTGCTAAGTCTTCTTCTGTAGTAAGACACTGTATATACACCATAAACCAAATTGCTAAGTCTTCGACTGTAGTCAGACACTGTATATACACTATAAACCAAACTGCTAAGTCTTTTACTGTAGTCAGACACTGTATATACACTATAAACCAAATTGCTAAATATTACCTTCAAGATATATCAATTATTTCCTTATCGTATGATAACAGTTTTGTTATTGTGTTGTACAGTAAGTTACATAAAATAGGAACAAACAATAAAATGTCGAAATATAACAATTAAATTGGTTGAATTCATTAAAAATGTAACAAAATTTAAACAAAAGGTCAAATATGAAATTGACAACTATCAGTAGCGCCTATGACCCCTAATGTTGCTGATAACGGCCTTGCAAAGCTTGCACATGGGGTTGATATAATTTATGAGAAATCGTTGTGGAATACAGTTCCGTGTGCTGATGAGGTCACTCCCTAGTTCATGTACATTTTGTTGTCTAGGCAACCTCCTGATCCAACGGTCAATCTCGCACCACACGTGTTCGATCGGATTTTCGATCGGATTGAGGTCGGAACTGCAAGCTGGCCAGTCTAACGTTCGAATGTTGTTGGCCTGCAACATCTGACGTGCGGTTGTGGCAGTATGAGGCGGGGCATTATTTTGCATGAAAATCATTCCTCTTTTGGCAGGTGTAACATAAAATTTCGACCCAATTGAAAAATGACCCCTCGGGTCATTTTTCAATGTTAAACATTGACCAGAGTCACATTTCAACATAAAATTCTGATTAAAACAGTCGTTGAAAACTTGATCAGACATGGGGTCCTTTTTTTGGCTGTTTGTTAAATATGAGCAAAACAGCACACAACTAAGATCGCATGTTGCAACAATTAAACATATGCCCTGGTAAGCTTTTCAATCGACATTAAATACACAACATCCATCTATTATCCATTTATTACAGGTATCACCAATGAAACAACGTAGCTATAGAAACCGACCATTTTTTGGCTTGCCTCTACGGAGGCCAGCCTTAGTATTAGGATAGGATTTGATTTCCGGTTAGGAACTCTGTTCAAAGTGAAACAAGTCAATACCACGCAATATAGCGCAAGTAACCATCAAAATCGGAAACACTCTGTATTCTACGCTTTATATAGGCTTGGCCATCTCCTACGATTTTTTTCCTTAAAGGTCTGTTTATTTCAGTTTATCAAATCATTAAATTTGTTTTTAAAAATAGGTCACTGTACGTTCCGTAAACAGTACAGTGATAACAGTTCAGTTGGCGCTTTTGAACGATCGTAAGTTCACGTTTATCTTATAGAATTCAAGTGTCTGTGATGATCAAGACTACGAAAGCTATGCGGACTATTCTATTTTGATACACAGGTTATCATCGTTCAGCGAATAAAAGTATCTTCTATATAAATAGATATAGACAAACTTGACCTGTTTTTTTATTGTTGTTGTTTTATTTGTAGATTCTGACGGTACTTTTGTTGTTTATTTCAATTTTATCACACTTTTAAATATGCCATGATTGATGCAAATAAATCTCCTTCCTTTATAGACTAGTTTTGTTTTTTTCCGCCAAACTGCCAAAGTATCTAATAATTATTAATGAATGGTGATTCCATTTTTATATAGGTTTAAAAACCGTAAACAATTTCATTTACTTAGTTGCGGATTCGTTGGTCTTAGGGTAGCCTATAATTTAATATATTTGGGGTAAAACGTTAAAAAGATACCCTGATATTTAATACAATGTATATAAACGATGTTAGAATGAATCATTATAATGTTGATTTACCTTCAATGAACTTGGGTAACACCGTTAATAAATTTTATTTTTCTGTACATATGAGAGCAAAGGCGTAGCAGCCGGGGCGGGATGACTCCCTACCACAATGATTAGGTTCGCGGAGTCAGCATATGCGTTGTCCTAACATGTATTTTGACTAAATACTTAACGGCGTAGCTGCAAGATAAATAACCACTGTACATGACACACATTATATATCCCCTCCTACACGCACCGGCGTAGATACACATAGGCACTGCAGGCCAAAGTCTGCACTGTTCCCCCAAAAAATAAAAGTCCCTAAGTAATTGATAGATGTTTACATAGAAAAAAAAACACACAAAACCCCTGATAATGCACCATTGGTTATTTCCATTTTAAAACAAATATATAGTGGAGTACCTGAGCAGAACCCCATCAAAATTACTAGGCCTGGGATATCGGTTAGGATCAGCTTGTACGTTTTATCTAAGCCGATATTTCAGTATATATAATGAAAACTAACGTATAACTATCCTGTGTGTGAGAAATGTTTTCTTATCAAAACGAACAACAAATAAATGTATTAGTGATTCCAATATTACATGACAATATATGTTCCGCAAAATGATGCTAAAATATTTTGCCTGCTATTTTTGTGCAGTTTGTAGCGGGATGACCCCGACCCCTGCAGACCCATTACGGGGTAATAAGCAGGCAACCTTACGGTAGCTCAATTTTTTAAAAAAAAAACTAGGCCTGCAGGTTTACTTTGACCAAGCAAGGTCCCTGTCATACACACATCACTTACTAAAATTTGCAGGAGGGTGGGGGAAGCTCGTTGAACTGGAAATGAAACTCGATTGAGGTTCACCTTTTAATACATCTTATGGTTTAGTCTTAAATATATATTGTGTATGTATGTTTCTTTGACAAAGCGTTTTAAAGTAAAAAAATATATTGGAGTAACTAATGACCACACCCACCTCCTCCGTAAAACCCACTAGAATGCATACGTTGACCCCCTACGTATTGACTCACAGTATACTGAGTTTGATACTCGTTAGAGATTCGCTTTTACAAACATTTAATGCGCTGTGTGTGTCTGTGTGCGTGCGTGCAATTAAATACGCATAAAAAATCAGCATTGGCGTAGATAAAACACATATTTTCTAAGAAATGAGTAGTTTTGGTTTAAACGCATTTATTTTACTTCGATTGTGAAACAAGTTCTTACAACTTAGACAAATTACGCTCGAAGCCTTGCCGGGTAGAACCAGTACAAAGCATATGCGGAAAAAGTGTCTTGCTCAAGGACAACACACATAACCGTAGCGGAGGAACTAACCCACGACCCTCCGACCATGAGTTCGGTGCTCTACCACTGGACCACGCGCTCCATGAGTAGCATTCGGTAGTTAATATGTATCTAACATTTTTCGGAGCGGTTCCAAGTATCCCAATAGCGATAATAGAGTAGAACACCATTCCTACACGCTATTCCCAGGTTGCCTCTCTCCAATTACTGGTTTAAACATATTTTATTCATAAGTTATGTACAACATATTCCACAACATACACAGTAAAAGGATTGAAACGAAAGAAAATAATTCCCCAATAATTGAAGTGCTCTAACACCCATTAAACCGTCGTTTTCCTACAAAATATTTATAATTACGTTTAATTACTCAAAAAGGCAAGCCGTTCCCTTAAAAAATACTTTTTATTATATATATCGTATATCAAGACATCCGGTTATAATTCATACTATCCACGAGAACATCCAAATTTATAATATCAGTTTTCACTGTTGAAATGTCGTCCGGCCGACTATTCGGCCAGTAACAACTGTTGGTGATCAGATTTTAACGAGGGTCGATTGTTTACGTGTGGGTGGGTCATTAAATAACGGTCGGGGTCAATTTTCAATGTTAAAAATTGATCACCCCGATGAGTCACTTTTCAACGGGGTCAAAATTTAATGTTACACTGGCAACGCTCTCATTTAAAAGTACATGGTTTTTCACACTCGTTTATAATAAGCCAACAATTAATGAATCGTACTCATCCCAGGAATTTGTCTCTCAAGTAAATAGTCATGAGCAGCTAATTATTGATTTAACTTAAATTAAAAGAAAAAGTTATGAATAATACAGGGTGATTAAAAAAAATCGAGAGCATCATTACATTGTGTTTAAACACATTGTTCAATGCTGTGCTGTGCTGTGCTCGGCTCGGCTCGCCCGGCCCAGCTCGGCTCGGCTACCCTATGATGCTTGTTCATTGCTCAGTGATGTGCTGTATTGTATGGATTTAGAAGTTTAAACAAAATTTGTTCATAGTATTAATGTAATGAATAGTGTGGCCGCTCAGGCCAAAGGTTGCGGGTTTGATCCCCCGCTCGGCCTGATATTTCTCATAAAACAACAGTCAGTACTTGTTCTATCCAGGAAGCGGGTTCGAGAGCGGTTCATATAAGCTTTGAGCTTTCATCGCAGTCGAGCTGAACTAAGTTAGTATTATATAAGCTAAGGGGAGGGGGTAAAGCTAGCGTTTTACTACGTTTTTAGGATCAATTTGACAATTTTTGGTATTTCTCTCTTGAAAATATATAAGTCCTAAAAAGGACCATTTTACGGTGCACACCTCGTTAGATTTCACATGTTCTCGTCTTCCGAGTCTACAATGATGACTTCACCAGAGCCACCTGCAATCACGTGTCTGAGCTGCTCGACTTGTTCAGCCCTCTGCCTAGCAAAGTCGTAGTACATGTTCCTGACCCCCTCAACCACGGCCAACTTCAGTCTCAGGGGGTATCGGAACGACCTCAAATTATCCGTCTTGGCCCTCCTGTAGCGAACACCCAGTCCTTTCAGTTGCAGATTGATCAAAACTATTTGGTCACATGCTCGACGGAACTGGTTCTCGGCGTGAAGTAATGTCGTCTGCAAGTCTTCAATGGATGGTCTCCGGCGGTTAGCAGCAATCTTTGGTGCCATGATGGTATGTTTCTGTATCGAATGTCGAAGTAGAACTGTGACGGTTTATCTGTCCCCGTCATTTTATAGCGAAATCTTGAATCCTTAAAATATTTCAACTATTAGTATTAAATTCTTATGATTCCAAATGTTGATAAAAATGTGATTTACCTTTTGTCGGTATATCTCGGAATAGCACGAAGGTATATGTATGTTTATACAGGTAGATATTGTCGCGCATATTGGCGAGCGCCGTCTGTATTTTTCACACCTGTCCCTCAATCACGTCGGCGAGTAGTTTGTGGGGAGTGAAATCTTTTTTAAAGAAACAGTGTTTATTTATACGATCAAAGAGAAACCTTTTTTAATGGGATAAAAAAGTAACGTTTCTTTTGTCCTTTGTTCTTTTATTTACAATGCAAAAGAACTCCCAATTGAAATATCTAGTAACTGTTGTGAAAACATTAAAACATTTCGCCCCACCTTTTTGCATCTGGACATAAACGTTAAGATATAACCCTATGGGAAATTTAATAACGGTTGTAGTTGAAAATATTAATAAACCATATTTAAAAATATAAATTGATTGTTCCTTGGTGCTGTTTATATAATACTGATGAAAAAAGAAATTATGAATTTAATATATTTTAAAATTTCGTCATAAACGATAACAAATGATAAAAAAATGATATAGTTCAAACATGCATCAGAGTTATGCCCCTTCCAAACTAGAAACGAAAGTGAAGATGTTTAAAACTTGCTTATTTTACATCGACTGTGAATCTAGTTCTTACAACTGAGACAAATCACGCTCGAAGTCTTCCTGTTAGATAAAGTGTTTTGATAAAAGACACAACACGTGACGGAGGATCCTTGGCGGAGGATCGAACACTCGACCCCAGGACTTGGATCCTGCGACGCTTTACCACTGGACCACAAAGAAAAGATCTGCATATAAGCTGTTGTACTTCATGTTCATATTTTCATCATAGAGACATACGGTATAAGTTTCAGAAATAGCGTTAGGTGAAAAAATATCAAAATTGTCATGTGTCGTGATGGTTTGGTAAGCCATACCAAGTGATATAGCAATATTTGATGAGCTGTCAAACAACAACTAAAATTATTGAACACACTCTGTAACTGTATGGTTCAGATACACTCTACATGGGTATACACATGGATCTCAAATAGCCGGGCCCGATTAGCCCAGTCGGTAACGCGTCTGACTGTCAATACAGGGATCGTGAGTTTGAAACACCGCCCTGCAACAGTCTCCGTGATGATTGATATACGACATTTAGTGTGATAGAGTACTGGTTAAACCAATCATTACAACATACTAATTAATATCTAATACACCTCATTTGTCGAAAAATATGAATGACAATGTTTATATTTTTTATATTATTTTATAGAATATTATTAGACGAAAATAATCTGTCGCGTACGAATATTATGATTGAATAGGAAAAAAAGTCCGAACTATTACCGGTAAAATCCAAGGTTACAGCGCACCGCAACTTAAAAATAGTTACTCCGCTTACTATATGATCATTACATGGAATTGCCATAAAGTCATATTTATAATAAAATGTTCGACCTTGAATCAAATTAAGGCGGGTAACATACCGTTTTTTTTTGTTGAGTGAGAAACTACCGAATCTCTATACATAATAATACATATTGATAAAATGACAAGAGCTGTCGGAAGGACAGCGCGCTCGACTTTTCGAATGTTAAATTTTGTCACAAAAGTACAAATTTGATTGAGAATGATGACAAATCCAAGCAAAAAAGAGTATCTTACTTACTAAATTGAGTAGGTCTTATAACTGATATACATTGTATGAAGTTTCAATATAATACATGCAGTGGCTGCTGAATTTCTAAGTCAAACAAAGGCCATAATTTGTAACATGTGGGACTATTTCAAACATCCCACTGGCTTATCGAAAAAAGTCCCCCCCCCCCCCCCCCCCTTGATATCGGCGGTTTTTACCACTTACATGGCTAAACCTTCATATTTGGTTTACATAGAAACATATAGGAGAAATTTAATTTTATCGTTATAACATTTTCATTATTAAATTGCCAACCTAGTACAACGTCTAGCCATTAAGTTAAAAATATAACCTTTATCATGATAAAATAAAAATTAAAATAAGTTTACGCCATCTTGCTTCCTTTTTTGATTTTATAACAGCATATATGCTCCTTATATGTTCTATATAAAAAATACTCAAAACACGTTTTCGGCCACTTTTAATGTCTTATAAACCTTAGTTGTGATTTTTTGCCAACCTATTACAACGTATACGTTCATTGCAAATAAAATTCTCTTTACGATGATATTTTGATATAGAAAATATGATAATTGCATCTTGCTTCCATTTTGATTTGAAAATGAGACAAAATGTAATTCTGATTTATTTTCCGTTTGTTCAATAGAGCGTACTATTGAACCCAATACAGCATATTACAGTACCCAATTAAATACAGCATGTATGTCGCTATATCAGCCGGCAGACGTTTATATACACATGGTGATACTGCAAGTTATGTGTACTTTAAAGTGTTGTTTTTATATATGTATTTTACTTATATTCTAAAGAATAGATTTATATTAATTTCATATTTTAACTAAAGAACCTTCAAAAAACTTCCAATTCAAGTACATTTCTTTTGTAAACCAAAACATTATTTAATGGTTTATTTCTTTTGCACAAATATATGTTTTAATGTCTTTGTTATGAAATAATTCAGTGGACATAGAAAGAAAATCAATAAAGATCAAAACCAGTGACTAAATAACAACAATACTTTACGCGAGGCATATTAATTGAACAAAGAGATTTGATAATGTAATTGGTTGATAAGTATGTTAATACAGCATAATTAGCATATCATTGTATTGAATTAATCAATTTAATGATCTTTTTAAGATAATTTTAAAAATGTGCAATAGCGCTCTTTTTCTTCAGCTTTAAATTCAAAACTTGTTTGATTGCAGCTTTTAGTATAAAGATTAGCAATATTTTACGTAATTTATGTTTGTTTTATAGACATCACATTGATATTGTGTAATTAACTAAATACAAGTTCGTTATGATAAACCAATATAAAATGTTTATAAATATTACAGTATATTGAATTTAAACGTTTATCTAAGATCGGTAAAGTAATATGTAAATCTAATAATTCTTGTACAAAAAAAAAAACAGAGACCCCCCGCCCCGCGCCTGTCTGTTTTTCAAATCTCAAACAATGGAATAAGCCAGCGTTTTTTATGACCTTAATTACCGACTACCCCTGCTCGGAGGCGAAACTTGTAATTTTATTGGGGAATAATAATGTAATTTGTTAGGATGTAGTTGAGTAATTATATTTCAACACAAGTTTGGCATCACACATTTTTTTTTTAAATTAGCTATTTGATTTAACATAGATATTCAGATAAATTGATAACAAATTCAGATAATAGAACGGGAGGAAAAATGTTAGCGGTTTTCAAGTGTATGTATTTCTCAATTATGCGATGACTTTATTAATTAAATGTATTGGTAATAATTCTTTAAACAACTTAATATTTTTCTTAACTTACCTACAGTTTTAAGTTGTTTTTTTTTAAAAAAAAGATCCTCTCGTATATTGAAGTGGTATGCAAAACATTTTAATCTGTTGTAACATTATAATCAATAAGATATTGTAACACGAGGTTCTTAAAAGAAGTTGTTGAAAAAGAATTATGGTCAAATACCGTTTTAGGCTTTATTAAAAACGCTTATATACAGATGCCCGTTTCAAAAAAAATTTTATATACTTATATATCCGTAATACTTTTTTTTTAGAAACAACAACATCAAGTTTAAAATATCATTTGAATATCATTGCACTTGTCCCGTTAACTCAGAAAGAAATGAGTCTGACTATCAACCCTCAGGTCGTGAATTCGAATCCCCACCGGCACTTTTCTCTGTGAATAGTGGAGCGCTTAGTCCAGTGATAAAGCACAGAACCCATGATCGGAGGGTCGTGGATTCGATCCTCTGCTACGGCTATGTGTGGTGTCCTTGAGCAAGACACCTTTTCCGCATATACTAAGTACTGGTCATACCCATGAAGACTTCGAGTGTGATTTGCCTAAGTTGTAAGAACTTGTTTCACAATCGAAGAAAAATAAATAAGTTTAAAAAATAAAGATATTATGTCTCATCGCATTCTGTCTCTTTTGTAAGTTTATATAATCAATTAACCGTAATAATTTTATTTATTAATAGTAACACAAAATAATCAATCTTTATCTATAATAAAATAAACTATATCAAATTATATCATAATTTGTAAAAAAAAAAAAAAATAAAATCATTAATCTATGTTATATTTTTACACATTAAACTTTATCAAATGATTTTAGCGTTTAAGTCAAATTCAATAATTACTTTTTTATAGTACACATCAAAATCACCAAAACGCCCTTATCAAAACAAGGACATATATAAGACCTTGTCAAGATGTACCCGAGGGCATATATAACACGTCACGCATACTTAGTTTTAGTGTCAGAGTGGAACGATACCTGTATGTTTTATCGCGGTCTAAGGGAAGTAATTGGATTCATCTACACTATCATCAAACTGCACAGGGGCAGTTATCGGATAACTCTTGAGAAATGTCTGAAATAGTCCAGTGAAAAAATCTGGTATGAGTTATACAACTTTATTTATTAAGTTGGTTTCGTGACTACAAAGCCATACGTAAAATTTTAATCATATGCATTGAGTGGTTGGTTAGATATGGACTTGATGGTACTTGCACGCAAAACTTTGACCAGAATTTCTAAGTCAAACAAGGGCAATAATTTGCATCATATTCATGCAAGAGTTACCCAACTTAGTTACTGTAGTGTGTTTGATGATGGGAAGTCTTGTCTGAAGATTTAATCAAATACATTAAGTGGTTGGTAAGATATGGACTTAATGGTACTTTCATGCAAAACTTTAACAAGCATTTCTAAGTCAAACAAGGGCAATAATTTTGCATTATAGTCATCCAAGATTTAACCAACTTAGTTATCGTAGTATGTCTGATGACTTGGAAGTCTTGTGTAAAGTTTCAAGTCAATAAATGCAATGGTTACTGAGATATGGACGTGCATGCAAAACTTTAACCAAGGTGTGACGCTGACGCAAACGCACGGGTGAGTAGAATAGCTCTATTATTCTTCGAATAGTCGAGCTAAAAATGAAAAAAAGCTTTCCATGTGCCGAACAGGAGTGTACATGAAAACACATTATATTTCAGACTAAAAGCTATCAGTTACTTGCGAAGGGTGTGCTCAAAAAGTGGTTAACGGTTAAACAAGCCTTCCAGTATTCAAGAAAAGAGTGGTTAAGTTAACTGATTGTCTGTTAGCCCTCGATGGTATGAAATGACGCTAAACATTCAATCAATCAATCAATCAATCAATCAATCAATCAATCAATCAATCAATCTAAAATTAGCTATACAGTCCATTTAAGTATGCTGCAAAGGTATATCATCATTGGGTTGTAAAAATATATTTAAACCAATTGTAGTTCAGATGTTTAAATATACATAAATGCTCGGGCATAAATTACTCAACCTGCTGTTAATAATTTAATTTACCTCTGGTGTAGTCCAGCCTAAAAACATACGTGCAGAGAGCATTACTGCTTAATGAGTATATAAAATGGTGTCTTTCTTAATCAGTAAATTAAAAAAAAACTAGACGAACAACCGAAGGTGTGGATCAGCTACCCTGTTATAAAACTGAAGCTAGGTAAGAATATATTTCATATTCAGTGTTATAGCCGGGCCCAGTTAATTCAGTTAGTTGCGTGTCTGAATATCAATCCAGGGGTCTTGAGTTTGAATCCCCGCCTGGCCACAGTCACCGTGATGATTTATAAACGCCATTGCGTCTCATTATCTTTGGCTCTCACTGCTGATTTAAGTGGAAAGTTTATCAGTTACTTGCGGAGATGGGTGTGCTCGAGTACTGGTTACTTTTCTGGATCACAAGGATGAGTGGTTATGTTAATTGAGTGTCTGTTAACCCTCAAAAGCATAAACATGATGCTTAATATTCCATCAATCAATCAATCAATCAATCAATCAATCAATCAATCAATCAATCAATCAATCAATCAATCAATCAATCAATCAATCAATCAATCAATCAATCAATCAATCAATCGAAAGATGATTATAATAAACAGGTGTTCCCAAAGTCTATCAGACACACTTGTCAGGAAAAAATGGTTGAGTAGTTACTAATGATGATGAGACAGTAATACTGTAAAATGTCATCCCACTTCTATCTTCGAGGGAGCGTCATAATAATTCGTACATTCCGAGAGTGCACTCAACTAAAACAAATGGTTGTCAACAAAAAAGTAATACTTTTTCATTGGATACTCTGAAAATGTTGTAAAATCTTCTTTTTCCACATTAAAATCGATAATATTACTTTACTACAAATGTGTCCATAAGACACTGATGTTACTGCTGCAAGTAATGTGTCTCAAATCAACTTGAATGTTGGGGTAAAGTATATGTTGCCTCCCCTCCCTAAACTGTCCTTACTGAATGTTGGGGTAAAGTATATGTTGGAGATTGTTGCCTCCCCTCCCTAAACTGTCCCTACTATATATTAGTATATTTTACTAAAATTAAGTAAAAAGGGGGTTATAAACCCTACAAATCATATAGCTAAACACTAAGTATTAATGGAATACATGGAACCTTTCAGAAATTATTTATCAGACAGCGATTTAATGGGTGGACACACAGATGGACAGCGGAACACTTATGTCCATTAACATTCTTCTAGTGACGAGTTTATAAAAAAAATAAATTAGTGCATTACATAGTATACATAAACATGCACACAGTTCTATTCTACATAAAGCCAGGACGGTTAGCTCAGTTAGTAGCATGTCTGACTATCAATTCAGGGTCATGAGCTCGAATCCCCATCTGGCCACAGTCTTCGTGATGATAAATATACATTGTCATTCGTCTCTCAGAGAAACTTGTCAAGTTACTTGTGAAGATGGGTGTGCCCCAGTACTGGTTAACCTCTCAGGATCCCAGGAAAGAGTGATAGGTTAACTTGTCATCTGTTAGACCTCCTTGGTATAAACATCAAGCTAAATATTCAAACAAACAATTCTACATAAGATATAATCAGTATTGCATAATATTATTCGTAAGTTTTAGAGGGCGCTCCGTGGTCGAGTGGTCTGTGGCGCCGCCTCAAGATCACTTACCTCTACGACACCGCTAAGGTTGTAGGTTCGAGTCCCGCTCGCTCCAAAAAAAAACTTTATGTGAGAAAGTTTCCAGTTACTTGCGGAAGGACGGTGGTTCTACTCAGTCTGAGGTTTTTCTCCACCAGTAAAACTAGATATGCCACCTGTTCTAAATGGCGTTAAACCCAATTCATTAGTGTTATGCTCTTACATACATTTTTTTAAATTGTTTCTTTGAGATAAATACTAGATTGGTCAATGACCATTAATCTATGAATGGTTCACGTGTATTGTAATTGTTATAGTTTTACAACAAAAATTAAAATTAATATCAAAATGTTTATGATACTGAGTTAAATTTAGGTGGAAATCCAAACACAATACGCTGAAAATGTTTTTTTTTCAAGACTTAAATAATTTTATAAAGTGACATAATAACTTTAATAAAGCGTTAATATATTAATGTCAATTGAATTATAAAAATATAGATTAGTCCAAGAGCAACCCTTCAATACCATGAATATATTCACCAGGAGGCGATTCAAAATTTCCAGTTGTGGATTCGCAGCGAATCGCCAACTACCAACCAGCTGCCAGTTGGGGATTCGGATTTTTTTTTAAATCGCTGTTTTATTATTTTTACAAATCAATTTAATAGAAAATCAGCTTAAAATAATAATATATAGATATTTCTTTATTCAAGTCTCATCATGGTTAATACACAGTATATACACTAAATAAAACATTATATTTAACAATTAGCCATGCAATTCTATGAAGACACCAGGACCGCGTTGTTTCAACAATATAACGAGCCTACTCACCAAACGGCGATTCAAAATGTCCAGTTGGGGATTCGCCACGAATCACCAACTACAAACCAGCTGCCAGTCGGGGATTCGGATTTATTTTTTTTAATCGCTGTTCAAATCAATTCAATAAAAAGTAAGTTTATAATAATAAATAACACACTAGTGCCGGGTTGGTTCTTCAATATAGCGGGTCTACTCACCAGACGACGATTCAAAATGTACAGTTGGGGATTCGCCGCGAATCGCCAACTACCAACCAGCTGCCAGTTGGGGATTCAGATTTTATATTAATTTACATACATTTTTTTTATTGATTATATTTTTAAACATATTAACAAAAGTAAAATATGTAAATCAAATAGTAATTATAACAACGAATCCGAATCCCCAACTGGCAGCTGGTCGGTAGTCGGTTATCCGAATCCCCAACTACCAACTGCGAAATACCTACTTACTTTACAGTCATGTTGTACGGCCTTCTTCAGTTTACTATGCCATCCCTACATGTGGTTTGTCGTCCTTGGGCTGATATACATGAATTTGTCCATTTAAAAATCAGTTTTGCTTGTAAAAAAATTGTCTTATTCAACCGATTTTCAAACGTAAAGCATTTTTATTTACCACTTGAAGTAACTGTTTGTATATTTGTCACGAACCTTGTGTTTCAAATGCTAACGGACGGTTACAAGTCCCACACTTCCCGTCGATCGATGCAATGTTCTAATCGTTCTAGAACGGCATTATATAATTACTAATATTACACAGAAAGTTATTCCTATGAATTCAGTGTTAATCTGTACATTATAGTCATTTTTATAACTTCATATTAAAGTTACATGCCGTTATTTCTTTATTCTTATTGAGTACAACATTTACACCAGAAGTCAATTGATTTTATTTAATTAGTCTATGATAGGAATATTAACACAATAAATTATTTACATAATTTCACTTTAATCAATAATATATTTGAATACTGTTATTGTCAGTCTAAAACATTTACATAATTTGTAGTAAAAAAAAATGTTACCCGAAAGTTTGTACATTTTCCTACCATTCAAAGACATTACATTATAAAACCTGTTAAGTGATCTGTTTCTCAACTAGTAATCTATGAAATAAGTATGTCTCAGTATTTCATATTGGTGACCACATGGGCTAGTGAAAACATACATTCTATATCCCTATATACAGTACAATAAATCGTTATTGAGCTATATATAGCGATATAGTAGAATGCATACATGTGTTCTTGACAATCAAAGAAGAAATGATATTCATCTTCCGCATTGGTTTATTTAATTGAGTAAACAAATGGGACAGAATCGTAAAGGTCTATCAAAATGTCTTCCTTTTTCAATTATTGACTAAAGCACCGAAACTTTATCAATGTTTTTTTCTAAAAAACATATTTAGTGTTGTGAAGAATTGATAGATCTGTTTTGTCTTGTTTCGTTTAGGATTACTTCCCTTCGTTATTGAAGTATTGTGGTAGTTTCTGTATGTTTTTTTTTATATTTTTGGGTTACTTCCCTTCGTTATTAGCATTATTAAGTGTACATGGTTGTTTCCCTTGGTAAACTTTCTTCCCTCGTGTTTTTTTTGACAAAAAAACAAGAATGTGAATGTCAAGAATATATTATTCAAGAAGATGTGGAATTAATGGATTGACAAAATGCACAATGACTGGTACATGACATAAACAGCAACAAGTCATATTGAATGCCATTACACAAGCATTTAAGTCACGGGAACAAACAATTTGAGACGGGTCAAAAGTGTTATCGGAACTTATCGCATTGAGAACAGTATCTGTGTTACAAGATAATAACCGAACGCTAAAAGTTAATGTATGGAAGTTCAGATCGTTAATTAATGGTGATATAGCCTCAGATTCGAGCTTCAAGGAACTTTAGAATTGTGGATGTAAAATTATTGATTGGAAAGACCGTGAGTAGCCTGATTAAATGAGGCGTGTTTATAATTTTGATCGTGAGTTTGAATCCCCGCCCGGCAACAGTCTCCGTGATGATTGATATACGACATTGTGTCTCATTATCATTCGTCTCTCACCGCTGATTCAAGTGTGAAAGTTATCAGTTACTTGCGGAGATGGGGTGTGCTTGAGTACTGGTTAATCCCAGGAAACAGTGGTTAGGTAAACTGATCGTCTGATAGCCCTCGGTGGCATAAAAATGACATTAAATATTCAATCAACTAATATAACTTTGATATCTGTTCTGCTAGCCTGATTAAATAAGGCGTGAATTGACAGCTTTTTAATAATTTTGATATCTGAT
The DNA here is from genome assembly GCA_029582155.1 of Panopea generosa. NCBI lineage: Eukaryota > Metazoa > Mollusca > Bivalvia > Adapedonta > Hiatellidae > Panopea > Panopea generosa. Next base: position 60,070,237 of record CM055899.1, on the reverse strand, counting down.
CTGCTGTCTGTAACGCCGTCTTGGGAGATGCAAAATAAAAATCTTTAAAAGGCTCCATAGAGACGTGCAATATGTCGCACTAGACACGGAAATTAATAATCGAGCAGTAAATGTTTGTTAAGAAATTGAAGATGGTTACTTGAAATAGACATTGAAGCCCATATAACCACGAATTTGACTGGAACTTTGAAAGTGATAGACTGGAATGAAGAGTCGAGAAAAACATTTACAAGGTATACCATTCCCAAGAGTTAAAAAAAAAAGAAGAGACAATTCACATTTGCACATATCATTAATGGAAATGACAGGAGAACCAGTTCCAAGGCTATCCCCACCCCCAACTTGGCTGGATAAGCCTCAGTTCAACATTAATAACATCGAAGAAAGAAATTTTACAAGTTTCATTTGGAAGTGACCCAGATAATACTTTAAACCAGTTCTTGAATTAAGAGTCAAGAAAATGAAAACATTTACAAGGCATGTAACCATTCCCAAGAACAGTAAATTGACATGTTGATTGGCTCAGACTAGGTTCAGATTCAGAATGAATTGTTTGATGGTCTACTTCATTTTCGCAAGAAACCAGCGACTTATGTCCAATTCCGAAAAAATTTATATCAGAGTAGGTTTTTCATGAAAATAATAGGTGATTCCTAGTTGTATATCAGAGTAAGTATTCATGAAACTGATAGGCAATTCCAAGATGTATCTCAGAGTCGGTATTCATGAAACTGATAGCAATTCCCAGATGTATCTCAGAGTCCGTATTCATGAAACTGATAGCAATTCCCAGATGTATCTCAGAGTGAGTATTCATGAAACTGATAGGAGATTCCCAGATGTATCTCAGAGTGAGTATTCGTGAAACTGATAGGTGATTCCCAGATGTATCTCAGAGTCGGTATTCATGAAACTGATAGGTGATTCCCAGATGTATCTCAGAGTGAGTATTCACGAAACTGATAGGAGATTCCCAGATGTATCTCAGAGTGAGTATTCACGAAACTGATAGAAGATTCCCAGATGTATCTCAGAGTGAGTATTCATGAAACTGATAGGAGATTCCCAGATGTATCTCAGAGTGAGTATTCATAAAACTGATAGGTGATTCCCAGATGTATCTCAAGAGTCAGTATTCATGAAACTGATAGGTGATTCCCAGATATATCTCAGAGTGAGTATTCACGAAACTGATAGGTGATTCCCAGATGTATCTCAGAGTGAGTATTCATGAAACTGATAGGAGATTCCCAGATGTATCTCAGAGTGAGTATTCATAAAACTGATAGGTGATTCCCAGATGTATCTCAAGAGTCGGTATTCATGAAACTGATAGGTGATTCCCAGATGTATCTCAGAGTGAGTATTCATGAAACTGATAGGTGATTCCCAGATGTATCTCAGAGTCGGTATTCATGAAACTGATAGGTGATTCCCAGATGTATCTCAGAGTGAGTATTCACGAAACTGATAGGAGATTCCCAGATGTATCTCAGAGTGAGTATTCATAAAACTGATAGGAGATTCCCAGATGTATCTCAGAGTGAGTATTCATGAAACTGATAGGAGATTCCCAGATGTATCTCAGAGTAGGTATTCATGAAACTGATAGGCAATTCCCAGATGTATCTCAGAGTCCGTATTCATGAAACTGATAGGTGATTCCCAGATGTATCTCAGAGTGAGTATTCATCAAACTGATAGGTGATTCCCAGATGTATCTCAGAGTAGGTATTCATGAAACTGATAGGCAATTCCCAGATGTATCTCAGAGTCCGTATTCATGAAACTGATAGGTGATTCCCAGATGTATCTCAGTGTGAGTATTCATGAAACTGACAGATGATTCCCAGATGTATCTCAGAGTTGGTATTCATTTGACTGATAGGCGATTTCCAGATGTATCTCAGAGTAGGTATTCATGAAACTGATAGGTGATTCCCAGATGTATTTCAAAGTGGGTATTCTTGAAGCTGATAGGCAATTCCCAGATGTATCTCAGAGTATGTATTCATGAAACTGATAGGCGATTCCCAGATGTATCTCAGAGTAGGTATTTGTGAAACTGATAGTCGATTCCCAGATATATCTCAGAGTATGTATTCATGAAACTGATAGGCGATTCCCAGATGTATCTCAGAGTAGGTATTCATGAAACTGATAGGTGATTCCCAGATGTATCTCAGAGTAGGTATTTGTGAAATTGATAGGCGATTCCCAGATATATCTCAGAGTATGTATTCATGAAACTGATAGGTGATTCCCAGATGTATCTCAGAGTATGTATTCATGAAACTGATAGGTGATTTCCAGATGTATTTCAGAGTAGAATCTCAGTAGATATATACACTTTCTCTGTCAATATGAAGAGCTTTGGAATTGGTATAAACCAAGTTATTTTCTGGTCAGATAGTAAAATGTTTTATTGTGGATCTGTGGCCTGTGTTGTTGCTATAAAAGTAATTTGTTGCAGATTGAGTTTGGAAGAGACATAGTAAAACTGAACCAAACCAGTGGCGTTACATACCAACTAATGACAATCATGCAGACTACATAACTTGTAGCATATCAGTAAAAAAACTCACTAAAAGTAATCATTGGTGGAATGCGCTGATATATCTCATGAAAGATGAAGTAAATGGGCAAAAAATAAGATAAAGATGTTAAAAATCTAACGATAAAAACTAAGAATTGTGTATTCATCACGCATATACTGAAGACAAAGAAATCCTGCAACTAAATATTAACTCAGATTGGTGTTTAAATCCAGAATGTTACTCAAGTTGGTTGAAACATACATGCGTCTGCACTTGGCGGTATTGTTTTATAAACAATTGTATCACAAATGTAACAAGTTAACCGGTGACCTTTTACACAAGATGAGATAAAAGACTGAGTGCGCAATTATAAAACAATAACAAGAACAAAGGGTTTGCTTATGACTATAAAGCTTTCTATCAAAAGCAAATTGTTAAAATTGAAACCAATGATAGATCAAGATGGAATAATGCGGTCAGATGGGCGACTCAAATATACAGAGTTTTTATCATACAGCGTATGGTATCAAATTATATTACCACATAAAAATTGGGTAACAAAACTCACAGTTAAAATACTATCATGAAAAAACGTCATCATAATGCTGGTACAAATACATTTGCAAAACAGATTTTAACTCCACATATAAAAATCACTACAGCACTTGAAGCTTTTAGTCGCGTTGCTGTAGATTATGGTGGATCATTCATTACTATACAAGGCAGGGAAAAAAGATGAGAAAATGGTTATTTGTGCCTATATATGTGCTTAGCCAGTGGTGCATTTGCCTAAAACGTTGCATTTGATATAATTGAGAATTGTCTTGATACAAATCCATATTTAAACACTTTGTATTACTTGGTTAATAGAAGAAGATTACCGAAAGAAGTTTTATCTGACAATGGGACAAATTTTGTTGGTGCCAACAGAACTGAAAGAGCTTGTAAAACAACTAGATCCAGAACAAATAGTTGAATCTACAGCTAACAAAGGCATTGAATGGCATCTTAATCTGCCACTTGTTCCACATTTCGATGGAGATCAAGAAAAAAGATCAAAACAAGCACTTTATGCAATACTAGGCATTGCTGACATTACTGACGAAGAACTTATTACAGCTTTCACTGGTGCTGAAGCACTTATAAACATTCGACCTTACCAATCTGCTAATCCATTGGATGACATACCATTAACACCAAATCATTGCCTACATGGAAAAATTGGTCGATTATCGCTCCTGATTCAGTGGTTACGACAGTAAGTGGTTCTGCGGAAAAAAAACTGAGAGATGTAGTTTTGGTTATTTCATCATGTACACAATGTGGTCTTAAGCCGTTGAAACAAATAATTGACATACACACTGGAAAAGATAATCATGTTCAAGGCTGTGAAGGTCCTCATTGGTAAAACAGAAATCAAAAAATTGTGTCCACTTAGAACTAGACATTGATCAGTAAAACCCTATGGAAGTGAAAATAAAATAAAAGCATAAATAGTTTTACTATTCCTGGGGCATAATAATCCCCTGGCCGAAAATCTACATATCTTTCCTTGCTTTATACATATATTGAAAAGAGAAGTCAAAAGATGAATTCTGAGTGTATTCTTTAAAATTCTAAATAAATGAAAGAAATGTTTACCACAGCACTGTGTTAAAGGGCATAATAAACCCTGTGCTGCTTTCTAAAAGAAAATCAGAAAAAATAAATATACAATGTTATGCTTAAACTGTGATGCTTAAGTTAGGTAATTGCTCCGACACAAACTATTGAAACAATGAAGAAAGATTGGCCTGAAAGAGAACAAAAAAGTACAGAAGAAGATAGACATGTCTATAAATGTTTATAAATTTGTTAACACTATGTGACAATTATAAGTACAATAACTTCTGTTAATGAAACAATTTGCAGGCATTAATCTGACAATATTTGTATGTGATAAACAAAAGTCTAAAAATATTTGCACACTACATAACCAGGACTTAAATTATAATAGTTTAGTTGCCGTTAACACTAATAATTAACTTCACATTTTACAGTTTAGTACTGGGCAAGACACTTACGTGCCCGTTGAGTATCAGATATACTTGTTAATGAACAGGGCACATTAAACATATTAACTATTTTACATGTAGTTCTACACGTCTTAATATCAAGAATAGTTTTCGCAGGGTAATCGCATTTATGTCATATTATGACTTAGTAGTATTCATGTATGGAGGAGGTAATTTGATGCTTGTCTTTTTTTAGTGTAAAATTATTTGCTAGGATCCTTAATAACAGATTAACCAAGTGGGCAGAGGAATATTACATTTGTGTTGAATCACAAGTTGGATTTAGGTAAAAAATGGGAACGACAGACAATATTTTTTATTTTCACAGTATTTATAATTAGTCATATGTAAAATAATGGTCATAAGCTATTTTGTGCCATGGTAGATTTTTCTAAGGCTTTTGATTATGTCGTTAGAGAAAATATTTGGTATAAACTAATTAAATTAGGGGTTAGAGGAAAGATTTTGAATATCATCTAATCAATGTATGGAAATCCTGTACAAAAAATGACGCCCGTAAAATTGGCGTAAACCAGGTGTAATTTCATAGAAATCCAGGCGTAAATTTCATTCAATTAAAGTATGAAAACCAAGCGTAAAATAAGACGTAAACCAGGCGTAAATTTCGCGAAATATGCAAATGAGCTAAAAACCAGGCGTAAAAAGAACCAGGCATAAAATGTTAGAAACCAGGTGTAAAAAAAACAGGCATCAAAAGAACCAGGCATAAAATGTCAGAAACCAGGCGTAAAAAGAACCCGGCATAAAATGCCAGAAACCAGGTGTAAAAATAACCAGGCGTCAAAAGAACCAGGCGTAAACAAAGAATGTGTCTCTGGACATGAATGTCCTCGCTGTAAGCTTTAATACAAGCTTGAGTGCATATGGCTTCTTATTCATTACCACAAATTTATGTCAATGAAACAGTGTGTGGACAATATAAAAAATTATCCATTATCATTATCAACAATATTATCACCAACATCATCAACACCACCATCATCATCATCACCATCACCACCAACATCATCATCACCAACATCATCATCAACAACATCATCAACACCACCATCATCATCAGCAGCAACAACAACAGCACAATCATCATTAACACCACCATCATCATCATAATCATCAACAACACCATATTATCATCATCACCATCATCAGCAACAACAATTTCAGCACCATTATCATCATCAACAATATCATCATCAACACCACCATCATCAGCTGCAGCAAAAACAACATCAGCACCATCATTATTAACACCACCATCATCATCAGCAGCAACAACAACATCAGCACCATCATCATTAATATAACCATTATCATAATCATCAATAACACTATATTATCATCATCACCATCATCAGCAACAACAATTTCAGCACCATTATCATCAACACCACCACCATCATCATAATCTTTTTCAAGTTTTACTTAACTACTTAAAAACGTGACCAATTTTTACTGGTTGTGTAAATATTGTTCTATAACTAATGTCAATGAAACAGTAAGTGAATGCAGTTTTTCTGGAGGCAAGTCTACTATCTGGATTAACTGTATGCTTTTCTTTAATTTAAGTTTTTTAGTATTTAAGTATATATTTTAATATGTTGGTGAAACAAAAGCCAGGAGCTAAGAACATTAATGAACTTCTATTAAATTAAATATTCATTTCTTTGAAAAAAAGGTTGGCCTCTACTGGTGTTCAGGGGTCATTATGTTGAGGTAACTTGGGTTATATTTTTGTCAAAGGTTGCATATTCTAATAATAATGTAGCTACTCTGATGGTCAGAAATTGAATGCAAGAATATAAACATGAATTATAGTAATTCTTAAACATTCATAACAGCTGTATAAAAAGGCAATCAAGATAAACACTCACCATGAACTTCCACTTTTGAAACATCTATTAATAAAATCCCTGCATCCTTTCTAGAATATTGCTACATATTCCTTAACACTAAATTATGTTATTATTATAAACTTCTTATCATTTCTTCCAATAACATTCATTAAAATTGGCATATTCTTCAAAAGAAAATATATAGGAGTCATTATGAACACAAAGCTGTTTCTCCTTGAATGAAACATTTGAATTCTACAGATTTGTAGGTCAAGATAACATGCTGGTCATTTACTGGCCATTTTTTGTCAATGATTAGATCTATGGGGGTTACTGAGGTAATTTAACACATTATCAGGATTCTTTACCAGCAAATGCTGCTGGTTCTATGGTTATATATAAACAAACCCACTTTTCTGTGCCTTCCTGCAGGAGTATTAAGACTTGTGTGTAAAACGTATTTGCACTCCAAAATAAATTTACAACATTATCAAAACATGAATAACATATTGTATTATAATGAAAGAAATAATAAGTCCTATGGAAAACAGAACAAAGGTGACTTAAATGTCATGTTTAATTGTCATTTCCATTAAATTCCTACCAAAAATATATATGTATCTGTTTTTTTCATAATTTTGAAAAAATATTATTAAAGTATGATTATATATATATTTTTTTTTTATTAGATAATCTTTGTGTCTTATGATATAAATGTACAATGTTTGTTAGTTAAATAATACAACTTGTAATTATTTTTTCCTTTTTAAATCTTTAATCTTGGAAGCAACGCTTTACATATACAGGGGAAGGGTGGGGAGAGTTTGTTTTTTTCATGAAAATAAAAAGGGTTGGGAGGCATGAAAATTAGTGGGTGGGCAGGGATGATAATTAACCAATTAACTATGATGGCTTAGTGGAATAAATGTAAATATTTTTTCACATATCTTTTGCATCATTGCATTTATTTACACTGTTCAAAAAGTAAACAGTAACTTAAGAAGTTTGTCATTCTGAAAGTTCAACAGGGGGTTTAATTTTTTGACATCTCTTGATAAGATTCATGTCTCAGATAGTTTCAAGTTAAGTATTTACTTTATGCTAAGTCTTAATACTTATTGCCACAATGGAAAAGGTGCTACAGATAAGAAGTACAAAATGTAATGGCTGGCTGGTACACTTTGATGAAAATTATAAGTTCATTTTTAACAGTTACAAGTGGCTGACTGACAGAATTACGCCTGGCTGACAGAGTTACGCTTGGTTGTCAAAATTTACGCCTGGATTCCAGTGATTACGCCTTATAATTATGGTTGCATTGGTAAAGATATTACGTGTCCTGCTCCTTTCCACCTGGTTTGGGACACGTAACTATCATTTCCGCTTGGTTTCCGCCTCAAAATGAGGTGAATTACGCCTGATAACTTCGTACGGGAAATAGAATGGGTACATTTACAATTTTGCAATTCGTTATTAGGTGTAAAATTATTGACGCAAAATGACTTTATCTACAGCAAGTAAGGTAGAACAAATTACTATGCAAAGCAAATATATATAATTCTATTGATTGATTGATTGACTATTTAGCGTCATTTTTATGCCATCGAGGGCTAACAGGTGATCAGTCAACCTAACCACTGTTTCCTTAGATCCTGAAAGATTAACCAGTACTCGAGCACATCCCATCTCCGCAAGTAACTTATAACTTTCTCACTTGAATCAGTGGTGAGAGACGAATGATAATGAGACACAATGTCGTATATCAATCATCACGTACACTGTTGCCTGGCGGGGATTCAAACTCACGACCCCTGGATTGATAGTCAGACGCATAACCGACTGAGCTAATCGGGCCCGGCTTATATATAATTCTAAAATACTGGTTCAAAGTATTGAACAGTAATGGTCGAAAATATATTCACTATGTTTACTTAATGATTTTAAAAGATATAGAAAAATCATTAAAAATTACTTATTGGGCCTCGCTTAAGTCAGAGATACATTGTGTAAATTAGGATTTATTATGTGTGGTTAGCACAAGGATTGGGTGATATAGATATATTTCTTTCAACATTCAAACAATTACTACAAGAAAATTTTTTTTAAAAAAATTGAATGAATGATTAAATAACTCCTCACAGGCAACATTTGACAGGGCTTTTTCTACTTTTAATTTTCAGTCAAACCGTATTTAAAAATAGTGAACATTCCAAAATTTAGAAAAGCATTAACAAGGCTTAGAGTATCTGCGCATAGGTTAAATAGAAACGGATGATGGAAATAACCAATAAAAACTTCTAGAGAAAACAGAAAGTACAGAAAATGTAATATCTTGGAGGATGAATTTCATTTTTTATTTGAATGCAGTGCATATAATAACATAAGATGTCAGTACCTAAAACCTTATTTTTTTAAGAAACCGCAGCATATACAAGACTGTAGAGTTATTACAATCTGATAACAAGACTCTGATTAAAAAGTTAGCAACATATATATTCAAAGCTTTTGATATCAGAACTACATTTTATTTTTGAAAATTAACAACACTCTCCTGTTGTGAAAGTTAAATAACTGTGAGTTGATTTAAAGTTAAACAGCAAATCAGACTAAAGCTTATGTAAAAAAAAAAAGTATTATTATTATTTGTTTAAGGAATAGGTTGAAAGTATAAAATATATCTAGCTTATAATAGCATTTGGGGAAATGTTTCTTTACACAGGAATAGATTTAAATATATAGGTAGATAAAGATGTTTCATATGATTCACGTACCATTAATTACACACATGTTTGTATTATTGTTATTATGTTATCTGTTAACATAATTTTATATAAATCGTTTTGTATGGTTAATTGGGGATGGCCTTGACCCCAATTGACCTATGACGAGGAAATAAAATCTTCTTCTTCATATGTATGCATTACTCTGACAAGATTTGTGTATGAAATAACAAACGTATGAAAATATTTGCACACTACATAGCCATGAATAATAATACGGGGGCAGTTAAGTTGCTGTTACTACTGGTAACTTTACAGTCAGTAGTTTAGTGCTGGACGCTTAAGTATTGGTTTTGTATAAGATATACTTAATGAATAGTGCACATTCAAAATACTGAACTATTTTACATGTAAAAACGTCTTGATATCAAGAATTTTCGCAGGGTCATCGCATATATGTCATATTATGACTAAGTAGTACTCAATGACTATGTAGTATTCAATGACTAAGTAGTATTCGTGCGTAGAGGAGGTAATTTGATGCTTGCCTTTTATTTAGTGTGAAATGTTGAAGTATACAATGGCATATGTTTACACACTTTTAAGAGACAATTTAATTATTATTGTATTTGAATCAGATAAGCATCTAGTTATTTCATACCCATGATAGTATAAAAGTGTTTTTTTTAAGAAGTTAAGTCTAATTTTGAACCTGAATTTTATTTCAACTCTGTTTTTTTAATGAATAGATTTTAATTTCGCTTTTGATTGTTTTTGTTGTATCAAGAAGGGGAGAATATTGTGAAGGATTGATATATCTGTATTGTTTTGTGTTGTTATGGGTTGCTTCCCTTGGTTTTTGAAGTATTGTGATTGTTTTTCGTTGTTTTTTTTGGGGGGGGGGGGGGGGGGGGGTATACTCTGTTCTCGTCCTTTTTCCAACAAAATAAAACAAAAATTAATCATTATCTATCATCAGTTTTCGGTAACTTCCTCAGACTCGTCATACATCGCAACATCACATATTAACATTCAGATAAAATTCATTATTGAGGTTTGAATTTTATGTTTATATTGAAGTGCTTTAGATGAGCTATTTACATCACCATACCATATTTGGGTATAACAATCTGTAATACATGTTGTAGTAGAAATGTCACATTGCCAACATCTTGTGAAATCCATACATATAAAAAAAACATGAAAAAAATAGTAAATTTTTTATTGAGATAGCCCATATCATCCTACCAGCATCATCTAATCATTTAACCCTTTACTCCATAGATACGCGTTTTCCCGCACCAATCATAGAAGGTCATTGAAAACAGTGCAGGAAGAGTTCAGATTGCTCGTGACGAGCAATCTGAACACTTCCTGCACTGTTTTCCACTATGTCAGTTATTATAAACATAATTCACCCATTGTTGATACGTGGTGAATTGATGCTTTCAATATTAGAGGTGTCAAAAGGCGTCTATATGAAGGGTTAAGCATGTTATAGCACTGTTTTGGATATCTATGATTTTCCATACAAACAAGTCGTATCCAATATTTAATACAATTTGGCATACATATTATACAGGAAGGCAATCTCGTAATGCTAGGATATCAACTGTGTTTTGCAACACAAAATATTTTCATGCCAACAGATGAACAAAACTGCTCTATGCAAGCTATATAACACTGCAATTGAACTACATTAATATCTTTGGAAAGAAGTATGACACAAGCATGATCACACCTTTCATGAATAAATGAAACTAAATCATTGATAAACAAAGAAAAAATTATTAGTCTGGCTACAAAGCCTTGCCTTGTACTAACACTACATTTCAAATAGTTTGGATCAAGATGTCATTTAACTTTACACATGATTTCAATTAATTATACACTTGATTGAATAAAATATTTTTTAAAAAATGCCCTTAATACATTATCTTGTGAAGCCATTCCATAGTTTCTGATGTTGAATACTATCAAATTGCTTTTGCAAAATCTACAGATACGCAGTAAACTTGAATTTTTTTTTTTATATATATCTGTAGTACAATAATCTTTCCTGAAGTTTACTTGTAATTCATCAATAACATTAAACTTAGACTTAATATGATCACTCATCTTAATAAAAATGTTCAAAAGTCACACAATATTGGATTAGGTAACAATTACTCCTTAAACTTACTAGAACATAGGATTTGTTTTTTTAATTTTCTCGTTTAAGTCCCCTACCCTCACAAGCAGGAGAATACCCTCCTATATCCCCACATCTTGTTCCCAGTGCATGAGGTTGTATATCTTTTTTTTTCTTAATAACATTTAAAAGTCTCAACATCATATTTGATCCCAAAAATTCCTTGAAATTCGGTATTTGGTGTTAAAGATATCAAAATGTGCCACAGCCAGCCTCTTGCCCCCATAGCAGTGGAACCCCCTCCTAAACTTAACTGAATTATGAAGACCCGATAATCAGTACCTTGATTGTTGTTATTGACTTTGGTCATGTCAACTGGAGCTTAGATATCACCAGCGAACAGTGGACATGTAAAACATTGATTGCTATTGTTAATTATTGTTATTAACCCGGCAATTTTTGCTGTTGTTATCAACTTTGGACATGTCAACTGGAGCTTAAATATCACAAGCGAACAGTGGACAAGTATTAAACGGAATGTTAAGTGTTATTTCATTGAATTTATTTTGTTTTTTCTCATCCTTTCTTCGCAGTTATTGTATATGTTTTAATGAAAATAGAAGCTGTTGATGCCACCACACACTGGGAGCAGGAATTTTAATTGTTTTTGTACATGTAAAGTGAACCTAGAATCTTCCTTCCTGTTGGCGTCGAATAACCTATAATGTGTTGGTACGCCATTAAACCGTATTCATTCATTCAGGAATTTTTAATGGGCTTTAACATCATTTCCAACACATAACAGGTTATATATGATATTTCCAATTTTATTGGTGGAGGAAGACATCAAAATAATTCTGAGTGGGGTCACCTGAGCCGTCAAGAAATATCTGGCAAACTTTCTCACTTAAAGCTTTGGGTGTACCTGGGCTCAAACCCACAACCTCAGCAGTGCAATGTTAGTGGTCGATAGATGGCGGCATGTTGGACAACTCAGCTAAAGAAGATAATTGGTGGGGATTCAAAATTGTTGTCTATCAATATTTATATAAATATCTTTATAGTTTGTTTTACAAATTGCCTGTATAACTGATAAAGATACATTTAAATCCTTTGTACAAGTCAGTGCTTCGTACATGATGTTGTTAATCATTTTATCACATAATTAACAGAGCAGGAGTGTAATAAACCCATGGCATATTTTTTATATTATCCTAGTGTAATATCACTTTCGAATCCTCACTGGGTGTTTTCCATATTATTCAGCTCTCTTACATAAAATACCAAAGTACTTTCTTGCTTACACAAATATACAAATGACGTCTTGTTGAAATGACCTTATTTTGAAACGTCATACGGCAAATGACAGAAACAAATATATCTGATTTATTCAAGTTCCTTATAGAGGTGATCTGTTTAATAAATGGTAAATTTACCATTATCCTGAGTTAGATCTTACATTCAGTTAAAATGTAACTTAAAAATCATACATTCATGCACATTTATTATTGAATTTATGAAACTCATTGAGAGCAAACATTTTAGTTTTGCAAACTCGCTTAATAAATTCAAATGTAATTTGCTTTAACTATAAATTATTATTGAACAAAGTCATGAGAAATGAGAACTATTCTTATAGAGATGCTCTGTTTAATAAATGGTAAATTTACCATTTACCTCAGTTAGATCTTACATTCATTTAAAATGTAACAGATAAAAATCTTACATGCATGTACATTTTTTATTGAATATGTTTAACTCACTGGGAAAATGACTAGACCATCAGATCTCAAACTATTATTTATTATTGAACAAAGTTGTGAGAAATGAGACCTTTTCGCATTCCCATAGTTTTGCTTTATAAAACTCAAAAGTTCCCTTACTGGCACCCATATATCCTAGCCTTTGTAAAAGTCTCAACCCCCTAATCATAGGAATTTGCTGTCACTGACCAATGCTTGACCATCATATTTACTCAAAAGGATGTGAATGAGAATTTTTTGTTTTCCTATAGCAATTCTTTGTAAAATTTGAAGCCCCTTTACAGGGCCCCTATACACAACAGCCCCTTGATTTGTACAATACCCTCGATGGCATAAAAATGACCCTAAATATTTAATCAATAAAGCAATCAATTGTACAAACTTCAAACTTCTACTCATAAGGATAATTTATGTGAAATTTGACTGACTGATTGTTTAGAAGATTTTCATGTTTATTTTTCAACGCCTGGAATCAACAAATCAGAAACTTTATCAGAATTCCATTTCAGTTTCTTTTTCAAAGAAGAAATTGTCAAGACATTTGTCTTTCAGAAAATAAGTGTTGAACCTGACCAAGACTATACATGTAATTCATGGCCTGTGAGAACTTCATAAGGATAATGTAACTATAAGCGGCTAATCAAAAAATAAGTCCGTTACTTACTCTCAATTTTAAAAGCAATGTACCGTCACTTTTAATCCTTGATAAATATTTTTCTAATTTTGTAAAAGACATATGTAAATATGATTATTTGAAATACAAGTACATTGGGTTGGAAATCTAATATATGAGAAATTATAGGAATTTAAATTTAATAGTAAGGACGAGATGAGGGAATAAGCATTGGTTGGTTGATTGCTTAATTGGCTGAACCAGGAAGATACACACACTTTACATATTGTGCATTAGATAATAAGTGAATGTTTTAACTAAACAAGAGCTGTAGGAGGGGCAGAGCGCTCGAATCTTTTATGCTGTTCTAAATCAACAGTTGTTTCAGGAAATAAGTACCAAATGCAAGACAATTAAAACGCAGGGGTGGTAAAATTGAGCTATAATTATTGTTTGTCTGTTAAAAATAAATTACCAAAATAATTCAGCAACAATATTTAACAACAATATTTTCATTACCAATATGTTTTTTTATCAACGAAGTGAATAGAATATTACCTTAATACTAAATGTATCTAATGAAGCATTTTGTGACAATTGTTGTTAAAAAAATTGCTTTATAAATTCATTAACCATTACTGACAAATAACCCGATAGGTGTGCCAATACCTAACTAAAGGCACACCATGTACATATAATAACCCTAAATATTACAATTTCATGAATAGAATAATATAAGTTGGTCAGGCATATCAAGAAATACTATTAAATTAAACATAATCTGAAACAATTCCAGCAAGAATTTAAATTATAGTGTAAACTATAGTTGAGATGATCAATGTTGTACATATGTGATATATGCACTTCCTTCTAATCATATGGTAATATACCAGTTACATATACAATATAATTATGTGCTAACTTCACATCAATTCATGAAAATAGATCTTTAGTTGAAATAATCTTGTACACGCAAGCACAGTTTATCACAGCTTGATACATTTTCATGAAAATGAAAAAAAAAATTAAACTTTTCATAATTTTTTTTTTAAAAGTGAATATTTATAACTGAGCTACACGCCTTTAAGTTTGGTAGAAAAAGTTTTCCCTATATAACATTATGTAACAGTTTGACCTCTTATGGTGGGCCAATTTTGCTCCCAGGGTCACGGTTCTAAATAAATTTGAGAGAAAACAACTAAGCTCAATGCCTTGTACCTGTACTGCAAACTTTAACCTGCTAAAAAGCTCTAACAAAGTTTCAACATCTAAAAGGGCAATAATTCTGCCAAAATGCAATCATGAGTTATGGTTCTTGTCTCTATGAGTTTCCTAGAGAATGCTGAACACACATGTGAAGTTTCATTTATATCCAATGAGCAGTTGCCTAGATATCTTGCCTGATAAAAAACATTAACCTAAGAAATTAAGTCTATAAAGGCCATAACTGTGCCAAAAAGCAACCCAGAGTTATGATTCTTGTCTTTGTGTGTTCCATTGATGATAAAAAACAACCTTAGGGCAAGTACAATAGCCGCCCTATACTATGAATAGTCAAGCTCAAAAATAAACTTTTTGTTCTTTAAAAAGAAGTGAAAAGTTCAGGACTTCCAACTTTGGTAAGCAGAGCGTTAGTGTAATGGATGGAGTGTTGGCCGCTCACGCTAAAGGTTGCAGGTTCAATCCCCAGCTTGATCCAATGCCTCTCATAAAACAACACACAGTAATGGCTCTGCCCAGGAAATGGACTCATATAAGCTTTGAGCTTATTAGTATAAACTACCTTTGGTAGAAAAAGATTTTTAAGTTTTCCCTATATAACACTAAGTAAAATTTGAGTGTGATGTGGGCTAATTTTGCCCCCAGGGTCATGGTTTTGAACAAAATTGTAAGAGGACCACAAACTGACCTTGTTTGTATATATCTAAGCTCAAGGCCTTGTACTTTAATCTAACAAAAATTTCTTGACCTTAAAGAGCCCGTGTGGTTCCGGCTGAGAATAGAATCACTGCCGATCTCTGCAGAGGGGTAGGAATCCTCCGAATGGGTGTCGTGTTCATTTTATCATTTTTTGTCATGTTCACTATTGTGGTTAAATTATCAACCTATGTGTAGTTTCAGGGAGCCATATGAGTGACGGCAAGAATAGGACCACTGTGGCTCATGCATGTCATAAGAAGTGACAATTTGAGTAATACAATATAATTTGCTGAAACTCTGCAATTCTGAAGGTATCAAGGTTCTAGGTTCATTCTGCATATTCATTTGTTGGTGTATTTTTTTTTTAAATCTGTATGTTAATTTGTTGTTTTTGTATATGTAGAGTGAACCTGGAATCTTCCTCCCTGTTGGCGTCGAATAACCTATTATGTATTGTTACGTCATAAAACCCTATTCATTCATTATTCATTGACCATAAAGGGCAATACTTTTGCCAAAATGCAAATAAGAATTAATTTTTTTGTCTATAACTTTCCTAGATAATGCTGAACACACATGTGAATTTTGATTCGTGACCAATGATAAGTTGATGAAATATGTACTAACTAAAAAACTCTAATCAATTAAGTCTAAAAGGGTCATAATTCTGCCAAAATGCAATCAAGAGTTATTGTTCTTGTCTCTGTGCATTCCATTGATTATGGTGAACACACATGTGCAGTTTCATTCATATCCAGTGAGTGTTTGTATAAATAACTTGCTTTATAAAAAATACTTTAACCTGAAAAACTGTAGCCAGTGCAAGGGCAATATTTGTATATTAATTTGTTTTTTACACGGAGAGTAAACCTGTCTTGTTGGTGTCAAATAACCTATAATGTGTTGGTATGTCGTAAAACCCTATTCATTCATTCTAATACTGTCAAAATTGGGTGAGTATGTAGGATTTAATCCGAAGTTTTGTATTTTAGAATTACAGTTATGGAATGCGTTTCACAAAAAATCTTACAACAAAAATCGCCAACATTTATTCATGATATTTTTAATTTTCATCCACATGAAGCCAAGTTGGCTCAAGTCATGCAGAAATTTACATATTTTCTGTAAATACAATCATTTTAAATGTTGATCAAAATTTGACCACCCAAAGGAGAAATTGTCAAATTGACTTGTGTCGATTTTCATTGTAAGTTATTTTGTGAAACGCAGCCCTGATCACTTAATATAAATTTAAAACAAAATTTATTCACATGTAAAAGAGGTATTATCAGCTGTTCTAAATTCATGGAAGACAATGAAGTCACAAAAAAAAATTGCCATGCATAAACATGTTGTTCATTAAATAACTAGACGTTATGTCCGACAAACACAAAATATAAACTATAATAATTTTCCTACCCACCTACCCAAGATGAAAATGATGGGTAGGTAAAGGACAAACAATCAATATTTTAATTATTGTCCCACTGGCCACAAGGTATTGTTTGTCCACGCAAATACAATATAGTGTTTACGTATACATTGTTTTGTCTAAGGAAAATGGCTTTGCAGCAACAAAATATTGATCACTGATTGAATTATTATTTAATGATTGACAGCGATGTCAAGTCAGTTTCTCCAAACTTGTTTCAGATTCCCTCTTTTTAAGCTCATCGGGACAAAGTCCAAGGAGATCTATTGCCATGACCCCGGTGTCGGCGTCGTCTGTAGACACCCAGGTTAAACTTTTGTGTTTAAGTTTAAGATATCTTCGCAACCACTTATTGGATGTGAATAAAACTTTGCATTGTTCACCATCATCAATGGAACACACAGAGACAAGAACCATATCTATGGATTTCATTTTTGCACAGTTATGGCCCTTTTTGGACTTAGACAGCCAGGTTAAACTTTTGCGTCTTAAGTTTAAGATATCTATGCAACCACATATTGGATATGGATGAAACTTCGCATGTGTGTTCACCATCATCAATGGAACACGCACAGATAAGAACCATAACTTTGGGTTTAATTTTGGCACAGTTATGGCTCTTTTTGGACTTACACCCAGATTAAACTTTTGCGTCTAAGTTTTAGATATCTATTCAACCACTCATTGGGTATGAATGAAACTTCGCATGTGTGTTCACCATCAACAATGGAACACACAGAGACAAGAACCATAACTCAGGGTCTCAGTTTGGCAGAGTTATGGCCCTTTTGGACTTAATTATCGTCTCTAGACACCTAGGTTAAACTTTTACGTTTAGTTGTGTTTTGCCTCCAATCTCAATCTTTGCACGGGTGGTGAGTTTTATCCCATTAGCAAGCTTTGTTTCTTCTGACAACTCTTTTTAAAGTTTAGTTAGTTATTTTAGGCTTTCATTCTTACATTGTGTTTATAATTGTTCAAGGTGCCATCTCAGAATCACGTACATTCCACCACTGAGGTTATGGGTATGAGCCCAGTTCGGTTCAAGAACAGTTTGTCAGCTACTTACAGAATGACGATGATTCTATAGATAAATTCATTCTAAGGTCTTCAGGCTCCAACAATAAAAACTGGATATGCCATATTCAACATGTAATGTGCCAGAAATAGAGTTAAACCCCATTCAGAAACAAATAGATGAAACTGGGAGGGCTCCATTGTAAAATTAGGAAATATTAAAGTCTGAGCTCAATATCCATTTTAACACTTATGGGGTAAATGAATAAATGATTATATGATATGCCTAAAATTTTACAAGAACAAATTCCCATTTTTCATGGAGCATTTTGAATCACCTGTTTACAAATGTTATAGAAACAAAGTCAGTTAAATATCTATTCCCATGTGCTAATAGTGTATAGATAAACATTGTTTATTGTAGCTGGTTTTGAACCTTTTGCAGTATTTCTATAATTTAATTAACAGCAGTTCAGCACAGGTTATCAACTAATACTAAATATACCTTCTCTTAGAAAGTCACTACTTCCCCACATATTCAGGTGGGAGATTTAGGACCAAAGGACAAAGTTCATGGTCAGTCATCAGTAACTGTAGCAGGATTCAAACTCACAACCCCTGAATTGACAGCCAAATGTGGTACCAACTGAGCTAGCCAAGCCTGGCAGATACAAGTTTGAAACGATATCAATAGTTTTATTATAGTTAAAGATTGCATATAAATTCAATTTCCAGCATTGCTTTGTGTCCCTTTAGAATATGTCGAAACAGCATAACAATTATTTGTCTTTTCAAATCAATAAAAAACTGGTAAAATTGTAATATTTAGTATAAATTGTGACTATTTGGATCATGTCGGTGCAATATATCTTTATTTACCTTTAAGAAACAAGTACTCAAACAGACGAAACGGCGATTTTATGCTTTCCCCCTTTAGGGGAGCACAAAAATAAATAACTGTCCATAATTATGCGTATATTTATACGATTGTACATATCTGCAGTGGCTGTCTAAAACTAAAGGATGACAGAGTGAGTCAAATATAATATATACTGATCATGGTAAATATAGATTTAAAACATGACAAATTCATGTTTAAGAGCTAATATTAATGGATCCATTTCTTATTCAAATTTTACTCTTGTCAGGATTTGAACCCGAGTCTTCTAACAAAAGATTAGATGTGTTTGCCAGTTACACCACAAAAGTCTTAAATTTGAACGAAGAAAATGGAATTTTTAATATTTACACCATTTTACCTTAAGTCAGGTCAGCTACAACAATTTAAAACAACCATCATTACAGTTTTAACGTAACTAGTTACTAAACCTTCCACAGCCACCTAAAACATTTCTGAGATAAATGGTTGCCAATGCCAGCTTTTTATAATCTGCTATTACTACAACCAACACAAACATTTCTAAGATAACTGGTTGACCATGCCATTTTTTTTCAACAGTTATTATTACTACAACCAACATTACTACAACCATTTCTGAGATCAATGGTTTGCCAGGCAAGTTTATTATCATCAGCTATTACTAGAACAACCATATCCACCACAAACATTTCTGAGAAAACTGGTTTGACTGGCCAGTATTTTATCATCAGCTATTACTATAACCACCATATCCACCACACACATTTCTGAGATAACTGATTTTTCAGGCCATTTTTTTTATCATCAGCTATTACTAAAACCACCATATCCACCACACACATTTCTGAGATAACTGATTTTTCAGGCCATTTTTTTATCATCAGCTATTACTACAACCACCATATCCACCACACACATTTCTGAGATAACTGGTTTGCCAGGCCAGTTTTTTATCATCAGCTATTACTACAACCACCATATCCACCACACACGTTTCTGAGATAACTGATTTTTCAGGCCATTTTTTTATCATCAGCTATTACTACAACCACCATATCCACCACACACGTTTCTGAGATAACTGATTTTTCAGGCCATTTTTTTATCTCAGCTATTACTACAACCACCATTCCCACCACATACATTTCTGAGATGACTGGTTTGCCAGGCCAGTTTATTATCATCAGCTATTACTAGAACCATCAAATCCACCACAAATATTGTCAACAATCGAAGTGTTTTCCATCAAGTTCACTTGGGCTAGTGAAACTAGACTAAGGTTCTGTCGCACCTACAGCCGTCAACCACATTTCAGTTATTAATTTTACACAAAGCAAATTGAATCTTAGAACATATACAAGTCTCCATTTTATGCTTCGACCTTTCTTATAAATCTTATTTTTCGGGTTTGTATGAGGAAACCTGCACATGTACCAAAATATTTGCTTTGTATTATTTGTCTCTGAGCATATCGCAGAGACAGTGTCAACAATCAAAGTTTTTTCGATCAAGTTCACTTGGGCTAGTGAAACTAGACTAAGGTTCTGTCAGACCTACAGCCGTCAACACATTCCAGTTATTGATTTTACACAAAGCAAATTGAATCTTAGAACATATTCAAGTCTCCATTTTATTGTTCGACCTTCCTTACAAATCTTATCTTTCGGGTTTGTATGAGGAAACCTGCACATGTACCAAAATATTTGCTCTTTTTAATTTGTCTCTCAGCATATTGCAGAGACAGTGTCAACAATCGAAGTGTTTTCGATCAAGTTCACTTGGGCTAGTGAAACTAGACTAAGGTTCTGTCAGACCTACAGCCGTCAACACATTCCAGCTATTGATTTTACACAAAGCAAATTGAATCTTAGAACATATACAAGTCTCCATTTTATGCTTCGACCTTTCTTACAAATCTTATCTTTCGGGTTTGTATGAGGAAACCTGCACATGTACCAAAATATTTGCTTTGTATTATTTGTCTCTGACCATATTGCAGAGACAGTGTCAACAATTGAAGTTTTTTCGATCAAGTTCACTTGGGCTAGTGAAACTAGACTAAGGTTCTGTCAGACCTACAGCCGTCAACACATTCCAGTTATTGATTTTACACAAAGCAAATTGAATCTTAGAACATATTCAAGTCTCCATTTTATTGTTCGACCTTCCTTACAAATCTTATCTTTCGGGTTTGTATGAGGAAACCTGCACATGTACCAAAATATTTGCTCTTTTTAATTTTTCTCTCAGCATATTGCAGAGACAGTGTCAACAATTGAAGTTTTTTCGATCAAGTTCACTTGGGCTAGTGAAACTAGACTAAGGTTCTGTCGCACCTACAGCCGTCACCACATTTCAGTTATTAATTTTACACAAAGCAAATTGAATCTTAGAACATGTACAAGTCTCCATTTTATGCTTCGACCTTTCTTATAAATCTTATTTTTCAGGTTTGTATGAGGAAACCTGCACATGTACCAAAATATTTGCTTTGTATTATTTGTCTCTGAGCATATTGCAGAGACAGTGTCAACAATCGAAGTTTTTTCGATCAAGTTCACTTGGGCTAGTGAAACTAGACTAAGGTTCTGTCAGACCTACAGCCGTCAACACATTCCAGCTATTGATTTTACACAAAGCAAACTGAATCTTAGAACATATACAAGTCTCCATATTATGCTTCGACCTTTCTTATAAATCTTATCTTTCGGGTTTGTATGAGGAAACCTGCACATGTACCAAAATATTTGCTCTTTTTAATTTTTCTCTCAGCATATTGCAGAGACAGTGTCAACAATCGAAGTGTTTTCGATCAAGTTCACTTGGGCTAGTGAAACTACACTAAGGTTCTGTCGCACCTACAGCCGTCACCACATTTCAGTTATTAATTTTACACAAAGCAAATTGAATCTTAGAACATGTACAAGTCTCCATTTAATGCTTCGACCTTTCTTATAAATCTTATTTTTCAGGTTTGTATGAGGAAACCTGCACATGTACCAAAATATTTGCTTTGTATTATTTGTCTCTGAGCATATTGCAGAGACAGTGTCAACAATCGAAGTTTTTTCGATCAAGTTCACTTGGGCTAGTGAAACTAGACTAAGGTTCTGTCAGACCTACAGCCGTCAACACATTCCAGCTATTGATTTTACACAAAGCAAATTGAATCTTAGAACATATACAAGTCTCCATTTTATGCTTCGACCTTTCTTATAAATCTTATTTTTCGGGTTTGTATGAGGAAACCTGCACATGTACCAAAATATTTGCTTTGTATTATTTGTCTGAGCATATTGCAGAGACAGTGTCAACAATCGAAGTTTTTTCGATCAAGTTCACTTGGGCTAGTGAAACTAGACTAAGGTTCTGTCAGACCTACAGCCGTCAACACATTCCAGCTATTGATTTCACACAAAGCAAATTGAATCTTTGAACATATACAAGTCTCTATTTTATTGTTCGACCTTTCTTACAAATCTTATCTTTCGGGTTTGTATGAGGAAACCTGCACATGTACCAAAATATTTGCTCTTTTTAATTTTTCTCTCAGCATATTGCATAGACAGTGTCAACAATCAAAGTGTTTTCGATCAAGTTCACTTGGGCTAGTGAAACTAGACTAAAGTTCTGTTGCACCTACAGTCGTCAACACATTCCAGCTATTGATTTTACACAAAGCAAATTGAATCTTTGAACATATACAAGTCTCTATTTTATTGTTCGACCTTTCTTACAAATCTTATCTTTCGGGTTTGTATGAGGAAACCTGCACATGTACCAAAATATTTGCTCTTTTTAATTTTTCTCTCAGCATATTGCAGAGACAGTGTCAACAATCGAAGTGTTTTCGATCAAGTTCACTTGGGCTAGTGAAACTAGACTAAGGTTCTGTCAGACCTACAGCCGTCAACACATTCCAGCTATTGATTTTACACAAAGCAAATTGAATCTTAGAACATATACAAGTCTCCATTTTATGCTTCGACCTTTCTTATAAATCTTATTTTTCGGGTTTGTATGAGGAAACCTGCACATGTACCAAAATATTTGCTTTGTATTATTTGTCTCTGAGCATATTGCAGAGACAGTGTCAACAATCGAAGTTTTTTCGATCAAGTTCACTTGGGCTAGTGAAACTAGACTAAAGTTCTGTTGCACCTACAGTCGTCAACACATTCCAGCTATTGATTTTACACAAAGCAAATTGAATCTTTGAACATATACAAGTCTCTATTTTATTGTTCGACCTTTCTTACAAATCTTATCTTTCGGGTTTGTATGAGGAAACCTGCACATGTACCAAAATATTTGCTCTGTATTATATGTCTCTGAGCATATTGCAGAGACAGTGTCAACAATCAAAGTGTTTTCGATCAAGTTCACTTGGGCTAGTGAAACTAGACTAAGGTTCTTTCAGACCTACAGCCGTCAACACATTCCAGTTATTTATTTCACACAGAAAGCAAATTGAATCTTAGAACATGTACAAGTTTCCATTTTAAGCATCATTCTGCTCTTTCTTTTGCGCTGTGCTGCTGTTGGCCACTACCTGTACTAAGTCTTACAATAATGATGATCCATCTCAAAATTGTTGTATAGTGTTCACCCCTGCACCACGATGAGGTCCAGCACATCCGACTTTGGCAGGAGACACACTCATGTCATGTTATAAGAAAAGATGCAGCTATAGTTGTATGACCATAAGAGATAGTCATGTTATTAGAAAAAGAAACTATAGTTACATGACATGTCGCTATAAATAAATTTATCTTGAAAATATGCTTTTTACAAGTTTTTTAAAATATGTGCTTTGTGTGATTTGATTCGTCTCTTAACATTCACCAGAGACAGTGTCAACAATTGCAGTTTATAGGATAAAGTTTACTTGAGCTAGTCAAACTAGACTGTACAGCTGTCAGTCATACATACAACCATTGACACATACCAGTAAAATTTCACACTTTATAGCATATTGTAACTTAGCACATATATATCTCCATTTTATGCAATTTCCTTTCTTAGCAAACATTGTTGCATCAACCTTTCTTTGTAAAATTCCATTTTATGCATCATTTTTGTATATCTTATATGTATCTACAACCACCATATCCATGACAAACATATATGAGGTAACTGGTTTGCCAGACCAGTTCTTTATAATACTATAACGACAACCACCATATCCACCACAAACATTTCTGAGATAACTGGTTTTCCAGGCCAGTTCTTTATCATCAGCTATTACCAGAACCACCATATCCACCACAAACATTTTTGAGAAAACTGGCTTTCCAGGCCAGTTTTTTATCATCAGTTATTACAACCACCATATCCGCCACAAACATTTCTCAACCACCATATCCACCACAAACATTTCTCAACCACCATATCCACCACAAACATTTCTGAGATAACAGGTTTGCTAAGCCAGTTCTTTATCATCAGCTATTACCAGAACCACCATATCCACCACTAATGTTTCTGAGATAACTGGTTTGCCAAGCCAGTTTTTTATCAGTTATTACTACAACCACCATATCCACCACAAACATTTCTGAGATAACTCGTTTGCTAAGCCAGTTCTTTATCATCAGTTATTACTACAACCACCATATCCACCACAAACATTTCTGAGATAACTGGTTTTCCAGGCCAGTTTTTTTATCATTAATTATTACTACAATCACCATATCCACCACAATTATATCTGAGATAAATGGTTTACCAGGCCAGTTTATTTTCATCAGCTATTACTAGAACCACAATATCCACCACAAACATTTCTGAGATAACTGGTTTTCCAGGCCAGTTTTTTTATCATCAGATTACTACAACCACCATATCCACCACAATAATTTCTGAGATAAATGGTTTACCGGGCCATTTTTTTTTATCATCAGCTATTACTACAACCACAATATCCATGTGCTTTGTGTGATTTGATTTGTCTCTTTAGCAGTTTTCAAGAGACAGTGTCAACAATCAAAGTGTTTTCGATTAGTTTACTTGGGCTAGTGAAACTAGACTGTAATGGTCCTGTCAGACGTACATACAACCATTGACACATTTCAGTAAAAATTTCACATTTAGGGCAAATTTTATCCTAGCATATACATATCTCCATTCTATGCAATTTCTTTTCTTTATGCTTAGACCTTTCTTTTAAAGTATGCAAATTTCCATTTAATACATCGTTTATATATCTTTTTTGTATCTTTTTAAGAAGCAAAGTGTAGTATCATATCATAAATATTATCTTTCGGGATCTTCTTCATTAATTTACATCCAATATCCTTCTTCTTCTTCTATATTCTTCTTCTTCTTCTTCTTCTTCATCATCATACTACTTTCTAATACTTACTACTACTACAATAATCTACTTCTAAATACTTCTACTACATACACTACACTAATAATACTAAATACTTTTTTTTTTTTGTTTTTTTTTTGTTTTTTTTTTGTTTTTTTTGTTTTTTTGTTAATTTTTTTTTTTTTTTTGGTTAGTAACATAATATAACAATATCACAATAAAACCTCCAAGTACTATTGAAAGTACTTTATATAGACAGCCTATCTAAGCGATGGTTTCCCTGACCTAACTTAATAGATACTCTGCCAGAGCATCTCACTCACGGTGTTGGTGGGGGGGGGGATGACATAAGTCAGCGAGTATCGCACACACAGGCCTCATACAAGTTCTACTCTATACAAGGTATACAAGGTAGACCTTACCTATCCAATCTAGTAGGACAGCCTGTCTGGACGGCGGACTACCCGACCCGACCTGGTACGAACCTCCAGAGGAGCGTTCAGTACAGGTTCCTTAACTCTCCTAACAGGGACATCGGTGTACCGGACAGGTAGTCTAGGCACTCTGCCAGAGCGTCTCACAGGCAACGGTGGGGACATGGGTTGGTCAGGTAGTACCGCACAAACAGGCGCCATACAAGGCACAACGTACCTCTCAGCTGCTGGAAGGGCATCACCGGCAAACTGAAAAGAGAAAATTAAATATTGGTAAGAATAAAACTTTCAAAATGACGATTAATTTCCATAAGAAAACTTACTGTAATAAACTTGAAATGGGACTGGGGCAGATTATTTCATTTAATGTACATACAAAACAAAATTAAAAAAATAATTGGGGATGGCAGCGGTACAAAACACAAAAGGGGGAGAGGTAATCAAGTTGAAAATATCAGAGTTTTCAGTTAACACAAAACAAAAAATCCGGAGGTGCAGGGAGGGGTGGAATTGGTTGAAGTGGTAATAAACTTTCAAAGAATCAGGGTGAGTGTATGTGTGAGAGAGAGAGAGAGAGAGAGAAGTTGAAATGGGGCAGAGTATTCATTTAATGCAAAACAAAATAACGGAAATGAAAACACAGGAGCACCGCAAGAGGGTGCAGACGCTCATCTTCTTTCCAAATCTATCAGAAGACCAAAGTCAGTGAAGTAAACTTTTAAACTTGATGGTGATAAAACAGATTAGAAAAAAATCACAAAAAATAGAGATGCCGAAGAACAGTGTTAACTTGATTAATATAGCTTTGTCGATCACAAAACAGTATATTATAATGTACCATCAGAAAAACAGATATATCTGTATGAATGAAACCATCTTTCATATTAGTAAAATAGTAGATGCATGTAAAAAAACTATGTGCAAGTAGGACTATTAGAGCAGAACAAACACTTTGTCTATGCTGGCTAAGACTAGCTAGCCAGTACTTAAGCTGAAATGTATTTAATTTTAAAATCTGGGTGTGGATGTGGGGGTGTATGTGCTAAAGTTTAATAAACAGGACTGTTTAGCTTAATACAATGAAATACAAGAAATGTCACTGGTAAGTGTCGCATGCCCCCCAAATGGTTGTTGTAAAATAACAATATAATTATGTTATAATAGGTAGTGATGTATCCATGAATATAAAGAGTAATGGACTGATGTTTCAGACTAGACATACAATTTCATGTTTTTTTACATTAAAGCATGACCTTGACCTTTGTGTAACATTGACCTTGACATCTGATGTAATGGTCAGGGTATTCCAACAGTTAAATACAGGTGAAACATTATCATGACATGCTGATCACTTGTGTCAAGCTATTTTAAAATCCCTAAATGTAAGACAAAGTTACAGATCATTTGTTGATAAATTGAGCCAAGTGTTTTTGAAATCCATCCATGTATGATAAAGTTAAATGATGGACTTGAAATCTCAAACAGATTCAAAGTTTTGTCATACATACTAAAAGTGTGACTTTGACCTATGAGGAAAGGTTCTGGGTCTTACATGCACTCTTAATTATGTCATGTTGATCAACTGAACCAAGTGTTTTTAAAATTTATCGATAGATGACAGACCGGATAAGAAATGTCAAAATGACTGAAAGTGTTGTCAAACAAAGTTAAATTGTGAACTTGACTTTTTAAGTGGGAGTTTGGGTATTAACCCTTTACTTCATATAGACGCCTTTGGACACCTCTAACATTGAAAGCATTTATTCACCACATATCAGTCATGGGTGAATTATGTTTATATTAACTGACAGAGTGGAAAACAGTGCAGGAAGTGTTCAGATTGCTCGTTACGAGCAATCTGAACTCTTCCTGCACTGTTTTCAAAGGCCTTCTGTGATTGGTGCGGGAAAACGTGTATCTATGGAGTAAAGGGTTAAGTGCAACATGTCGTCATGTTATTTTGATCATTTATAACAAGTAATTATAAAAATCCATCTATGCACAACAAAGTTGCAGGCCAGACACGGAATCTCACACAGACTCAAAGTTTTGTCAAACTCAAATTGTGACCTTGACCTTTTAGGTATGGGTGTGGGACTTACTCGCGACATATCGTCATGGTATGTTGATCAATTGTAGCAAGTATTTACAACAAGAATTCCACGGAATGATATGTCTCGCAGTGTCTGCTTTGATCGTTAATACACACATGGGAGAGAAAAAAATTAACATATATTCATGCAAGAGTTATCTAACTTGCTTAATCTGGTTTAATGACTAAGAAATATTGTAGGAAGTATTGTGTGAAGTTTCGATCAAATACATTAAGTGATTTTTGAGATATGAACTTGATGGTAGTTGCATACAAAACTTTAACCAGTATTTCTAAGTAAATCATATTAAAAAAAACAACAAAAAAACTTTAACCAGTATTTCTAAGTAAAACATATTTATAAAAAAAAAAAAAGAAAAGAAAAGTATATAATGCTGGGTGTTAGTTGTAATTATGATCTAAGTATGAGTGTCCTAGCACTAGTACTTATTGAGAAATAGTGTACAAATGAAAACTTATGTTGGAGGTAAATGCAAAATTCAGCACCAAACACTGTCAATGGACCATGAAATGTAGGTCACACTCAGCATCTGCAGTATATAATGTGATGCAGGGTGTTAGTTGTAACTATGATCAAAGTATGAGTGTTCTAGCACTTGTACTTGTTGAGAAATAATGTAAAAGCGAAAACTTAACATTGGAATGAATGAATGAATGAATGAATGAATGAATGAATGAATGAATGAATGAATGGGGTTTTACGGCATACCAACACATTATAGGTTATTCGATGCCAACAGGAAGGAAGATTCCAGGTACACTCTACATGTACAAAAACCACAAATTAACATACAGATTAAAAAAAATCAAAATAATCGAGGTGGGTGGGGATGGGGAGTTAAAATGTGCCAGTGTATTGTAATACAAAACAAATCATAAAACAAGAGGGCCAAGATGGCCCTATATCGCTCACATGACTGACCTTAAGTCACCCAGCTTAAGTAGATTATATAATACATGTACACTCAAAATTCAAGAAAAACGAGATGGGCAAGAATTTTTATTTGTTTTGAAGATGTAACAGATGCGTAGAAGAGTTCAAAACTTGGTAGAGGTTCACCCATGGTAAATGTCAGTGAAATTACATTGAAATCAGGTCAGCAGATTCTGACAAGAAGGCTTTTGAAGTTTTGACTATAGCTGCCTGTATAGTAAACTAGCACCTCACTGTGGCGGTAGTGTTTTTTAACAAATAACAACAGCTTGAACAAACTTAGCAAAGGGTCACCCAAGGAACATTTCTGCGAAATTGTTTTAAAATTGATCTGGTGGTTTCTGACAAGAAGATTTTTTAAGATTTTACTATAGCTTATATAAACTAACCCCTTATATAAACTAACCCCACTCCCTGGCCGCCATGTTTTTTGACGAATCACTACAGTCTGAACAAACTTGGTGGGGGGTTCCTCCAAGGAACATTTCTGTGAAATTATTTTAAAATTGAGCCAGTAGTTTCTGACAAGAAGATTTTTAGATTTTACTATAGCTTATATAGTAAACTAACCCCACCCCATTGCCACCATGTTTTTTGACAAATCAAAATGGCTTGAACAAACTTGGTAGAGGGTCACCCAAGGAACATCTCTGTGAAATTATTTAAAATCGAGCCAGTAGTTTCTGACCAGAAGATTTTTTAAGTTTTTACTATAGCTTAACCCTTTACTTCATATAGACGCCTCAGCAATGGGTGAATTAGTTTATATTAACTGACAGAGTGGAAAACAGTGCAGGAAGTGTTCAGTTTGCTCGTAACGAGCAATCTGAACTCTTCCTGCACTGTTTTCAAAGGCCTTCTGTGATTGGTGCAGGAATACGCGTATCTATGGAGTAAAGGGTTATATAGTAAACTAACCCCAACCCTTGCCGCCATTTTTTTTGACGAATCAAAATGGCTTAAACAAACTTGGTAGAGGGTCACTCAAAGATCATTTCTGTGAAATTATTTAAAATCGAGCCAGTGAGTAGTTTCTTACAAGAAGATTTTTTAAGTTTTCACTATAGCTTATATAGTAAACTAACCCCAACCCCTGGATGCCATGTTTTTTGACGAATCAAGATGGCTTGAACAAACTTGGTAGAGGGTCACCCAAAGATCATTGCTGTGAAATTATTTAAAATCGAGACAGTAGTTTCTGACAAGAAGTTTTTACTAATTAATCTTGTCCCGCTCCCTGGCAGCCATGTTTTTTGACGAATCAAGATGGCTTGAACAAACTTGGTAGAGGGTCACCCAAGGAACATTTCTGTAAAGTTATATCAAAATTGGCCCAGTGGTTTCAGAGGAGAAGTTGTTAGAAGCTAAAAGTTAAAGATGGACGACAGAAGACGGACGACAGACAACGGACACCAGCGATCACAAAAGCTCACCTGTGAGCCTTTGACTCAGGTGAGCTAAAAATCTCTTTTTTTTTAAAAAAAAATAAGATACTGAATCAAAAGGATGTAATGTACTACATGTATATGATACACATTATCAAAAACAAAGAGGCCCAAGAGCACCTGATTCGCTCTACTTGCAACAGATGAACATTTCAGGGAAAAGATTCCTCTTCAAAAAATCTTTTAGGAGACCATTATGCAATGCTACACGTAAAATATCTACGGTCTAGGCCTTGAACTTCCAGAGAAAAAGTTCAGTTTAAGTGTATTTATAAGCCCTGTGGCAGGGGCGTTTGTCACTGAATCAAGCTGGTTCAAGAATTTATCTGAACTTGTGGTTACATAACTTAGTAAAGATTCAATGAAAAACGAAGGTACTATCGCGTCTACAACATTTTCTCTATATAACTATGTAAAACAGTGACCCTGTGGTGGCCCAAAATCTAACCCCCGAGACCTGACCTCAAACCTTTTAGGGGACCTCCTTGAAATGCTTCATGTAAAATAGCAAATGTCTAGGCCTTAAACTTTCGGAGAAAATGTTTTAAAAGTTTCCCTTAAAATATGCTTATAAGCCCCGTGGCAGGGGCATTTGTGGTAGAATTAGCTGGTCCAAGAACTTTAACGAGATGTTGTAATTACATAATGGCTGTGCAAGTTTGGTTAAGATTGAATGAAAATGAAGGTGCTATTGCATCTACAAGAAAATGGTTAACGGAAGGATGGATGGACAAATACAGACGACGGATGACAAGACAATTTATCATGACATAAAGCCTGCTGGCATTTGGCCAGTAAAGCCCCCAAAAAATAGAGCCAATATCTGGTTGAATATTAATAGAAAAAAATGAGAAAATAAGAATCTCAATACAAAAGGAAAAGTAATATATATACTACTTGCACCTAAACGTTAACATTTAATGAATGGAACTTAGATATTGCAACCATTTAACAAAAACTTGAGGAATAATCATACACCAATGTGCCAAGTCAGATTCACGTGACTAAGTATGTATGCGGTATTATTATCAAAACTTGCACTAAAAGTCTTTTTAACACAAGAGTTTAATACAAAATATGACCTATTTCAACCCGAAATATAAATTTGACCTTCAAGTTATGAGTCCAATATGTTACATAGTGCCTCACAGTGTAAACATGAACACTTGCGTGTGTTAAAAGAATATGTTTCTATACTGAATACTGTCGCAACAGTACT
The DNA here is from genome assembly GCA_029582155.1 of Panopea generosa. Classification (NCBI taxonomy): domain Eukaryota; kingdom Metazoa; phylum Mollusca; class Bivalvia; order Adapedonta; family Hiatellidae; genus Panopea; species Panopea generosa. Next base: position 60,038,859 of record CM055899.1, on the reverse strand, counting down.
AGAAAAACTAGAATCCAATAGTTACCTGGAGCAGTCCGATGACATCAATGATGTCAAATTTTTGCATGACATTTATACTAACTAAATCACATCTTGACAAAGTACCCATTGAGCTCTTGAATGCACTTCATACATGACATTTATACCAGCTAAATTACATCTTGACAAAGTACCCATTGAGCTCTTGAATGCACTTCATACATGACATTTATACCAGCTAAATCACATCTTGACAAAGTACCCATTGAGCTCTTGAATGCACTTCATACATGACATTCATACCAGCTAAATCACATCTTGACAAAGTACCCATTGAGCTCTTGAATGCACTTCATACATGAATTTCACCCAATTGTCTATACACATAATCTATCTATACTCTTCCTTGAACTGTGCAACTTTGAAATGTGTTTGAAACTGAAGTTTATGTAGACTTGGCCGGTTAACCATTGGGCAAATATTTGACATCGTTGATGTCTGGAGTGCGGGTAAAGCATGGACAAGGTTTGTATTTAATGAAAGGAGCATACGTTAACTCTTACAATTAATCATTTATCCAAAATCCCATAATGACATGCACAACTGGACTACATATTAATTTATCATTCAAGGTGTCGTCAAAATCCACTGTACAGTAAAGGCGAGGAAGGGGGCAGAATTTTTTTATTTAAAAAACATTGAAAGGGGAACAATTCACTTAGAAATTATCATTTCAAACTGCACAAGCACAATTAGTCCTCATACTGACACTTCCAATAAAGTTTGATCAAAATATATTTTATAACCAAGGAAACTACAGGGGGGTTTAAAAACACTGAAAGGGACAGAACTCTAACAGAGCTTTTATAATTTACTAACAAAGGACAATGTTCGGCTCTTCTAAATTGAAAAATCTAGTTATTTTTCCCAGTTGAGGTAAAACAAATCCCAAAATGAAAACAAATATCCTTACATTAGGTTTATAAAAAAAACAATGAATATGATGACATGTATCTTTTTATCTTCTGGAATTAATAGTTAGAACATGATAGGTTAAGCTTAATTTTCCAGTTGAGGTTTTTTCCCAATCTCAAAGCCTCTTCCCAATTCCAGGATAAAAGCTTGGTCAGACAGACAGACAGACAGACAGACAGACAGACAGACAGACAACAACAGTAAGTCACCCTCAGAAAGGTGAAGACCTAATTACTAGTATACTACTATATTGGGGAGAAACACTGATTTATAATACAGTCTGAAGTAGTTTTTAAAGTATTTTTGATGGCTGTATGCAGCATCTGTAATCAACAGAACTTTATTTATCTTAAACACAACTTGCTAGAAATGCTGTGTTTTTGTGGGGGCAGCACACACAACTTGCTAGGAATGCTGTGTTTTTGTTGGGGCTGCAAAGTAATAGAGGTGATTTGTATTTCTGAATGAATAGAAGCGATTTAATTGATCTATTGAAAATTAAGCGTCATTTTCATGCCATCGAGGGCTAACAGACCACCAGTTAACCTAACCACCGTTTCCTGGGATTCTGAAAGGTTAACTAGTACTGAAACACACCCAATCTTTGCAAATAACTGATAACTTTCTCACTTGAATCGGCGGTGAGAGACAAATGATAATGAGACACAATGTCGTATATTAGTCATCACAAGTAATTTATACCGCTGTCAAAACATGGACGGGTCTATGTTTAAACTGGTATTAGAATGTTGTACATGCGCATCCTGATACCTTATAGGTAACAAAATATAAAGTTTTTCAGATAGAGTATCGTCTGTGCATTTTAAACAGTAATATAACAGGACTTTTTTTAAAGTTTCATGATTTCCACATTTCATTTTTTATATACCAACAAACTAAAACCAGGTATATATCAGTGCTATTGTCACAGCGTATGTTTGTTTTCAAAGATATTTTCTTCAAACTACAATATTGCCTCACAGAAAATTATGAATGTAATCATAATCGTCTATGCGATTGCATCAATACAGGTAACCGCGTGACAGGGGATTCATTGAATCAAACCAGGTGATCTGTTAAAATGGCCAGCATTTGTAAAAATAACTTGTGAAAGCAACTTGTCGATTGTAGATAAACAAATATGCTTAATTTGAATTTCTATATTTTTAAGGTTGCGTCAAAGTGGACGCCCTGAACAAACTATGATTGCGTCAAATGATATTTCATTGTGTCAAAAACACAAAAAACGCGCTGTGGAGAAAACACTATTTTTCAAATAGGAAGTTTCTGATAATAATACTTGGATATTGACATAGGTGTACGGATACATGTTCAAATAAAAAAAATAATATAGAGCCAATGAATATAAACCCACTATTGGTACTTCAAGAAATGTCAATGGGCTTACATAGGAGCCCTTGAATATACCCCCCCACCCCTACTAGTAATACAAGAAATATCACTGGGCTTACATAGTACCCCATGAATATAAATCCTCTATGGTACTGCAACAAATATCACTGGGCTTACATACGAGCCCTTGAATATAACACCCTACTAGTAAGACAAGAAATATCACTGGGCTTACATAGGACCCCATGAATATAAATCCCCTATGGTACTGCAACAAATATCACTGGGCTTACATACGAGCCCTTGAATATAACACCCTACAAGTAAGACAAGAAATATCACTGGGCTTACATAAGAGCCCATGAATATAAATCCCCTATTGGTACTGCAACAAATATCACTGGGCTTACATACGAGCCTTTGAATATAACCCCCTACTGGTAATACAAGAAATGTCACTGGGCTTACATAGGACCCCATGAATATAAATCCCCTATGGTACTGCAACAAATATCACTGGTCTTACATACGAGCCCTTGAATATAACACCCTACAAGTAAGACAAGAAATATCACTGGGCTTACATAGGACCCCATGAATATAAATCCCCTATGGTACTGCAACAAATATCACTGGGCTTACATACAAGCCTTTGAATATAACCCCCTACTAGTAATACAAGAAATGTCACTGGGCTTACATAGGAGCCCTTGAATATAACCCCCCTACTGGTAATACAAGAAATGTCACTGGGCTTACATAGGACCCCATGAATATAAACCCCCTACTGGTAATACAAGAAATGTCACTGGGCTTACATAGGAGCCCTTGAATATAACCCCCCTACTGGTAATACAAGAAATGTCACTGGGCTTACATAGGACCCCATGAATATAAACCCCCTACTGGTAATACAAGAAATGTCACTGGGCTTACATAGGAGCCCTTGAATATAAACCCCCTACTGGTGATACAAGAAATGTCACTGGGCTTACATAGGACCCCATGAATATAAACCCCCTACTGGTAATACAAGAAATGTCACTGGGCTTACATAGGAGCCCTTGAATATAACCCCCCTACTGGTAATACAAGAAATGTCACTGGGCTTACATAGGACCCCATGAATATAAACCCCCTACTGGTAATACAAGAAATGTCACTGGGCTTACATAGGAGCCCTTGAATATAACCCCCTACTGGTAATACAAGAAATGTCACTGGGCTTACATACGAGCCCTTGAATATAAACCCCCTACTGGTAATACAAGAAATGTCACTGGGCTTACATACGAGCCCTTGAATATAAACCCCCTACTGGTAATACAAGAAATGTCACTGGGCTTACATAGGAGCCCATGAATATAAACCCCCTACTGGTAATACAAGAAATGTCACTGGGCTTACATAGGAGCCCTTGAATATAAACCCCCTACTGGTAATACAAGAAATGTCACTGGGCTTACATAGGACCCCATGAATATAAACCCCCTACTGGTAATACAAGAAATGTCACTGGGCTTACATAGGAGCCCTTGAATATAACCCCCCTACTGGTAATACAAGAAATGTCACTGGGCTTACATACGAGCCCTTGAATATAAACCCCCTACTGGTAATACAAGAAATGTCACTGGGCTTACATAGGAGCCCTTGAATATAACCCCCCTACTGGTAATACAAGAAATGTCACTGGGCTTACATACGAGCCCTTGAATATAAACCCCCTACTGGTAATACAAGAAATGTCACTGGGCTTACATAGGACCCCATGAATATAAACCCCCTACTGGTAATACAAGAAATGTCACTGGGCTTACATAGGAGCCCTTGAATATAACCCCCCTACTGGTAATACAAGAAATGTCACTGGGCTTACATAGGAGCCCTTGAATATAAACCCCCTACTGGTAATACAAGAAATATCAATGGGAAAGGTAAGAGCTTACAAGCCAAAATGGGGTTTGGTGTTGACGCTAAAAAATTGTGAATCTTTTATAAGAATGTTCTTCCCAGTGTGCTGATCCTGTATTTTTACAAGTAGTGAAGGGTGTATAGGCAAGAGGAAAACATCATAAAAATTAAAAATGAACATGTATTATTATGTGATCCCCACTTTTTCACAGACACTTTTAAATAAAACATGAGAGAATTCTGTGAGCATCTACAAAGATTATAGAAAGAATGCTGAAACAAGGCAAATTTAAACACTTCTTTCTTATTTCTTTATGGCATTGTTGGATAAATGTTATAATTTATTCTATTTTGTTCTTGTTATTTTGTTAAATAATGTCATGTAAGTTTCTTTATATTTGTGTTTGGAGTAACTGCAATTTTGATAAACAGTGACGAATAAGCATTATTAGGCGGAGTATTTCTTAACACTTATTAACATTTTGGGTAATGTTGTAAATCTAACATGTATTGTACCGGTCACTTTAATAAATAAATTGTCAATAGGTATAGTAATCGCCGTACTAAAGTTATTATTGATTACTGTTATAGTTGCTACAAATTCCAATATTTATTGAAGATATGAATTAGATTTTATTAATGGAAATGTTGACATAATGAAGTCATTTATAAATACTGAAAAAAATATGTTATATCATGCTTTTCCACGAAGTAGTGTGCGTTGAGCAAGGGAGTTGTGTGTTATGAGTAATGTGTGCGGTGTGGGTGTGCAAGTTTATGGCTTTGTTGTTATATTTATTATTGTACTACCATAATAGCCATACAGATTGTGATGAACATGTATATATTTATGCTAATAAAATCTAGACTGGACTTGAATAAATTTAAAGGAGTTCCAGAGATGACGTAAGTTCAGTAAATTAGTTACAACAAAAATACAGTAATATAACATTTCAGAGATTCCCAGTCCTGGTGTCCAACAAATCAGAAATATATATTGACCATAGCAACATTTATAGAAAAATGGTTTCCAATACCCAAATATAGATATGATGTACATTTTAGAAATTCCCAGGTCCAACAAATCTTCAAAATATTCAATAATGCAATAGTTTATAGTCCAACACAGCCCAAATATACAGCATGTAACATTTCTGATAATAGATCTACCATAAAGTCCAACACAGCCCAAATATACAGCATGTAGCATTTCTGATAATAGATCTACCATAAAGTCCAACACAGTACAAATATACAGCATGTAACATTTCAGATAATAGATCTACCACAAAGTCCAACACAGCCCAAATATACAGCATGTAACATTTCAGATAATAGATCTACCATAAAGTTCAACACAGCACAAATATACAACATGTAACATTTCAGATAATAGATCTACCACAAAGTCCAACACAGCCCAAATATACAGCATGTAACATTTCAGATAATAGATCTACCATAAAGTCCAACACAGCACAAATATACAGAAAGTTACATTTCAGATAATAGATCTACCACAAAGTCCAACACAGTCCAAATATACAGCATGTAACATTTCAGATAATAGATCTACCACAAAGTGCAACAGAGTACAAATATACAGAAAGTTACATTTCAGATAATAGATCTACCACAAAGTCCAACACAGCCCAAATATACAGCATGTAACATTTCAGATAATAGATCTGCCACAAAGTCCAACACAGTACAAATATACAGAAAGTTACATTTCAGATAATAGATCTACCACAAAGTCCAACACAGCCCAAATATACAGCATGTAACATTTCAGATAATACCAAAAAGTCTAGTATGTAACATTTAAGATAATGCAATAAAGTCCAACAAAGTCCAAATATACTGTATGTAACATTTCAGATAATACCACAGGTGTCTAACACAGTCCAAATATAGTTATAGAACATTTCATAGAAAAGTCCATTGAAGTCCAAATATACAGTCAAACCTGTCTTAAGCAGCATGTCAAGGGAAGGAGGAAAAAATGGCCTTTTAAGACAGTTTGTTGCTTAATAGAGGTTAATTTGCTTTTAAAGCATAACAATTGGAAATAGCAAATGTGGTGGCATAAGACAAGTGGCTGCTTAATAGAGGTACACAGGTTTGACTGTACTTAACATAACATTTTTATAGCATCTCATTGACCAATCTAATGTTTTAGAAGACCAAAGTATGTCCATAATCCCTCTATAAATCTGCGTGCTAGTGTGACCTATTCTTGGATTCATTTTAAAATTTAACTGTACATGTACATTTATTTATGAATTAATATATTTTTGAGGTGACTACCGTGTTTTACTTTGTGAAAACATTTTGGGCGCTGATCTACATACACACTGTAAAACCTAAAATTGCTGGATGATGTATAACAGACGCAGAGTTATCAGAAACATCCTTATCGAGTATTTCCATGAAGATGTTCACATATACACAGCTTAATAGGTAAAAGGTGGTTGATGGATAATGTAGAACAGGTACAGACTGATCAGAAAAGCACACAATGAGCCTTTGACTCAATGGAGCTACAATTTATTGACAACTGCAGGGGTGTAAAATTCCATTTGGGCACTATTACAATTGTTAAATTTTTGTGTAGAGCAGAAATATCTTTAAAATTTGTATTTTTGAAACATTTAAATATAAAATTTCAAAACAATTGTTTATGGAATTGTTCACCCCTGAAAATAGAGAGAAACATTCAGATATGATTTTTGAACATTCTTTGTCCTTACCTCCTGAGCCTGAGCTGCCAAGCGACCCCTTCCCTGCAACTCGACACCTACAACCCGGACCGGAGACTCCACAGCGACGACAGGAACCGCAGGCGCAGCAACGGGAACCACAGCCAAAACGACAGGATCCACAGGCACCGCAGGAACCACAACCACCACGGACGTCTAAAATCAATTTTTATAACATTACATATAGTGCCAATGCATGTTCCATACACAATCTTCATAAATTTTGTGAAACCGGAACCTTTATAAATTTACATCATTTATATACTTGCATATAAAAAAATACAATAGTAATATAGAAATAATTAGAGTTTGAATATCAAAATTATTGTTTGATGGATTCAACCTGAAAATGTATGTTCTAAATAAATCCATTTTGTGATAAGTGCTTTTTTAAGAAAATTCATTAACAACTTACCATTAACATTAAAACCAATTATAGGTATGTAACATTATGATAAGCTGTGACGTAGAAGAATGTGACTTATTACTATTTATTCATTTGTATTTAAAATTAGCCACCTGCAAGCCTGCAATTAAAAACTAACTCTTCATGGCATTTTAAACCATTATACAAAACCATTATAAATACCAAACACACTGGGAATATATTGACTATGTACCACACATAATTAATCCAAACTTAATTATTACTCACTTTAACTCTGTCAGACACACAGTAAGTATTAAACGAATTCCATTATTTGCTTACATGCAATAGCACCCATTAACCCCTTACTCCATAGATACACGTTTTCCCGCACCAACCACACAAGATCATTGAAAACAGTGCAGGAAGAGTTCAGATTGCTCGTAACGAGCAATCTGAACACTTCCTGCACTGTTTTCCACTCTGTCAGTTAATATAAACATAATTCACCCATTGCTGATACATGGTGAATTAATGCTTTCAATATAAGAGGTGTCCAAAGGCGTCTTTATGAAGTAAAGGGTTAAAGTCGTAAACAATATTTACAGAGATATCATTATGGTAACCCAAATATATATAAGTTTGAACAATTACTGAATACAAAAAACAAAACAGCACTCAGAAAACTATGCAGCTTCATCAGCCTAATTTTACTATTGGTAGATCAACTCTCTCAAAAATGTCAATTATTACGACATGGGAGGCAACTCTAAAATTTACTGTCAAATCTGTAAAATAAATTTTATACAATGCTAAATGTTCGAAACAACCATACAGATATGAAAACTAGTCTATTTGAGTATATGAAGTTAGTATGATTATATGTATTATAAATATGACACCCGTGTTTACCGTTATCCAATTCTACACCGTCCACACATTCTATGTCTCTGATACATGTCAGACGATCGATAACCGGAAAAACCGGCACACGATAGCATTGGCATCATCCAAGCGTGTTGTAACCGGTGTAAAATATCCTTAACGCTCTCTCTCTCTTACCGATATTTTAAAACAACAGTCTAATAATATAAATAACTACTTTTAAATAACAATTTCCACGTGTGTATTTTTGCCAAAGTTGCTATTTAGGTGTAACCCCACCATTGAGTTTTGTTCTTTATTCTATAGTAAATAATAAAAAGTTTGAAGGCTTGTCATTCATAGAGGGTCCCAAATGAAAGAAGTGAAACCTACATTTTACTGTTTGTCAACCTCTGCACTATCAAAATATGATGAGAAAAGTAGGGGTCATATGTCATATAAGAGATTTTTTTTCTGCTCAGTGTGTACACTGGTGACAAAGTGAAAGTAGACTTCCGAAATCATGAATTCATACCCCAATTTCCAAGCATCATTTTTTTTCTAAATTCACAATTCAAACATGACAATGCTATCAAAATGTTCAAAATACATCAATAATGCCATTCAAATAAAAAAATGAGCATTAAAAATAGGAAAATGCATTTTTAAAGAAGAAGAATTGAGGATTATTTACAACCGCCATTATGCGCCTACACCACGGAAGCACTTCCTTTTTGCAATGGTGGCACTATGCCTTTACCAAACTTTCGGTACGGTCTAACAAAATGAACTGCTCCAATTACCGACGCTTACTTGGTCGGCTGATTTGAAAGTATTTCGTCAGATACATATAAATATATATAATTGCATTTTAGTCACTGATTTCGTAAAGTGCTTCATCTGTTCATTTTAGAGTAGTGTTTATTAATCGTTAAAAAATAAATGACTGATTGGTGCGTTTTTTATTCATAAAACTGTGTAGCTTAACACATTTAGTCCGATTAGGCTGAACGATGCCATATATATTAGGCCTAAGTACTGGACTTTTGTGCTGCCGCTGAGAGAGAGTAATGGATCAAAATTTCATAGAATACAACTGTCTTAGTACTCACCTCAGGAGCTGGACTGCAGGTACCGAACAAAGCATCTACCAGACGCCCCACCATGGAAACTGCTGATGACACCATCGATGACACCCCAGTCTTCACCATACGCACAACACACGAGAACAAGGAAGCCATGAGACTGATTTTCTGAAATACTTGGAATTGAGAAAATTAGAATTTGAACACGAAGTCGGCGCGAAATGCAACGACAGGGGTTTATATAGGCAACGTTGGTCACGTGGTTAAAAAATCTATTGTATGTTGCCAAAGGTGCGAACAACACATAATAAACTCGAATTTGAGTAACGTAAACATGTAAAAGGTTCTGGGGGTTGTTCAACAAGTAACGAGACGATCTTCATAGATTTTGATAGATCCTTCGAAACTTTGGTTGAACATAGAAAAAGAAGTGTTCTGTACCAATAGTTATTACTTCTGTATTGATGCAAAACTCGGGGCGGTAGAGCAATAGATATGTTGGCCGCTCACGTCAGAGGTTGTAGGTTCGATCTCCAGCTCAACCTGACGACTCTCAATACAACTCTCAGTAACTGTTCTACACAGCAAGCAGACTCGATAGCGGTTCATATAAATTTGAGCTTTCTTCGCAATCGAGTTAACCTAATTAAAAATACAGTTCCTTAAGAAACGTAATCACGCCATGAGCAGTGTAGTTACGTGTTTTGCTTTTTGAAAGTTTCGTGTGCAATTTGTGTCATCGAGGGCTAACAGACAATCGTTTAACCTACCCATTCAATCCTGTGGTCCTGGTAGATTAGCTGTTTGAATCAAATGTGAGAAGTGAATGGCAACAAGACGCAATGTCCGCATATCAATCACCTTTGAGATTGTGACCGAACGGAGGAATCAAACGCATGGTCCCTGGATTGATAGACAGAAGCGCTACATACTGGGCGAACTGGGCCCGGCGTTAACACGTGAAACATATTATTTTATTATATTATTTAGTATAGTCACTTAGTTAAGTCACTATGCTCTAAATATGGCGGGTTTCGCGGAGAACGTATTTCATTAAAGCTCACAAGATTATCATATAATGTTTGTATATATGGCAAGTATGGCCCTGCGTCTTATAACCATGTATCAAAAGCAACTGTGTTAAATTTTCATAGAGGTGCCATAAATTTTCCGTCGTCAATACTCGAGGCAAATAGAACAGTACTACACCAGGAGAACGGTGTATACGTATATGTATTCCTGAGACAAGTTACAAAACACTTAGCTAACATTCACATACAGAAGGCATCGTACGGTCATCCACAAGGAAATGTGCATCTTCTTCTACATTAAAGGCACTGTGTTGTGACATACATTACGGCGGGCACCACAGTCACGTGTCAGAATTACTAAATATAATGAAATATTATTTTGTCTGTGCATGCGGATATCTTTATCAAAGCTTTTCGGAATGTCTCTTCTATATAAGACGTACACGTGTATACTCGTCCAATTCCGTTAGCATTCGGAAATCGGAACTATGTTCCAAACGCTGCTTAATTTTTCTCTAGACCTATTCCCACGGTGGAGAACCCAACTTGGCCCAATGCTTTGAGGCGGTGTAAACAACCAAAGCAACAGTGCCTACTTCATGGACAATATTACGAATAACTTTCTTAATATTACATGAAAACACACGATAAAAGACGAACGACGTCTCTGTATAGAGACGAACCATCGTTGCTATCAAGCGGCCACGCAAAACTCGTATTATTTTTGTTCAGTTTATGATATGGAGCCGTATAATCTACAAACCGCCGTTGCACAAAAAAATAAGTATTTTGCACAGCCACTTGACAGTACCGATGGTTCATGTTTATATATGCTCGTCTTTGTTTCGTTGATTTCCGTGTAATATTAAGAAAGTTATCTGCAAAAAATGTAAACTAAAGCGGGTACTTTTCCTTCGGTTTGATTTTTACACCGCTCCATAGCATTAAGCCACGTGGGTTCGCCATCGTGTTTCCTGTAAGCAAAGCAATATCAGTTGTTGTGGGAAAGAATGTACGTGACGTTGTAAATGCAACGCCTAGAACAGGCGTAGATGCATTTAGTTTAGCATAATTTTATTCTTTAATACGATGTATTCAACTTTTGTATAGCGGTAGTCTAAGTCGCCCAATAACTTTTTGAACACACCTCGTATATCCGTCAGTTCGAGTGAACACAAACTGAACACACGACCCGACCACAGGTTCATATAGTGATAATTAGTGAGTGTGTAATGTGCCCGGGTGTGTTTACCTGTAATCTGATAAAATGGCATACTCAGCAAAATGTAAACATGTGTATATTTTCATGACTGCGTCTTTTTTTTAGATGTCTGATCCCATATACTTCTCTGCAACGTTAAATTAATGTACAGTTGGGGTTGGTGACATTAATTACTTTTCTTTCAAAGAAAAAAACATATACAACAGCTTCGTTTATTTTTTATTATACGTTACTTGCGGATATGGGGTGTGCTTGAGTACTGGTTAACCTTTCAGTATCCCAGGAAACAGTGATTAGGTTAACTGATCGTCTTTTAGCCCTCGATGGCATAAAAATACGCTTAATATTCAATTAATAAATCAATAATTTGTTTATTATTATTTTCAGTCTGCAACATTTTGTTTATAATGTCTAACCGGACCCGATTAGCTCAGCCGGTTATGCGTCTGACTATCAATGCGGGGTTCGTGAGTTCGAACCCCCGCCCGGCAAAGTTTCCGCGGTGAATGATATACGACATTGTGTCTCATTATCATTCGTCTCTCACGGTTGATTCAAGTGATGAAGTTATCAGTTACTTGCGGAGATGGGGTGTGATCGAGTACTGGTTAACCTTTCAGGATCCTGGGAAACGGTGGTTAGGTTAACTGATCATCTGTTAGCCCTCGACGTCATAAAAATGACGCTAAATATGCAATCAATCAATCAGTCATAATAATGACTGTCATGTGGAGAAATTCTGGATCCGCGCGTGTATTTTAAATTATGATTATTTGTTTGAGGCGTTTGTATCCAATTTCTAGTATTGATACCAACTGATAGGATGGACATTATGTATTGATCATATATTCACAGAGCTTCTTGGATCTTTACTTAGAAAGTATCTTAACCCAATAATATTGTCTTAGCTTAGATGGAAACAATTTCTTAATTTAAAGTGACAACCAAACAAACACACAGAAAGAGCTCAGCTAATAATAATTCTTAAATAAAATATTTCATATTAAAAAAATCGTCAACTCTGTTACTAGACGTCGCTGATTTCCATATCTTAAAATAGTATTTGATGTGGTAGTTTGGAAAATGTCTTATGTAAATAGTACTGGTAATTCTGTATACACAATTTAATTTGTACATATAAAGATATCGCTTTGTGTAAAGGTTTCTTGATTGCCATACCGCATGTATATATCAACGAGCAGCACGTGCAAATCGTGAATTATCGATTTTCAAGCTATTCGGTAATACTTGGCTGACTTCATTGAAAGGTGTATTATAAAGTACATGTTATCATGTTTCAAATGCTTATCATTGTATATTTATTACTCTGCCAGATTTCAGTAACTACGTTAAACTAACATGCCAATGAATTATAGTGTTATATTTATATTTCATTTTTTAGTTTTATCTATTGTATATATATCTTGACTTTTCTGCACGACAAATCATCGTTTAGTGGTGACCATTTGTGCTAATTTATTTCAAACTATCTTAACCCTTTTTCTCTATAGATACGCGTTTTCCCGCACCAATCACAGAATACCATTGTCATAACGAGCAATCTGAGTTCTTCCTGTACTGTTTTCCACTCTGTCAATTAATATACTGTAAACATAATTCACCAAATAATTCAAAAGCCTTCTGTATTAGGAGACCGCGGCGTGGTCTAGTGGTAGAGCGTCCGCCTCGCATGCCGAAGGTCGTGGGTTCAATCACCGGCCGGGTCATACCAAAGACTTAAAATATGGTATTAGAAGCTTCCTCGCTTGACGCTCAGCATTTAGAGGAGAGTTCTAGGTCTGGTCGGCCCGGTGTCAATATAATGTGACTGAGTGGGGTATTATGCCGCAGACACATGGTATGATACGCCAGTGTGACAGCAACAGCAACAACAACAACAACAACAACAACAGCAACAACAACAACAGCAACAGCAACAACAACCGCAACAACAACAACAACCACAACAACAACCACAACCACAACCACAACCACCACAACCACCACCACCACCAGGAATGAGCGGTTATGTTAACCGGCCATCTGTTTGCCCTCGATGACATAAACATGACGCTAAATATACAAACAAACAAAACCAACTGCCCTACAATGTTGTCAAGTATACCTGAAATATAAATAGGTCAATTCATGTAAAGGATAATCGGTAAATGTTGATAACATTTATGACAACATTTAAGCCTGAAAGGCTAACCGTAGTAGTTAGTAGCAGTTGATAAAGTCTAGTGACACATTCATGTTGAATACCGTGCACAATTACACACTTTGGTACAAATATGATTTTTTTAATATCAAGCCATCAGATGCTTAAATGTTTAAGAGCCCCCGTAGCTATATTAAAGTGAAGATGGGAGACATTCTTCTTCTACTTCCATTGGTTACTCCCACCAACCATGCGTGACAACTACAGGGAGGCGCTATGTTAAACGTTGCTGTTAGAAAAGTATGGAACGCCAAACACGACTTTGATGGTTTATTTACATTCTGATGTGGTCAGATGATAGTCTGCTGTGGTTACTTTTCATTCGGATGTGGTCACTTTACATTATGATGTAGTTCGATGTCATTCTGTTGTGGTTCGATGTCATTTCTGTTGTGGTTCAATGTCATTCTGTTGTGGTTCGATGTCATTCTGATGTGATCATATTACATTATGATGTAGTTCGATGTCATTCTGTTGTGGTTCGATGTCATTCTGATGTGGTCATTTAACATTATGATGAAGTTCGATGTCATTCTGTTGTGGTTCGATGTCATTCTGTTGTGGTTCGATGTCATTCTAATGTGGTCATATTACATTATGTTGTAGTTCGATGTCATTCTGATGTGGTCATTTAACATTATGATGTAGTTCGATGTTATTCTGATGTTGTTCGATGTCATTCTGTTGTGGTTCGATGTCATTCTGATGTGGTCATTTAACATTATGATGAAGTTCGATGTCATTCTGTTGTGGTTCGATGTCATTCTGTTGTGGTTCGATGTCATTCTAATGTGGTCATATTACATTATGTTGTAGTTCGATGTCATTCTGATGTGGTCATTTAACATAATGATGTAGTTCGATGTTATTCTGATGTTGTTCGATGTCATTCTGTTGTGGTTCGATGTCTTTCTGTTGTGGTTCGATGTCATTCTGATGTGGTCAGATTACATTATGTTGTAGTTCGATGTCATTCTGTTGTGGTCCGATGTCATTCTGTTGTAGTTCGATGTCATTCTGTTGTGGTTCGATGTCATTCTGTTATGGTTCGATGTCATTCTGATGTTGTCATTTTACTTATGATGTAGTTCTGATGTGATCATTTTACATTATGATGTAGTTCGATGTCATTCTGTTGTAGTTCGATGTTATTCTGATGTGGTTCGATGTCATTCTGATGTGGTCATATTACATTATGTTTCAGTTCGATGTCATTCTGTTGTAGTTCGATGTTATTCTGATGTGGTCATATTACATTATGATGTAGTTCGATGTCATTATGATGTAGTTCGATGCCATTCTGTTGTGGTTCGATGTCATTCTGTTGTGGTTCGATGTCATTCTGATGTGGTCATATTACATTATGATGAAGTTCGATGTCATTATGATGTAGTTCGATGCCATTCTGTTGTGGTTCGATGTCACTCTGTTGTAGTTCGATGTCATTCTGATGTGGCCATTTTACATTATGATGTAGTTCGATGTTATTCTGATGTGGTCACTTTACATTTTGTTGTAGTTCGATGTCATTATGATGTAGTTCGATGTCATTCTGATGTGGTCACTTTACATTATGTTGCAGTACGATGTCATTCTGTCGTGGTTCGATGTCATTCTGATGTGGTCACTTTACATTTTGATGTAGTTCGATGTCATTCTGTTGTGGTTCGATGTCATTCTGTTGTGGTCACATTACATTATGATGTAGTTCGATGTCATTCTGTTGTGGTTCGATGTCATTCTGATGTAGTTCGATGTTATTCTAATGTGGTCACATTACATTATGATGTAGTTTGATGTCATTCTGTTGTGGTTCGATGTCATTATGATGTAGTTCGATGTTATTCTGATATGGTCACTTTACAATATGTTGTAGTTCGATGTCATTCTGTTGTGGTTGTCATTCTGTTGTGGTTCGATGTCATTCTGATGTGGTCATATTACATTATGATGTAGTTTGATGTCATTCTGTTGTGGTTCGATGTCATTCTGTTGTGGTTCGATGTCATTCTGATGTGGTCACATTACATTATGATGTAGTTCGATGTCATTCTGTTGTGGTTCGATGTCATTCTGATGTAGTTCGATGTTATTCTGATGTGGTCACTTTACATTATGTTGTAGTTCGATGTCATTCTGTTGTGGCAGTGATGTATTATAAGCGCCACCTAGCGTCTATTCTCCAACTTATCACAGATATCAAAATGGCGTCAATGACGCCTACTTCGATCGGGTGGTGAAGCTATCTGCAAGTAAACGACTGATTGTGACGGGTCATTTCGCCCTTCGTTCATTTCGCCTATTCTTGTGTTACAATGGAGATACGTATTTCCATATTATTATACGTTCATATGTGTAAAATTGATTTCATGCATGAAAATGACGAAACAGGATTTCAACATTGCCGTGTGTCCCTTTTAACATGAGATACTGTTTTAATTCTTCTTTTACCATACTCACCATATACACAGGTGTATCTTACTTTCCATGTATAACTACACAACTACTCATCATGTACAAACATATACTCTACTTTCCATGTGCATACATATACATTACTCACAATGTGCATACATATACCCTTCTCGCAATGTGCATACATATACCCTACAAACAATGAACATACATATACCCTACTCACCATGTACATATATTTACCCTTCTCACAATGTGCATACATATACCCTTCTCACCATGTACATACATATACCCTTCTCACCATGTGCATATATATACCCTTCTCACCGTGTGCATACATATACCCTTCTCACCATGTGTATATATATATACCCTTCTCACAATGTGCATACATATACCCTACTCACCATGTACATACATTTACCCTTCTCACCATGTGCACACAAATACCATTCTCACCATGTGCATATATATACCCTACTCACCGTGTGCATACATATACCCTTCTCACCATGTGCATCATGTGCATACATATACCCTTCTCACCATGTGCATATATATACCCTACTCACAATGTGCATACATATACCCTTCTCACCATGTGCATACATATACCCTACTCACCAGTGCATATAATTTCGTATAAAAGGATGCATATTAATATGATCTATTTGCAGTAAGCAATGATGGTTGTTAGAAATAATGGCTTTTCACAAGATATGCAAAGTTGGCTGTTTACGGTAAGGCACAATGATAACTTTTCACGGCAAGCAAAGATGACATTTTCGGTAAGGCACAATTATGGCTATTGACAGTTAACAAAGATGGCTGTTTACGGCAAGCAAAGATGGCTATTTACGGTAACGTCTAACGATGGCTTTTCACGGCAAGCATAGATGACATTTCATTTTCGGTAAGGCAAAATTATGGCTTTTGACAGTGAACAAATATGGCTGTTTACGGTAACCAAAGATGGCTATTTACGGTAACGTCTAACGATGGCTTTTCACGGCAAGCAAAGATGACATTTTCGGTAAGGCACAAATATGGCTGCTGACAGTTAAAAAAGATGGCTGTTTACGGAAAGCAAAGATGGCTATTTACGTTAACGTCTAACGATGGCAGTGATTAATGTTTACGGTTAACAATGAAGAATGTTTGCGGTAAGTAATGATGGATGTTTACGGTAAGTAATGATGGATGTTTACGGTATGCAATGATGCATGTTTACGGTATGCAATGATGGATGTTTACGATAAGCAATTATGGATGTTTACGGTAAGCAATGATGCATGTTTACGGTAAGCAATGATGGATGTTTACGATAAGCAATAATGGATGTTTACGGTATACAATGATGGATGTTTATGGTAAGCAATGATGCGTGTTTACTGTAAGCAATGATGGATGTTTACGGTATACAATGATGGATGTTGATGGTAAGCAATGATGGATGTTTACAGTATACAATGATGAATGTTTACGGTAAGCATTGATGGATGTTTACGGTATACAATGATGGATGTTTACGGTATACAATGATGGATGTTTATGGTAAGCAATGATGCGTGTTTACTGTTAGCAATGATGGATTTCTACAATAAGCAATTATGGATGTTTGCAGTCAGCATTGATGCATGTTTATGGTAAGCAATGATGGATGTTTACGATAAGCAATAATGGATGTTTACGGTATACAATGATGCATGTTTACGGTAAGCAATGATGAATGTTTACAGTATGCAATGATGGATGTTTATGGTAAGCAATAATGGATGTTTACGGTATACAATGATGCATGTTTACGGTAAGCAATGATGGATGTTTACGATAAGCAAAAATGGATGTTTACGGTATACAATGATGGATGTTTATGGTGATGTTTACGGTATACAATGATGGATGTTTATGGTAAGCATTGATGCGTATTTACTGTAAGAAATTATGGATGTTTACGGTAAGCAATGATGGATGTTTACTGTACGCAATGATGAATGTTTACGGTAAGCAATGATGAATGTTTACAGTATGCAATGATGGATGTTTATGGTAAGCAATGATGGATGTTTACTGTACGCAATGATGAATGTTTACGGTAAGCAATGATGGATGTTTACGATAAGCAATAATGGATGTTTACGGTATACAATGATATATGTTTACGGTTAGCAATGATGGATGTTTATGATAAGCAATAATGGATGTTTACGGTATACAATGATATATGTTTACGGTTAGCAATGATGGATGTTTACGATAAGCAATAATGGATGTTTACGGTATACAATGATATATGTTTACGGTTAGCAATGATGGATGTTTATGATAAGCAATAATGGATGTTTATGGTAAGTAATGATGCATGTTTACGGTATGCAATAATGAATGTTTACGATATGCAATAATGAATGTTTACAGTATGCAATGATGGATGTTTATGGTAAACAATGATGGATGTTTACGGTAAGCAATGGTGAATGTTAACGGTATGCAATTATGGATGTGTATGATAAACAATGATGAATGTTTACAGTAAACAATGGTGATTATTTGTGGTAAACAATGATAACTGTTTACGGCAAACAATGATGACTGTTTACCGTAAACAATGATGAATGTTTACGATAAGCAATGATGACTGTTTACGGTAAACAATGATAACTGTTTACGGCAAACAATGATGAGCGTCTACGGTAAGCAATGGTGGCTGTTTATAGTAAAGAATGATGGATGATTACCGTAAATAAAGGTGGGTGTTTATGTAAAGCAAGTGTGAATGTATACATTAAGCACTGGTGTCCATGTGTTTTCAGTTACCAATAATGGATACTTATGTTAAGCAATATAAGCTGTTTACGGCGAGCAATAATTAAAGTTTACCTAGAGCCTAACGGTTGCTTATGTCAAGCACTGACGGTTTTCTAAGCAAATAATCAACTACAAAATCCGATTCATCAACTACATAGTTCACTTCATCAACTATAGAATCCTGTTCATCAACTACAGAATCCAATTCATCAACTGCAGAATCCAATTCATCAACTGCAGAACCGATCCATCAACTGCAGATCTGATTCATCAACTACATAATCCAATTCATCAATAACAGAATCCGATTAAAAAACTACAGAATCCAATTCATCAACCGCAGAACCCGATTCATCAACTGCAGATCTGATTCATCAACTGCAGTATCCAATTTATCAACTACACAATCTCATTCATCAACTACACAAGCCAATTCATCAACTACATAGTTCAATTCATTAACTACAGAATCCAATTCATCAACTACAGAATCCGATTCATCAACTGCAGAATCAAATTCATAAACTGTAGAAAACAATTCATCAACTACATAATCAGATTTATCAACTGCAGAATTCCATACATCAACTACAGAATATATTACAGAATCTCATTCACCCTTTACAGAAGAATCCCATTCACAATTTACATAATTACATTCACCCTTTACATAATCCCATTCACCCGTTACAAAAATCCCATTCACCTTTTACATAATCCCATTTATCCTTTACAAAATCCCATTCACCCTTTACAGAATCCCATTCACCCTTTACATAATCCTATTCACACTCAACAGAATCACATTCACCCTTTACAGAATTACATTCACAATTTACATATTCCCATTCACCCTTTACAGAGTCCCATTCACCTTTACAGAAATACCTAGAATCCCATTTATATTTTACAGAATCCCATTCACCCTTTACAGAAAAACATTCACCCTTTACAGAAAAACATTCACCCTTTACAGAAACACATTCACACTTTACAGAATTCCATTTACAGTTTGCAGATCGCCTTTCACCTTACATAAAATCAAAGTCACCTTATACAGAACCCCATTTACAGTTTACAGAATCCCATTCACCCTTTACAGAACCCCTTTTACCTTACATAAAATCAAAGTCACTTTATACAGAACCCCATTTACATTTTACAGAATTACAATCGTTCTTTACAGAATCACATTCACATTTTTAGTATCCCGTTTCGCTTTTTAAAGATTACATTCACTTTTCACAGAATGACATTCACCTTCTGCATAAACCATTCATCATCGCATTTACCCATTGATCTACAATAAACTCATGTCCATGTATTACAGAATGCATTTGCTTTCTTTCAGTCTTAATCTCATTCAGTTTCTTATGAATCGTATTCATTTCATTAACGGTTTTTATAGGCGAACAGGGGAACAAGGGAGTCCGAACGCACTGGGACTTCCTGAATATTTGAAAAGATATATTTTACAGTGAAAATGGCGAAAAGTATTTACTTGAACACTTCCCGCCTCTGGAAGGATGGTACATACTTTGAGTTTTACAACATTAGCAGTGATCCCCACCCCCTACCCCCTCCTCGCCACGAATGAAAATCTTACCCGTGTATTTTGTTTATTTCTGAAGCTCTTTTTAGATAATATTAACATTGTGTTTATCATTTGATTATGTTACAAATAAACAAAAAGTGTATAAAGCTCAGTCGGTAACGCGTCTGCCTGTCAATCCAGGGGTCGTGAATTCGAATCAACGTTCGTCCATAGTCTGCCCAAACTCTCTAATGATAAGTCATGGAATGTGTTTAAATGGCGACCAAGTCTTCCACATCTTTTACAGATGATTGAATGAATAAAGGAACGAATCAGAGAGGGAAGGAAGGAAGGAAGGAATGGAATGAAGGAAGGAAAGGAAGGAAGGAAGGAAGGAAGGAAGGAAGGAAGGAAGGAAGGAAGGAAGGAAGGAAGGAAGGAAGGAAGGAAGGAAGGAAGGAAGGAAGGAAGAAAGGGAGGGAGGAAGGGAGGGAAGGAAAGGAAAGGAAAGGAAGAAGGAAGGAGGCGAACTAGTATATTACAGTTTCGAAGGCATCAAGAAATGTGTAAATAGAACCAACAAACTCATGAATTGGTATGGTCTAATCACTCACGATTGAATGAATATATGTGAATTCATCAAACATTAATTAAACATTCAAATAAAACTCTAACGTAATAATGCAATGAAACGAAATATAAACTTTGTTTGTCCAAGTTAAGAGCCTTTTGCCATATGCAAAAAATGTTGCCCCAGTCCAGAGTTGTTGTAGAGAGTATATATCCTTTGTCGAGAACTTAATGGAATGATTTTCTAAAGAACAGCTCCGCCATGGGAGTAGTTCAATTTGGAATATATATTACTGCAATGATAAGCTATCGATTTCTGTCTTAAAACGAGTTATTTCTTTATAGGGTCAATTTCAGCGATTTATTCGCGTTTTCAATGAGAAACAATTTAATTGCGAGTTAACAAATTATGCACGTTGGCAAAGGGAAACAATTTAATGACGAGTAGTAAATACTGTCTCAATGCAATGGGAAACTATGGAGTGGCGAGTAAATCGTGACGGATATTTAAATACATAAATAATTGAATGACAAGTAACTAATTATTGTGCACCTGTAAAAACAAACACATGTATGACAAGCTAATAAATAATGCGAATTTGTAAAGGGGAAAAAAAAGACAAGTTAGCATTAACTGCACATTTCCAAAGAGAAACAACTAAAAGACAAGTTGCATTTACTGCACATTTCCAAAGAGAACAACTGAATTACATGGAAGCAATTACTGCACATTTCCAAAGGGAAACAACTGAATGACTTGGTAGCAATTATTGCGCATTTGTAACCGGAAACGTAACAAATATTGCGCATTTCCCAAAGAAATAAAGTAAGCAATTATTGCGCATTTGCCAAGGGAAACAAATAAATGACAAGTTAGCTATTACTTTTACAAGTATTGTATTGTGCATTTCCAAAGGGATACGACTGAATGACAAGTTTGCAAAGTGAAATAACTAAATGACAAGTTTGCAAAGTGAAATTACTGAATGACAAGTTTGCAAAGGGATACAACTGAATGACATGCTAACAATTACTGTAAATTTGCAAAGGAAATAAATGAAAGTTAAATAACTGCGTACTTACAAAGGAAAATAATAAATGACAAGTTAGAAATTATTATGCATTTGCAAAGAGAAACAACTAAATGACATAATTGAATGACAGGTTATTAACAAATGATCATTCAAACAATGAATGGCAGGTTAGCAAGTCAATTTTTATTTTGAGCTAGAAATTAAGAGAAAACATTTGCTGAAAATGCCAATCTGGGGGTTTAGACATATGTTATTACGTTTACAGCAATAGGTTTGAGCCACAAGTTCTCATAACATTAATGAGGGCCCTCTCCCAAAAATATAACAAATAGTTAAAAAATATGGCATGGTATAGGACATGGAAATTGATTGATTGATTGATTGAATATTTAGCGTCATTTTTATACCAATGAGGGCTAACAGACGGTTAGTTAAACTAACCACTGTTTCCTGGGATCCTGAAAGGTTCAAGTAATCAGTACTCGAGCACAACCTATCTCCACAAGTAGATGATAACTTCCCCACTTGAATCAGCGATAAGAGACGAATGATAATGTGACACAATGTCGTATATACTGTTGCCAGGCGGGGATTCGAGCTCGCGACCCGAGAATTGATACGACTGAGCTAATCGGGCCTTTTCAAAAACATGGTAAAAATATAATTTATTAATATAAAACAGTAAGAAAATAGCCGCAGTGTGTACACGCTTATTAATCAGTTAATAACAACTGAAATTAAAAATAACAGTAATCCGAGAACGTATATATATGTGTGTGTGTTTTTACGGTTTCATATTCGATTTATTGGCGACGCATTTATCGTATCTGAATTTAAAAAAAAAATGTACATCGACAAGTTTTTCTAACTAAAACATATTTTACAAACACGAGTATTCAATTGAAAGCAGTTGACAAATAAAGTCGGTTTAACAGTACTCTATTTGTCAATAGGCATGGTCAAGAATTAAAATCATGAGAAAACTGAAATATCAGCTAGACAGAAGATCCCTGGAGACTATATATACATTTTTATCCGACCCCTGTTAGAATATGGTAACACAATCTGGGATAACTGCACTAATTATAAAAAAAACGAGTTAGATAAAATTCAACACGAAGCAGCACGCTTTGCAACTGGAACAACAAAACTTGTATCAATTAATAAGTAAAACACAGAAGTTGGGTGGGAAAGTCGAGAAACTCGAAGGACGAAACACAAATTAATTATTTTCTATAAAATGGTAAACCATATTACTCCTCTCACTTATCTGCACTAGTACCATCCCAAATAGGTGAAAATTCCCCGAAAAGTCTTAGAAATAGTTATGACCTACAAATTACAAGTTCGAGAACAGCGCTCTTCTATAATTCTTTCATGCCATCTATTGTCCGTGATTGGAGCAATCTACCTATTGAAACAAGACGAACCGTTTTTATTGCCTTTAAGCACCAGCTAAATAAAAATCTTACCTAAACATTAAAACTCTTTAACACAGGCACAAGAAAATGTCAGGTCTTGCATACTCGACTTCGTACGAATTGTAGCACGCTGAAACAACGCTTATTCCAAAAAAATATTGAAAACTCTCCACTATGTACATGTGGAGCAAGACCGCGGCGTGGTCTAGTGGTAGAGCGTCCCTCTCGCATGCGGAAGATCATGGGTTCAATCCCCGGCCGGGTCATACCAAAGACTTTAAAAATGGTACTAGAAGCTTCCTCGCTTGACGCTCAGCATTTAGAGGAGAGTTCTAGGTCTGGTCGGCCCGGTGTCAGTATAATGTGACTGGGTGGGGTATCATACCATGTGTCTGCTGCATGATACTCCAGTGTGACAGCGCTTAGAATACTGTCTCAAGTAGACACCGTCGCAATATGACTGAAAATTGTTGAAAGCGACGCTAAACACCATACAACAACATGTGGAGCAATTGAAAGTACAAATCATTACCTCCTCATCTGTCCTATTTATCATACCGAACAGGCTACCCGTCTCACATCAATCTCTCACATATGCACTGTCAACTTCAACGGACAACCTCATCTCCCCCACAATACTAACGTCGAAATTGTTAATGCTGTCCACAAATATATACTCTCGAGTAAGCGTTTTAATAACGAAAACTAAAAACTTATCTAACTACGCTGTAAAGCTGTAGACTTGTAAATAATGACCTATAATAATAATAATAATAATAATAATAATAATAATAATAATAATAATAATAATAATAATAATAATAATAATAATAGTAATAATAATTGTAATAATAATAATAATAATAATAATAATAGTTTATATGTTGCTTGTCTGTTTCCCTCGACTCGCTCGCCTTAGTCCTGAACTCGTCCGCCTTTTCTTTCTGTTTATCTTTTTTTTATATTCTAAATCATATGATTAATTATCAAATTTTGTTTTCATACAACTATCGATGTAAAAATTATATTTCTTTTATAGAACTGTATGTTGTTGATATGTCAAAACTAATCTAATGAATCTTCGCCACCTTACACAAATGTTTGTATAAGTTACTAAGGAGATAAACTATATAAGAATTATTTTCTTTCGTTTCAATCCTTTTACTATGTATGTTGTGGAAAATGCTGTACATAATTTATGAATAAAATATGCTTTAACCAATGGGTAGTTGTCAATGATAAACAATTAGTTTAATTGAAACCTGACCTAGGTAAGTGACGCAGCTGTGTTTCCAGATATGGCTTTAATCTTCTATTCTCTATAAACAATAACTTGTTGGCCATAACGCACCCAGCAGTCTGATCTAAAACATAAACTTGTTTGCCATAACGCACCCAGCTGTCTGACCTAAAACATTAACTTGTTGGCCATAACGCACCCAGCAGTCTGATCTAAAACATTAACTTGTTGGCCATAACGCACCCAGCAGTCTGATCTAAAACATTAACTTGTTGGCCATAACTCACCAAGCAGTCTGATCTAAAACATAAACTTGTTGGCCATAACGCACCCAGCAGTCTGATCTAAAACATTAACGTGTTGGCCATAACGCACCCAGCAGTCTGATCTAAAACATTAACTTGTTGGCCATAACGCACTCAGCAGTCTGATCTAAAACATTAACTTGTTGGCCATAACGCACCCAGCAGTCTGATCTAAAACATTAACTTGTTGGCCATAACGCACCCAGCAGTCTGATCTAAAACATTAACTTGTTGGCCATAACGCACCCAGCAGTCTGATCTAAAACATTAACTTGTTGACCATAACGCACCCAGCAGTCTGATCTAAAACATTAACGTGTTGGCTAAAAACGCACCCAGCAGTCTGATCTAAAACATTAACTTGTTGGCCATAACGCACTCAGCAGTCTGATCTAAAACATTAACTTGCTGGCCATAACGCACCCAGCAGTCTGATCTAAAACATTAATTTGGTGGCAATAACGCACCTAGCAGTCTGATCTAAAATATTAACTTGTTGGCCATAACTCACCCAGCAGTCTGATCTAAAACATTAACTTGTTGGCCATAACGCACCCAGCAGTCTGATCTAAAACATTAACTTGTTGGCCATAACGCACTCAGCAGTCTGATCTAAAACATTAACGTGTTGGCCATATCGCACCTAGCAGTGTAATCTGAAACATAAACTTGTTGGCTAAAACGCACTCAGCATTCTGATCTAAAATTAATCTTGGGGCCAAGATGTACCCAGCAATCCTGATCCAGGACATTAACACTGAGGCTATAATGTACCCAGCAATCCTGATCCAGGACATTAACTCTGGGGCTATAATATAATGTACTTAGCAGTCCTGATCTAAGACATTAACACTATTGCTATAATGAGCCCAGCAGTCCTGATCCAAGACATTAACACTATTGCTATAATGAGCCCAGCAGTCCAAGACATTAACACTGTGGCTATAATGTACCCAGCAGTCCTGATCCATGACATTAACACTGTTGCTATAATGCGCCCAGCAGTCCTGATCCAAGACATTAACACTGTTGCTCTAATGTACCCAGCAGTCCCGATCCAAGACATTAACACTGTTGCTAAAGTGTACCCAGCAGTCCTGATCCAAAACTTTAAGACTGTGGCTATAATGTACCCAGCAGTCCTGATCCAAGACGTTAACAAGGTAGCTATAATGAACCCAGTAGTCCTGATCCAAGACTTTAACACTTTAGGTATAATATACCAAGCAATCCCGATCCAAGACATTAACACCATGGCTATAATGTACCCAGCTGTCATAATCCAAGACTTTAACACTGTTGCTATAATGTACCCAGCAGTGCTGATCCAAGACATTACAACTGTATCTACAATGTACCCAGAAGTCCTGATTCAAGACATTAACACTGTGAATATAATATACCCGGCTGATCTGATCCAAGACATTAACTCTGGGGCTAAACTGTACCAAGCAGTGCTGATTCAAGACATTAACACTGCGGGTATAATGTACCAAGCAGTCATGATCCAAGACATTAACAATGTAGCTATAATGTACCCAGCAGTCCTGATCTAAGACTTTAACACTGTGGCTATAATGTACCCAGCAGTCCTGATTCAAGACATTAACACTATGGCTATAATGTAACCAGCTTTCCTGATCCAAGACATTAACACTGTGGCTATAATATATTCAGCAGTGCTGATCCAAGACATTAACACTATGGCTATAATGTACCAAGCTTTCCTGATCCAAGACATTAACACTGTGGCTATAATGTTGCCAACAGTGCTGATCCAAGACATTAACACTGTAACTATAATGTACCCAGCAGTCCTGATCCAAGACATTAACACTGTGGCTATAATGTACCCAGCATTCCTGATCCAAGACTTTAACACTGTGGCTACAATATACTCAGCTGTCTTGATCCAAGGCTTTAACACTGTGGCTAAAATGTATCCAGCAGTCCTGATCCAAGACATTAACACTATGGCTATAATGTACCAAATAGTCCTGATCCAAGACATTAACACTGTGGCTATAATATATCCAGCAGTGCTGATCCAAGACATTAACACTGTGGTTATACTGTACCCAGCAATCCTGATCCAAAATATTAACATTGTGGCTATAATGTTGCCAGCATTGCTGATCCAAGACATTAACACTGTAGCTATAATGTACCCAGGAGTCCTGATCCAAGACATTAACACTGTGGCTATAATGTACCCAGCAGTCCTGATCCAAGACATTAACGCTGTGGCTATTATGAACCCAGCAGTGCTGATCTAAGATATTAACACTGCGGCAATAGTGTACCCAGCAGTCCTGATCCAAGACATTAACACTGTGGCTATAATGAAGCCAGCAGTCCTGATCCAAGACATTATCACTGTAGCTATAATGAACCCAGCAGTCCTGATCCAAGACATTAACACCTTGGATATAATGAACCCAGCAGTCCTGATCAAAGACATTAACACTGTGGCTATAATGTACCCAGCAGTCCTGATCCAAGACATTAACACAGGCTATACTGTACCCAGCTGTCCGGATCCAAGACATTTACACTGTGGCTATAATGTACCCAGCAATCCTGATCCAAGACACTAACACTGTTGCTATTATGTACCCAGCAATCCTGATCCAAGACATTAACACTGTGGCCATATTGTACCCAGCAATCCTGATCCAGGACATTATCACTGTGGCTATAATGAACCCAGCAGTCCTGATCCAAGACATTAACACCTTGGATATAATGAACCCAGCAATCCTGATCCAAGACATTAACACTGTGGCCATATTGTACCCAGCAATCCTGATCCAGGACATTATCACTGTGGCTATAATGTACTCAGCAGTCCTGATCTATTATAATGTACCCAGCAGTTCTAATCCAAGACATTAACACTATTGCTATAATGAGCCCAGCTGTCCTAATCCAAGACATTTACACTATTGCTATAATGAGCCCAGCAGTCCAAGACATAACACTGAGGCTATAATGTACCAAGCAGTCCTGATCCAAGACATTAACACTGTTGCTATAATGAGCCCAGCAGCGCTTATCCAAGACATTAATACTGTTGCTATAATGTACCCAGCAATCATGATCCAAGACATTAACACTGTTGCTAAAATGTACCCAGCAATCCTGATCCAATACATTGACACTGTGGCTATAATGTAGCCAGCAGTGTTGATCCAAGACATTAACACTGTAGCTGTAATGTACCCAGCAGTCTTGACCCAAGGCATTAACACTGTGGCTATAATGTACACAGCTGTCCTGATCCAAGACGTTACCACTGTATCTACAATGTACCCAGAAGTCCTGATTCAAGACATTAACACTGTGAATATAATATACCCGGCCGATCTGATCCAAGACATTAACTCTGAGGCTAAACTGTACCCAGCAGTGCTGATTCAAGACATTAAAACTGCGGGTATAATGTACCAAGCAGTCCTAATCCAAGACATTAACAATGTAGCTATAATGTACCCAGCAGTCCTGATCTAAGACTTTAACACTATGGCTATAATGTACCCAGCAGTCCTGATTCAAGACATTAACACTATGGCTATAATGTAACCAGCTTTCCTGATCCAAGACATTAACACTGTGGCTATAATATATTCAGCAGTGCTGATCCAAGACATTAACACTGTGGTTATACTGTAGCCAGCAATCCTGATCCAAAATATTAACACTGTGGCTATAATGTTGCCAGCAGTGCTGATTCAAGACATTAACACTGTAGCTATAATGTACCCAGCAGTCCTGATCCAAGACATTAACACTGTGGCTATAATGTACCCAGCAATCCTGATCCAAGACATTAACACCTTGGATATAATGAACCCAGCAGTCCTGATCCAAGACATTAACACTGTGGCTATAATGTACCCAACAGTCCTGATCCAAGACATTAACACTGTGGCCGTAAGATACCCTGCAATCCTCATCCAAGACATAATCACTCTGGCTATAATGTACCCAGCAATCCTGATCCAAGACATTAACAATATGGCTATAATGTACCCAGCTTTCCTGATTCAAGACATTAACACTTTGGCTATAATGTAGCCAGCAGTGTTGATCCAAGACAATAACACTTTAGCTATAATGTACTCAACAGTCTTGATCCAAGACATTAACACTGCGGCTATAATGTAGACAACAGTGCTGATCCAAGACATTAACACTGTAGCTATAATGTTTCCAGCAGTCTTCATCCAAGACATTAACACTGTAGCTATAATATAGGCAGCAGTGCTGATCCAAGACATTAACATTGTATCTATAATGTACACATCAATCCTGATTCAAGACATTCACACTGTTGCTATAATGTACCCAGCAATCCTGATCCAAGACTTTAACACTGTGTCTATAATGCAGCCAGTAGTGCTGATCCAAGACATTAACACTGTGGTTATAATGTAGCCAGCAGTGCTGATCCAAGACATTAACACTGTAGCTATGATGTACCCAGCAGTTCTAACATAAGACATTAACATTGTGGCTATAATGTACCCAGCAGTCCTGATCCAAAACATTAACACTGTGGCTATAATGTACCCAGCTGTGCTGATCCAAGACATTAACACTGAGACTATAATGTAGCCAGCAATCCTGATCCAAGAAATTAATACTGTTGCTATAATATACCCAGCAGTCCCGATCCAAGACATTAACTCTTTGGCTATAATGTAGCCAGCAATCATGATCCAAGACATTAACTCTTTGTCTATAATGTAGCCGGTAGTCATGATCCACGACATTAACACTGCGGCTATACTGTACCCATCAGTCCTGATTCAAGACATTAACACTGTGGCTATAATGTAGCCCGCAGTCCTGATCCAAGACATTAACAGTGTGGCTATAATGTAGCCGGCAGTGCTGGTCCAAGACTTTAACTATGTGGCTATACTGTAGCCATTAGTCCTAATTTAAGACGTTAACACTGTGGCTATGATGTACCCAACTGTCCTGATTCAAGACATTAAAAATGTGGCTTTAATGTACACAGCTGTCCTGATCAAAGACTTTAACACTGTAACTATAATGTACCCAGCAGCCCTGAACCAAGACATTAACACTGCGGCTACAATGTACCAAGCAGTCCTGATCCAAGACATTAACACAGTGGCTATAATGTACCCGGCAGTCCTGATTCAAGACATTAACACTGTGGCTACAATGTAGCCAACAGTGCTGATCCAAGACATTAACACTGTGGCTATAATGTGCCCAGCAATCCTGATCCAAGACATTAACACTGTGCCTTTATTGTACCCAGCAATTCTGATCCAAGACATCAACACTGTAGATATAATGTAGCCAGCAATACTGATCCAATACATTAACACTGTGGCTATAATGTGCACAGCAATTCTGATCCAAGACAATAACACTGTTGCTATAATGTACCCAGCAATCCTGATCAAAGACATTAACACTGCTGCTGTAATTTACCCAGCAGTCCTGATCCAAGACATTAACACTGTGGCTATACTGTACACTGCAGTTTTGATACAATACATTAACACTGTAGCTATAATGTACCCAGCAGTCCTGATCCAAGACATTAACACTGTGGCTATAATGTACCCTGCAGTCCTGATCCAATACATTAACACTGCAGCTATGGTGTACCCAGCAGTCATGATCAAATATTAACACTGTGGCTATGATGTACCCAGTAATCCTGATCAAATACATTAACACTGTGGCTATAATGTACCCAGCAGTCCTTATCCAAGACATTAACTCTGTGGCTATAATGCGCCCAGCTGTCATGATCCAAAACATTGACACTGTAGCTATAATGTAGCCAGCAGTTCTGATCGAAGACATTAACATTGCGGCTGTAATGTAGCCAGCAGTCCTGATCCAAGACATTTACTCTGTGGCTATAATGTACCCAACAGTCTTGATCCAAGAATTAATACTGTAGCTATAATGTACCCACCAATCCTGATCTAAGACATTAACACTTTGGCTATAATGAAGCCAGCAGTCCTGATCCAAGACATTAACTCTGTGGCTATAATGCACCAAACAGTCATGATCCAAGACATTAACACTGTAGCTATAATGTACCCAGCAATCCTGATCCAAAACATTAACACTGGCTATAATGTAGCCAGCAATCCTGATCCGAAACATTAACTCTGTGGCTATAATACACCCAACAGTCATGATCCAAGACATTAACATTGTAGCTATAATGTACCCAGCAATCCTGATCCAAGGCATTAACACTTTGGCTATAATGTAGCCAGCAGTGCTGCTGATCTAAGACATTAACACAGTAGCTATAATGTTGCCAGCAGTCCTGATCTCCAAGACATTTAACACTTTTTCTATAATGAACCCAGCAGTCCTGATCCAAGACATTAACACTGTGGCTATAATGTACCCAGCAGTCTTGATCTAAGACATTAACACTGTGGCTAAAATGTTGTCAGCAGTCCTGATCTCCAAGACATTAACACTTTGGCTATAATGAGCCCATCCGTCCTGATCCAAGACATTAACTCTTTGGCTATATTGTAGCCAGCAGTGCTGATCTAAGACATTAACACTGTGGCTATAATGTTGTCAGCAGTCCTGATCCAAGACATTAACACTGTAGCTATAATGAACCCAGCAATCCTGATCCAAGACATTAACAATGTGGCTATAATGTACCCAGCAGTCCTGATGCAAGACATTAACACTGTTGCTATAATGAACCCAGCAGTGCTGATCTAAGACATTAACGCTGCGGCAATAGTGTACCCAGCAGTCATGATCCAAGACATTAACACTGTGGCTATAATGTAGCTAGCAGTCCTGATCTAAGACATTAACACTGTGGCTATAATGTTGCCAGCAGTCCTGATCTCCAAGACATTAACACTTTGGCTACAATGAACCCAGCAGTCCTGATCCAAGACATTAACACTGTGGCTATAATATATTCATCAGTCCTGATTTGAAACATTAACTTTGTGTTAACTTAAACGGCAGTTATGATGTAAAATATAAACTTTTTAGCGGTGATGCGAGAATGATTTCGACTAACGTTTCCGATGCCATCGAAAGTATTTCTGTCTAACTCTAGTAGACTAAATGTATATGTTATGCAAATGTCTCTTAATACACTGTTGCGAAATCACTAATACATAAACTCTGTCCGTTACAACATGGTACTATTCTATAACAAATATGGACAGTATTTCATGTCACGCATATCGTAGTCCTGCGGGGTCCAAGGGGTGCAAGGGGCCATCTCAATATCACTTATCGCTCATGGAAGTCTGGAATTGAATGGAAGTTTTTTTTTTTAAAGAGGGTAGCCCATTTAGTTTGAAACTATATATATACACAAAATACAATAGCAAAACAAAATAAAACATTTTAAGCATTACAAGCCAATTGATTGTACATGAAATATGATAACTGCATATATATCATTTTTTTTAGATTTTTTAAGCAATCCTTTGAAAGTCTCTTTGATCATTATAATTTGTGAACATTTTCACAATTCTATTAATTTTTTATTGTGATTTTTTTCCATACTTCCATGTTTTAATCATCGTAATCGTTTAACATCTTAGCATTATCATCATTGATATTTTCATTTTCATCCCCTGAAGAAGGAATACTATATATTCCGAAAGCGCTCGGGTTTTTTTTAAAAATAATTTTAAAGAATTCAGTATTGTATATATATAATTAATCGTGAAAGTGAATATCACGACATCTGTTACAACAACAAAATAAGAAACAACAACAAAACAAACAAGTATAATTATGTACGTTTAATAATATATGTGTGTACATTGGAGGTGGTGGCTTATTTGTAGCACTTGCGATAATAATTGTTTAATTATTACTAAATAGTATCTTCGGGACATATGAAGTAGTTCATTCTGTTTGTAACCATTTAACACAATTTGTTGTAAAGCTTTGGACAGTACAGTTTCTGATATTAACCGGTATACTATATATATTCGTTTATTAGAGTCTCATCATAGTATATACAATAATGAACATA
Organism: Panopea generosa; assembly: GCA_029582155.1. NCBI lineage: Eukaryota > Metazoa > Mollusca > Bivalvia > Adapedonta > Hiatellidae > Panopea > Panopea generosa. The sequence continues at coordinate 60,005,715 of CM055899.1, read as the reverse complement.
ATATTTAAAATACAATTTACACAGATATTTCATACTATGTCATTCTCTACAGAATTGTAAGAGACACTTCGGCATTATTTTAATATCACAGTAATTATACAATACTAAAACAACACATAAAATCACACTATAATATACTTACTAGTTATATACTATTCCAGATTAAAATTCCAGAGTAGGACAAACTACCTTTGAATAATTCCCTGTTGGGTTTTGGAGTGATAAAATTTAATTAATTTGTTGAACTTAGATTTTACGAACATTATCATGGGTATTAAACATATCTGTTATATACGAAGGTGTATCGTTTTTTGAAACTCTGTACATAAAGTTTGCTTTTTGGAGAAATATTCTTTGATAAATGGAAAGTGCATTGACTGTGATGGAAGGCTCGAGCCCAACTCAGTCCAAAACATTTTTGATTAGATTTGCCAGTAACCTACAGAAGGACCAAAAAAACTGATATAAGTACAACCAATTTAATAGGGTTTTCTTATTGCCTTAGGTCTATCTTCGAAACCTTTCATTTTTTTATTTCTCTCAAAATCTTCCACAGCACCATAACAAATTCATGTCGTATTCTGAAGAAAAGCCTGACTGCCGAAGAGATATAATCAGCAAAAATTGGTAGCTCTATGGTAGCTCTATATGCGATGTTTAGGCAATGTTTCCTTCTCAAGATGAGTGATGGCTCGTTTTCGTCTTGAAACGGATTCTGGCAAATTACCATTGATTATTGTCGTCCTCTAGCTTAACAGTGGTCGAAATGTCTTAAGTGTTTCTTCATACAATCTCATATTCATGGACGTTGTTTATTGACATTTGTTACTGTAAAAGGTTTCTTCTTAATTATTAGGATTTCTGTATGGAGTGTTTCGTTGTCTTCGGAAAAAGTCCGGCATATAAAGAGAAAAGTATTCCCTCATTTTTTTCAGCTGGGCCCTTTATTTATTTTGTGTTGTTATCAAAGTAGTTCTTACCTTTTTGAATGTAGTGGTGTTGAAGGATTTTGCGGAATGGCGGTGCAGGATGGTAATGTAGCTATCACGTACATGCTATAAGTGATAAATGTTTGGCGATATGGGGACACAGTTAGGTAACGTTCATGCTTTGTTCACGATATAAGTGATAAATGTTTGGCGGTATGGGGACACAATATTCAAATCCATGCTCACTAAACGCACGATATAATTACATAACGGCTAGAATGGGTTTAACCTGGCATGCAGATCAATATGAGCTTGTGACATTTGTGGAATACAATGCGGATAGTGAATATTCGGTATGTACAGTAAGATGTCTGAAAACTAATTACAGGAATCACTCCAGATTATATGTGATATTTGATTTTAAAATGAAACACATCTAAAGAAAAGGATTTCGTTTACAATCGATAAAAGTTTCCTGTTGAATAAAATTCAAGTTTATTTGAATGTAAATGACAAAAATGTATATGATTCAGATATTCGCGAAGTCAAATATTAGCGATACATTCATCAAATATTCGCAAACCGGTTTCTTGTCATATTTTTATCGTATAGAGATATATAATTAAATTTTAAGTTTTAATGATTTTCTATGGAATTGGAGAAAATATATGATCCGATTCAAGCGAAAAGAAAATGGAGTGGTCTGACCCTTTTGACTAAAATTGTATTCGATTTATATGCATAATAGATATTGTAATATAGCAATAAAATATGTTTAAACTAAATGTGATATTTTTTATTAAACTGTTTATTTTTTTGGTAAACCTTTTTTAAAATAAACACACGGACAACAAGAACTAAACAAAACAAACATATCGGAACTACCGCTGTTTTGTTAAATCTCGTATGATATAAAGATGCACATGTTATCATACTAACGAAATAGCGACTCTCTTTCAATTATGCCAGTCATCATTAGTTAAGTTTATACTAATTTCTTTTAGCTCGAATGCGATGAAAGCTCAGAGCTTATATGAACCACTTTCGAGCCCGCTTCCTGGGTAGAACCAATTCTGAGTGTTGTTTTGTGAGAGGCATCGGGCCGAACTGGGGATCGAACCAGCAACCTCTGGCGTGAGCGGCCAACACTCTATCCAGTAGACTACATCCCGCTTTAATTATTATAATTATCATTACGAAAAAAATAATGATTTTAACTTATATTATTGCCAATATATTTACATTAATATATGTATCACAAGCACGCAAGGAACATTGCAATTAATAACGCAATAAGGGTATGTATGCAAAAAGCATTTGAACGGTTTACCTGGCATATTATATTGTTTTATAACTCATTTATTATAACAAATGCTGCATAAACATAATATGATTATTTCACACAATAAAGTTATATTCAACACATTACAGGTCACATATAGCATCGAAACCACGACTCCAGCGGCAAGACGTAGACCACGTAGCAACCCGCATTGCTACATGGACGTTTTTATAACAAAGGACAGTATTTACCTCTCTCCTTTGCATCCATCAAATATTACTATATATATACAGGTTAGAAGTTATATAGGAACCTCCATGTGACTTCTGACCTTCTAATCTACTTTCTCTTTAGCTATTTTCATTAGCTGAGGTAGTAGGTCAACATCTACTGGCGGTCATTACATGTAAAAGGAAATGTTTCCTTTTAAAAAATCAGATTTTTTTTGGCTAATAATAACAATATCTAAATGATAATATATAATGCATGTATACCACTCTTTATTGTTCTATTTAAAATAAAACAAACGTTAACACACCAGGCGTGTTTCAGAATATCGTATATTTCTTTTATAAAGTTGTTTACCTTACGTGTATATTATCTAAAAAATATATCATGGTACCTGTCATTTTCATATTACCTAGTAAGTTTCGTTTATTTCGCCATATTTTCTGTTTTTGCAAAGTATAATTGAGCATAAACTATCAATGTAAAGTACAGGGAAAGAGGAACACGCCCGTAACTGTTGGGACACGGACCTACGTATCTTTAATTACATGGTTGGGGCTGTTACTAGAGACAAAAACATAGTGTAACCGAACCGGACGGTAGTGCAGTGGATATAATGTTAGATGCGTATGTCAGAGGTCAAGGGTTTGATCCTGTTCTCGGCCCGATTTACGATAACACTCAGGCCTGGTTCTGCTTACTAGAAAACGGACTCGTGAACGATTCATATAAGCTTAGTTAGCCACCAGGTTATAATAAATTTGTATAAACTAATTGCCGATTTGGTGTCACACGCTTTGTTTATTCACGCCGCAGTGTACATCATTAATTGATTTCTCTTTACTACAACAACTTAATAACGTTGACGAATGGCCTAGTGTAACTCCACTAGATGAAACTTGCATTACGTTTATCTTTTTAATGATGGCAATGTCTCCCGTCTAATTGTTATTACCTCTTAATTAGTCTGTATTTTATATCGCCGACAAAAATATATACATATATTATATCCTCGTCCATTTCTCCTTTTAGGAGATTGCGAAAACGGAACGTTAAAGCCCCAACTGCCATATAAAAAACGCTAGATGGCACTGGGGTTAGTTTTATATAATTCTATACATGATTCAAAGAAGAGAAACTTTTTTTTAAAAATTCCAAGGTCACCATTTCATGCACTCTAAATTGTCAACAAATACACATGGAACTATGCGTGAACATCTTCAGCCGGCTTGAAGCAGCCGATTAATGATGTAGTTTTAGCACACTGAAACTTAACTGATAGGTACAGGAAACAATTGTTATAAATAAGCAATTTCTCCCTGCTCGAGTAGAAAGTTTTGGGACTTTTAATTGCCGAGCCGATAGCCCTAAGTTCTATGCCAGCAATAATATACAATACAAAAGCTAATCCAGGTATTGAATCAGTACTTCAGGCAAAACGTTGAAAAATAGTTCGACTATTTCGTTGTTTGGATTTGCTTTTTCTCTCTTCAAAAAAAAAAGACGTGGGCATTTAATATTTAATCAATGATTAAGTGGTCTGGTCTCTCCTTTCTTTGTACATTACGAAATCCATCAATATGTAAAAACAAAAGTTAGAAATATACATTGACAGTTTGAAGATGTGTAGTGATACACTGCAAGGAAATATACCTTGACAGTTTGAAGATGTGTAGTGATACATTGCAAGGAAATATACCTTGACAGTTTGAAGATGTGTAGTGATACACTCCAAAAAAAAAAATACCGTGACAGTTTGAAGATGTGTAGTGATACACTACAAGAAATGGACGGAATTGTCGAAAATAAAAAAGATGTCATCAAACCATCGAAATTGTGAAAAAAAAATCAATCTAGCCGACTACATGTTTTACTGCACATTTAGAGCAAAAACAGACGACAATCTATGGAAACAAGATGTTGTAAGAATCAGTGTTATGGTGTTATGTGATCAGAAGTGCATTTCTCTATATGTAGTAATACGTCTGTGTGACGTTCAAGGAATCCAAAGATGTCAGAAAACTGGTTTAATTGGGTAGGATAGCTGTAGTGTGGTATATCCACCGAATGGCCATCTCATTTGTTTAATCAAATTTGGGACCAGTAGATTCGCATGTTCAAGTTAACAAACTAGTACAAGACCTTTTCAATGAATGAGGGTGCCGCCATTTCGTCAGATTATAAATTACTATTTATATTGTTAGGTCCGTAACTAACGTTGGAACTTGTGACCAAATCCATCCGCTTAATAAATATGGATGTTATTGTATAAAATGTATTTAAATCAAGTAATAAAACCAGGAATATCTATGAGAGATGTATAGGAAGTATCCGTTTTGTTCCTAATTGTTATACTCACCATGTCATGCCTTAAACGTATGTATACACATGCATATTAATGTTTTTGTATTTACGAGACTTCCAACAATTCTATCTTGTGACATTCACAAAACATATTACCTGGCGCATTTACAGTACTGATACATGTCATGTTGTAATCGAAAGTTTATTTATATCCATACCTTAATTGACGTGTACACATATGAACTTACGGATATAGATATAAAGATATTATATTAAAGTTTACACAGATCAAGGAATTTAAAAAAAACTAACTTACAAATATAGATATGAAGATATTACTGTTTACACCGATGAACGTACACATAAAGATCTGAAAATATTCATCTTCAATATTTATTATATGAAATTTAATAGCTAAGAAACCAAAAGGTTTTGTTTTTTTAATAAACTATTGACGTCGCTATAGTTTTGAAAATAGCAGTTAAAATACAAATTGATATTTCCTTGTATGTTTCTCATTTATACCATAAAACTGATGGAAATAGATATAAATTGCACTTTTGTCATACACGACCATAAGTATGCGATATACATGCCGGTCAACAATTTTCAAGAGTTGTACCAGAGTTTGTTTAATGGAGCGAAAAGACGAATGACTTTCTTGTATGATATTTCACTTACTTTGTATCTGACATCAATAATATAATATCTGTTTAAAGATGCATCACCTATAACTTTCTGTTCAGTTATGATGGAAAGTTTATTGAATAACAAAGAGGAAGGTCCCATTCGAAGATAAATGGTTGCTTTCGTCCTTGTAGTTTATCTTATTTATGAGAAATTGTCGGAATTTTCCGTTTTATTCGTTTCAGCATATCCCGATACTGACGGTCAATGAGTGACTTTATCGCGGTTAGCAATTAAGTATTTGGTCAACAAAATTAAATAATATTACACTACAGAGACAATATTCAATATAAGGTATTGAACAAAATATCCATAACATATGATATATGATATAAATGTGCAGTTTTACTGCTAAGATTAAAAAAATATCGGCAAAAAGTTGAGGCCTCTTTAACCGGGAGATAATTTACTCGCAATGAACACTTTGATATGAAACATGTATATAACATATAAAAAAGTCATGCCCGAGAGCCATCTTGTAGCATTTATATCAAAGTTGGCGGGATAACTGCTTCCATGTCGTTCATTTATTCAGAACTGGAATGTGGCTTGGTGAGATTAGAGTTTACATCGCTGCACAGCTGAACAGTAACGTGCTGTATGTTTACGGTGTTGTCTCCTTGTTTAGACAAAAGAAAACGATTTGCCGCACAGAGCGAGTTCTGACAGTACACTTTAATTAAAATACATATAGGTTTTGTCACATCAGTTTATAGTAATTAATTATCGACCTACTAACCGTTGTAAATGTTATCACAACAGACCAAAATTGTACAAACGTTACTCATACGCACAATATGAGCGAGACAGAAAAAACCCCCACTCTCTTAATGCCGAGCAAGACTAGAATTTCAATAAAATTGGATTTAAAGCTGCATCAATAAACACAAGCGGGTCCATTTCGTTCAAATATGTCTTAAATTACATTTTAACAAACGACAAGATGACTGCAGCCGTAATGCCATGCTAGACGGGTTCTCTATTCCTTGTTTGAAAACTATCCCCAAACAAGGCATTTATTCTGATATAGAAACCGTATAACAGTCTAATATGGCTGTTGGTTTCACGTAATCTTTCGTCATTTCGTTATACTTCGACGACCAATCCACTACGTGGATTTGATTTACTGGTCTCGTAAACGGGGGAGAAAAAATAGGCTCTTTACCGCTTTAATCTTTTTCATTTTTAATGAGCATTTGTTGTTTCTTTCATGCCCGAGTTGACGAATGCTATTATGGTTCACGACATATTACGACATGGTAATTACGGAAGAACAGATTAAACATACATGCAATAGCTAAATGATCAAGTATCGTTTGTTTAATTACACATGACCATTTTAATAAAGTTTCGCTTAACTCTTTTAATGAATAAAAATATTTGTTATTTAAAAATGTATTAATTAGAATACCCGAGTTAGTATACAACCACTCCTTTCCCCTCCCCCCCCCCCCCGCCCCCCATCAACCGGGAAAGTCGGGATCGGTCAGTTCATTCTGAATATCAATCAAGGGGTCGTGAGTACGAATGATCGACCGGCCACAGTCTCTGTGATGATTGATATACGACATTGCGTCTCTTTGGCATTGGTCTATCACCGCTGATAAAAGTGGGAAAGTTATCATTTACTTGCGGAGATAGGTGCGCCAGTGTACAGGATAACCTTTTTGGATCCCAGAAAAGAGTGGCTAGGTTTACTGATCGATGGCTTAAAAATGACACTAAAGGTTCAAAGAAAGATTAACCAAGTAAATATACAGACCCTGTATTACAGTTCGTTTTTTGGAAAGGAGCATAACTCTTGTTAACTGTTTACTGGAATCATAAGTTATGGTCATACATTACAAACAATATTTTAAGATATTTATATTTTCATCGTAGCTCTATACGTTGCGTCCTGATACATAGAGCTCCCGGGGAGCAAACCCTAAGCGCCTTCCTTATTATAATTATGAAGTGTCTAAATGTCCATCAGCACTGTTGTTTAAATATAAACTCCGGAAATTGGAACAATAGTTGATCCCGTCATTCTTTTTCACTTCTCTTTTTTCTGCAGATGAAGGTTATTAATAAGTCATTGGGCGTTTATAAAGTGTGTACAAGGGGATCTTTGTTGATTAGGTGTTAATTGTTATTCAGCATCTCGGTTACATCAGTGTCATTTTGTTTGTAATAAGAAAAAAAGTGATAATGATTAAATATGTTTCATGTGTGGAAAGTATGAGTGAAAAAAGAATTCATTTATTTTTATAAAATAACATCATTATTCATACGCATAGATGTATTGTTTAATCATTGAAAAGGTGTTGTTTTGAATTTCATCCTTCATAAAGTAACATTTTATATTGTATATATCAAGGAATTAGTCACAGTTAATGGAGTAAATTATGATGAATATTATGATGAGGATTATAATACTGATGAGGATGATAATGATGATGGTAAAGACAATGTTAAAGATGAAAATAATGAAATGGTTTTATGATCGACGTGCAGAGTTCCTCGAAGAGCGTGCGCCAGGAGCTCTCTGTGGTTTTATGATCGACGTACAGAGCTCCTCGAAGAGCGTGCGCCAGGAGCTCTCTGTGGTTTTATGATCGACGTACAGAGCTCCTCGGAGAGCATGCGCCAGGAGCTGTCTGTGGTTTTATGATCGACGTACAGAGCTCCTCGGAGAGCGTGCGAAAGGAGCTCTATGTGGTTTTATGATCGACGTACAGAGCTCTTCGGAGAGCATGCGCCAGGAGCTCTATGTTATGATTGACGTACAGAGCTCTTCGGAGAGCATGCGCCAGGAGCTCTATGTGGTTTTATGATTGACGTACAGAGCTCTTCGGAGAGCGTGCGCCAGGAGCTCTCTGTGGTTTTATGATCGACGTACAGAGCTCCTCGGAGAGCATGCGCCAGGAGCTGTCTGTGGTTTTATGATCGACGTACAGAGCTCCTCGGAGAGCGTGCGAAAGGAGCTCTATGTGGTTTTATGATCGACGTACAGAGCTCTTCGGAGAGCATGCGCCAGGAGCTCTATGCAGTTTTATGATTGACGTACAGAGCTCTTCGGAGAGCATGCGCCAGGAGCTCTATGTGGTTTTATGATCGACGTACAGAACTCCTCGAGAGCATGCGCCAGGAGCTCTATGTGTTTTTTATGATCGACGTACAGAGCTCCTCGGAGAGCATGCGCCAGGAGCTCTATGTGGTTTTATGATCGACGTACAGAGCTCTTCGGAGAGCATGCGCCAGGAGCTCTATGTGGTTTTATGATTGACGTAAAGAGCTCCTCGGAGAGCGTGCGCCAGAAGCTCTATGTTGTTTTATGATCGACGTACAGAGCTACTCGGAGAGCGTGCGCCAGGAGCTCTATGCAGTTTTATGATCGACGATCAGAGCTCATCGGAGAGCATGCGCCAGGAGCTCTATGCAGTTTTATGATCGACGTACAGAACTACTTGGAGAGCGTGCGCCTGGAGCTCTATGTAGTTTTATGATCGACGTACAGAACTACTCGGAGAGCGTGCGCCAGGAGCTCTATGCAGTTTTATGATCGACGTTCAGAGCTCATCGGAGAGCATGCGCCAGGAGCTCTATGCAGTTTTATGATCGACGTACAGAACTACTTGGAGAGCGTGCGCCAGGAGCTTTATGCAGTTATATGATCGACGTACAGAGCTTTTCGGAGAGCGTGCGCCAGGAGCTCTATGCAGTTTTATGATCGACGTACAGAGCTCCTCGAAGAGCATGCGCCAGGAGCTCTATGTGGTTTTATGGTCGACGTACAGAACTCCTCGGAGAGGATGCGCCAGGAGCTCTATGTGGTTTTATGATCGACGTACATAGCTCCTCGAAGAGCGTGTGCCAGGAGTTCTATGTGGTTTTATGATCGACGTACACAGCTACTCGGAGAGCGTGCGCCAGGAGCTTTATGCAGTTTTATGATCGACGTACAGAGCTCCTCGGAGAGCGTGCGCCAGGAGCTCTATGCAGTTTTATGATCGACGTACAGAGCTACTCGGAGAGCGTGCGCCAAGAGCTCTATGTGGTTTTATGATCGACGTACAGAGCTACTCGGAGATCGTGCGCCAGGAGCTCTATGCAGTTTTATGATTGACGTACAGAGCTCCTCGAAGAGCGTGTGCCTGAAGCTCTATGTTGATTTTATGATCGACGTACAGAGCTCCTCGGAGAGCGTGCGCCAGGAGCTCTATATGGTTTTATGATCGACGTACAGAGCTACTCGGAGAGCGTGCGCCAGGAGCTCTCTGCAGTTTTATGATCGACGTACAGAGCTACTCGGAGAGCGTGCGCAAGGAGCTCTATGCAGTTTCATGATCGACGTACAGAGCTCCTCGAAGAGCGTGCGCCAAGTGCTCTATGCAGTTTTATGATCGACGTACAGAGCTCGTACAGAGCTCCTCGAAAAGCGTGCGCCAGCAGCTCTATGTGGTTTTCATGATCGGCGTACAGAGCTCTTCGGAGAGCATGCGCCAGGAGCTCTATGTGGTTTTTATGATCGACGTACAGAGCTCCTCGAAGAGCGTGCGCCAGGAGCTCTATGTGGTTTTTATGATCGACGTACAGAGCTCCTCGAAGAGCGTGCGCCAGGAGCTCTATGTGGTTTTATGATTGACGTACAGAGCTATTCGCAGAGCGTGCGCCATGAGCTGTATGTGGTTTTTATGATCGACGTACAGAGCTCCTCGAAGAGCGTGCGCCAGGAGCTCTATGTGGTTTTTATGATCGACGTACAGAGCTCCTCGAAGAGCGTGCGCCAGGAGCTCTATGTGTTTTTTATGATCGACGTAAGAGCTCCTCGAAGAGCGTGCGCCAGGAGCTCTATGTGGTTTTATGATTGACGTACAGAGCTATTCGCAGAGCGTGCGCCAGCAGCTCTATGTGGTTTTTATGATCGGCGTACAGAGCTCTTCGGAGAGCATGCGCCAGGAGCTCTATGTGGTTTTTATGATCGACGTACAGAGCTCCTCGAAGAGCGTGCGCCAGGAGCTCTATGTGGTTTTTATGATCGACGTACAGAGCTCCTCGAAGAGCGTGCGCCAGGAGCTCTATGTGGTTTTATGATTGACGTACAGAGCTATTCGCAGAGCGTGCGCCAGGAGCTGTATGTGGTTTTTATGATCGACGTACAGAGCTCCTCGGAGAGCGTGCGCCAGGAGCTCTACGCGTTCTCACAATGCTTCCCTCCCTCAGATTCCCTATCTTCCTTTACGAGTGCCCTTACCCTTAAAATGGAATGCAATTTTAATTCATATTAAACCTCTAAGTTAACATATTTTCGTTCAAACAACAAACAAACACAAATCGACAAAATAATTTGAGTTCGGCAGCCATAATTATAAAAAATGTTTTGAAAAATAAATGTGGTATGTGTATTACAATTATGATGATTGCAAAATAAAGTATTAAAGGTATGGTCATTACAAAATATTTATTTACCCTAAACTTATCTTACACCACGTGTTGCATTGACTGTTTAACGTTTAACAGATCTATTGATAACATTTAAAATTTAGATTTAAGAGTCAGTTACGTTAATAAGTTATATGAAGGAAAAACTTTTGACCATTGTCACGTAATGACTGGTATAGGAATAATGCATTTGAAGTGTTATGTCCGACACAGATGGTCAGTTTGACCCCTTGGTGTCCATTTCTTTTATATTCTGTTCCCGTATCGTGACAGATCATCGGAAAAATTCTTGAATCGATGACGAAAGCACTTGTGGCAATATCATGGATATTTGAATTTGAAAAGGCAATTTAGTTGAGTTATATCTAACAATCATACCTTGGTTAGTGTACAAATATATATGTCATGGCGCTAGTGTAAAATGTTAGAATGTACTTTAAACTTGTTTCAGTTTTATTTTAACATGTATGGAATAATAGGTCAATTTAGGTTCGTTTGAATTATTTCACAATAGCAAAGGGATGAAAATAAAGATGATAATGAAAATTAAATGACACCATTTCCATTTCTATTTTCATTATCATTTTTATTATCATTTAATTTTCATTGTCACTTTCATTTTCATTGTCATTTCATTGTCATTTCATTTACATTTTCATTTTCATTTTCATTTTCATTTTCATTTTCATTTTCATTTTCATTTTCATTTTCATTTTAATTGCCATTTTCATTGTCACTTTTATTTTCATTTTCATTTTCATTTTCATTTTCATTTTCATTTACATTTTCATTTTCATTGTCAATGCCATTTTCATTTTCATTGCCATTTCACTGTCATTTTCACTGTCATTTTCATTGTAATTTCCATTGCCATTTTCGTTGCCATTTTCGTTGTCATTTTCATTGTCATTTTCATTGTCATTTTTACTTTCATTCTTGTTATGACATGACCATTAAATTAATAATGGTAATGACATTGCAATAGCAATGGCAATGGCAAATTATAAGCAAATGTAAAGACAATGCTATTGACTTTGAAAATGACAATAATATTGTCATTGCTATTGGCAACCATATATAACATTGACAACAACAATGGCAGTAATTCTAACTATTGGTAAATATAAGCGGGACGGAAGTTCAGTGGTCACTTTAGAGGTTGCGGGTTTGATCTCAAGCTCTACCCGATTGCCTTTCAAAAACAACATTCAGCAGGAAGCAGACTCGAGAGTTGTGTATATCAGATATGAATGTACTTTGCAATCGAGCTAAAATAAATTCATATAAACTATATGAAAATGGTATTAGAAAATAATTAACAATAAACCAAAATATTCCTCAAAAGTCAGAAAAATAATGTTATAATCTGAAATGGCAACGGTTTTGACTTTTTTATACCAATGGTGCAAAATATATGTTTTCTGCCGCCGGTTTCTCCCACTTTACCGGACGTAGTAATATTGATGTATTGGTCTACGTTTGAAGTCCTCAAGTAAAGAATCGATACAGTGGATGAATCACAGCGTCGTCTCCAGCTGGTAGCGCTCTTGTTTTACATTTTATTTTGTACAGTCGTGTTCTGTTTTTTTCCTCCTTTAATTAATTTATTGTTAAATATATCTGATAGAAAATTACGACATTTTGCTGCCCGTATGTATGTAATTTACTTTTATTGTTACTATAAAAAAACTTCGCAGATGTAGTGTTTGTATGCTCTATTCTGTACTTTTATCATACGCCCTGCCTATCATATATATTTTAGGATTGGTTCATGCGAGTATTTTATTAAGAGTGAAGAGTGTCGAATAGTCGAGTTGGGATATAGAGTGCCGAGTTAAAACATCGTGTGCCGAGTTGTCAAGTTGAAATCGAGTACGTTTTATAAACTAAAGTATTGGAGCCGCGTGTACATTACCCATAAGGAGTCCGGCGGGTCTCTCTCCTAAAATGTGTGGGCCTCACCTAGTCAAAAATCCCGGAACCCAAGCCACGTTATGTTACTCCGAGTAATACATGCCTGTAAACTCGAAATGAAAACTTACATAGAGTGTGTTTGTTGTCATTACACTATATTGCTTTACAGTAATATGTTTCTATGCAGGGGATACTAACACCGGTGTTCTATTGTATAGTATATATACTATAAGATGTCGCACTATACATAATGTATTTACAATACGGTACATACCATAATACGTCATTACAATAGTTCCTTTATGAGCAGCAAGACTTACAAAAGTACCCAGATATACAGTACATCAAAAGTACCCTGATATACAGTGCATCCTTACAAAAGTACCCTGATATACAGTGCATCATTACAAAAGTACCCTGATAAACAGTACATCCTTACAAAAGTACCCTTATATACAGTGCATCATTACAAAAGTACCCTGATATACAGTGCATCATTACAAAAGTACCCTGATATACAGTGCATCATTACTAAAGTACCCTGATATACAGTACATCCTTACAAAAGTACCCTGATATACAGTGCATCCTTACAAAAGTACCCTGGTATACAGTACATCCTTACAAAAGTACCCTGATATACAGTGCATCATTATAAAAGTACCCTGATATACAGTACATCCATACAAAAGTACAGTACATCCTTACAAAAGTACCCTGATATACAGTGTATCATTACAAATGTACCCTGATATACAGTGCATCCTTACAAAAGTACCCTGATATACAATGCATCATTACAAAAGTACCCTGATATACAGTACATCCTTACAAAAGTACCCTGATATACAGTGCATCATTACAAAAGTACCCTGATATACAGTACATCTTTACAAAAGTACCCTGATATACAGTGCATCCTTACAAAAGTACCCTGATATACAGTGCATCCTTACAAAAGTATTTTTTGTAGAGCATGCACTAATAATCACCATATCCGGCTCGCCAAAATGACTAGTTCAAAGCGAGGGGGATCAATAAAAACTTATACACGCGAGCATGCATTTGACGTCTTCAGTTACAATAGTGCCTTACTAATATACGGACTATACTTATAATGGTGTCCAAATATACAGTCCGTCATTACAAAAGGTCCCTAATATATGAACCGTCCTTAGAATATTGTTCTTATATATACAGCACTTACCGACAATGTTGTCCGTATATACGACCCGTTCTTGCAATATTTGACCGCCTTCTAGATGAGCCAGACTCAAAAACTTGGTGTCCCTGGGCAGACCAGGGTGTATAAAAGATACCTCAGTTGTCCATTGAAACCCAAGTATTTGCCAAGAGGCGTCATTTGCGGCGGGAGGAGAAGCCTTGTTTTCGCCTGGTTTGGTCGAAATAGCCAAAGACATGCAACTTTGTATGCGTGCACATGTTCCCGACGTCCGTTGACCGCCTTCTAGATGAGCCAGACTCAAAAACTTGGTGTCCCTGGGCAGGCCAGGGTATGTAGAAGATACCTGAGTTGTCCATTGAAACCAAAGTATTTGCCAAGGGGCGTCATTTGCGGCGGGAGGAGAAGCCATGTTTTCGCCTCGTTTGGTCGAAATAGCCAAAAACATGCAACTTTGTGTGTGTTTGCATGTTCCCGACACCCGATGACCGCCTTCTAGATGAGCCAGACAAAAAAAAACTTGGTGTCCCTGGGCAGGCCAGGGTGTGTAGAAGATGCCTGGGTTCTCCATTGAAATCCAAGTATTTACCAAGTGGCGTCATTTGCGGCGGGAGGAGAAGCCATGTTTTCACCGGAGTTCGTCCAAATAGCCAAAAACATGAAACTTTGTATGCGTGCACATGTTCCCGACACCCGTTGACCGCCTTCTAGATGAGCCAGACAAAAAAAACTTGGTGTCCCTGGGAAGGCCAGGGTGTGTAGAAGATACCTGTGTTGTCCATTGAAATCCAAGTATTTGCCAAGGGGCGTCATTTGCGGAGGGAGGAGAAACCATGTTTTCGCTAGGTTTGGTCGAAATAGCCAAAAACATGCAACTTTGTGTGTGTTTACATGTTCCCGACACCCGTTGACCGCCTTCTAGATGAGCCAGACTCAAAAACTTGGTGTCCCTGGGCAGGCCAGGGTGTGTAGAAGATGCCTTGGTTGTCCATTGAAATCCAAGTATTTGTCAAGGGGCGTCATTTGCGGTGGGAGGAGAAGCCATGTTTTCACCTGAGTTGGTCCAAATAGCCAAAAACATGCAACTTTGTATGCGTGCACATGTTCCCGGCGTCCGTTGATTGCCTTCTAGATGAGCCAGACTCAAAAACCTGGTGTCCCTGGGCAGGCCAGGGTGTGTAAAATATACATAAGTTGTCCATTGAAACCCAAGTATTTGCCAAGGGGCGTCATTTGCGGCGGGACGAGAAGCCATGTTTTCGCTTGGTTTGGTCGAAATAGCCAAAAACATGCAAATTTGTATGCTTGCACATGTTCCCGACGTCCATTGACCGCCTTCTAGATGAGCCAGACTCAAAAACTTGGTGTCCCTGGGCAGGCCAGGGTGTGTAGAAGATACCTGGGTTGTCCATTGAAACCCAAGTATTTGGCAAGGGGCGTCATTTGCGGCGGGAGGAGAAGCCATGTTTTCACTTGAGTTGGTCCAAATAGCCAAAAACATGCAACTTCGTATGCGTGCACATGTTCCCGACGTCCGTTGACCGCCTTCTAGATGAGCCAGACTCAACAACTTGGTGTCCCTGGGCAGGCCAGGGTGTGTAGAAGATACCTGAGTTGTCCATTGAAACCCAAGTATTTGCCAAGGGCCGTTATTTGCGGCGGGAGGAGAAGCCATGTTTTCGCTAGGTTTGGTCGACATAGTCAAAAACATGCAACTTTGTGTGTGTTTACATGTTCCCGACAACCGTTGACCGCCTTCTAGATGAGCCAGACTCAAAAACTTGGTGTCCCTGGGCAGGCCAGGGTGTGTAGAAGATGCCTGGGTTGTCCATTGAAATCCAAGTATTTGCAAGGGGCGTCATTTGCGGCGGGAGGAGAAGCCATGTTTTCACCTGAGTTGGTCCAAATAGCCAAAAACATGCAACTTTGTATGCGTGCACATGTTCCCGACGTCAGTTGACCGCCTTCTAGATGAGCCAGATTCAAAAACTTGGTGTCCTTGGGCAGGCCAGGGTGTGTAAAAGATATCTGAGTTGTCCATTGAAACCCAAGTATTTGTCAAGGGGCGTCATTTGTGGCGGGAGGAGAAGCGATGTTTTCGCCTGGTTTGGTCGAAATAGCCAAAAACATGCAACTTTTTGTGTTTACATGTTCCCGACACCCGTTGACCGCCTTCTAGATGAGCCAGACTCAAAAACTTGGTGTCCCTGGGCAGGCCAGGGTGTGTAGAAGATATCTAAGTTGTCTATTGAAACCCAGGTATTTGCCAAGGGGCGTCATTTGCGGCGGGAGGAGAAGCCATATTTTCGCCTTGTTTGGTCGAAATAGCCAAAAAATGCAACTTTGTATGCGTGCACATGTTCCCGACGTCCGTTGACCGCCTTCTAGATGAGCCAGACTCTAAAACTTGGTGTCCCTTTGCAGGCCAGGGTGTGTAGAAGATATATGAGATGTCCATTGAAACCCAAGAGTTTGCCCAAGGGCGTCATTTGCGGCGGGAGGAGAAGCCATGTTTTCGCCTGGTTTGGTCGACATAGACAAAAACATGCAACATTGTGTGTGTTTACATGTTCCCGACACCCGTTGACCGCCTTTTAGATGAGCCAGACTCAAAAACTTGGTGTCTCTGTGCAGGCCAGTGTTAGAAGAAGATGCCTGCATTGTCCATTGAAACCCAAGTATTTGCCAAGGGGCGTCATTTGCGGCGGGAGGAGAAGCCATGTTTTCACCTGAGTTGGTCCAAATAGCCAAAAACATGCAACTTTGTATACGTGCACATGTTCCCGACGTCCGTTGATTGCCTTCTAGATGAGCCAGACTCAAAAACGTGGTGTCCCTGGGCAGGCCAGGGAGTGTAGAAGATACCTCAGTTGTCCATTGAAACCCAAGTATTTGCCAAGGGGCGTCATTTGCGGCGGGAGGAGAAGCCATGTTTTCGCTTGGTTTGGTCGAAATAGCCAAAGACATGCAACTTTGTATGCGTGCACATGTTCCCGACGTCCGATGACCGCCTTCTAGATGAGCCAGATTCAACAACTTGGTGTCCCTGGGCAGGCCAGGGTGTGTAGAAGATACCTGAGTTATCCATTGAAATCCAAGTATTTGGCAAGGGGCGTCATTTGCGGAGGGAGGAGAAGACATGTTTTCGCCTGGTTTGGTCGACTTAGCCAAAAACATGCAACTTTGTGTGTGATTGCATGTTTCCGACACCCGTTGACCGCCTTCTAGATGAGCCAGACTCAAAAACCTGGTGTCCCTGGGCAGGCCAGTGTCTGTAAAAGATGCCTGGGTTGTCAATTGAAACCCAAGTATTTGCCAAGGGGCGTCATTTGCGGCGGGATGAGAAGCCCTGTTTTCACCGGAGTTGGTCCAAATAGCCAAAAACATGCAACTTTGTATGCGTGCACATGTTCGCGACGTCAGTTGACCGCCTTATAGATGAGCCAGACTCAAAAACTTGGTGTCCCTGGGAAGGCCAGGGTGTGTAAAAGATAGCTCAGTTGTCCATTGAAACCCAAGTATTTGCCAAGGGGCGTCATTTGCGAGGGAGGAGAAGCCATGTTTTCGCCTGGTTTGGTCGAAATAGCCCAAAACATGCAACTTTGTGTGTGTTTACATGTTCTCGACACCCGTTGACCGCATTCTATAAGAGCCAGACTCAAAAACTTGGTGTCCCTGGGCAGGCCAGGGCGTGTAGAAGATGCCTAGGTTGTCCATTGAAACCCAAGTATTTGCCAATGGGCGTCATTTGCGGCGGGACGAGAAGCCATGTTTTCGCCTGGTTTGGTCGAAATAGCCAAAGACATGCAACTTTGTATGCGTGCACATGTTCCCGACGTCCGTTGACCGCCTTCTAGATGAGCCAGATTCAAAAACTTGCTGTCCCTGGGCAGGCCAGGGTGTGTAGAAGATACCGGCGTTGTCCATTGAAACTCAAGTATTTGCCAAGGGGCGTCATTTGCGGCGGGAGGAGAAGCCATGTTTTGGCCTGGTTTGGTCGAAATAGCCTAAAACATGCAACTTTTTGTGTGTTTACATGTTCCCGACACCCGTTGACCGCCTTCTAGATGAGGCAAACTCAAAAGCTTGGTGTCCCTGGGCAGGCGTGGGTGTGTAGAAGATACCGGCGTTGTCCATTGAAACCCAAGTATTTGCCAATGGGCGCCATTTCCGGCGGGAGGAGAAGCCATATTTTCGCCTTGTTTGGTCGAAATAGCCAAAGACATGCAACTTTGTATGCGTGCACATGTTCCCGACGTCCGTTGACCGCCTTCTAGATGAGCCACACTCAAAAACGTGGTGTATCTGGGCAGGCCAGGGTGTGTAGAAGATGCCTTGGTTGTCCATTGAAACCCAAGTATTTGCCAAGGGGCGTCATTTGAGGCGGGAGGAGAAGCCATGTTTTCGCCTGGTTTGGTCGAAATAGCCAAAAACATGCAACTTTGTGTGTGTTTGCATGTTCCCGACAACCGTTGACCGCCTTCTAGAAGAGCCAGACTCAAAAACATGGTGTTCCTGGGCAGGCCAGGGTGTGTAAAAGATGCCTGGGTTGTCCATTGAAACCCAAGTATTTGCCAAGGGGCGTCATTTGCGGCGGAATGAGAAGCCATGTTTTCACCGGAGTTGGTCCTAATAGCCAAAAACATGCAACTTTGTATGCGTGATCATGTTTGCGACGTCAGTTCACCGCCTTCTAGAGGAGCCAGACTCAAAAACTTGGTGTCCCTGGGCAGGCCATGGTGTGTAGAAGATACCTGAGTTGTCCATTGAAACCCAAGTATTTGCCAAGGGGCGTCATTTGCGGCGGGACGAGAATCCATGTTTTCACCTGAGTTGGTCCAAAAAGCCAAAAACATGCAACTTTGTATGCGTGCACATGTTCCCGACGCCCGTTGAACGCTTTCTAGAGGAGCCAGACTCAAAAACTTGGTGTCCCTGGGCAGGCCAGGGTGTGCAGAAGACACCTCAGTTGTCCATTGAAACCCAAGTATTTGCCAAGGGGCGTCATTTGCGGAGGGAGGAGAAGCCATGTTTTCGCCTGGTTTGGTCGAAATAGCCCAAAACATGCAACTTTGTGTGTGTTTACATGTTCTCGAAACCCGTTGACCGCATTCTATATGAGCCAGACTCAAAAACTTGGTTTCACTGGGCAGGCCAGGGCGTGTAGAAGATGCCTAGGTTGTCCAATGAAACTCAAGTATTTGCCAAGGGGCGTCATTTGCGACGTGAGGAGAAGCCATGTTTTCGCCTGGTTTGGTCGAAATAGACTAAAACATGCAACTTTTTGTGTGTTTACATGTTCCCGACACCCGTTGACCGCCTTCTAGATGAGGCAAACTCAAAAGCGTGGTGTCCCTGGGCAGGCCAGGGTGTGTAGAAGATACCTCAGTTGTCCATTGAAACCCAAGTATTTGCCAAGGGGCGCCATTTCCGGCGGGAGGAGAAGCCATATTTTCGCCTTGTTTGGTCGAAATAGCCAAAGACATGCAACTTTGTATGCGTGCACATGTTCCCGACGTCCGTTGACCGCCTTCTAGATGAGCCACACTCAAAAACGTGGTGTATCTGGGCAGGCCAGGGTGTAGAAGATGCCTTGGTTGTCCATTGAAACCCAAGTATTTGCCAAGGGGCGTCATTTGAGGCGGGAGGAGAAGCCATGTTTTCGCCTGGTTTGGTCGAAATAGCCAAAAACATTCAACTTTGTGTGTGTTTGCATGTTCCCGACAACCGTTGACCGCCTTCTAGAAGAGCCAGACTCAAAAACATGGTGTTCCTGGGCAGGCCAGGGTGTGTAAAAGATGCCTGGGTTGTCCATTGAAACCCAAGTATTTGCCAAGGGGCGTCATTTGCGGCGGAATGAGAAGCCATGTTTTCACCGGAGTTGGTCCTAATAGCCAAAAACATGCAACTTTGTATGCGTGCACATGTTTGCGACGTCAGTTCACCGCCTTCTAGAGGAGCCAGACTCAAAAACTTGGTGTCCCTGGGCAGGCCATGGTGTGTAGAAGATACCTGAGTTGTCCATTGAAACCCAAGTATTTGCCAAGGGGCGTCATTTGCGGCGGGACGAGAATCCATGTTTTCACCTGAGTTGGTCCAAAAAGCCAAAAACATGCAACTTTGTATGCGTGCACATGTTCCCGACGCCCGTTGAACGCTTTCTAGAGGAGCCAGACTCAAAAACTTGGTGTCCCTGGGCAGGCCAGGGTGTGCAGAAGACACCTCAGTTGTCCATTGAAACCCAAGTATTTGCCAAGGGGCGTCATTTGCGGAGGGAGGAGAAGCCATGTTTTCGCCTGGTTTGGTCGAAATAGCCCAAAACATGCAACTTTGTGTGTGTTTACATGTTCTCGAAACCCGTTGACCGCATTCTATATGAGCCAGACTCAAAAACTTGGTTTCACTGGGCAGGCCAGGGCGTGTAGAAGATGCCTAGGTTGTCCATTGAAACTCAAGTATTTGCCAAGGGGCGTCATTTGCGGCGGGAGGAGAAGCCATGTTTTCGCCTGGTTTGGTCGAAATAGACTAAAACATGCAACTTTTTGTGTGTTTACATGTTCCCGACACCCGTTGACCGCCTTCTAGATGAGGCAAACTCAAAAGCGTGGTGTCCCTGGGCAGGCCAGGGTGTGTAGAAGATACCTCAGTTGTCCATTGAAACCCAAGTATTTGCCAAGGGGCGCCATTTCCGGCGGGAGGAGAAGCCATATTTTCGCCTTGTTTGGTCGAAATAGCCAAAGACATGCAACTTTGTATGCGTGCACATGTTCCCGACGTCCGTTGACCGCCTTCTAGATGAGCCAGACTCAAAAACTTGGTGTATCTGGGCAGGTCAGGGTGTGTAGAAGATGCCTGGGTTGTCCATTGAAACCAAAGTATTTGCCAAGGGGCGTCATTTGAGGCTGGAGGAGAAGCCATGTTTTCACCTGAGTTGGTCCAAATAGCCAAAAACATGCAACTTTGTATGCGTGCACATGTTCCCGACGTCCGATGACCGCCTTCTAGATGAGCCAGACACAAAAACTTGGTGTCCCTGGGCAGGACAGGATGGGTAGAAGACACCTCAGTTTCCATTGAAACCCAAGTATTTGACAAGGGCGTCATTTGCGGCGGGAGGAGAAGCCATGTTTTCACCTGAGTTGGTCCAAATAGCCAAAAACATGAAACTTTGTATGCGTGCACATGTTCCCGACGTCCGTTGACCGCCTTCTAGATGAGCCAGTCTCAAAAACTTGGTATCCTTCGGCAGGCCAGTGTGTGTAGAAGATAACTGAGTTGTCCATTGAAACCCAAGTATTTGCTGAGGGGCGTCATTTGCGGCGAGAGGAGAAGCCATGTTTTCGCCAGGTTTGGTCGAAATAGCCTAAGACATGCAACTTTGTATGCGTGCACACGTTCCC
Organism: Panopea generosa; assembly: GCA_029582155.1. Classification (NCBI taxonomy): domain Eukaryota; kingdom Metazoa; phylum Mollusca; class Bivalvia; order Adapedonta; family Hiatellidae; genus Panopea; species Panopea generosa. Next base: position 59,984,364 of record CM055899.1, on the reverse strand, counting down.
GACATCCGTTGACCTCCTTCATGATGATTCAGACTCAAAAACTTGGTGTCCCTGGGCAGGCCAGGGTGTGTAGAAGATAAATGAGTAGTCCATTGAAACCCAAGTATTTGCCAAGGGGCGTCATTTGCGGCAGGAGGAGAAGCTACGTCTTCGCCTGGTTTGGTCGAAATAGCCAGAGACATGCAACTTTGTATGCGTGCATATGTTCCCGACGTCCGTTGACCGCCTTCTAGATGAGCCAGACTCAAAAACTTAGTGTCCCTGGGCAGGCCAGGGTGTGTAGAAGATGCCTTGGTTGTCCATTGAAACCCAAGTATTTGCCAAGGGGCGTCATTTGCGGCGGGAGGAGAAGCCATGTTTTCGCCTTGTTTGGTCGAAATAACCAAAAACATGCAACTTTGTGAGTGTTTACATGTTCCCGACACCCGTTGACTGCCTTCTAGATGAGCCAGACTCAAAAACTTGGTGTCCCTGGCCAGGCCAGAGTGTGTAAAAGATGCCTAGGTTGTCAATTGAAATCCAAGTATTTGCCAAAGGGCGTCATTTGCGGCGGGAGGAGAAGCCATGTTTTCACCTGAGTTGGTCCAAATAGCCAAAAACATGCAACTTTGTATGCGTGCACATGTTCTCGACGTCCGTTGACCGCTTTCTAGATGAGCAAGTCTCAAAAACTTGGTGTTCCTGGGCAGGCCAGGGTGTGTAGAAGATAACTGAGTTGTTCATTGAAACCCAAGTATTTGCCAAGGGGCGTCATTTGCGTCGAGAGGAGAAGCCATGTTTTCAAATAGCCAAAGACATGCAACTTTGTATGAGTGCACATGTTCCCGACAACCGTTGACCTCCTTCACGATGATCCAGACTCAAAAACTTGGTGTACCTGGGCAGGCCAGGGTGTGTAAAAGATACCTGAGTCGTCCATTGAAACCCAAGTATTTGCCAAGGGGCGTCATTTGCGGCGGGAGAAGAAGCCATGTTTTCGACTGATTTGGTCGAAATAACCAAAAACATGCATCTTTGTGTGTGTTTACATGTTCCCGACACCCGTTGACCGCCTTCTAGATGAGCCAGACTCAAAACTTGGTGTCCCTGGGCAGGCCAGCGTGTGTAGAAGATACTTGAGTTGTCCATTGAAACCCAAGTATTTGCCAAGGGTCGTCATTTGCGGCGGGACGAGAAGCCATGTTTTCGCCTGGTTTGGTCGAAATAGCCAAAAACATGCAACTTTGTATGCGTGCACATGTTCCCGACGTCTGTTGACCGCCTTCAAGATGAGCCAGACTCAAAAACATGTTGTCCCTGGGCAGGACAGGATGGGTAGAAGATACCTCAGTTTCCATTGAAACCCAAGTATTTGACAAGGGCGTCATTTGCGGCGGGAGGAGAAGCCTTGTTTTCACCTGAGTTGGTCCAAATAGCCAAAAACATGCAACTTTGTATGCGTGCACATGTTCCCGACGTCCGTTGACCACCTTCTAGATGAGCCAGTCTCAAAAACTTGGTATCCTTCGGCAGGCCATTGTGTGTAGAAGATAACTGAGTTGTCCATTGAAACCCAAGTATTTGCTGAGGGGCGTCATTTGCGGCGAGAGGAGAAGCCATGTTTTCGCATGGTTTGGTCGAAATAGCCTAAGATATGCAACTTTGTATGCGTGCACATGTTCCCGACATCCGTTGACCTCCTTCATGATAATTCAGACTCAAAAACTTGGTGTCCCTGGGCAGGCCAGGGTGTGTAGAAGATAAATGAGTTGTCCATTGAAACCCAAGTATTTGCAAAGGGGCGTCATTTGCGGCGGGAGGAGAAGCTACGTCTTCGCCTGGTTTGGTCGAAATAGCCAGAGACATGCAACTTTGTATGCGTGCATATGTTCCCGATGTCCGTTGACCGCCTTCTAGATGAGCCAGACTCAAAAACTTAGTGTCCCTGGGCAGGCCAGGATGTGTAGAAGATACCTGACTTGTTCATTGAAACCCAAGTATTTGCCAAGGGCGTCATTTGCGGCGGGAGGAGAAGCCATGTTTTCGCCTGGTTTGGTCGAAATAACCAAAAACATGCAACTTTGTGAGTGTTTACATGTTCCCGACACCCGTTTACCGCCTTCTAGATGAGCCAGACTCAAAAACTAGGTGTCTTTGGGCAGGCCAGCGTGTGTAAAAGATGCCTAGTTTGTCCATTGAAATCCAAATATTTGCCAAAGGGCGTCATTTGCGGCGGGAGGTGAAGCCATGTTTTCACCTGATTTGGTCCAAATAGCCGAAAACATGCAACTTTGTATGCGTGCACATGTTCCCGACGTCCGTTGACCGCTTTCTAGATGAGCCAGTCTCAAAAACTTGGTGTCCCTGGGCAGGCCAGGGTGTGTAGAAGATAACTGAGTTGTTCATTGAAACCCAAGTATTTGCCAAGAGGCGTCATTTGCGGCGAGAGGAGAAGCCATGTTTTCAAATAGCCAAAGACATGCAACTTTGTATGATCCAGACTCGAAAACTTGGTGTACCTGGGCAGGCCAGGGTCTGTAAAAGATACCTGAGTTGTCCATTGAAACCCAAGTATTTGCCAATTGGCGTCATTTGCGGCGAGAGGAGAAGCCATGTTTTCGCCTGGTTTGGTCGAAATAGCCAAAAACATGCAACTTTGTGTTTGTTTACATGTTCGCGACACCCGTTGACCGCTTTCTAGATGAGCCAGACTCAAAACTTGGTGTCCCTGGGCAGGCCAGGGTGTGTAGAAGATACTTGAGTTGTCCATTGAAACCCAAGTATTTGCTAAGGGGCGTCATTTGCGGCGGGACGAGAAGCCATGTTTTCGCCTGGATTGGTCGAAATAGCAAAAGACATGCAACTTTGTATGCGTGCACATGTTCCCGACGTCTGTTGACCGCCTTCAAGATAAGCCAGACTCAAAAACTTGGTATCCCTCTGCAGGCCAGGGTGTGTAGAAGATGCCTGGGTTGTCCATTGAAATCCAAGTATTTGCCAAGGGGCGTCATTTGCGGCGGGAGGAGAAGCCATGTTTTCGCCTGGTTTGGTCGAAATAGTCAAAAACATGCAACTTTGTGTGTGTTTACATGTTCCCGACACACTTTGACCGCCTTCTAGATGATCCAGACTCAAAACTTGGTGTCCCTGGGCAGACCAGGGTGTGTAAAAGATACTTGAGTTGTCCATTGAATTCCAAGTATTTGCCAAGGGGCGTCATTTGCGGCGGGACGAGAAGCCATGTTTTCGCCTGGTTTGGTCGAAATAGCCAAAAACATGCAACTTTGTATGCATGCAAATGTTCCCGACGTCCGTTGACCGCCTTCTAGATGAGCCAGACTCAGAAACTTGGTGTCCCTGCGCAAGCCAGGGTGTATAGAATATACCTGAGTTGTCCATTGAAACCCAAATATTTGCCAAGGGGCGTCATTTGCGGCGGGAGGAGAAGCCATGTTTTCGACTGGTTTGGTCGACATAGCCAAAGACATGCAACTTTGTATGCGTGCACATGTTCCCGACGTCCGTTGTTCGCCTTCTAGATAAGCTAGACTAAAAAACTTGGTGTCCCTGGGCAGGGCAGCGTGTGTAGAAGATACCTGAGTTGTCCATTGAAACCCAAGTATTTGGCAAGGGGCGTCATTTGCGGCGGGAGGAGAAGCCATGTTTTCGCCTGGTTTGGTCGAAATAGCCAAAAATATGCTACTTTGTGTGTGTTTGCATGTTCCTGACACCCGTTGAACGCCTTTTAGATGAGCAAGACTAAAAAACTTGGTGTCCCTGGGCAGACCAGGTTGTGTAGAAGATAACTGAGTTGTCCATTTAAACCCAAGTATTTGAGTCTGGCTCATCTAAAAGGCGGTCAACGGACTTGGGGAATATGTGCACACATACAAAGTTTCATGTTTTTGGCTATTTGGACCAACTCAGGTGAAAACTTAGCTTCTCTTCCCGCCGCAAATGACGCCCCTTGGCAAATACTTGGGTTTCAATGGACAACCCAGGCATCTTCTACACACCTTAGCATGCTGCCCAGGGATACCAAGTTTTTGAGTCTGGCTCATCTAGAAGGCGGTCAACGGACGTCGGGAACATGTGCACGCATACAAAGTTGCATGTCTTTGGCTATTTCGACCAAACCAGGCGAAAACATGGCTTCTCCTCCCGCCTCAAATGACGCTCTTAAGCAAATACTTGGGTTTCAATGGACAACTCATGTATCTTCTACACACCCTGGCCTGCCCAGGGACACCAAGTTTTTGAGTCTGGCTCATCTAGAAGGCGGTCAACGGACGTCGGGAACATGTGCACGCATACAAAGTTGCATGTTTTTGGCTATTTCGACCAACTCAGGTGAAAACATGGCTTCTCCTCCCGCCGCAAATGACGCCCCTTGGCAAATACTTGGGTTTCAATGGACAACCCAGACATCTTCTTCACACCCTGGCGGCCTGCCCAGGGACACCAAGTTTTTGAGTCTGGCTCCTCTAGAAGGCGGTCAACCGGTGTCGGGAACATGTAAACACACACAAAGTTGCATGTTTTTGGCTATTTCGACCAAACCAGGCGAAAACATGGCTTCTCCTCCCGCCGCAAATGACGGCCCTTGGCAAATACTTTGGTTTCAATGGACAACTTAGTTATTTTCTACACACCCTTGCCTGCCCATGGACACCAAGTGTTTGAGTCTGGCTCATCTAGAAGGCGGTCAACGGAGTTCGGGAACATGTGCACGCATACAAAGTTGCATGTTTTTGGCTATTTGGACCAACTCAGGTGAAAATATGGCTTCTAATCCAGCCGCAAATGACGCCCCTTGGTAAATACCTGGGTTTCAATGGACAACTCAGATATCTTTTACACACCCTGGCCTGCCCAGGGACACCAAGTTTTTTAGTCTGGCTCATCTAGAAGGCGGTCAACGGACTTCGGGAACATGTGCACGCATACAAAGTTGCATGTTTTTGCTATTTGGACCAACTCAGGTGAAAACATGGCTTCTCCTCCCGCCGGAAATGACGCCCCTTATGCAAATACTTGGGTTTTAAGGGACAACCCAGGCATCTTTAACACACCCTGGCCTGCCCAGCAACACCAAGTTTTTGAGTCTGGCTCATCTAGAAGGCGGTCAACGGGTGTCTGGAACATGTAAACACATACAAAGTTGCATGTTTTTGGCTATTTCAACCAAACCAGGCGAAAACATGGCTTCTCCTCCCGCAGCAAATGACGCCCCTTGGCAAATACTTGGGTTTCAATGGACAACTCAGGTATCTTCTACACACCCTGGCCTGCTCAGGGACATCAAGTGTTTTTGTCTGGCTCATCTAGAAGGCGGTCAACGGACGTCGGGAACATGTGCACGCATACAAATTTGCATGTCATTGGCTATTTCGATCAAACCAGGCGAAAACATGACTTCTCCTCCCGCCGGAAATGACGCCCCTTGGCAAATACTTGGATTTCAATGGACAATTTAGGTATCTTCTACACACCCCGGCCTGCCCAGGGACACCAAGTGTTTGAGTCTGGCTCATCTAGAAGGCGGTCAACGGGTGTCGGGAACATGAAACACACACAAAGTTGCATGTTTTTGGCTATTTCGACCAATCCAGGCGAAAACATGGCTTCTCCTCCCGCCGCAAATGACGCCCCTTGCCAAATACTTGGATTTCAATGGACAACTCAGGTATCTTCTACACACCCTGGCCTGCCCAGGGACACCAAGTTTTTGAGTCTGGCTCATCTAGAAGGCGGTCAGCGGACGTCGGGAACATGTGCACGCATACAAAGTTGCATGTCTTTGGCTATTTCGACCAAACCAGGCGAAAATATGGCTTCTCCTCCCGCCGCAAATGACGCCCCTTGGCAAATACTTAGGTTTCAATGTACAACTCAGGTATCTTCTACACACCCTGGCCTGCCCAGGGACACCAGGTTTTTTAGTCTGGCTCATCTACAAGGCGGTCTACGGGTGTCGGGAACATGCAATCACACACAAAGTTGCATGTTTTTGGCTATTTCGACCAAACCAAGCGAAAACCTAGCTTCTCATCCCGCCGCAAATTACGCCCCTTGGCAAATACTTGGATTTCAATGGACAACTCAGGTATCTTCTACACACCCTGGCCTGCCCAGGGACACCAAGTTTTTGAGTCTGGCTCATCTAGAAGGCGGTCAACGGACGTCGGGAACATGTGCACGCATATAAATTTGCATGTCTTTGGCTATTTCGACCAAACCAGGCGAAAACATGGCTTCTCCTCCCGTCGTAAATGACGCCCCTTAGTAAATACTTGGGTTCCAATGGACAACTCAGGTATCTTCTACACACCCTGGCCTGCCCAGGGATACCACGTTTTTGAGTCTGGTTCAACTAGAAGGAGGTCAACGGACGTCGTGACATGTGCATGCATCTTTGTGTGTGTTTAAATGTTCCCAACACCCGTTGACCGCCTTCTAGATGAGCCAGACTAAAAAACTTGTTGTCCCTGGGCAGGCCAGGGTGTGTAGAAGATGCCTGGGTTGTCCATTGAAACCTAAGTATTTGTTAAGGGGCGTCATTTTCGGCGGGAGGAGAAGCCATGTTTTCACCTGAGTTGGTCCAAATAGCCAAAAACATGCAACTTTGTATGCGTACACATGTTCCCGACGTCCGTTGACCGCCTTTTAGATGAGCCAGACTAAAAAACTTGGTGTCCCTGGGCAGGCCAGGATGGGTAGAAGATATCTGAGTTGTCCATTGAAACCCAAGTATTTGCCAAGGGGCGTCATTTGCGGCGGGACGAGAAGCCATGTTTTCGCCTGGTTTGGTCGAAATAGCCAAAGACATGCAACTTTGTATGCGTTCACATGTTCCCGACGTCCTTTGTCCGCCTTCTAGATGAACCAGACTCAAAAACTTGGTTTCCCTGGGCAGGCCAGTGTGTGTAAAAGATACCTGAGTTGTCCATTGAAACCCAAGTATTTGCCAAGGGGCGTCATTTGCGGCGGGAGGAGAAGCCATGTTTTCGCCTGGTTTGGTCGAAATAGCCAAAAACATGCAACTTTGTATGTGTTTACATGTTCCCGACACCCGTTTACCGCCTTGTAGATGCGCCAGACTCAAAAACTTGGTGTCCCTGGGCAGGCCAGGGTGTGTAGAAGATGCCTGAGTTGTCCATTGAAATCCAAGTATTTGTCAAGGGGCGTCATTTGCGGCGGGAGGAGAAGCCATGTTTTCACCTGAGTTGGTCCAAATAGCCAAAAACATGGAACTTTGTATGCGTGCACATGTTCCCGAAGTCCGTTGACCGCCTTCTAGATGAGCCAGACTAAAAAATTTGGTGTCCCTGGGCAGGCCAGGGTGTGTAAAAGATATCTGAGTTGTCCATTGAAACCCAGGTATTTACCAAGGGGCGTCATTTGCGGCTGGATTAGAAGCCATATTTTCACCTGAGTTGGTCCAAATAGCCAAAAACATGCAACTTTGTATGCGTGCACATGTTCCTGACGTCCGTTGACCGCCTTCTAGATGAGCCAGACTCAAAAACTTGGTGTCCCTGGGCAGGCCAGGGTGTGTAGAAGATACATGAGTTGTCCATTGAAACCCAAGTATTTGCCAAGGGGCGTCATTTGCGGCGGGAGGAGAAGCCATGTTTTCGCCTTGTTTGGTCGAAATAGCCAAAGACATGCAACTTTGTGTGTGTTTGCATGTTCCCGACACCCGTTGACCGCCTTCTAGATGAGCAAGACTAAAAAACTTGGTGTCCCTTGGCAGGCCAGGGTGTGTAGAAGATTCCTGGGTTGTCCATTGAAACCCAAGTATTTGCCAAGGGGCGTCATTTGCGGCGGGAGGAGAAGCCATGTTTTCACCTGAGTTGGTCCAAATAGCCAAAAACATGCAACTTTGTATGCGTGACCCTTCGTTTTTTGTGTGTTTTTGTTGTTTTATTTTGCTGACAATTCGTATTCGCATGCGCATAACCGCAGCAACCCTGAACATCGACAGCCCATAAACACTGTCGTATACCTCGTAGATATAATATTAGCTTTGTATTGACCCCTGCATGGTCTACACAACACAGGTCTCGGATAATATATTCATAAACAACCCGAACACAATGTTTAAATAAAAATTATACCAAGTATCAGACCGGGAGCGCCATCTATTTCTTAATATCCCTGAATTTACACCAACCAAAATCTCCACTCTTCAAAACAAAATGGCGTTTGTTTGAGAATTTCTAAAATTTTGACATACATTTTTGCAATTTTTTATTAAATTACTAGCTGTTACAAGCTAAACATGGATTCAGACGGAAGAGCATCATTACCACCATATGAACCACCGCCACCATGGATAACTTCTCACGAGGTAAGGCACAACATGGAAGAAGAACTCATTCTATATATCCAAGTAAGTTTTATCTTATTGATATTGGGTGAGGTTTATCTGCATATTACTTAAAATAATGACTATTTATTATTACAATCATTAAAGTCATCAGTATTAACGTAGAGTCTGCTATATTGGGCTAGAGTGAATGACCTGGTTTGTCATAAAGATTGGGCAAAGGAAAGATTTTGTCCATTGTTTATGGAGACTTGACTAAAAAATTGTGTTGCCAGTTTGACCATTTGTGGCTGGTTTGACTTTTTTTGGGGCCTGATTGACTTGTGGCCGGTTTGACTGTAATCCCCCTTGTGTATTTTATTAAATTTATAAAAGGGGTTTAGACTGGTATGACTAAACAAAGGAAAAGGCACTTTTCCATAGAAAGGGCCTATAAAACACATTTTTTGTTTCAATCACATAAAATCGACTTTTAAACGTCAAGTCTTTAAGAAACATGTTTTACAATATATCTGGTAGTTTTATAAATTTAAGTTGTATTTTAAAGATTTTGTAGCGATAAAACTATTATTACATGAAACAGCTCTGCAGAAAAGAATTTTTTCTAAACAGAAAGTGCCTATAAAACACATTTCGTGCTAATCATGAAACAGCTTTGATGAAAAATATTGTATATTCTAGTGAATATTAACAGTGCGCATGACTTTAGCGATAAACGCATATGATGGGATTTAATAATTATAATATTAAATTTTTACACACAAGGCTCAGGTTTTGTTGGGATTTCCCACGACATTCAATCATGTTTCTGAATTTAACATCGATCTTGCCTGTGACTTATGGGTTTGCACATTTACGATTGGACAATATTTATAGCGAAATCTTGAATAGAAACCATGCTATGTTTTGGCTGAATTTGATTAAAATTGATTGATTGAATATTTAGCGTCATTTTTATGCCGTCGAGGGCTAACAGACGATTAGTTAACCTAACCACTGTTTCCTGGGATTAACCAGTACTTGAGCACACCTCGTCTCCGCAAGTAACTGATAACTTTCCCACTTGAATCAGTGGTGAGAGACAAATGATAATGAGACGCAATGTCGTATATCAGTCATCACGGAGACTGTTGCCGGGTGGGGGATTCGAACTCACGACCCCTGGATTGATAGTCAGACGCGTAACCGACTGAGCTAATCGGGCTCGGCCAAAAAATTTGATTAAAAATAGGTCACTGTTTATAATGATGCATTTCCGGACAGCCTCTTGGTGTGTTTGTAAATATATTTACATGTAATTTGAGTTTGAAATAAGGGCGTTAGTTTGGAGCAATTAGTAAAGGTGTCCAAGGACGTTTCTGTGGAGGAAAATTTTAAAAAGGGATTTCCTAACTTGGGCTACACAGCTAGGTAAGACTAAAATAGATTTCCTGCTTAAAAGTGCAACATATTTTGTGACGTAGAGTGCCCCAAATAAGAATTGGTTGAATAGGGTGAAAACTCTTCAAAGTTACAGTGCTCCAAGAATAGGATAGCCCGATGCCCGGGGCTTGTCAAATCTGGATCCGGGCATGTGCCTTTTTCAAAGTTACTTGCCCGTCGGGCTTGTCTTAAAAAATCGGACAAGCTAGTTTTCACAACACAGGTCTGCAAATATCTCTATTCGAAACGACACAGGTCAAATTGTTGTTTAAAGACCGTAACTAATCAGTATAAACAATTGACCCCTGCGGTGTTTATCATACCACATGCCCGATAATGCGACTTTGGTAAACCTTTCATGCATATTCATTTATCTATTTTAATTCCTCTAATGTGATTGGTGGATAGCTTTGAATATAAAGTAATCTATTTTTAATAACCGCTCTGATTGGTCGGATATCTACGCCCAAGGTAAACACGTTTCTTACCACCTACCCGAGCAAAAACTAAAAAAAAAGACGATGACGTAATTCGCGGGTGTTTCTGAAATTCTCCATTATGAAGAGTATAAAATTACCTCCCTTTGCCAAAATGGTAACGATTTCTAAAATCTGGTAATGTTTTTGCAAATAATTTGCGATCGATCGCGTTATGTAAAATGTCAGCGTTAGGTTCTGGTAATTTTATAAGTATTTCGTAGATTTACAATAATTGGAACTGTATGTATATAAATTTTCTTCTGTGAAAACGTGAGAGTTGATATTGTAATTGAGTTTACGGTAAAGAAAAATGTGGGTGGGGTATTATTATAGTAATAAACATTGCTTTTTGGTTGTGTAGTTTCAGCGTATATTTTTTTGGCATGATTTAAATATAGTATTGAAAACAACAATTAAGATGAATTATGTGTGTTTTTTTTTTAATATTTTAAATATAGTTGACTAGTTGCACTTTCTAGATATTTGAAGGCTATCATAGATTGCATTCATTCATCATATTGCCAAGTTCTCTTGGATAGATTGAATAGCTTTGTAGGCTTGGCATTGCCATTATTGTATGTTGTGACAACAATAATTAGAAAACAAGAGAAAGATATTTAAAATAATGTTTTAAATATACTCCTGCTCCCACACTGCCACTGAATCGACAGAACAGAAATGATACTCAATAAAGAACAATTGATTGATTGATTAATTGACTGATTGATTGATTGAATATTTAGCATCTTTTTTATGCTAATAAAGAACAAAGATTAAATACAACATACTGTCAGATAGAGACATAGTCAGTTCTCCCAAAATTATCTCACTTCTCCCGGTCTTATTCAAACTCTAAAATTTGTGATTTAGACATGCATAATGTTATGGGGAGCTTACCCTACATAAAATGAATACATTTAAGTCTATGTTTACATATTTCATATTATACCGCAAGGTGTATTGGTAATAAAAATCTGGGCATGTGAACCGTTGATCAGGGCAAGTTATTTTTCAGTCAGGGCAAGTAGATTTTTTCAATCTACTTGCCCTGGGCTAGTCCCAAATTTTTTTTTTCTTGGAGCACTGAGTTAAAATAATTGAGTGAAATCTTATAATCAAAGAATTAATTGGGCGATTATCACTCAGTAAGTTTACAATAATTGAATGAAACATGGAGTATTGTTTAAATGAAAATAAATCAAATATTCTACCTTGATTAAACTAGTCGATGGTAAATGCACAGTATTGTAAAATTGTTGCCTGCAACTCTTGATTTGCACTATCAGTATAGTATCAAATGTTGCTGTCTGCAACTCTTAAATTAACCAACTAGTTGCTTCCTGCACAAATGCAGCTGCCTGCAACTCAGAATTTCATCGCTGACAATATTATATTGATTCAAAATTACGTATTGAAGGAATGTGTGATGGGGGCATAATGGAATTATATATTATACTTTGACTTGGGTTAGAACATTGTTTTTCCTTTGCAAGCTGATATTTTTGTTCTCTCTTCAGCATTTTGTCAACGTGCGGGATCTTGATCATCTAGATGCTTTCATTACTATGTACAAATAATATGCAGGGTCGCAGCTCGTGATATAACTGAAACATTTTTGAGAGTCACGCTAAACACCTTACAACCACATTATCATGAGTACCCATGAGAAAAACCTCACCGAGGGGTCAAAATTACATGCAGGAATGAGGCTCTGCTCACCAACCTCTTGGTGACATTAATCACCCATGAATTATCTTGGTAACTTTCATATGTACATGACATTATAGAGCATTTCCAGTTGCTATTAATTGATTTTATTGTAATTTGATTTTTAAAAACAGTGAATTTACTACAACAAACTGTTTATCCTGTAGAATTATAATTATTCCACCATTTTATTTGGCAGAGGGACCAGCACACAGACTATTGCTCAGATATTGAACAGTTTTTACCAAGAAATATTAGTTTACAGAGAAGCAAAACATCAGAACAGGTAAATTACAGATAGCTCACTGATGTGTAACTATTGTGGCAGATATATTGAAATAAATTTTAAGTACAGTTTTCAGTTTTTACTAGTATTATTTAAATCAAGCTAGCAGTGCCAAAATTGATAGGCTAATACTGTTGTACTTTTTTTTCATATTAAAGAAAAGTGAAGAAGACATACATGTATATATATTTATAGAAAAAAAATCATACTTGAGGATATATAATCTGTTAGTAATATTACATTTAATTATTTCGCCCAATAAAAGAATTGCTGACTGATAGGTATGTTTGGTTGCATTTTCTGGAAGCAAACATTTCTTCGAGTAACTCCATTAACCCTGTCCCCAAATACTGAAAAGGGACACTGAGAGCACATTTAATTCCTCCACAAAGTGGCTTACCAAGAATATTGCCAATTTTACATGCCCTTACATCTGCATTTCCTTGGTGTTGCACACATTTATCAAATGTTTTGAGTATTTCAATTTATATTTATAATTTCATATTTAAATCATCTAGTTATCAAAAGATATATGCTGTGTTTTCAGCTTGGGTTTAATATACGTGGTGGGAAGGAACACCATTGTGGAATTTACATATCAAAGGTAAGATATTTGAGCCAGTTGAATGTATTTTCTCATTTTCAGAACACTGTTGGTAATACAGAATTAACTGTTATATATGTTATAAATTAATTGTTTGCTTTTTCATATCTACTTGTGCATAATTTCTGTTTAAAGCACTTTTCCAACAAAAAAAAAAAAAGAATAAAACATACATGTAATTTATTCTGTTTTGGAGGAAATATTTAAAATAATTTTATATTTAAGGATTGAAAGCACAACCTTTAGTTTTTATCGGGTGTTGAAACATACTAGGCTAATGTTCATTAAGCTCAGATGGCTAGACAGTAACATTAAACCAGACTAAATGTTTTTCATCATCTGATGAAAACTCAAAATTATGTTTTTGGTATTTACATAAATTTACACTTACAAGTTTTGGTTAAAACTATTAAGTTATTTTGAAATTAAAAAAGCAGATTATACGCATTAATCTGCAAAGCCAATGTTATGATTGGAAAAATGACGTCAACACACTGAATGAGTGCACACATTTTTATGACAATGTATGGCAAATGTCGCATAAAACGCATGGCAGCATGATGTCATACCCGCCAAAACAGTTGAAATGTAAATATATCTTATTCATATGCAGCATTCTTCCATATAATTTCCCGTTCTTTGGATAAAAAAATAAACGTTTTCATAGTCTAACTTTGTGATGAAGTGATATGTAAGCTAGATATTAATTCTGCAAATTTATTTTGTTAAATTAAATGTAAGGGGTGAATTATTAGGGTAGTGTACTTAATGGGATGTTAGTTGCTTATGCGTAAAGTCCAGGCTCAAACAGATTAACAACATCCAGCTCTGATCAAACAGACATGTAAGTGATTTACAAAAGAAGCAAATTAGGCTCTGAATAAAGATTTAATATGAAATTGTTGGGGTTTTGGAAAGAGCATATACAATTTAAAGTGGGCTTACTGCATTAATTATTTGTGTATTTTAAAGAGAGTACACACTGGTTCCAATACCAGATTTGCAGTCAATTTAACTATACTTGCTTACTTTTTAAGAAGAAGCCCCATCTGGATCCTGCGATGACTACTATATGTGTTTTATATTTGCCACCAGCAGTTGTATAATCATGTGTATATCCTCAGACAGGTGATGCCAAACAGTGAGGCTGACAGACTGGGATTACAAGAAGGAGATCAGGTATTAAATAAAAAATCCTAGAAGATAAAAAAAAAGATGGACACCTTGTGGTTGAAAAGACAAAATTCCCATTACCTTACACATTTATTATCTCACAGAGCTTTACTGTTGTCATTGTTTCATAAGCATTCATAAAATATGTGATATATTTGATAGTTTATTTACATGGACTTTAGCCAGAATGTCTGTCAGTGATGCTCTTCCAATTTGTATCTTAGTTACTTGTAATTCAAATCTAAAGAGAAAATAATAAAATTTATATTCCACAACTAATAATGCAAGATAAACAATAAAATGAAAATCCTGTGCATGTACAGTAGCCTTACTCAACATTTTGTTGGGCACTTTCTACACGTATCAGGCTATCCCTGGCTTCTTAATCACCTATTACCCAAGTATATTGTTCCATGCCAATGTATCATCCACCCAAACTTCATTAATATCAATAGACATTTTTTTCAATAAAAATTAGGGTCTTTCGTGGACAAGTTGTCTAAGGCGCCATCTCACTTACCTCTCGCTGTCATAGGTCATAGGTTCTAGTCTAGGTCACTCAAAAATCATTATGTGAGAAAGTTTGCCAGTTACTTGCAAAAGGACAGTGGTTTCACTCAGATTCAGTCTGAGGTATGCCATATATATAATCTGAAATGTGTTGAAAGTGGCATTTAAACCCATTCCTATAAACTACAATATCACTGGTGTTGGTGTCCTGGCAACACTTACCATTTGTAGAATACACAGTATAATTAACAAAGTGGCATGTCAAAAAATACTGCTCAACTTGGCTTCATCTAAATTTACTTTAAAAGGGTATGAAATAAAAATCTTATCATTCGTTTCTTATCGTGCAATAATGGATGCAGAAGCTTAATGCAAGAAAGAAAGAGACGAAAAGCGCCGCCAAAGAAAAATTGAAGCTTAATAAGGTAATTATATGATTATTTTATTTTGATATTATCCCTTTATTCATCACATGGTTTATAAATGGATCATTCTTTATTCCTGATTTATAGGGTGTTTTTTTATAATTTATTGACTGAGTAGCAAACAGTGTAGACCCTGCTCAGATTGCATGGATGGCTGATCTGGGTCAACATCTACACAGGTTGCAAAAAACATTTAAGTTGTTTTTACCTAGTTAGGGGTTATTTTAATATGTTATAATCATGTTTGCTAGTTAAGGGTTATTTTAATATTTTATAATCAGGCTTGCTTTGTAATTACTGCACTTTATCTGCATATGCTTAGTACTGGTTCTACCCAGGAAGACTTCGAGCATAATTTGTCTCAGATGTAATAACTCTTTTTCACAATTGATGTAAAATAAGTTAAAGACATTATTTAAATAAGTAAACTAAACTGTCTGTAAATACATATTATATATTGTGTGTATAGTTGAGATAGACAGACAGACATAAGTATTGAACTTAATAAAATATTGAAAAACAGTATCGGATCTATACTGTTCAAATTATAGGCATTATAAACACTAGTTCATTTTGTAATATTTTACTTTAACATAATTGCAGGAAAAGCATGCAGAAACTAAGAAAAAAGATGTAGCTAGGGAGAAAGCAGAGAGACAAAAATTGAAGGACACTACTGAAAATCAACCTAGAAAGTTCAAAGCTGTCTTTAATAGAGAAAATTAAATAAACAACAGCAGACTGTGTTTGTAAATTCAGGGAAAGACAACACCGAAAAAATGAGACCATCATGCCTACAACCCCGAACCCCCAAAACCAAAGACAAAGGAATGAACAACATAGGAAAGACATAAAACTACTGCGCAGCCAGAAAAAGATTGATAAAGAGGCTAACAATTTTCGACTCCGCGTTCACCTGAATACCCCAAAGGACAGTAAGAAATCGGTTTCAAATTCCCCGATAGTTGACAGTGATAAAACATACAAGTATAAAAGTAGTGAGGCTCGAGCATTCAAACGTGTTAAAGAAACTTTGCTTGGAACTCCAGCTAAGAAGACGCGTATCATTGAAAAACTTGTTGAAAATACGACACCACGGTCTCGCCAGATGTCAAGTCAGAGTCCCTCTGTACAGGCTGTGTTAAACCAAAAAGTGACTCGAAAAAAACTAAACACACAATTCTCTATCATTGAACCCCTGAAGCAGAAATTAGGAAACCGAAAAGAGAAACAAAAATCCACAACAAGCATTGTTGCATCTAAATTACTTGTTACTTAGTTACTAAAACTTGGACAAAAAGGGTATTGGATGCTGAAAACAAGACCCATTATTATCAAATATTGTGTAATAGTATGGCCAAGTATAACCAATAATTCAAATGAAATAATTTCAATGAATGCATAACAAAATCATGAATTAGCATATTTCAATTGAAATATATTATAAAAATACTGTTTTGAAATTGTATTTTTTTTTAATTATAAGTAGCTACATTTCTTTACACATTACTTTTACTAAATAAGAATTGTATGAACTCAAACAATTGTATCTCTCTTAGAGTGATGTTCAAATTTAATGTAACGTCCATCCTCTTATATTGTAACGTCCGTCCCCTGAGCCCTTATGTTGTACATATGCTATTCATTAAAATTGACATAAAAGAGACTGTAATAAATGTTCATAGTATGTTATATTTGTGTTACTTCTTTATTTTAATGTTAATTTTATACAGATTAAACAAGTAAAACCATCTTTTAAAGAAAAGATAAAAGTATGGTTATATTTGTTTTGCCCATATAGAATCTACAAAATGTAAAAAAAATACTTAAAAGTATATTTTTTTCAAATGTTGCTTATATGTTACTACAAATACACAAGATGAATACATTTATCCATTTTAAAGACTTAGACATTAAAAACAAGCACACACATCAACATAACTCATGAAGCTGTAACGTCCGTCCCCTTGTCTACCTGCCTGGAGAAATATAAGATTTTTTTTAAAATTTAAGTTGAAACTTATCTCTTCTTCGGTTGCCTTACATATTTAAAACATAAATGTATTAGAAAAAAACAAAAACAAATGAATATCTTAAACTTTTTTTTTTTACTTAGATGCTAACATAATTGGCCCATTTACTGTGCAACAGGCAATAAGGAATAGCCGTTTATAACTTATTTTTAGCTTGGAGAAAAAAGAATGCTACTCTACTCAGACAAGCGTTGGTGGTAGCGCCGGTGTCACACCTTGGTTTGCCCTTGTTTGACTTAGAAAATCTGGTTAAATTTTTGCGTGCAAATACCGTCAAGACCCAACTGCTCAATGAATTTGATTGAAACTTTACTCACCCTAGCGTCGGCGTCACACCTTGGTTAAAGTTTTGCATGTAAGTCCCTATCTCAGTAACCTTTGCATGTATTGACTTCAAACTTTACATAAGCCTTCCCAGTCATCAACCCAACTACATTAACTAAGTTAGATAGCTCTTGCTTGAATATAATACAAATTATTGCCCTTCTTTGACTTAGAATTTTTGGTAAAAGTTTTGCACACCAACCACTCAATGTATTTGATTGAAACTATACATATGGCTTTGTAGTCATGAAACCAACTAAATTAATCAAGTGGGATAAATCTTTCCATTTGTTTTTTGCAAATTAAGGCCTTTGTTTGACTTTGAAATTTTATAACTCAGCAGTCGCTGCATGTATTGGATTGAAACTTCATACAAGTTATTGCAGTTATAAGACCTACTCAGATTTGTTGATTTTGTAAGTTAAATAACTCCTATTTGCTTGGATTTGTCATCAGTCTCAATCATTTGTACTTTTGTGATAAATATTCAAATAGTCTACCACGCTGTCCCTCTGACAGCACTTGTTCTAATTCCAGCAGTGTCATGTTTTTATATACAATATATATTTTGTATGTTACTATCAGTAATGTTAAACCCCATTTTACGGTAATTTGGTACATACATGTTGTTCTTTTATATCAACAGATTATGTCTGTGAATGACAACAACTTTGAGAATGTTGACCATGGCGAGGTAAGCACATAAGTTTAATCATTATTTTGAAATGGATATTTTAATGTCTTCTCCTGATAATTTAAGATACTCATATTGCATTTTCCCATATTGAATGAAACACCCTTTTACATAAGAGATAACTTTCTACCGGTATGTAACATTCTCATACAATCAGATGAACATATAGGATATTGTGACTGGAGCACATAACTAATGTCATAGTGAACATTATTCTGACCTTGTACAATGTACTGCATGTTGATGTATCTTAACTATCTTATGGGAGAATGTTTGCATTCAACAGAAGTAACATATTTCTACCATGATAAATATAATTATGTAGTATATACCGTATATTAATCAGCTAAATTTTTTTTTTTTCAACAATCACCCTTAAGTCTCTCCTCTAACACTTCTTTAAGTGCCAATATTTGTTAAATTTCTCTAATTTACATTGATCATGAAATAAATTCTTACTAATATAAATTTCCCTCGATATAATCCTTGGAAGAATCTATACTAGGCATACTCGGGGGAGGATAAATTGTCATACTCAAGGACACAACACGTGACTGTGGTTGGGGATTGAACCCACAACATGCTGGTGTTGGATTCAGTACTTCACCACAAAAGACACAATTTATCACCCTTGTTTAAAGGGAATTTATCAGGATTTTTCAAACTTTTAAAAGTGGCTAAAAACACTGTTTAGCTCGCCGGGATTAATGTCGAGGAGAGTTATTGCTATGACCCCAGCATCGGCAGTGTCTGTAGACACCCGTGAGTTCAAATTCCCCCCTTGGCCACAGTTAACGTGATGATTGATATGTGAAATTTTGTCTCTTTGTCATTCGTCTGTCACCACTGATTCAAGTGGGAAAGTTATCAGTTACTTGTAGAGATAAGTGTTTTTGAGTACTTGTTCACCTTCCAGGATCCCAGGAAAAATTTATTAAGTTAACTGATTCTTTTCTAGTACTTGATGGCATAAAAATTACGCTAAATATTGAAACAAATGTTCAAAAACACCATTCTTTCATTTGTAATTTCCTTGATATCTTTATATAACCCGTGTGGTTCCGGCTAAGAATAGAATAACTACCGATCTCTGCAGAGGGGTAGGAATCCTCTGAATGGGTGTCGTGTTCATTTTATCATTTTTTGTCATGTTCACTATTGTGGTTAAATTATCAACCCCTGTGTGGTTTCAGGGAACCATATGAGAATAGGACCACTGTGACTTATGCATGTCGTAAGAAGTGACAATTTAAGTAATACCATAGAATTTGCTGAAACTCTGCAGTTCTGCAGTTCTGCAGGTATCAAGGTTCTAGGTTCATTCTGCATATTCATTTGTTGGTGTATTTTTGTTTAAATCTGTATGTTGATTTGTTGTTTTTGTACATGTAAAGTGAACCTGGAATCTTCCTTCCTGTTGGCGTCGAATAACCTATAATGTGTTGGTACGCCGTAATACCCTATTCGTTCATTCATTCATTCATTCGTTCATTCATATATTAGAAATTCTGGGTGAACCAGGGTTCTACTTGGATGTAGTAAATACACCTGAAGTGTTCCTACACAAATACAACTGGAAGCAAACTGCCAATCTTTATTGTGTTGAAACGTGTGTTCAACCCCGTTCATACAAATATGCTGTGTTGCACATGTGTATAAGTTGTTTACTTTTATTTTACAGGCTGTAAAAGTTTTAAAGATGAATACAGCCATATGGATGGTTGTGAGGTATGGTGAGTTGCACTTCTAAATTATACATGTATGTGTCAATGCGTTAATTGAAAAAGCAGCTGCAATTAATGATAAACTTGTCATGTGTTGATAAAAAAATGTTCTTTTTTTCCCACCCATTTTGATTTGTATTTGTGCCAAAATAATACTAACAAAATAATATCTTACAAAGATGTGCATCTAACCTATGTAAGTAATGCATATTTTTGTTTTGTATGTTTAATATAACCTTTTTATCAACTCATGTGTATGCTGCAAATCAGTTCTTTCCTGATCAGAGAGGATATTTCACACTTTAAGATACTTTTTATATTGTGTAATAGTTAGTGCCATTTTTTTTTCTAGTCAGAGTTTTAGTATTTTTGTTTAATTAAACACATTTTAAATATATCGATTTGCAGCATTACACATAGTCTTATTATGTAAATAGTAATTTGTATTTATTTTGCATTGTGTGGAAATCTCTTGTAATTCATATATTTGAATGACTATGTTCATAATATTGCATCATATTGATGTTATTTTTATAGTGAATGTGATTTAAAACCTGCCAAGATTGTGGGTTCGAGCTAAGCTCAGTCTTGTTTTGTCACACTGACTGGGTATATTTAAGAACGTTGTAGGTTGACACAGTAGTGTGTTGCTGATAAATAAAATGTATTTGACACAGAATCAATTTTACAGACATTGAATCAATATTAAATGAACAATTGTGGTTCTAGAAAAGATAGTGTTGATGTCTAAAATTGTCTGCTGAATAATTATTGGTACAAAACAACAAAAGAAAGAGTAATAATTACTGTGCAAGTCATTGTGATACATTGCTTGTGTAATACTTTTCATGTATTTTGATATTAAAGTTAATTTGGTCTTAAAGGCTAAGGTGCATGGAACTACTAGACAGCACTGTTGGTTTGAAAAGTTCACATCTCAAACCAGGTCTGCCCTGTCCATATCTTTGTATATGAGTCTAAACACCATGTTCTACATTTTAAATATTTTATGTTTTGTTTTCAGGCTATGACAAAACCTATGACAAGAGTAGATTTCAGCCAGCATCACAGAGTCCCATGATTAACAGATAGTTAACAGTTCCAGCGTAATAATAAAAACATGCATTACTGACTTGCGGGGAATACTTCTAACATTGACAACAGCAATGTCTTCATGTCAGATGTCAAACATCTCAAATTACTGAACAAAGATATTGTTGAAAGTTGAAGTGTATGGGAGTCATCTTGCTTAAACCAAAAATATTAGTTAACATTTATTTTACAGAGCGACTTCAACAAAACAAAGCAAGTTACTTAATCCTGTATGTCAGCCCTAACATTGGCATTACATAACAGTTTGGATTCAAATACTCAACCATATGTAGGAGAGTACTTAAGTTGGAAGCTCAATCGGTGACGAAGAGTCCATTGTGTTTTAAATCAGCATTTTTACCCACTAAACATCTTACATTCTTTTAACATATATGAGCCTGTCAGCATTTAATATTTCAAGACATTGAGTGGGCATGCCACCAAATCAAAACAGTTATTTGTTTATGACCAGTTGGTAACATTTTTCTTAAATTTCATACAATCATACCAGTTTTAATATTTTATCTAGACCACTGGCATGGTTTAATGTAGTGCTGATGCCATAAGCAGATCGTGTAATTGTTTACTCAGTAGTTGATCTCTATCCATTCAAGTTGAATAATTGTAAAAAAAAATTATTTTATTTTGCATTCAAGTTGAATAATTTTCAGAATTTTATTTGGCATTCAAGTTTAATAATTGCCAGAATTTACCATATTGTCCAGCATTCAAGTTGAATAATTGCCAGAATTTACCATTTTATTTGGCATTTAAGTTTAAAATTATCGCAATTTACCATTTTATTTGGCATACAAATTGAATTGCCAGAATTAACCTTTTTCTTTTTGGCATTCAAGATGAAAAAATATCATTCCAAAATTTACCATTTAACAGTTGCTTTTTTTTTTTTAAAAAAAACGGTTATCTTTTATACAAAAAAGCCTAGAATCATTGCATTTATTGTCCATTAAAGAAGTGTATTGATTTATTTTACACATTCATAGACAAAAGAGGATATGTGAAACATTGAATTCTTTCTTTAAAATCTATTGATGTAGTTTTGGTTACTTTAGAGACTAAATAAATGCTCAATCTGACACATTTTCAATTTCATATATCAGATGTATTTATTATTTTTAAGCTCATTATTGTAAATAGATTATCAATTCCTTTGTGTTTTTTAGGGAACAGGTGTCATTTCATGAGAATAGTAACATTATGGTTATTCTGACTTAAACCTGTATTACAAAAAGTACACATTGTATATTAACATTATATGAACTCAAACTTGTCATTTGTGTAGATATCAATAGAGGTACTGTGTTCATTTTGCACATGTATTTGATATTCACAAGTGTAGAGTGTGTCTGGATTTTGTCTTTATGTTTGTGTTTATCTCAAAGTGATGGTAAACTGTACATTCCATTGTTATTCATTCCAGTTTGTAACTATTAACAGCATACAATGAGAACATTTGTGATAAAGGATGTCCATTTGTTACGGTAGTTAGTTTTAGTTTCTAATACATATTTCAAGTTCTTTCATATTTTGAAGCATTATTGCTGTTTGTGTTTACATGTATATAGCGTTCTTTAGCATTATTTACTCCTGAATATATAGTTTTGTAGATATATTTTATATGGAACATAATACACATGGTTTTAGATTTATAATAAAAGATTTAAATATAAATATTTTATTAAGAACTTCTTTTGGATTCCCATTATTGCATGGTATGGCAACTTAGAAACAATACCAGAATATAACTATCCATTGTTATTACTACCATTTATCTTCAGGCAATGGTTGAACAATGAGGATGTGCTTTTTTCAGCTGTGGTCTTCAAAGTGGGTCATATACATAATTGTGCAACTTAAAACTTAATCTGTTTCCAAATATTTTAACCATCATAGAATTTTCAAGCAGAACAGACACACTTAGCCACTTTCCAGCCTTCTAAACAGGTCATCAATCGTGACATGTGGATTCTGTTAGATCAAATTCAAGACATTTAAATGGGTAATAAGTCGCATCTATGCATCTACGCATGACTGGTTGAAATGTTTAGTGGGGATATATTTTTAACAATTGAAGCTTAAAGACTGAAACCAACCTACTTGAATTTCTGCAGTAGATCTAAGAGACTGAGCCAGGACCAGTTAGCTCAGTCAGAAGCGTGTCTCGTTATCAATACGGGATCGAGAGCTTAAATCCCCACCCAGCCACAGTCTCTATGATGATTGATATATGATATTGCATCTCATTGTCATTCGTCTCTTATCTCATTCAAGTGGGAAATTTATCAGTTAACCTTCCACGCTTCCAGGAAAGTGGTTAGATTAAATATTCAAACAAAGAATCTAACCAAGTGTGATTTATACATGATCTCCAAGATTTATCTATAACAGTTTTATAGCAACACCAGAAATCAGCTTTGTTATAACCATCTGTCCACTAAGTAATTATCTGTTCTAGGCCAATGATGCAGCTCTGGTACAGTCTTCTTTTCTAGCTGGCCAAAATACTATGTGTAAAATCAAAGCACTATGATCACTTAAGGTCTGGCGATGCAGATTGCTCGGTGGAGAAATATGTTAAATATCTTTCAAAACTCTACTCAAAACAGCATTGAGTTTTCCAAATTCTGGTCAAAGATTTTAAAAACTCCATAGAGTCAGATTTCAGTAGTCCATCTTTATTATTTGTCTTCAAATAAGCCAATTTTGGTTTTGTTTATATCACATAAAATTACTGAAAGTCAGCATTATATTCATATAAATGAAAGTATAAATATTTTGATGGTAGCTGTCAGGTTTAACAACTGCAAAATTTAATGCGATAATTTATTTTCAGTACGTATTTCAAAAGGACGTATCTTCTATAATTCTTGATTGATTTTCAATAACTTTAGCTTTTCCAGAACTCCATTATGTTCTTACATAGAAATATAAAGACTATTCAAATCCAATAATAAAGGAAAAAGTTTTAAGGGTACTGTCAGTTTTCTTCAACCAAAAACATTGTGGAAATTTAATCCCATTGACCAGCTCAGTTCAAATGTTTGTATCTTATTCATTTAACAATGGATCTTAATTATCTTTTCAGTTTCAAAAAAATATCTTCTGCTGTCTAAACATATAATCATTATTAAAATCGGTTAACAAATAAAGATGGTAATATGCACTGCCAGCTACCATTTCTAAAACACTGAAGAAAAAAAACTACGAGAATGTTTTATACCTGCCCCTTACTCTGCATCAATTTTACGTATTACACAAACAATCTTCTTATGCAGAGTTCTCATTTGTTCCACTCACAGTCATGAATGTTATGAGAATCAAACTCAACTAGACTGGTTCACTCTACTTCTTATTCAGTCACAGTCAAAATATGTAGACTGGCTACTGTATGCAGATGATATAGTGTAGTCACACATTGATTTCTAACTTTTTGTTAATTATACAATGGTTCATTAAAGTCTAAAGTCTTTCAAAATCATTTAAACACAATAAGGTGGTCTTGTCTTCTTAACATCCTACTAAGCAGTTCAGTTGGATCCATGCTGAACCATTTTTTACCGCAAATAATCAATTTTTATAGAGGAGTACATTGCACTTTTGGGTTGGCAGCCGGCAAAAAGTCGTTAGCGTCAGAAATTCAGCATTGGTACTATGGTCATGGGGGCAAGCCCCTGCCAAAAACTGAAATAAGCACTGAACATTGCTTTAACCATTACTATTTTGGTTAAGAAGGGTTCATGTCTTTGTGATGTTTTCAGCCATACATTCATGCACTTATTTACTATACTGTATTGTGACCATTCCGGTTATTAAAGACTTATATTATAATCTGATATCCGCCATCAGTCTACCATTAGTCCAAATATATAGGTGAGACATGTTTGTTTAAAAATTGAAATGATTCACATCTTTCTGTGACGTAATTGTCCTTGATGTGTTCTGTATTCATTTTTATTACTTTGCATGACATCACAGAGAAAAATACTGTACTAGGGTACACACAACAAATGAAGCAATTGCTCTCCTGGCCATAAGCCAGAACTGCCTATGTAGTGGTTCGTTGCCCATCATGTGCTGTCGTCCATTTCTCTGAAACTACTTGGCCAGTTGTACGCAAAACTTCACATATTTGATTCAGTGCTATCAGCATTTTCTCTAAAAACACTAGGTCAAATTTCATTTATTTGATTCATTGTTAGCAGCACTTTCTCTGAAACCACTAAGCCAGTTATACTCAAACTTAACATGTTTAATTCATTGCTAGCAGCACTTTCTCTGAAGCCACTAGGCCAGTTATACTCAAACTTAAAATATTTAATTCATTGCTAGCAGCACTTTCTCTGAAACCACTAGGCCAGTTATACTCAGACTTAACATATTTAATTCATTATTAGCAGCACTTTCTCTGAAACCACTAGGCCAGTTATACTCAAACTTAACATATTTAATTCATTGCTAGCAGCACTTTCCCTGAAACCACTAGGCCAGTTATACTCAAACTTAACATATTTAATTCATTGCTAGCAGCACTTTCCCTGAAACCACTGGGCCAGTTATACTCAAACTTAACATATTTGATTCATTGCTAGCACCACTTTCTTTGAAACCACTTGGCCAGTTATACTCAAAACTTCACTTATTTGATTCATTGCTAGCACCACTTTCTCTGAAACCACTTGGTCATTTGTACTCAAAACTTCATTTATTTGATTCATTGCTAGCAGCACTTTCTCTGAAACCACTGGGCCAGTTGTACTCAAAACTTCATTTATTTGATTCATTGCTAGCACCACTTTCTCTGAAACCACTTGGCCAGTTGTACTCAAAACTTCATTTATTTGATTCATTGCAAGCAGCACTTTCTCTGAAACCACTTGGCCAGTTGTACTCAAACTTAACATATTTGATTCATTTCTAGAACCACTTTCTTTGAAACCACTTGGCCAGTTATACTCAAAACTTCACTTATTTGATTCATTGCTAGCACCACTTTCTCTGAAATCACTTGGCCAGTTATACTCAAATCTTCACTTATTTCTGAAATCATGTATTCATACCCCAATTTCAAAGCATCAATATTTTTTTCTAAATTCACAATTCAAACATGACAATGCTATCAAAATGTTCAAAATACATCAATAAAGCCATTCAAATAAAAAAATGAGCATTAAAATAAGGAAAATGCATTTTTAAAGAAGAAGAAACGAGGATTATTTATAACCGCCATTATGCGACTACCCTACGGAAGCACTTCCTTTTTCCAGTGGTGGTACTATGCCTATATATGCAGTTATGTTGGTTGTTGATTAGATCACTGGGTAGAGCAGGAGACTTCTAGTTTCGGGGTTGCGGGTTCGACTCCTTGGTCTTGCCAACTAAAACTAAAACAGTCATTAGCATGGGACTGTAAGCGAAGGACATGTGAACCTCTGTTATACACCAAGCACATCAAAGAACAAGAAAAAACCTAAAATGGTTTTCTTTATGTATCCTGAACTATCCCCAACAAACCTAAAAATACTAACACTTTTCTGTAGATGCGCTCATATGGGAAATCCGTGGCGATGTAAACTAACGTTACATAAAACATTGTCTCACCTGCCGTTAGTCGGATATAATCTGTAACATAGTATTTGATTCATTGCAAGTAGGATTAGAAGTGCTTGTTTTACTGGTCATATTGTCAGTTTTGTTGAAAACAAAAATAGTAAAATAAAAATAACAGTATGTGAAATATTCAATGTGCAATAGAAGTTGTTTAAAATGATTATAGACAAAGTTGTTTAAATTGATATATAGACAAAGTTGTTAACATTGATATTTAGACAAAGTTGTTTAAATTGATATATAGACAAAGTTGTTTAAATTGATATTTAGACAAAGTTGTTTAAATTGATATATAGACAAAGTTGTTTAAAATGATATATTGACAAAGTTGTTTAAATTGATATACAGACAAAGTTGTTTTAAATGATATATTGACAAAGTTGTTTAAATTGATATATAGACAAAGTTGTTTAAATTGATATATAGACTAGGTTGTTTCAAATGATATATAGACAAAGTTGTTTCAAATGATATATAGACAAAAATGTTTCAAATGATATATAGACAAAGTTGACAAAGTTGTTTCAAATGATATATAGACAAAGTTGTTTAAAATGATATATAGACAAAGTTGTTTAAAATAATTTATAGAGGGAAACCAAAAACTAACAAATTAGATATACAACAGCTGCTGAGTATGATCAGTGACCTGTATTACAACAATATGTACGAGTATATATTGTAATATAGGTCACTGGTGTACAAGCCCGTGTGGTTCCGACTAAGAATAGAGTCACTGTCGATCTCTGCAGAGGGTAGGAATCCTCCGAATGGGTGTCATGTTCATTTTATCATTTTTTGTCATGTTCACTATTGCGGTTAAATTATCAACCTTTGTGTGGTTACAGGGAGTCATGAGTGATGGCAAGAATAGGATCACTGTGGCTTATGCATGTCGTAAGAAGCGACACATTGAGTAATACGATAGAATTTGCTTAAACTCTGCAGTTCTGCAGGTATCAAGATTCTAGGTTCATTCTGCATATTCATTTGTTGATGTATTTTTTTAATCTGTATGTTAATTTGTTGTTTTTGTACATGAGAGTGAACCTGGAATCTTCCTTCCTGTTGGCGTCGAATAACCAATAATGTGTTGGTACGCCGTAAAACCCTATTCATTCATTCATTTGGTATGGTACCACCGCACGTGTTTTTAATAATTGATCAAACTGTATTATTTTGCATATTATTCAGAAATGTCCAGCAAAATAAGATGCAAAGACAGTACCTGATAGTAGTTGACAGTACCTGACAGTACCTGATAATACTTGATTTTAATTGCTTAAAAACAAAGCTTAAAATAACTCAATCAGTTTGTAGACATGTGAAAGGACCAATACGTTTATATTAAGTCCTTGAAAAAAATGACAGGCCATTATTTTGTTGAACGGAAAAGTATTTAGGTTTTTTTATTGCCTAGTTTAAACTTATTTATTTTACTTCGATTGTGAAACAAGTTCTTACAACTTAGGCAAATTATACTCGAAGTCTTCCTGGTTAGAACCAGTACTAAGCATATGCGGATGAAGTGTCTTGCTCAGGGACATCACACATAACTGTGGCGGAGGATCGAACCCACGACCCTCCGATCATGAGTTAGGTGCTCTACCACTGGACCACGCGCTCCACATTTTTTATTGCCAGTGTGCATTGATTAAATTACAAACATTGTGCTCAATACTTTGAACTTATATTAAACTCTTTTGTCACTTTACCATTGAACATGTAATATATACACAACCAGTTTGAAATTGTGTTTTTTGGCTGCACAACCTGTCCAAGCAGAGCTTTTGTCAAGTTAATATTTGTCTGACTGTACGCTTCCAATCAATGTTTTTACAGCATTTCAAAAGTACAATTTTGTTTCAGGCTGTGATTTTCTTGTTTTTACTGTTATATTGGATATGAATTGAAAGACACTATTCTGCATTTTAAATTTTATTTATTGTTTTATTTACTAAAGGGACGCCTGACGTTTGTTTGTCATCAGCGCGCATGAGCAACAGGAAGTCGAAACAACGATGGTGAAAACGCGAAACTATGATGGTGAAAAATGGAAACAACGATGATGAAAAGTCGAAACTACGATGGTGAAAAGTGGAAACAACGATGACGAAAAGTTGAAACAACGAAATAACGACTTTTCATCATCGAGTTTTCGTTTTTCCGACTTGACATAATTAAAAAAATATGCCGCGATGGCCCCCAACGGGACAAGTTATATAGGTCTCACTAAATAGTTGAATTATGTTCTTTTGTCTATATAAAGTAAGGTCTATGATTTCTACGGTAAAAAAACAAATAGAGCCTTTAAAAAGTATTATTTATAGCAGGAATATCTCCACACATAAAAATGCTCGTAGGTTGATCAGCTTGTTTTTTACGACAGTGCAGCGACACCGTAATATGTCTTTAAAAGAAGAAGCCCTCAAATGCTCATGAATACTTAAAATCTTATAAAAGTCACTTATTCAACACCTGTGATATCTTATAATATTGCAGTATCTGTTATGCCAGCCTTTGCTCATCTGCAGCCCAATAAACCATTTTGAAAATAGTTCAAACCAAACTACATACGACTTTGTTTTAAGTGCAAGAATATCGCATACCGTGCCGTTTATTTTTCTAAAAGACAAACATCTTGACATTTTCTTCTTTTGGCAAAAAAACCCCAAAAAACAAAACGGGATTCTGAAACACTTTCTGATTGATTCAAAAGGGTTAATTTTGAAAAATTTCAAAACACTTCTTTTCCACAACGGGTCTGTCAAATTTGTTCATAATTGATATAAATTATCCCCCACGAGCAGGAGTTTAAAGTTAGTACAGAGCAAGACACGTTTGTGTATTAAGGCCCTATTAGAGGAGTTCTCATCCATTTGCGTATAAATGATTGTCTATTTGAGATCATCTAAAGCATTGTCTAGTTTAAGCAAGTTAGATATGGTTAAATAATGAGCATTGGATTTTCATAAGGGAACCAATAGGGACACCAAAAGGGTTAAAATTGGGATTTTAAAAATGTTGTTTCAACAACTAGTTGGTAAAATATGTCCATAATTCATATTATCTCCACATCAGTAATCTCCCTAACCACATGCTACCCCTGTGTATTTTCTATGTAGGAGCGCTTCAATTATTGGGGAATTGGGGGGGGGGGGGGGGGGGGGGGGGGGCAACCTTCCAGGCTCCAAAATAAACTGATTATTGGGGGCCCGGCCCTGCTTGCTCACCCCAACTATAGAAAATCGTAAGTTGCCAGACATCCAAATCCGCAATTGAAAAAAAAACGCAAACATGAAAAATGCGTACATTATAATATATATGGCCCCAGTAATACACCGTAATCTATATACGCTATATTGGGCGTGACATTTTATCGGATTTTGTACAGGTAAAACACACCTGGATACGATCACTAATTATCACTTCCTGTACACGTGTTCAGTTTATATTCACTCTCCAACTTTGGACGGGCATGTGATGTGTGTTGAGAAAGTAATGGGACAACTTAGAATACCGCTGTGCAAAAATTGAACACATGTTTTAAACTATAAAATTATTCGAACTAAACGCAACGACGCCTTTTTTCCGGCGCTGTAATTGTCATATACAGCGCATGTCCACAACAACAATTGACATCGTGTTGAGTAAAATGTTTTAGTCTTGATCATATGCGATGCTTATTATTATTATTATTATTAACGACAGTAACTGGACGTTCTAAGTTATCAATGTGTTTTTCCCGCATTTTTACTTTTAAATGCCATTTTGTAATACCACATGGCATCAATTATTCGATTGCATGATACCTCTATTTCAAGTATTCAAAATGAATATTTTTTAATGTAGTTTAACACCGTCTTATTATATGTACAATTACATAATACAGTTTATAAAACAAATAAGATGTTACAACACATGCCATTCTATATAAGAATTATAAGAGACGATGAACTTACTATTACACTTAATATATGCATTTTTTAAACGTATGTTATATAATGTTCTCCATGTTTGGTTAAAATGAATACGTTATCAGAATGTGTAGCAACATGTTATATCACATATTCCTTTTTTTTATTTCTATATTCATTTCTATTCACGTACTGTACGTCTCACATCACTATTACATTTCCCATAGGGTTCCGTTGTAACATTTATGTCTAAAATAGAGTGGGGAAAAAATCTGCAGCGTGTGTCTGGGCTCAAATTCTTCACTGGTTCAAGATATGCAATTATAAAAAGAAAAAAGGATACATTGACCTTTTTTTTTTTTAATTCAATGCTTTTCCGGAGTAAAACTAATGTCAACTATTCGCCCACGATACGGTTCGAACCAACAATTCTGAAATGACACAGAATTGCCCAGAGGTCTGTTATCAGCATCAAATTTCCAGTGGTGATTTTTAAAATACTGACCATTTAACACATGGTAGGAAAAAATAATTCACTACAGTACAAATCCCTGGAAGGTCCGGAGTATTCAAGGGAAATAGTAGTGATGTGAGTCCTGTAGTTGATGATAACACGTTTTCTTACTTGTGATATCACATATTCATATATAATACATATATATATATATATATATATCAGCATGTGCAAGATCTAATCAGGCGGCATCTCATCACTATTTCCGCAATGTTGTAATAAAAAAATGTGCACTGTATCTTTCTCAACTATTTAGTGTCGTCTTCTATCTTGTTGACAAGAACTCACGTTAAACTAGTGACTTAACTTGCCGATAGATCACTGATTAAACATTCAAACAAACAAAATACGTGTAACTAAAGTAACACGGCGCAATTATACCACTCGTGCTGCGATAAAGCAACTGATTTTTCATCAGCATAGAGGTAATATCTATTTGTACAGTATGCATTATTTCTACCAAATTTAGAAGGATCTATTAAAGTCTATGAAGGTCGTCCCTTTACTGCTTGAACAACCCAGGTACCTTAAAAACTACCATGTTTACGTTACTCAAATTTGATTCTATTGTGTGTTGTTCGCACCTTTTGACAAAATACAATAGAATTTAAACATCGTGACCAAACTTTTAGTGACTTGGGGAAAATTTGATGATAATTTCACCAGTCGTCGCATTCGCTTCAACACGCTAAGACGCACTTTTCTCAGTTCTCTAAGAATTTCAGAAATTCGTGATGGCATCCTTCGTTTCGAGTGTTGTGGGTTTGGTGAAGACAGTGTTTCCATGGTGGAGCGTGTGATGGGCGCTGTGTTTGGTCGTGACACGCCAGCTCCGGTTCCAGAGGTGAGTAATAAAACAGAACTTTGTATTTTCTATTATTTCTATTAGATATTGCTATTTCTATCATATTAAAATATTGATTCATGCAAGACGACCAGTAACATATATTGAATCGTTTGGCCAGACTAAACGTGTTAGGCTACGTGTTAGTGCTATGAATAAAAAAAAACGCGCCAATCATCCAATCAGCTTTGGAAAAAATAATAAACGCTCTCTACATGAAGTTCTTTTTACAAAATCACCGACTTGATTACATTATTACAAGGCTATGTGTTTGTCGAAATCTTCCTTTGAAACCTTGAATTACCTAAAGTGTTTATAACAAATTTCAAACAAAGATGTGTTCTATGACTATGTGTGTCGTCAAGGACTTGTATAGTGTTGTGCATTAGTATATTATAATTCTGTACTCAATACTCAAATAGAGATTTCGACAATCTGTTTCTTATATTGCTCATATTATAAATACGTTGACCATTCGTTACTTCTCTGGACTTCTTCGCTGCTTTCAGCGCTATTAAACAGCAAATATGTTGTTTACCTGGTGCAAATTGAGCCAGTGTCCATGAAAATATGTTTTTACTGTTTGATCGAACTGAACGCACACCTAGTCGTGCGTACTCGGCCAAATCCGTCATCTTCCGGTATCATTATTGCCGAGGTAGTCCGATTTTATTGATTATCACGTGCTTCGTGTATGCATGGCATCAGACTAGCAAGGAAGACGTTGTTTTTGCAACTTTCTGTGTCGTAACTGATTCAAAGTGAGTAATAAATTAATTATGTGTCTTACGTAGAAAAAGTTAATCCCAGTGTGTTTGATAGTGTATAATGACCATTTGTTTAATTGTTCGTCTATACTGTAAAAGGTCACTATTGTAATCTGGTTATGTCAGATTGATGCAGGTGGCAAACACTACACGAATGTATTTTAAATGGATTCTGGTAATATGCGATAGCTGCAGTGGTAGATTCATTTACGTCACGACTCGAGCTTGTTATTCGAATCTAATTTTAATGTTAGGTTAAGATTTTTTGCGGAATTTCTCAACAAACCGAATCTTGATAAAAAAAAAATAAATTCTAAAATGGATTTAGAATCTATATATGTGTACATATTTTTCTGTGATATTGCAACTCCATGAGTGTCTGCATGAGACAGTATTCTGAAAGGAGCTACCTTACAATTTATCAAGTATTTGGTATAACACGGCAGGGGACCGAACCCACAGCCATCTTTATTTGAGAAAGAAGCTCTACCCCTAGACCACCACTGCAATGTTTTTTTCCAGGTTGAATTCATCTAGAATTAATTGTGATTTTAAAAATCTAATTGTGTTACTATTGTATTTTATGTATGCAAAATCAAACTACAAATAATATGACCTGGGTCAACCAAGTAATTGTGTAAATGTAGGTGTTGGTTTCAAAGAATTTGACATTGTATGGGAGATTGGCATTGATCACTGACATTGTATGTAATTTTATAAATATTGATTGCAGATGTCTGTGGTTGCGGTTCCTCTTGTGGTGTTGACGTCTTCGGTTGTGTCGTGTGTGGTCTCGCCTCCCGTCGTCTCGTCTGTGGTTCCTGCGGTCGCTGTGGTGTCTGCGTTGCCGGCTGGTGTGCTGTTTGGAAGGATTCGCTGTGCAGCTCAGGCTCAGGAGGTAAGCACCATGACAGTTCTAACAACATATGTGAATGTTTCTACTTTCAGGGGTGAACAATTCTATAAACTGATAGCTTTGAGATTTAATATTTAAATGCTTTCAAATTACAAATTTGAAAGAAGTTACTTGAAATTTATCTGCCCAACACAAAAAATAACAATAGTAGGTCCTAGGAGTGATCAAATGGAATTTTACACCCCAGCAGTTGTCAATAAATTGCAGCTCTACTGAGTTGAAGACTCAAGTGAGCTTTTCCGATCACTATGTGCCTGTTCAATTGTTTTATATGTTGTTTTCGAAGACTTGATGAGTGCGTTTCTGGTCACTCTAGCTGTCTGTTATACATTGTCCACCAATTTTAAGTTTAACAGTGTTGTCTATAGTCTTAAAAAGTCGTAAATAAATGTACAGGTACAGTAAATGTCAATGTGAATTCAAGAATAGGTCACATTGCAGATCTACATGTATATACAGAAGTGGGTAGGGATTTTGACAACACTTCCTAAATGTGTTCTAAAAGTTGGATTAGTCAATGAAATGATATAGATGTATCATTTCTTTATGTTTTGAATATGTTCAGCGCTCTAGGATTCTATAAAATGTTACTGTATATTTGGACTCTTTTGTACTTATCTGGTAGTATCTGCATTGTTATGTTACTTTATTTTTGGACTCTATTGTACTTATCTGGTATTATCTGAACTGTTATGTTACTGTATATTTGGACTCTATTGTACTTATCTGGTATTATCTGCACTGTTATGTTACTTTATTTTTGGACTCTACTGTACTTATCTGGTACTATCTGAACTGTTACATTACTTTATTTTTATTTTGACTCTGTTGTATTTATCAGATATTATCTGAACTGTTACCTTACTTTATATTTGGATGTTATTTGGCATCCTGGGATTCTATAAAATGTCATATTGTTATAAGTTTGGACTTAGGTTGATGAATTCTTGGTATTACACTCCACAAAATAAATTAGGATCATGTCCAACATGGAATCGACTGAACTTAAAATCAAACTGTTCTGCTGGCATACCCAGAACAGGTAATTGAAAACATTTTTTTGAACCATGCTAGCTTTAGATGAATCTTCAAAAAATTTTTTTTAAAAAATGAATGTTAAAATTTGTTGAAAATAGTAGTTTTAACCCAAAAATAGTTTTCTTGTATTGGAGTAATAATTTAATGATATAGTCATTAAATTTGCAAGATTTAGAAATACTCTGATGTTCAATATAAGATTTAGAGGATTTGTATGTAGTATATTCAATTTTCTCACACCAAAATGTATGCGTTTTATTTTGGTGATTTTTGAAAGTCAGATTGCTCGGTTCAATGGCGTCTCGTGAAAATGTTTTTTTACTATTAAGATAGACATTGAAAGAACATGGTTAAATATTAAATTGATCAGATTTACAATACAAAGTTTTGAAAAATACAAATTTTAGGCCAAAACTAATTTTATGAAAGAATAAAAAGCTATTGTCACGTTGGTGACATCAACATCAGTGTTGTCAGATTAAAGTCTTATGTTTGGCTCTCTAAACAAACTGATTATGATATTGTGACTAAACTTCATAAAAACATTCATAATTTTTATGTTATATATAAACCTTACTTTGCATACTTTAGCCTCAAAAACTTTAGACTAAGGTACATTGACTATACATATACCATTTTGACATAACATCTATGCAGTAGTGTAGCTGCCTTTAAGCCATTATGCCCGGGCTGGCACATTTTTTGCGAATGCATCATTATAATCTCCTGGAAATGCCTGCAGAACTTAGGAAATGTATCATGAAATTCATCCCCGACCCCAGTGCTCCAGATAATCACTATTTTGGGGTATTTAATCCGCATTCAAATTTCTGAATAAAGCATTGAAATTTAAATGAAGGGGTAAAATAAGCAGCTGCTATTCTCAATTTCAGTGTTGGTTATTTTTTTTTTAAATAGCATTTTGATGAGAATGTTCATTTTTACCCTAAACATTTTGAAAATAAGCACTGCATGCTTATTTAGGGGGTATAATACTCATTTGAAGAAAAGTTTATCTGAAGCACTGCCGAACCCCTAGACCCCTTTTAGGGTCTGAGCTATGCCACTGCTATGGGAAATAAAATGTGATCCTTGATTTATTTTGTGGAGTATATCTTAAATGTTGCATTACTGTATATATTTATGGACTTTGTTGAACTTCCTGGGTTTCTATGAAATGTTATATTACTGTATATTTTGACTTTGTTGAACTTCCTGGGTTTCTATGAAATATTATATTACTGTATATTTGGACTTTGTTGGACTTCCTGGGTTTCTATGAAATGTTATATTACTGTATATTTGGACTTTGCTGGACTTCCTGGGTTTCTATGAAATGTTATATTACTGTATATTTGGACTTTGTTGGACTTCCTGGGTTTCTATGAAATGTTAGTTTACTGTATATTTGGACTTTGTTGGACTTCCTGGGTTTCTATGAAATGTTAGTTTACTGTATATTTGGACTTTGTTGGACTTCCTGGGTTTCTATGAAATGTTATATTACTGTATATTTGGACTTTGTTGGACTTCCTGGGTTTCTATGAAATGTTATATTACTGTATATATGGACTTTGTTGGACTTCCTGGGTTTCTATGAAATGTTATATTACTGTATATTTGGACTTTGTTGGACTTCCTGGGTTTCTATGAAATGTTATATTACTGTATCTTTGGACTTTGTTGGACTTCCTGGATTTCTATGAAATGTTATATTACTGTATATGTGGACTTTGTTGGACTTCCTGGGTTTCTATGAAATGTTATATTACTGTATATTTGGACTTTGTTGGACTTCCTGGGTTTCTATGAAATGTTATATTACCGTATATTTGGACTTTGTTGAACTTCCTGGGTTTCTATGAAATATTATATTTCTGTATATTTGGACTTTGTTGGACTTCCTGGGTTTCTATGAAATGTTATATTACTGTATATTTGGACTTAGTTGGACTTCCTGGGTTTCTATGAAATGTTATATTACTGTATATTTGGACTTTGTTGGACTTCCTGGGTTTCCATGACATGTTATTTGTTATATTTGGACTTCTGGTATTATCTAAAATGTTTATTTGTACATATATATATATATATATATATATATATATATATATAGATGGAGATAATTATTTGTGAATAACCAAGACATAAATGTACAGACCAGACTATGGCGAGTGCGCCTAGCTACAATGCAAACCATAGATACAATATCAAGGCCTCTGCCAAACCAATAAATTTGGTGTCGACCATGACTTATATACTATGGAATTACATGCAACACATCTGGACAGGGTGGACAAATTTACATACATGAAGTGATAGCTTTATATGAGTAGGATCCAGTTAAGGAT
Source organism: Panopea generosa (assembly GCA_029582155.1). Taxonomy (NCBI): domain Eukaryota; kingdom Metazoa; phylum Mollusca; class Bivalvia; order Adapedonta; family Hiatellidae; genus Panopea; species Panopea generosa. The sequence goes on along the minus strand of CM055899.1, from coordinate 59,947,605 downwards.
TCATGACTACATGCTATATAAAGGACAGATTTATAAATATATATATGGAAATTCTTTGACATTTTGTCATTCTATAAACATTTTGTTTAGGTCTCACTGAAGAATTACCTCCCCTACATGGCGGTAGCAAGATTATTACGCCCGAGGAATTAGAACTTAGTAATTTGGTTTGGCATATTATTTTTGAAATTGCTTTAAATGCTCATGTTTTTTTCTACAGATGAGAAGAATGGAACATTGTCATGAGTTGTGCCAAGTTTGGCTGACACTGATTTCTGTTTGATGAAGATATAACAGTTTGAAGATGCGTAGTGATACACTGTAAAAATTGAACAGAATTGTCAAAATGAAGGGGTGTCCTCAAACCATGGATATTGTGAAAAAGCAACCTGGTCAACCCCATGTTTTTTTCTGCATATTTGAGCAACAGATGACAATCTATGGAAACAAAGTGCTTTTAGAACCATCAGTAATGCGTTCAGTGTTCCAGAAGTGCATGTCTCTATATGTAGTACAGTGCAAAATTAATTGGTATGTGAGACGTTCAAGAAACAGTCATCTGTAGAAGAAGACGCTGTGTCATTGTGCGTTTGTTTGATGAGGATTGTTTTATTTATCAAACACGTGTGTTTAAACATTCAGAAGTGGATTTTGAAGCTTACAAATGGATTTTAACAAGTATTTAATGATTTTACAGTGTAAAATTGACTATAGCAGGACAAAGTATACAGAATGTATGCTTTGTAATAGAGATTTGGGACTGAACAGACATGTGTGTGGTGATAAAGTCATCGAGTATGGGCGACAGTCAATTTTGTTGGCAGGATCTAACAGACAAAAGAACATATTGGCTCACAGAGCACACTATATGTGTGTAAAATGTGTTTCTGAGTTGCCACAGAGCCATGATGTTAGCCATCTGTGTCACAACAGTCTCTGTTTGCGGTTTGACCATCTGAGCCTGGAACCACATTTTGTAAACATGGAGAGACAGAAATGCCTTCACACCATACCAAAGCATTGTCTAGGACATAAACAGTATCCAGACTGCATGCTTCATGTGAGTTAAACCACAAATATGTGTATTTGTTCTACTTCTATGATGTTTTATGCATATTTCATACCCCACCCACTCCCTAAATACAGGTTATGCCAAACTACAAGTTTTAGCCTCAATTACATGTCAAGAAGGTCAGGTGAATATGTTTTGTGCTGTCGGTCTGCATCATATTGTTGAAATTTTACTACTTTTTGTTGGAACATGCTTTTTTGTAAGCCAGCGAGCTCTGGTGCATTTTGTCGTAAATATTCTTGTCCTGAATTTTTTTAAGTGAGCGCAAAACTTTGGTATTTGATGGGAACTGTACTCCTACTGCCTTAATTTTTTCTATCGATAAATTTGCCCGGCCGTCGTTTAAACGAGCTGCAGCACTTAATTTTCTGGCTTTTGCATTATGGCGGTATGTTGCATCTTTTGGATTTGATGCATTTATTCCGCGGTGTAATGCCTCAAGCTTAATTGTGTCTGCAGCTTTTCGCGTCTTAATGACTGCGTCTTTTCCCAGGCGCATGTCCATTGAAGAAATTTTATTCTATTCTCACCCTGAATTATGAGAGGCTTGCATTTTGGCATAAACTGTTTTTTCCACATGCAGACTGGTGGCTTGCCACCACAACATGTTGAAAATTTGGGACATGTTTCCTTACATTTACCAGTATAACAATCTACAATGGCTGTTTTCACATTCTCACACTTTTCCTGCAGTAGAGACAAATTACTGTTACCAAGTTTCTTTTGCAAATTTTTGAATTCACATTGAACTCTGTGACAGACATCTTTCGCAAACCTTCTTTGTATATAGGTGCAATCTCATTTTGTGCGAGCGGGAAACATTTCAGGAGAAAATACTGTTCGAGGTATCTTGTTTTTCATTGTTTTTGTTAGGTGAACATCTGCCATTCTTTGCATCCGCTTCCCACACCAGGGCTCGAATTTAAGCACTCACCACTCGCAAAATGCGAGCTGTATTTTGAAAATGCGAGTTGAAATTACTTAAGCTGGCATTTTTTTGGGAGTGGATTTCAAGTTGAGAAAAATTACTTCTTGCATTCATTTTATTGATTTTTGAAAATAAACAAGTATTATCCTGGTAAAAATAACGAGTTCTTGTCAATTTTACCAAATTTCTTTTGCTTCTCGCACCAAATTACCCACTAGCAGCAAGATTGTCAATGACATGTATTAAATATTTATATGTGTAGACTGCATCCAATTGTTTTTGATCTCAAGTTCATTCTGCAAAAAGGAAGTAAAGTTAACACCCGTCAACAACATAATGAGTAGACTGCGTCTGGTTTGATCGATCGCGCACTCACTCTATAAAATAAAAGTAAAGTTGAAACCTGTCAAATTTATTGTTTACATATTTTGTCAGCTGTTAAAGTGGCTGATAAAATAACATATTTTTCTCCATTGAACCGACGAATGGGTAGCTCTCAGTTATTCAGCAAATTTCCAGACACAATGATGGATTTATTAAATTATAACTTAGAGTAAATATTTAGGTGTTAAAATGTAGTTTAAACATTCCTCTGTATGATTTTAATAATAAAAAGATAGTTTGTGACAAGAAAATCATGTAAATCAAAATTTATGTATGGTAACCTCAAGGTTTTGGATGTTACATTTTATTTATTGACAATAGTTTATGCATTTAATGGGTGATTTCAATACAATAACTTATGATTATTAGATAAGACTGGAGAATACCTATGAAATAATAATTATAGAAAAAATCAAATATAACCAGAACGAGAGTAATTATATATATTTTGTAGTTGTGGATGTTACTCAAAATTTATATGATAAAAGTTCAGCGTGTTGCTATCTATATCCGAACAAACTGAAATAGTACTCAAAACTTTCAATTAGAGAACATATCCTTGTGATTTTTCATATTAACTTCAAACTGACATACATATATCAGAATAGTTTGTCACAATTCATATGGACGTTACTCTTTGACAATTGACAAATATGCAAATATGTAATGTCCACAACTTAAAGATAACGTCCACAACATACACAAATTACAAGATTACTTCTGTATTGTTTTATAATTGTTGTTATATTGTTGTTAATAGTGTACATCTCATCACACTTGGCCATGTGTTATAACATTTTATCCTAGTATACATATTTAAACTTGTACTTTAGTGGTTTGAACTCGTTTCACTGCTAACTACTGAACAACTACTAGTAATATTAAAGGGTTATATTAGTAATATTGAAATAAATAAATTATGTTGTCTTACTTCTAGTATTTATCTACATGTGCTAACTGTATTATAAGAAGGATTTCCCAACATCTGTGTACTAGGCTGCTAGTAGTATAAACTATAAATAAAGTTTATGAGCCCCACCAACCAACTAGTATAGAAAATCACTTAAAGCGTCTATCTGCTCACTGTATTATTACAGTGCTTTCCAAAACTTTGTGAACTAGACTAGCAGCACTTAGTATATCTCCAGTATATAAATGAGACCCCCAACCAGAAAAGGTATTGACAAAGTATACAAGTCTCTTCTGACAAATGGCAATTAAAATTTATTGGAAGAATAATCAACTATATCCATATATGTCAGTGAATAATATTTCAAAGTTTTTTTCTTCTTTTGATCCCTAAAGAGTCTTTTGTTGCTATTAAAATGGCATCTTCACAACTTCCTGAGACATCTCAAAGGTCTGAAAATACACAAATGAAAGTTTTTATATTATTATTAAGTATTTTATACAGTCAAAAAGTTTATTTGTACACATATAACAAAGTTATAGCGCTATAAAAGTAAATAATTAGTATATTAATCCTACTGGGAGAGAGTAAGAAGGCAATTTACTTTTATTTTATCTAAACTGATATTAAATTGTATTGGCACTGTTCTTACCTTTGAATACATAGAAGAATCTCCTAAGTCTACTCGTAGCCAAATCTGGAGAGGAGATAACACTCACAATATCCTCAAAGATCACTGTGCCTGGTCTCCTAGAGCTGCCAAAGATCTCCAAACTCGAGGAAATGGTTTTAATTAACAAACCCATGGCCATTGATCAACCTGGACATAAAAAAATGTTTCTTGATAAATTTGTAGTTATTTTTTGTCTGTATTTATTTAAATTAAATGATAAAGCAACATAATTATGGGCAAGAGATTTTCTTAAAGTAATTAAGAGAACAAAATTAGTATCGTTTGTAGTTATTGTTTTTAATATATATATATTTTATATCATTAATACTGGTACTAAGCATTATTATTTACAATTAAATTTTTAAAAATTAAACTGTTAACATGAGAATAACATTCTAAAGGATATTTTGTAAACTTAGATCAATTAATTAGTAATTTATGTTTCAGTCTTGAACACATAATTGTTTGTTCCAAAATTCTTGTGTCAAATGTAACATCCATAACAAAGAAAACATTCATGAATTGATAATATTTCTTATTTATCGGGAGTACTGGCAAACTCATACTTAGGTCAACTCAATTTCTACCAAAAAAGGATAATTAATTGTTAATCTTCTTGTCTCTCATATTATTTCAATTAGAGATAATATAAAATCAGTTTTGGATGTTACATATTCAAGCAGAAACAAATGTCAATGTCACATCCACAACATTACCTAACGTTCGCAAACGTAACGTCCAAAACATGACGAAGGAGATATTTGGTGACAGAATAGACAAACTAGAATTGTTGTGTTCATTTACAGAGAAAATGGTATGATATCAAATACTGGGGTATACATCATGGTTATTAATTACATTAAAGCGTAGGACATTTGGTATAGACAAGTTGACCATGTCAAATAGTAACATCCAAAACACGATAAAATGTCAAGGTATAACGTCCATATACTCATTTGATTTACAGACATAACACGGACCGCTAGCTGCGTCAATACGGCAATTTCCGTCTTTTCTTTCGATTAACATCCATTCTTTATTGTTTGCAATCATCACAATAGTACATTGATTCACTTTAGATGTTTTATCAATAGAGTGATGAAATGTTCTGGACGTTACTCTGACTTTTTGATTGACCGACAACACTTACCTCTATATTCTCCCTGCTGGTGGTAGAGTTGTGTACACACAAACTGATGACGCGTTTTTGGACACGTTTATTTATCCATTGAGGGGTGTTAGATATGATACGATCATAAGATTGATAATTTACGACGATTCGTTTTGGACGTTACAAATTGACCGACATTTATACATTGAGGAAAGTTTGGTGATATTTTTTTATTGTGAAATCCTGTATATCACTCTACTTTACAAGGTAACTTTAAACAAACAACCTAACACCCCCACATGCAAATGATGTTGTCCATGCTTGTATTGTCTAAAAATAGATGCCAGAGTTTCATACAAAAATTGACCGACACCGTAACGTCCATACGCAGAATTTAATTTCAATTAAAATCAACTTTTTATCGGCATTTTAGTCTTTTAGAGATGCTTATATTTTAATTTTATTTATGGTTTTACAGTTACCATAAATAATGACTTTATAATCCATCGGAAAGTAACAATACAACTTTATTGTATATACTGATGGTAAAATGTCCCAAAATGGACCCTGTCAAAACTGGCATTTTTCAATTTAAAAATGTTGTAATTTTTTTCTTTCTGACCATGTCTCCATAAAACTATCTTTACTATTCATTCAGATCATATCTTAAAGTATTAACACAACAAACATGTCAAATAAGCTTTATTTTTATTACAAATTATAATCAAAGTTCCATGGTAGTGAATTGCTAAATAACTGAGAACTACCCGAATGAAAGTGAGTCCAGAAATAATCCTTCCGTTAATACTGTAATGAAATGGGAGCGACAGCTCAATATACACAGGGCTATAAACTTGACAATGACAAAATGGTGTGTCAATTGTAGAAACCAGCGCGATCGACAGATCATCCATATCAATTAAACTCTTGTTATTGTTGAATCCATGATTCATAATTTGGTTTAGTTAAAAGTGTTTATTAATGATATATCATTGTATGCATTTATTTATGGTAGTATAATAAATAACAAAGACAATTTTATTTTTTTAAATATTTTGTTTTGTTAATTACTGCTTTGAATTGTACCTTAACATATATAATAACCTTGATACCATTGTCTATAAATAAAAAAAAGCTAATAATGCATATTAAATAACATGCAGGCTTTGAAACAATTAATTTTGGGTTTATTTAGACATTTAGGACTACAAGTTTCTGGGAAAATTGGCTTGGCTAGTTGGTTTCAAATTTGGCCAGTTGAAATTTTAGGCACTGGCCAAAATTGCCAGTGCACAAAAAAGTTAAATTCAAGCCCTGCACACATGGCCATTTGTGCTTCATTTGCTCCCTTGAACGCGTTGCTGTCCCCATCAGTAACCATATTGTTTATTGTTACTGGCGAATCACTGTTTAAAATTGCCTCCATAGCTAGTTTCACCTCTCTGCGTTCATCACCTGAAAAAGATATACGGTAATGCGAGTGTTTCATTTAATCTTGTAAAATGAAATTTCTTTGGCTTGTGTTAACGTGCTATTCAAATTAAGTAGTTGTGTTGGCCAGTGACAAGCATTTAGTGAAGTATAGATATTTCATGATTACATACATTTATATTATCATACAGTTTGAAATATATATATGTGTTTATAATAAGGATATATGTCAGGTATTAGTAGCTCAGATTTAAATTATTTTTTTTAAACTTAATAATATTTATTATCAGTAAGTACTATAGAAATATTATTACGCGTTATAGTGTTTCTTTTTTTTCTTGGTTTTTCGTTATTCGTTTTTCATTTATTATTTTTCTCTTTTTAAGAAAAATATTATAAGCTTACAACTTAGAAATGATAATAGAAAAGAAATATAAGTAATGCGCTCTACCTATTGACTGGTTATCCTTCAGATTTTTACTGCATCCTCCCACCTTGTTACAAGTTGCAGCATCTCTATGAGAACAAAGTTTGCTTCCAACATTCATTGCAATCACCTTCTTATGTTTTGTTTGCAACTCAATGATTGTTGTACTGACTTGAGTTGCTGGCTGCATTGGAGTTGTCTCCCCTGTATGTCTCAGACTGTTGTTATACTGGGAATCCACCCCAGCTATAATAGAACAATCCCTGCCAAATCCACAGGCTTCATTGTTTTCAATGACTTGGCACCTTGCTCGGGGAAAACTAGCTTCTGCAACCTCTGTCACTTTATCTGCTGCAAAATTGCAATGAGTTTGCATGGATTTGTAATATGGAGGCGGTATTTATAGACAAACCAACAGATATCGCAAGTTGTTTGGACCAATTTTAGTGTCTAGCAGTCCTGCTGCTACTGACAGGTTGATATCAGCTGACTTCGGTCCACGTCGACCGGTCTCAATTTCTCTGTATAAGTTGTATGTTTTGCCCGTAAAGCCACTTTAGCACATTTTAGTTTCTCACGCCATCCAAATGCCATTTGTTTGTCAAATTCCATGTCAAACTCCAATTTTCATTCGCAGGTGTCATCCCAGAATCTGTGTCCTGCATAGTTCTCGAAAAACATATCTGCAGTCTTTCCCAAATGGAAAAAACGGTAGGTACACAGTTCCTTTTTTTCATTTTCATCTTTACTACATGATTTTAGTGTATCTTCTATAGCACTGACAGATGGCTTGCCTGGCCTTAAAATCTTTGTGGCTGGTACCTTCTTGTCAACTGCTCCACACAGTAAAATGTCTGATTTTGTATGACATCTTTGTCATTCTCTTCAGTGTGGTTGGTGGATTGCTGGAATCAATACCAGACCATCTTTCCGTGCAAGTTAGTAATCTTCTTGGATCAAATCCTTTTTGGAATTGCGAACTCTTACGCCCTTTATTGAGCATTTTTGAACGATATCGTGTATTTCGCATATTTCCTGATATTCTGATTTTCTTTCACCACAAAATATACTACTTCCTAGCTCTTTCACAAACTTTTGACAATTGATTAATGTTTAATTTATCTACTTATCCCCATACAGGAAAAGGCAGTAGCTAATTGCACAGTACTTTGAGATTTGGACAGTGTCACCTAGGAAGCTGCAGTGTGTGTACAAACAGATTATAAACAGATTAGTCAGCCAGGTAAATATATCTACAAACAATGCAAGTTACTTGAGGTTTTTATGGGTTTACATTGTTGGTAAATAGAACAGTTAGTTGATGTTTAGACACAGACCAGACTGCCAACTGTTTGAGGTTATCATGGGTTTACATTGTTTGTAAATAGAACAGTTAGTTGATGTTTAGACACAGACCAGACTGCCAACTGATTGAGGTTATTATGGGTTAACATTGTTTGTAAATAGTACAGTTGATGTTTAGACACAGACAAGACTGCCAATTATTTGAGGTTATAATGGGTTTACATTGTTTGTAAATAGTACAGTTGATGTTTAGACACTGACCAGACTGCCAACTGTTTGAGGTTATTATGGGTTTACATTGTTTGTAAATAGTACAGTTGATGTTTAGACACAGACAAGACTGCCAGTTATTTGAGGTTATTATGGGTTAACATTGTGTGTAAATAGTACAGTTGATGTTTAGACACTGACCAGACTGCCAACTGTTTAAGGTCATTATGGGTTTGCATTGTTTGTAAAAAGAACGGGTGATGTTTAGACACAGACCAGACTGCCAACTGTTTGAGGTTATTATGGGTTAACATTGTTTGTAAACAGTACAGGTGATGTTTAGACACTGACCAGACAGCCAACTATTTGAGGTTATCATGGGTTAACATTGTTTGTAAATAGTAAAGTTGATGTTGAGACACTGACCAGACTGCCAACTATTTGTGGTTATTAAGGTTTAACATTGTTTGTAAATAGAACAGTTAGTTGATGTTGAGACACAGACCAGACTGCCAACTGCTTGAGTTTTTTTTTGTTTACATTGTTGGTAAATAGTACAGTTGATGTTTAGACACTGACCAGACGGCCAACTGCTTGGGGTTTTTTTTGGTTTACATCGTTGGTAAATAGTACAGTTGATGTTTAGACACTGACCAGACTGCCAACTGTTTGAGGTTATCAATGGTTTACATTGTTGGTAAATAGAACAGTTAGTTTATGTTTAGACACAGACCTGATTACCAACTGTTTGAGGTTTTTATGGGTTTACATTGTTGGTAAATAGAACAGTTAGTTGATGTTTAGACACAGACCAGACTTCCAACTGTTTGAGGTTATTATGGGTTTACATTGTTTGTTAATAGTACAGGTGATGTTAAGATACAGACCAGACTGCCAACTGTTTGAGGTTATTATGGGTTTACATTGTTTGTAAATAGTACAGTTGATGTTTAGACATAGACCAAACTGCCAACTACTTGAGATTATTATGGGTTTATATTGTTGGTAAATAAAACAGTTAGTTGATGTTTAGACACTGACATGACTGCCAACTGTTTGAGGTTGTTATGGGTTTACATTGTTTGTAAATAGTATAATTAGTTGATATTTAAACACTGACCAGACTGCCAACTGTTTGAGGTTTTTATGGGTTTACATTGTTTGTAATTTGTACAGTTAGTTGATGTTTAGACAAAGATCAGACTGTCTACTGTTTGATGTTATTATGGGTTTACATTGTTTGCAAATAGTACAGTTGATGTTGAGACACTGACCAGACTGCCAACTGTTTGAGTTTTTTATGGGTTTACATAGTTGGTAAATAGAACAGTTAGTTGATGTTTAGACACAGACCAGACAGCCAACTGTTTGAGGTTTTTATGGGTTTACATTGTTTGTAAATAGAACAATTAGTTGATGTTTAGACACAGACCAGACTGCCAACTATTTGAGGTTATTATGGGTTTACATTGTTTTTAAATAGTACATTTACTTGATGTTTAGACACAGACCAGACTGCCAAGTATTTGAGGTTATTATGGGTTTACAGTGTTGGTAAATAGAACAGTTAGTTGATGTTTAGACACTGACCAGACTGCCAACTGTTTGGTTTTTTTATGGGTTTACATTGTTGGTAAATAGAACAGTTAGTTGATGTTTAGACACACACCAGACTGCCAACTGTTTGAGGTTATTATGGGTTTACATTGTTTGTAAATAATACAGTTGATGTTTAGACACAGACAAGACTGCCAACTATTTGAGGTTATTATAGGTTTACATTGTTTGTAAATAGTACAGTTAGTTAATGTTTAGACACAGACCAGATTGCCAACTGTTTGAGGTTATTATGGGTTTACATTGTTGGTAAATAGAACAGTTTGTTGATATTTAGACACAGACCAGACTGCCAACTGTTTGAGGTTATTATGGGTTAACATTGTTTGTAAATAGTACAGTAAGTTGATGTTTAGAGACAGACCAGACCAGACCGCTAACTGTTTGAGGTTATTATGGGTTTACATTGTTTGTAAATAGTACAGGTGAAGTTTAGATACAGACCAGACTGCCAACTGTTTGAGGTTATCATGGGTTTACATTGTTTGTAAATAGAACAGTTAGTTGATGTTTAGACACAGACCAGACTGCCAACTGTTTGAGGTTATCATGGGTTTACATTGTTTGTAAATAAAACAGTTAGTTGATGTTTAGACACAGACCAGACTGCCAACTGTTTGAGGTTATTATGGGTTTACATTGTTGGTAAATAGTACAGTTGATGTTTAGACAAAGACCAGACTGCCAACTATTTGAGGTTATTATGGGTTTACATTGTTGTAAATAGCATAGGTGATGTTTAAACACAGACAAGACTGCCAACTGTTTGAGGTTATTATGGGTTTTCATTATTGGTAAATAGAACAGTTAGTTGATGTTTAGACACAGACCAGACTGCCAACTGTTTGAGGTTATTATGGGTTAACATTGTTTATAAATAGTGCAGTTTGTTGATGTTTTGTCACATACCAGACTGCCAACTGTTTGAGGTTATTACGGGTTCACATTGTTTGTAAATAGTACAGTTGATGTTGAGACACTGACCAAACGGCCAACTGTTTGATGTTATCATGGGTTTACATTGTTGGTAAATAGAACAGTTGGTTTATGTTTAGACACAGACCAGACTGCCAACTGTTTGAGGTTTTTTATGCGTATACATTGTTGGTAAATAGAACAGTGAGTTGATGTTTAGACACAGACCAGACTCCCAACTGTTTGAGGTTATTATGGGTTTACATTGTTTGTAAATAGTACAGTTACTTGATGTTAAGACCCTGACCAGAGTGCCAACTGTTTGAGGTTTTTATGGGTTTACATTGTTTGTAATTTGTACAGTTAGTTGATGTTGAGACACAGACCTGACTGTCTACTGTTTGAGGTTATTATGGGTTTACATTGTTTGTAAATAGTACAGTTGATGTTGAGACACTGACCAGACTGCCAACTGTTTGAGGTTTTTATGGGTTTACATACTTGGTAAATAGAACAGTTAGTTGATGTTTAGACACAGACCAGACTGCCAACTGTTTGAGGTTTTTATGAGTTTACATTGTTGATAAATAGAACCATTAGTTGATGTTTAGACACAGACCAGACTGCCAACTGTTTGAGGTTATTATGGGTTTACATTGTTTTTAAATAGTACATTTACTTGATGTTTAGACACAGACCAGACTGCCAACTGTTTGAGGTTATTATGGGTTTACATTGTTGGTAAATAAAACAGTTAGTGGATGTTTAGACACAGAACAGACTGCCAACTGTTTGAGGTTAGTATGGGTTCACATTGTTTGTAAATAGTACAGTTAGTTGATGTTGAGAAACAGACCAGACTGCCAACTGTTTGAGGTTATTATGGGTTAACTTTGTTTGTAAATTGTACAGTTAGTTGACGTTTAGACACAGCCCAGACTGCTTACTGTTTGAGGTTATCATGGGTTAACATTGTTTGTGAATAGAACAGGTGATGTTTAGACACTGATTAGACTGCCAAATGTTTGAGGTTATCATCGATTTACATTGTTTGTAAATAGAACAGTAAGTTGATGTTTAGACACAGACTGGACTGCCAGCTGTTTGAGGTTATTATGTGTTTTCATTGTTTGTAAATAGTACAGTTAATTGATATTTAGACACAGACCAGACTGCCAACTGTTTGAGGTTTTAATGGGTTTACATTGTTTTTAAATAGCACAGTTAGTTGATGTTTAGACACAGACCAGACTGCCAACTATTTGAGGTTATTATGGGTTTCCATTGTTTGTAAATAGTACAGTTAGTTGATGTTGAGACACAGACCAGACTGTCAACTGTTTGAGGTTTTAATGGGTTTACATTGTTGGTATATAGAATAGTTAGTTGATGTTTAGACACAGACCAGTCTGCCAACCGTTTGAGGTTATTATGGGTTTACATTGTTGGTAAATAGAACAGTTAGTTGATGTTTAGACATAGACTAGACTGCCAAATGTTTGAGGTTATTATGGGTTAACATTTTTTGTAAATAGTACAGTTAGTTGATGTTTAGGCAAAGACCAGACTGCCAACTGGTTGAGGTTATTATGGGTTTACATTGTTTGTAAATAATACAGTTTCTTGATGTTTAGACACAGACCAGACTGCCAACTATTTGTGGTAATTATGGATTTACATTGTTGGTAAATAGAATAGTTAGTTGATGTTAAGAGACTGACCAGACTGCCGACTGTTTAAGGTTTTTATGGGTTTACATTGTTGGTAAATAGAACAGTTAGTTGATGTTTAGATACAGACCAGACTTCCAACTGTTTGAGGTAATTATGGGTTTACATTGTAAATAGTACAGGAGATCATTAGACACTGACCAGACTGCCAACTGTTTGAGGTTATCATGGGTTGACATTGTTTGTAAATAGAACAGTTAGTTGATGTTTAGACACAGACCAGACTGCCAACTGTTTGAGGTTATTATGGGTTTACATTGTTTGTAAATAGTACATTTGATGTTTAGACACAGACCAGACTGCCAACTATTTGAGGTTGTTATGGGTTTACATTGTTGGTAAATAAAACAGTGAGTTGATGTTTAGACACTGGCCAGACTGCCAACTGTTTGAGGTTTTTATGGGTTTACATTGTTGTTAAATAGTATAGTTAGTTGATGTTTAGACACAGACCAGACTGCCAACTGTTTGAGGTTATTATGGGTTTACATTGTTGGTAAATAGAACAGTTAGTTAATGTTGAGACACAGAGCAGATGCCAATTATTTGAGGTTATCATGGGTTTACATTGTTGGTAAATAGAACAGTTAGTTGATGTTTAGACACAGACCAGACTCCCAATTGTTTGAGGTTATTATGGATTTACATTGTTTGTAAATAGTACAGTTACTTGATATTTAGATACAGACCAAACAGCCAACTGTCTGAGGTTATTGTGGGTTTACATTTTTGGCAAATGGAACAGTTAGTTGATGTTTAGACACTGACCCGACTGTCAACTGTTTGAGGTTTTTATGGGTTTACATTGTTTTTAAATAGTACAGGTGATGTTTAGACACTGATCAGACTGCCAACTATTTGAGGTTATTACGAGTTTACATTGTAAATAGTACAGTTGATGTTAAGACACTGACCAGACTGCCAACTATTTGTGGTTATTATGGGTTTACATTGTTTGTAAATAGAACAGCTAGTTGATGTTTAGATACTGATCTGACTGCGAACTATTTGAGGTTTTTATGGGTTTACATCATTTGTAATTAGTACAGTTGATGTTGAGACAATGACCAGACTGCAAACTATTTGAAGTTATTATGGGTTTACATTGTTTGTAAATAGTACAGTTGATGTTTAGACACAGACCAGACAGTGAACTATTTGATGTTATTATGGGTTTACATTGTTGGTAAATAAAATAGTTAGTTGATGTTTAGACACAGACCAGACTGCCAACTGTTTGAGTTTTTTACGGGTTTACATTGTTGTTAAATAGTATATTTAGTTGATGTTTAGACACAGACCAGACTGCCAACTGTTTGAGGTTATTATGGGTTTACATTGTTGGTAAATAGAACAGTTAGTTGATGTTGAGACACAGACCAGACTGCCAATTATTTGAGGTTATCATGGGTTTACATTGTTTGTAAATAGTACAGTTAATTGATGTTTAGACACTGACCAGACTGTCAAATATTTGAGGTTATTATGGGTTTTACATTGTTTGTAAATACTACAGTTGATGTTGAGACACTGACCAGACTGCAAACTGTTTGATGTTATTATTGGTTAACATTGTTTGGAAATAGTACAGTTGATGTTTAGACACAGACCAGACAGTGAACTATTTGATGTTATTATGGGTTTACATTGTTGGTAAATAAAATAGTTAGTTGATGTTTAGACACAGACCAGACTGCCAACTGTTTGAGTTTTTTACGGGTTTACATTATTGGTAAATAGAACAGTTAGTTGATGTTTAGACACAAACCAGACTGCCAACTGTTTGAGGTTATTATGGGTTAACATTGTTTGTAAATAGTACAGTTAATTGATGTTTAGACACAGACCAGACTGCCAACTGTTTGAGGTTATCATGGGTTAACATTGTTTGTAAATAGGACAGTTAGTAAATGTTTAGAAACTGACCAGACTGTCAACTATTTGAGGTTATTATGGGTTTACATTGGTTGTAAATACTACAGTTGATGTTGAGACACTGACCAGACTGCCAACTGTTTGATGTTATTATGGGTTAACATTGTTTGTAAATAGTACAGTTGATGTTTAGACACAGACCAGACTGCCAACTGTTTGAGGTTATCATGGGTTAACATTGTTTGTAAATAGGACAGTTAGTTAATGTTTAGACACAGACCAGACTGCCAACTGTTTGATGTTATCATGGGTTGACATTGTTTGTAAATAGAACAGTTAGTTAATGGTTAGACACAGACCAGATTCCCAACTGTTTGAGGTTATTATGGGTTTACATTGTTTGTAAATTGTACAGGTGATGTTTAGATACTGATTAGACTGCCAACTGTTTGATGTTATCATGGGTTTACATTGTTTGTAAATAGAACAGTTAGTTGATGTTTAGACACAGACCAGACTGCCAGCTGTTTGAGGTTATTATGGGTTTACATTGTTTGTAAATAGTACAGTTGATGTTTAGACACAGACCAGACTTCCAACAATTTGAGGTTATTATGGGTTTACTTGTTGGTAAATAAAACAGTTAGTTGATGTTTAGACACTGGAAAGACTGCCAACTGTTTGAGGTTTTTATGTGTTAACATTGTTCGTAAATAGTAGCGTTAGTTGATGTTTAGACACTGACCAGACCGCTAACTGTTTGAAGTTATTATGGGTTTACATTGTTGGTAAAGAGAACAGTTAGTTGATGTTTAGACACAGACCAGACTGCCAACTGTTTGATGTTATTATGGGTTTACTTTGTTTGTAAATAGTAAAGTTGATGTTTAGACACTGACCAGACAGCAAACTATTTGAGGTTATTATGGGTTTACATTGTTGGTAAATAAAACAGTTAGTTGTTGTTAGACACAGACCAGACTGCCAACTGTTTGAGGTTATTATGGGTTGACATTGTTGGTAAATAGTAGAGTTAGTTGATGTTTAGGCACTGACCAGACTGCCAACTGTTTGAGTTTATTATGGTTTTACAATGTTGGTAAATAGTATAGTTAGTTGATGTTAAGACACTGACCAGACTCTCTACTATTTGAGGTTATTATGGGTTTACATTGTTTGTAAAAAGGACAGTTGGTGTTGAGACACTGACCAAATTGCCAACTGTTTGATGTTATTATAAGTTTACATTGTTTGTAAATAGTACGGGTGATGTTTAGACACAGACCAGACAGTGAACTATTTGAGGTTATGATGGGTTTACATTGTTGGTAAATAAAACAGTTAGTTGATGTTTAGACACAGACCAGACTGCCAACTGTTTGAGGTTATTATGGGTTTACATTGATGGTAAATAGTAGAGTTAGTTGATGTTTAGGCACCGACCATACTGCCATCTGTTTGAGGTTTTTATTGGTTTACAATGTTGGAAAATAGTATAGGTAGTTGATGTTTAGACACTGACCAGACTGTCAATTGTTTGAGGTTTTTATGGGTTTACATTGTTTGTAAATAGAACAGTTTGTTGATGTTTAGACACAGACCAGACTGCCAACTGTTTGATGTTATTATGCGTTTACATTGTTTGTAAATAGTACAGTTGATGTTTAGACACAGACCGTACATTGAACTATTTGAGGTTATTATGGGTTTACAATGTTGGTAAATAAAACAGTTAGTTGATGTGTAGACACAGACCAGACTGCCAACTGTTTGAGGTTATTGTGGGTTTGCATTGTTGGTAAATAGTAGAGTTAGTTAATGTTTAGGCACTGACCGTACTGTCAACTGTTTGAGGTTTTTATAGGTTTACATTGTAATTAGTTCAGTTAGTTGATGTTTAGACACAGACTAGACTGTCTATTGTTTGAGGTTATTATGGGTTTACATTGTTTGTAAATAGTACAGTTGATGTTTAGACACAGACCAGACTGCCAACTGTTTGAGATTTTTATACGTTTACATTGTTGGTAAATAGTACAGTTGATGTTGAGACACTGACCAGACGGCCAACTGGTTGAGGTTATGATGGCTTTACATTGTTGGTAAATAGAACAGTTAGTTGATGTTTAGACACAGACCAGACTGCCAATTTTTTGAGGTTTTTTATGGGTTTACATTGTTAGTTGTACAGTTAGTTGTTCTTTAGACGATCAGACTGTCAACTGTTGAGGTTATTATGGGTTTACATTGTTGGTAAATAGAACAGTTACTTGATGTTTAGGCACAGACAAGACTGCCAACTATTTGAGGTTATTATGGGTTTACATTGTTGGTAAATAGAACAGTTGTTGTTTAGACACTGAGCAGACTGCCAACTTTTTAAGGTTTTTAAGGGTTTACATTGTTGGTAAATAGAACAGTCAGTTGATGTTTATACACAGACCAGACTGCCAACTATTTGAGGTTATTATGGGTTTACATTGTTTGTAAATAGTACAGTTGATGTTTAGACACTGACCAGACTGGCAACTGTTTGAGATTTTTATACGTTTACATTGTTGGTAAATAGTACAGTTGATGTTGAGACACTGACCAGACGGACAACTGGTTGAGGTTATGATAGGTTTACATTGTTGGTAAATAGAACAGTTAGTTGATGTTTAGACACAGACCAGACTGCCAATTTTTTGAGGTTTTTTATGGGTTTACATTGTTGGTAAATAGAACAGTTAGTTGATGTTTAGACACAGACCAGACTGCCAACTGTTTGAGATTTTTATGGGTTTACATTGTTGGTAAATAGAACAGTTAGTTCATGTTTAGATACAGACCAGACTGCCAACTGTTTAAGGTTATTATGGGTTTACATTATTTGTAAATAGAACAGCTAGTTGATGTTTAGATACTGATCAGACAGCATGATCAGAACTGGTCTGACAAACTAGTTATCTCAGAAATGATTGTGGTGGATATGGTGGTTGTAGTAATAGATATGATAAAACACTGGCCTGACAAACCAGTTATCTCAGAAATGATTGTGGTGGTTTTGGCGGTTTTAGTAACAGATATGATAAAGAACTGGCCTGACAAACCAGTCATCTCAGAAATGATTGTGGTGGATGTGGTGGTTGTAGCAACGATAAAGAACTGTCCTGACAAACCAGTTATCTCAGAAATGATTGTGGTGGATGTTGTGGTTGTAGTAATAGCTACGATAAAAAACTGGCCTGACAAACCAGTTATCTCAGAAAAGATTGTGGTGGATATGGTGGTTGTAGTAATAGCTATGATAAAGAACTGGCCTGACAAACCAGTTATCTATCTCAGAAATTTTTGTGGTGGATGTGGTGGTTGTAGTAATAATTGATGTTAACAAACTGGCCTGACAAACCAGTTACCTCAGAAATGATTGTGGCAGATATGGTGGTTCTAGTAATAGATATGATAAGAACTGGCCTGACAAACCAGTTATCTCAGAAATGATTGTGATGGATATGGTGTTTCTACTAATAGATATGATAAAGATCCGGCCTGAAAAAACAGTTATCTCAGATATGATTGTGGTGGATGTGGTGTTTGTAGTAATAGCTATCATAAAGAACTGGCCTGACAAACCAGTTATCTCAGAAATGATTGTAGTGGATATGGTGGTTGTAGTAATAGATCTGATAAAACACTGGCCTGACAAACCAGTTATCTCAGAAATGATTGTAGTGGATATTGTTGATGTTGTAATAACTGAAAATAAAAAAACTGGTCTAGCAAACCAGTTATCTCAGAATTGACCAGTTATCTCTGAAATGATTGTGGTGGATATGGTGGTTGAAGTAATTGCTGATGATAAAGAACTGGCCTGGTAAACCAGTTATCTCAGAAATGATTGTGGCCTAGCAAACCAGTTATCTCCGTTACCTCTGAAATGATTGTGGCCTAGGAAACTAGTTGTCTCAGAAATGGTTGTGGTGGATATTGTGGTTGTAGTAATAGATATGATAAAACACTGGCCTGACAAACCAGTTATTTCAGAAATGATTGTGGTTGATATGGTGGTTGTAGTAATAGATATGATAAAGAACTGGCCTGACAAACCAGTTATCTCAGAAATGATTGTGGTGGATATGGTGGTTGTAGTAATAGGTATGATAAAGAACTGGCCTGACAAACCAGTTATCTCAGAAATGATTGTGGTGGATGTTGTGGTTGTAGTAATAGCTACGATTAAAAACTGGCCTGACAAACCAGTTATCTTAGAAAAGATTGTGGTGGATATGGTGGTTGTAGTAATAGCTATGATAAAGAACTGGCCTGACAAACCAGTTATCTATCTCAGAAATGTTTGTGGTGGATGTGGTAGTTGTAGTAATAATTGATGTTAACAAACTGGCCTGACAAACCAGTTACCTCAGAAATGATTGTGGCAGATATGGTGGTTCTAGTAATAGATATGATAAGAACTGGCCTGACAAACCAGTTATCTCAGAAATGATTTTGATGGATATGGTGTTTCTACTAATAGATATGATAAAGATCTGGCCTGAAAAAACAGTTATCTCAGATATGATTGTGGTGGATGTGGTGGTTGTAGTAATAGCTATCATAAAGAACTGGCCTGACAAACCAGTTATCTCAGAAATGATTGTGGTGGGTATGGTGGTTGTAGTAATAGTTCTGATAAAACACTGGCCTGACAAACCAGTTATCTCAGAAATGATTGTAGTGGATATTGTTGATGTTGTAATAACTGAAAATAAAAAAACTGGCCTAGCAAACCAGTTATCTCAGAATTGACCAGTTATCTCTGAAATGATTGTGGTGGATATGGTGGTTGAAGTAATTGCTGATGATAAAGATCTGGCCTGGTAAACCAGTTATCTCAGAAATGATTGTGGCCTAGCAAACCAGTTATCTCAGTTACCTCAGAAATGATTGTGGCCTAGGAAACTAGTTGTCTCAGAAATGGTTGTGGTGGATATTGTGGTTGTAGTAATAGATATGATAAAACACTGGCCTGACAAACCAGTTATTTCAGAAATGATTGTGGTTGATATGGTGGTTGTAGTAATAGATATGATAAAGAACTGGCCTGACAAACCAGTTATCTCAGAAATGATTGTGGTGGATGTGGTGGTTGTAGTAATAACAGATGATAAAGAACTGGCCTGGCAAACAGTTATCACAGAAAGGTTTGTGGTGGATATGTTGGTTGTAGCAATAACTGATGATAAAAAATTGGCCTGGAAAACCAGTTATCTCAGAAATGATTGTGGTGGATATGGTGGTTGTAGTAATAGATAAGATAAAGAACTGGCCTGACAAACCAGTTATCTCAGAAATGATTGTGGTGGATATAGTGGTTGTAGTAATAGGTATGATAAAGAACTGGCCTGGCAAACCAGTTATCTCAGAAATGATTGTGGTGGATATTGTGGTTGTAGTAATAGCTGATGATAAAGAACTGGCCTGGCAAACCAGTTATCTCAGAAAGGTTTGTGGTGGATATGTTGGTTGTAGCAATAACTGATGATAAAAAATTGGCCTGGAAAACCAGTTATCTCAGAAATGATTGTGGTGGATATGGTGATTGTAGTAATAGATATGATAAAGAACTGGCCTGACAAACCAGTTATCTCAGAAATGATTGTGGTGGATATAGTGGTTGTAGTAATAGGTATGATAAAGAACTGGCCTGGCAAACCAGTTATCTCAGAAATGATTGTAGTGGATATTGTGGTTGTAGTAATAGCTGATGATAAAGAACTGGCCTGGCAAACCAGTTATCTCAGAAATGTTTCTGATGGTTATGGTAGTTGTAGTAATAACTGATGATAAAACACTGGCCTGGCAAACCAGTTATCTCAGAAATGTTTGTGGCGGATATGGTGATGGTAGTAATAGCTAATGTTAAAAATCTGGTGTGGCAAACCAGTTATCTCAGAAATGTTTGTGTTGGATATGGTGGTTGTACTAATAGCTGATGATAATGAATTATTCTAGCAAACAAGTTATCTCAGAAATGTTTGTGTTTGATATGGTGTTTGTAATAATATCTATGATAAAGAACTGGCCTGGCGAACCAGTTATCTCTTGTTTGAGGTTTTTATGGGTTTACATCGTTGGTTAATAGTACAGTTGATGCTGAGACACTGACTAGACTGCCAACTGTTTGAGGTTATCATGGGTTTACATTGTTTGTAAATAGAACAGTTAAGTGATGTTTAGACACAGACCAGACTGCCATTTATTTAAGGTTATTAGGGGTTTACATTGTTGGTAAATAAAACAGTTAGTAGATGTTTAGACACTGTCCAGACTGCCAATTGTTTGAGGTTTTTATGGGTTTACATTGTTGGTAAATAGAACAGTTAGTTGATGTTTAGACACAGACCAGACTGCCAACTGTTTGAGGTTATTATGGGTTTACATTGTTTGTAAATAGTACAGTTAGTTGATGTTTAGACACAGACCAGACTGCCAACTGTTTGAGGTTATCATGGGTTTACATTGTTTGTAAATAGAACAGTTAGTTGATGTTAAGACACAGACCAGACTGCTAACTGTTTGATGTTGTTATGAGTTATCATTGTTGGTAAATAGAACAGTTAGTTGATGTTTAGACACAGACCAGACGGCCAACTGTTTGGGGTTGTTATGGGTTATCATTGTTTGTAAATAGTACAGTTAGTTGATGTTGAGACACAGACCAGACTGCCAACTGTTTGAGGTTATCATGGCTTTACATTGTTTTTAAATAGAAAAGTTAGTTGATGTTTAGACACAGACCAGACTGCCAACTGTTTGAGGTTGTAATGGGTTATCATTGTTTGTAAATAGTAGAGTTAGTTGATGTTTAGACACAGTCCAGACTGCTTACTGTTTGAGGTTATCATGGGTTAACATTGTTTGTAAATAGAACAGGTGATGTTTAGACACTGATTAGACTGCCAACTGTTTGAGGTTATCATCGATTTACATTGTTTGTAAATAGAACAGTAAGTTGATGTTTAGACACAGACCGGACTGCCAGCTGTTTGAGGTTATTATGTGTTTTCATTGTTTGTAAATAGTACAGTTAATTGATATTTAGACACAGACTAGACTGCCAACTATTTGAGGTTGTTATGGGTTTACATTGTTGGTAAATAGAACAGTAAGTTGATGTTTAGACACAGACCAGACTGCCAAATGTTTGAGGTTTTTATGGGTTTACATTGTTTTTAAATAGTACAGTTAGTGGATGTTTAGACACAGACCAGACTGCCAACTATTTGAGGTTATTATTGGTTTCCATTGTTTGTAAATAGTACAGTTAGTTGATGTTGAGACACAGACCAGACTGTCAACTGTTTGAGGTTTTAATGGGTTTACATTGTTGGTATATAGAATAGTTAGTTGATGTTTAGACACAGACCAGTCTGCCAACTGTTTGAGGTTATTATGGGTTTACATTGTTGGTAAATAGAACAGTTAGTTGATGTTTAGACATAGACCCAACTTCCAAATGTTTGAGGTTATTATGGGATAACATTTTTTGTAAATAGTACAGTTAGTTGATGTTTAGGCAAAGACCAGACTGCCAACTGGTTGAGGTTATTATGGGTTTACATTGTTTGTAAATAGTACAGTTTCTTGATGTTTAGACACAGACCTGACTGCCAACTATTTATGGTAATTATGGGTTTACATTGTTGGTAAATAGAATAGTTAGTTGATGTTAAGAGACTGACCAGACTGCCAACTGTTTGAGGTTTTTATAGGTTTACATTGTTGGTAAATAGAACAGTTAGTTGATGTTTAGACACAGACCAGACTTCGAACTGTTTGAGGTTATTATGGGTTTACATTGTTTGTAAATAGTAAAGGTGATGATTAGACACTGATCAGACTGCCAACTGGTTGAGGTTATTATGGGTTTACATTGTTTGTAAATAGTACAGTTTCTTGATGTTTAGACACAGACCTGACTGCCAACTATTTATGGTAATTATGGGTTTACATTGTTGGTAAATAGAATAGTTAGTTGATATTTAGATACTGAATAGACTGCCAACTGTTTGAGATTATTATGGGTTTACAATGTTGGTAAATAGAACAGTTAGTTGATGTTTAGACACACACCAGACTGCCAACTGTTTGAGTTTATTATGGGTTTACATTGTTTGTAAATAGTAAAGGTGATGATTAGACACTGACCAGACTGCCAACTGTTTGAGGTTATTATGGGTTTACATTGTTTGTAAATAGAACATTTGATGTTTAGTCACAGACCAGACTGCCAACTATTTGAGGTTGTTATGGGTTTACATTGTTTTTAAATAAAACAGTGAGTTGATGTTTAGACACTGGCCAGACTGCCAACTGTTTGAGGTTTTTATGGGTTTACATTGTTGTTAAATAGTATATTTAGTTGATGTTTAGACACAGACCAGACTGCCAACTGTTTGACGTTATTATGGGTTTACATTGTTGGTAAATAGAACAGTTAGTTGATGTTGAGACACAGACCAGACTGCCAATTATTTGAGGTTATCATGGGTTTACATTGTTGGTAAATAGAACAGTTAGTTAATGTTTAGACACAGACCAGACTCCCAACTGTTTGAGGTTATTATGGGTTTACATTGTTTGTAAATAGTACAGTTACTTGATGTTTAGATACAGACCAAACTGCCAACTGTCTGAGGTTATTATGGGTTTACATTTTTGGCAAATAGAACAGTTAGTTGATGTTTAGACACTGACCAGACTGTCAACTGTTTGAGGTTTTTATGGGTTTACATTGTTTTTAAATAGTACAGGTGATGTTTAGACACTGATCAGAATGCCAACTATTTGAGGTTATTATGAGTTTACATTGTAAATAGTACAGTTGATGTTGAGACACTGACCAGACTGCCAACTATTTGTGGTTATTATGGGTTTACATTGTTTGTAAATAGAACAGCTAGTTGATGTTTAGATACTGATCTGACTGCCAACTATTTGAGGTTTTTATGGATTTACATCATTTGTAAATAGTACAGTTGATGTTGAGAGAATGACCAGACTGCCGACGATTTGAGGTTACTATGGGTTTACATTGTTTGTAAATAGAACAGGTGATGTTTAGAACCAGACCAGACTGCCAACTGTTTGAGATTATTATGGGTTTACAATGTTGGTAAATAGAACAGTTAGTTGATGTTTAGACACAGACCAGACTGCCAACTGTTTGAGTTTATTATGGGTTTACATTGTTTGTAAATAGTACAGTTAATTGATGTTTAGACACAGACCAGACTGCCAACTGTTTAAGGTCATTATGGGTTTACATTGTTTGTAAATAGTACAGGTGATGTATAGACAATGATCAGACTGCCAACTGTTTGGGGTTATCATGGGTTTACATTGTTTGTAAATAAAACAGTTTGTTGATGTTTAGACATAGACCAGACTGCCAATTGTTTGAGGTTAATATGGGTTTACATTGTAAATAGTACAGGTGATGTTTAGACACTGAACAGACTGCCAACTGTTTGAGGTTATCATCGGTTTACATTGTTTGTAAATAGAACAGATAGTTGATGTTTAGACACAGACCAGACTGCCAAGTGTTTGAGGTTGTTATGGGTTAATATTGTTTATAATTAGTACAGTTAATTGATGTTTAGACACTGACCAGACTGTCTACTGTTTGTGGTTATTATGGATTTAAATTGTTTATGAATAGTACAGTTGATGTTGAGACACTAATCAGACTGTCAACTATTTGAGGTTATTATGGGTTTACATTGTTTGTAAATAGAACAGTTAATTGATATGTAGACACTGATCAGACTGCCAACTGTTTGTGATTATTATGGGTTAACATTGTTTGTAAATAGTACAGTTGATGTTGAGACACTGACCAGACTGCAAACAATTTGGGGTCATTAAGGGTATACATTGTTTGTAAATTGAACAATTTGTTGATGTTTAGATACTGATCAGACTGCCAACTGTTTGAGTTTGTTATGGGTTAATATTGTTTGTAATTAGTACAGTTAGTTGATGTTTAGATACAGACCAGACTGGCAATTGTTTGAGGTTATTATGGGTTTAAATTGTTTGTAAATTGTACTGGTGATGTTTAGACACTGATCAGACTGCCGACTGTTTGAGGTTATCATGGGTTTACATTGTTGATAAATAGATCAGTTAGTTGATGTTTAGACACAGACCAGACTGACAACTGTTTGAGGTTTTTATGGGTTTACATTGTTGGTAAATTGAACAGTTACTTGATGTTTAGACAAAGACCAGACTTCCAACTGTTTGAGGTTATTATGGGTTTACATTGTTTGT
Source organism: Panopea generosa (assembly GCA_029582155.1). Taxonomy (NCBI): domain Eukaryota; kingdom Metazoa; phylum Mollusca; class Bivalvia; order Adapedonta; family Hiatellidae; genus Panopea; species Panopea generosa. The sequence goes on along the minus strand of CM055899.1, from coordinate 59,922,697 downwards.
AAATAGATCAGTTACTTGACGTTTAGACAAAGATCAGACTGCCAACTAGTTGAGGATATTATGGGTTTACAATGTTTGTAAATAGAACAGTTAGTTGATGTTTAGACACAAACCAGACTACCAACTGTTTGAGGTTATCATGGGTTTACATTGTTTGTAAATAGTACAGTTAATTGATGTTTAGACACAGACCAGACTGCCAACTGTTTGAGGTTATCATGGGTTAACATTGTTTGTAAATAGAACAGTTAGTTAATGTTTAGACACAGACCAGACTGCCAACTGTTTGAGGTTATCATGGGTTAACATTGTTTGTAAATAGAACAGTTAGTTAATGTTTAGACACAGCCCAGACTGCCAACTGTTTGAGCTTATTATGGGTTTACATTGTTGGTAAATAAAACAGTTAGTTGATGTTAGACACAGACCAGACTGCCACTTGTTTGATGTTATTATGGGTTTACATTGTTGGTAAATAGTAGAGTTAGTTGATGTTTAGGCACTGACCAGACTGCCAACTGTTTCAGTTTTTTATGGGTTTACAATGTTGGTAAAAAGTACAGTTAGTTGATGTTTAGACACTGACCAGACTGTCAAATATTTGAGGTTATTACGGGTTTACATTGTTTGTAAATACTGCAGTTGATGTTCAGACACTGACCAGAATGCCAACTGTTTGATGTTATTATGGGTTAGCATTGTTTGTAAATAGTACAGTTGATGTTTAGACACAGACCAGACAGTGAACTATTTGATGTTATTATGGGTTTACATTGGTGGTAAATAAAACAGTTAGTTGATGTTTAGACACAGACCAGACTGCCAACTGTTTGAGGTTATCATGGGTTAACATTGTTTGTAAATAGGACAGTTAGTTAATGTTTAGACACAGACCAGACTGCCAACTGTTTGATGTTATCATGGGTTAACATTGTTTGTAAATAGAACAGTTAGTTAATGGTTAGACACTGACCAGACTGTCAACTATTTGAGGTTATTATGGGTTTTCATTGTTTGAAAATACTACAGTTGATGTTGAGACACTGACCAGACTGCCAACTGTTTGATGTTATTATGGGTTAACATTGTTTGTAAATAGTACAGCTGATGTTTAGACACAGACCAGACTGCCAGCTGTTTGAAGTTATCATGGGTTAACTTTGTTTGTAAATAGGACAGTTAGTTAATGTTTAGACACAGACCAGACTGCCAACTGTTTGATGTTATCATGGGTTAACATTGTTTGTAAATAGAACAGTTAGTTAATGGTTAGACACTGACCAGACTGCCAACTGTTTGAGGTCATTATGGGTTTACATTGTTTGTAAATTGTACAGGAGATGTTTAGATACTGAATAGACTGCCAACTGTTTGAGGTTATCATTGGTTTACATTGTTTGTAAATAGAACAGGTGATGTTTAGACACAGACGAGACTGCCAGATGTTTGTGGTTATTATGGGTTTACATTGTTTGTAAATAGTACAGTTGATGTTTAGACACAGACCAGACTTCCAACAATATGAGGTTATTATGGGTTTACCTGTTGGTAAATAAAACAGTTAGTTGATGTTTAGACACTGGAAAGACTGCCAACTGTTTGAGGTTTTTATGTGTTAACATTGTTCGTAAATAGTAGCGTTAGTTGATGTTTAGACACTGACCAGACTGCCAACTGTTTGAAATTATTATGGGTTTACATTGCTGGTAAAGAGAACAGTTAGTTGATGTTTAGACACAGACCAGACTGCCAACTGTTTGATGTTATTATGGGTTTACTTTGTTTGTAAATAGTAAAGTTGATGTTTAGACACTGACCAGACAGCGAACTATTTGAGGTTATTATGGGTTTACATTGTTGGTAAATAAAACAGTTAGTTGATGTTAGACACAGACCAGACTGCCAACTGTTTGAGGTTATTGTGGGTTGACATTGTTGGTAAATAGTAGAGTTAGTTGATGTTTAGGCACTGACCAGATTGCCAACTATTTGAGGTTATTATGGGTTTACTTTGTTGGTAAATAAAACAGTTAGTTGATGTTTAGACACAGACCAGACTGCCAACTGTTTGAGGTTATTGTGGGTTTGCATTGTTGGTAAATAGTAGAGTTAGTTAATGTTTAGGCACTGACCAGACTGCCAACTGTTTGAGGTTTTTATGGGTTTACAATGTTGGTAAATAGTATAGTTAGTTGATGTTTAGACACTGACCAGACTGTCAACTGTTTGAGGTTTTTATAGGTTTACATTGTAATTAGTACAGTTAGTTGATGTTTAGACACAGACCAGACTGTCTGTTGTTTGAGGTTATTATGGGTTTACATTGTTTGTAAATAGTACAGTTGATGTTTAGACACTGACCAGACTGCCAACTGTTTGAGATTTTTATACGTTTACATTGTTGATAAATAGTACAGTTGATGTTGAGACACTGACCAGACGGCCAACTGGTTGAGGTTATGATGGCTTTACATTGTTGGTAAATAGAACAGTAAGATGATGTTTAGAAACAGACCAGACTGCGAACTGTTTGAGGTTATTATGGGTTTACATTGTTTGAAAATAGTACAGTTGATGTTTAGACACTGACCAGACTGGCAACTGTTTGAGATTTTTATACGTTTACATTGTTGGTAAAAAGTACAGTTGATGTTGAGACACTGACCAGACGGACAACTGGTTGAGGTTATGATAGGTTTACATTGTTGGTAAATAGAACAGTTAGTTGATGTTTAGACACAGACCAAACTGCCAATTTTTTGAGGTTTTTTATGGGTTTACATTGTTGGTAAATAGAACAGTTAGTTGATGTTTAGACACAGACCAGACTGCCAACTGTTTGAGGTAATTATGGGTTAACATTGTTGGTAAATAGAACAGTTAGTTGATATTTAGACACTGACCAGACTGCCAACTGTTTGAGGTTTTTATGGGATTACATTGTTGGTAAATAGAACAGTTAGTTGATGTTTAGACACAGACCAAACTGCCAACTGATTGAGGTTATAATGGATTTACATTGTTTGTAAATAGTACATGTGATGTTCAGACATTGACCAGACTGCCAACTGTTTGAGGTTATCATGGGTTTACATTGTTTGTAAATAGTACAGTTGATGTATAGACACAAACCAGACTGCCAACTATTTGAGGTTATTATGGGTTTACTTTGTTGGTAAATAGAACAGTTATTTGATGTTTAGACACAGACCAGACTGCCAACTGTTTGAGATCATTAAGGGTTAACATTGTTTGTAAATAGTACAGTTAGTTGATGTTTGGACACAGACCAGATTGCCAATTGTTTGAGGTTATTATGGGTTTACATTTTAAATAGTACAGTAAGTTGATGTTTAGACACAGACCAGACTGCCAACTGTTTGAGGTTATCATGGGTTTACATTGTTTGTAAATAGAACAGTTACTTGATGTTTAGGCACAGACCAAACTGCCAACTATTTGAGGTCATTATGGGTTTACATTGTTGGTAAATAGAACAGTTGTTGTTTAGACAGTGAGCAGACTGCCAACTGTTTGAGTTTTTAATGGGTTTACATTGTTTGTAATTAGTACAGTTAGTTGAAGTTTAGTCAAAGACCAGATTGCCGACTGTTTGAGGTTATTTTGGGTTTACATTGTTTGTAAATAGTACAGTTAGTTGATGTTTAGACACATACCAGACTGCGAACTGTTTGAGGCTATAATGGGTTTACGTGTACATTGTAAATAGTGTAGGTGATGTTTAGACAGTGATCAGACTGCCAACTATTTGAGGTTATAATTGGTTTACATTGTTTGTAAATAGTACAGGTGATGTTTAGACACAAACCAGACTGCCAACTGTTTGAGGTTATTATGGGTTAACATTGTTTGTAAATAGTACAGTTGATGTTAAGACACTGACCAGACTGGCAACTGTTTGGGGTCATTAAGGGTTAATATTGTTTGTAAATAGAACAGTTAGTTGATGTTTAGATACTGATCAGACTGCCAACTGTTTGAGGTTATTATGGTTTAACATTGTTTGTAAATAGTACAGTTAATTGATGATTAGTCACAGACCAGACTGCCAGCTGTTTGAGGTTATCATGGGTTAACATTGTTTGTAAATAGAACAGTTAGTTAATATTTAGACAAAGACCAGACTTCCAACTGTTTGAAGTTATCATGGGTTAATATTGTTTGTAAATAGAACAGTTAGTTAATGTTTAGACACAGCCCAGACTGCCAACTGTTTGAGGTTATTATGGGTTTATATTGTTTGTAAATTGTACAGGTGATGTTGAGACACTGATTAGACTGCCAACTGTTTGAGGTTATCATGGGTTTACATTGCTTGTAAACAGAACAGTTAGTTGATGTTTAGACACAGACCAGACTGCCAACTGTTTGAAGTTATTATGGGTTAAAATTGTATGTAAATAGTACAGTTAGTTGATGTTTAGACACAGACCAGACTGCCAACTGTTTGAGGTTATTATGGGTTAACATTGTAAATAGTGCAGGTGATGTTTAGACACTGACAAGACTGCCAACTGTTTGAGGTAATCATAGGTTTACATTGTAAATATAACAGTAAGTTGATGTTTAGACACAGACCAGACTGCCAACTGTTTGAGATTTTTATGGGTTTACATTGTTCGTAAATAGAACAGTTAGTTGATGTTTAGATACAGACCAGACTGCCAACTGTTTAAAGTTATTATGGGTTTACATTATTTGTAAATAGAACAGCTAGTTGATGTTTAGATACTGATCAGACAGCATGATCAGAACTGGTCTGACAAACTAGTTATCTCAGAAATGATTGTGGTGGATATGGTGGTTGTAGTAATAGATATGATAAAACACTGGCCTGACAAACCAGTTATCTCAGAAATGATTGTGGTGGTTTTGGCGGTTTTAGTAACAGATATGATAAAGAACTGGCCTGACAAACCAGTTATCTCAGAAATGATTTTGGTGGATGTGGTGGTTGTAGCAACGATAAAGAACTGGCCTGACAAACCAGTTATCTCAGAAATGATTGTGGTGGATGTTGTGGTTGTAGTAATAGCTACGATAAAAAACTGGCCTGACAAACCAGTTATCTCAGAAAAGATTGTGGTGGATATGGTGGTTGTAGTAATAGCTATGATAAAGAACTGGCCTGACAAACCAGTTATCTATCTCAGAAATTTTTGTGGTGGATGTGGTGGTTGTAGTAATAATTGATGTTAACAAACTGGCCTGACAAACCAGTTACCTCAGAAATGATTGTGGCAGATATGGTGGTTCTAGTAATAGATATAATAAGAACTGGCCTGACAAACCAGTTATCTCAGAAATGATTGTGATGGATATGGTGTTTTTACTAATAGATCTGATAAAGATCTGGCCTGAAAAAACAGTTATCTCAGATATGATTGTGGTGGATGTGGTGGTTGTAGTAATAGCTATCATAAAGAACTGGCCTGACAAACCAGTTATCTCAGAAATGATTGTGGTGGATATGGTGGTTGTAGTAATAGATCTGATAAAACACTCGCCTGACAAACCAGTTATCTCAGAAAGGATTGTAGTGGATATTGTTGATGTTGTAATAACTGATGATAAAAAAACTGGCCTAGCAATCCAGTTATCTCAGAATTGACCAGTTATCTCTGAAATGATTGTGGTGGATATGGTGGTTGAAGTAATTGCTGATGATAAAGAACTGGCCTGGTAAACCAGTTACAGACCCTAAACCGTTCAAGTACCCCAAATGCACGCAAACGGAGTGCACTCAGAGCGTAAGCGGAGCGCGAGCGTAGCGCAGACGGAGCGCGAACGGAGCGCAGATTGAGCGCTGACGGAGCGGACCTGGACCGTAAGCAAACGCTGAATTTTTATTAATAAACGCACTCCTGAACGCATGAAATAGATCGAGTGCACTCAGACACGCTGAATGCACTCAGATACGCTGAGTGCACTCAGATACGCAGTATATGCAGTATACGCTAGACACAGTAAGATAACTGATAACAGAACTATTCGTGCGCTACTGAGTGCACTCGTTCATTCGGATACACTCTTTTTTCATCATTTGATCGTGAAATCGATACTTAAAATCGAGATTAAAAAGAAAATTTCTTTCACATAAATATAAACCATGTATTTTATATAAATGTTTTATTGTAAAACGCATGATAAAACTTATTTTTGTCAACAATTTATCAATTATAGCATAAATATCAATGTTTAGCTGATCAATACAATAATGTTTAAAATACCTATTATACAATAGACGACACATCAATGGTTATCTACGGTTAATTTAGTTGCGTGTTTAAACATGTTTTGGTTTGCGCAACAAAAATATAAATAATTAAAAATGTAATAAAATGTATATATATTGTGTAAATTAAAATTCGAAAAGATGTAATATGAATTCACTATTTGCCGTGTTATTTCGATATAAATTAGTTATAGAACATACAATACATTTACTTTATTTCGATTTAAGCGTATACTGTTCCAAATACAAAAATATCAAAGCATGCGTGAAACAAACAAAACATAGATATGCGGAAAATTATATGATTATGATTCTATTTGTTTGGGTATTTCGGCAAAATAAAAATTACCAATTTTCAATTTAATTTGGACTTTAGTTTTATATTTTCCCCAAACATAGTTACACTGAGTTTGTGCTTAGTTGTGAACAAATGTACGTAAAACTGTTATATTGCAATTAAAGTGGAAACATTATACTCGTGCACATCTCATTAAAATAATAGTAATAAATTAATTGTATTCTAAAATATAAAGTGGGTCAGTAGTACAGCGGATAGGGTGCTGGCTTCAGGCGGTAGAGGTCGCGAGTTTGACCCAGGCTCTACCCGACCTCTCGAGACACAATTCAGTACCAGATCTAATAAGGGAATGCACTGGAGAACGATATGCATAAGCTCCGAGCTTACTTCACAATCAAGCTAAATTAAATTAATGTAAAATAAAAGTATGTATGCCAAATTAACACGACAGACCGAAATAACACATTAGACACAGGAAATAAAAACTAGTAAACGTAAATTTCAAGGTGACCTTTCTGAGGTTGTGATTTTATATTGACTAAAGAACAGCTTTTGATCATCGGGAAGGTTGAAATAAACAAAAAAGAACATGTATCCACTGCCTATAAAATAGTAAATATATTGTTTTCCCGCTTTCCTACAAAATCGATACGCCTGATCACGTGCACGTAAGCACGTAACAATTAAGCCATTATATAAAAGCTGTGAAAGGGGCAACAAGTAAGAAATGACAATAATAATAAGAAGAATAATAGTATTATAATATAATAATAAAGTAATATAGCAATAATAACAATACTATAAATAATAATGAAAATAATATAAGTAATAATAGTAATAAATAATGATAAAATATATAATAGATATTAATGATAATGATGATAATAACAATATTATAAAAAAAATCTGCATATTTTAGTATTGATTTTGACTATATATTTCTTATCCAATCACATGCCGCGGGTTAAATTAAGATTCATTTATCTGGCATTAAATATAATCAAAATGAAAATTACACACCGGCAGGGTTCTTCGTGATCAATGGACCGATAAATCACCAATTAACTTTTTATTGACACACATGTGGTTCTCACCATGGGTATCTGTTTTGATGATTGCCATGCAACTCTGCCTTCATAACAGTAATTAAATTGTTATATTAATTGTGAACGACTGACCAGATGCACGTCTCCAATATAAAAGCTGTGACAAATCAATAAGTCAATATGTATATTATAATAATAGCTCCAATGATAATAATATTAAAAAAAAAATAAAACAAATAATGAAAGTAAAAAATAATACAAATAAAATACTACATTTTTACAAGGAATTATTTAGAGACATTTAATTTTTATTAGTTTTAAAATTGTAGGATTGTTTTATTTTGTAAATTAACAATTCTGATCTTTAGTTGTATCTGTTTTTTATACGAGGTCGCTAAGGCAGCTGTGGTAAAATGACAGCCCTAAATACACATCCCTTAATACGTGTATGTCACACTTTCCACCATTCATTCAGAACTGGCGTTTTCGGTTCGTTAATTTAATGATATTAACATCATGATATTTACATACTAAAGCGTTCTGAAACTTCGAATAACAAATATCTTAAATAATTTTTTTATTTGTTGTTAATTGGCTGGCAGTTTTCCTTTTTTATCTTTTCTTTTCAATCACATAATGTTGGCTCAATTAAGATTCATCCATCTGGCACTAATTACAATCAAAATGAAACCATACCTATCTTCCGTGGTCAATAGACCGATAAGTCACCGCTTTAGCATATAACCTAATTGACACGGCTCTCACTGGCATGTGACATAACGTAATTAACACCACGGGTGTGTTGCTGCATGTCATATAATTAGCGGTATAGCACAGTGGGTGTAGTTTCAAACAAGTTTAATATAGTTTGTCATTTTAAATAATATATTAACAGAAAGCATACTATCAGTAAAATAATAGTTTGAGAAACCCGCTGAAAAAAGTTCATTGCAAGTATATTTATATACATAATGATAACGAAAATTATTATAAAAACTTAAAATATCAGAATATATTTTTTAAGTCTAGTGAAGCCACAATTGGACCCAAATCGAGAAAAAACACTACAAGATTATTATTTTTCAAAAATCATTTATTAATGTCGAATTGCATTGCACGGGTTATAATAAATTTTTCATCACCCTTGCAGTGCATATTATTGATTATAAAGCTTATTTTAGTTTGAACATTAACAAAACCAGTGATATATCCACATGTTGTTAAGTCACTGCTTACACTGAGCAGATTTATGGATTATTATAAGGCCAACGAGGTATCAACAGTATGGAATTATTAATTAAATTTAATTATTAATAACAATATATTTAGTTTATGTTGATGATGTATGTGTAAATTTTGTGGACAAACTTTATTGCTTTCCTGTTACAAACGGCTTACGGTATATCAAAGAAGATACTGACGCAAACACATGTCGGTCTGGATAACAGACGCCGGTATAACTTACGAGAATGACCGGTTATGTCCTTTCTGTAATGATGCTATAGAAGATGAGTGTCATGTTATTTTAAAATGTGCCTCTTATAAAGATATTAGGACAGATCTGATGCTTAAAGCAGTAAGCATAGATGCAAACTTTAATAATTTTGATGACTGTAATAAAATGAAGTTTCTCTTTTCCAATAAAGATATGATAAGAATATGTGCCAAAACCTGTTTTACAATACTACAAAAACGTAGAAATATTTTATATAAATAATGTATTATATCTTAAATGTTAAACAAATTAATTTTATATTATGTTGAGAAATCGGTGCTAATCAGGTCATTCCAGATCTGATCTGGGGTGATAACTGATCTTTTAAAATATTTTTTAAAAAGCTTTTGACTATATAGCGATACATTTGCATTTATTTTTCCTTTCACGATTTAACAAAAGTTATTTCAATAATCTTTTAGGTCTCGAGCCAAGATTAGCGCCGGTGTCTCAATTCTTAGTGTATAATGCTTTATAGTATACATCTTTTTCAAAAATAATGCATGAATAATCTGTGATAGTTGTATATATTTTATGTCAATTAATATTATAGCGATAGTCTCTTGTAATTCTTATATTGAATGGCTATGTACGTTGTATGTGTTACTGTATGTTTTATTTATATGTTTGTACATAGATGAGACTTAAATAAAGATATATATATACGATATTCTTTGATCACCCAGACCACTGATCACATATCAAAACATAGACATTTCCGTTAAACATGCCTACTATCGATACTAGCTTATCGGAAATTTACAACCTTTCGCCCAGCGGGTGACATAATATGTAGACAAACAATCGGATTATGAATTAATTTACCTTGACTAAATCCCATGGATACATTTTATTGCTCCATTGGAACAGATTAAATTAAAAAGTCAATATAGAATCATTTTAAGAGTTGAGATGTTGCGATTGGTTATTGGCCGGAAACCGAACTGAGCAAACTGAACGTTGAGTGAACGCTGAACGAAGCGAACGATAAGAGGAGTATTAAACAAAGCACTCAGATATACAGCGCTCGTGAGCGAATACATGCGTTTGTGAGTGCATTAAATTAACCGCGTTTAATCAAGTGCACGCAAACGGAGCGCGAACGGAGTGCGAACTAAGCGCGAACGGACCGCGAACGGAGTGCAAACTGAGCGCAAACGGAGTGCAATTATGGGGTACTTGAGCGGTTTAGGGTCTGTATCTCAGAAATGATTGTGGCCTAGCAAACCAGTTATCTCATTTACCTCTGAAATGATTGTGGCCTAGGAAACTAGTTGTCTCAGAAATGGTTGTGGTGGATATTGTGGTTGTAGTAATAGATATGATAAAACACTGGCCTGACAAACCAGTTATTTCAGAAATGATAGTGGTTGATATGGTGGTTGTAGTAATAGATATGATAAAGAACTGGCCTGACAAACCAGTTATCTCAGAAATGATTGTGGTGGATGTGGTGGTTGTAGCAACGATAAAGAACTGGCCTGACAAACCAGTTATCTCAGAAATGATTGTGGTGGATGTTGTGGTTGTAGTAATAGCTACGATAAAAAACTGGCCTGACAAACCAGTTATCTCAGAAATGATTGTGGTGGATATGGTGGTTGTAGTAATAGCTATGATAAAGAACTGGCCTGACAAACCAGTTATCTGTCTCAGAAATGTTTGTGGTGGATGTGGTGGTTGTAGTAATGATTGATGTTAACAAACTGGCCTGACAAACCAGTTACCTCAGAAATGATTGTGGCAGATATGGTGGTTCTAGTAATAGATATGATAAGAACTGGCCTGACAAACCAGTTATCTCAGAAATGATTGTGATGGATATGGTGTTTCTACTAATAGATATGATAAAGATCTGGCCTGAAAAAACAGTTATCTCAGATATGATTGTGGTGGATGTGGTGGTTGTAGTAATAGCTATCATAAAGAACTGGCCTGACAAACCAGTTATCTCAGAAATGATTGTGGTTGATATGGTGGTTGTAGTAATAGATCTGATAAAACACTGGCCTGACAAACCAGTTATCTCAGAAATGATTGTAGTGGATATTGTTGATGTTGTAATAACTGAAAATAAAAAAACTGGCCTAGCAAACCAGTTTTCTCAGAATTGACCAGTTATCTCTGAAATGATTGTGGTGGATATGGTGGTTGAAGTAATTGCTGATGATAAAGAACTGGCCTGGTAAACCAGTTATCTCAGAAATGATTGTGGCCTAGCAAACCAGTTATCTCAGTTACCTCAGAAACGATTGTGGCCTAGGAAACTAGTTGTCTCAGAAATGGTTGTGGTGGATATTGTGGTTGTAGTAATAGATATGATAAAACACTGGCCTGACAAACCAGTTATTTCAGAAATGATTGTGGTTGATATGGTGGTTGTAGTAATAGATATGATAAAGAACTGGCCTGACAAACCAGTTATCTCAGAAATGATTATGGTGGATGTGGTGGTTGTAGTAATAACAGATGATAAAGAACTGGCCTGGCAAACAGTTATCACAGAAAGGTTTGTGGTGGATATGTTGGTTGTAGCAATAACTGATGATAAACAATTGGCCTGGAAAACCAGTTATCTCAGAAATGATTGTGGTGGATATGGTGGTTGTAGTAATAGATATGATAAAGAACTGGCCTGACAAACCAGTTATCTCAGAAATGATTGTGGTGGATATAGTGGTTGTAGTAATAGGTATGATAAAGAACTGGCCTGGCAAACCAGTTATCTCAGAAATGATTGTGGTGGATATTGTGGTTGTTGTAATAGCTGATGATAAAAAATTGGCCTGGAAAACCAGTTATCTCAGAAATGATTGTGGTGGATATGGTGATTGTAGTAATAGATATGATAAAGAACTGGCCTGACAAACCAGTTATCTCAGAAATGATTGTGGTGGATATAGTGGTTGTAGTAATAGGTATGATAAAGAACTGGCCTGGCAAACCAGTTATCTCAGAAATGATTGTAGTGGATATGGTGGTTGTAGTAATAGCTGATGATAAAGAACTGGCCTGGCAAACCAGTTATCTCAGAAATGTTTCTGATGGTTATGGTAGTTGTAGTAATAACTGATGATAAAACACTGGCCTGGGAAACCAGTTATTTCAGAAATGATTGTGGTTGATATGGTGGTTGTAGTAATAGATATGATGAAGAACTGGCCTGACAAACCAGTTATCTCAGAAATGATTATGGTGGATGTGGTGGTTGTAGTAATAACAGATGATAAAGAACTGGCCTGGCAAACAGTTATCACAGAAAGGTTTGTGGTGGATATGTTGGTTGTAGCAATAACTGATGATAAACAATTGGCCTGGAAAACCAGTTATCTCAGAAATGATTGTGGTGGATATGGTGGTTGTAGTAATAGATATGATAAAGAACTGGCCTGACAAACCAGTTATCTCAGAAATGATTGTGGTGGATATAGTGGTTGTAGTAATAGGTATGATAAAGAACTGGCCTGGCAAACCAGTTATCTCAGAAATGATTGTGGTGGATATTGTGGTTGTACTAATAGCTGATGATAATGAATTATTCTAGCAAACAAGTTATCTCAGAAATGTTTGTGTTTGATATGGTGTTTGTAATAATATCTATGATAAAGAACTGGCCTGGCGAACCAGTTATCTCTTGTTTGAGGTTTTTATGGGTTTACATCGTTGGTTAATAATACAGTTGATGTTGAGACACTGACTAGACTGCCAACTGTTTGAGGTTATCATGGGTTTACATTGTTTGTAAATAGAACAGTTAAGTGATGTTTAGACACAGACCAGACTGCCATCTATTTAAGGTTATTAGGGGTTTACATTGTTGGTAAATAAAACAGTTAGTAGATGTTTAGACACTGACCAGACTGCCAATTGTTTGAGGTTTTTATGGGTTTACATTGTTGGTAAATAGAACAGTTAGTTGATGTTTAGACACAGACCAGACTGCCAACTGTTTGAGGTTATCATGGGTTTACATTGTTTGTAAATAGAACAGTTAGTTGATGTTAAGACACAGACCAGACTGCAAACTGTTTGATGTTGTTATGAGTTATCATTGTTGGTAAATAGAACAGTTAGTTGATGTTTAGACAAAGACCAGACGGCCAACTGTTTGGGGTTGTTATGGGTTATCATTGTTTGTAAATAGTACAGTTAGTTGATGTTGAGACACAGACAAGACTGCCAACTGTTTGAGGTTATCATGGGTTTACATTGTTTGTAAATAGAAAAGTTAGTTGATGTTTAGACACAGACCAGACTGCCAACTGTTTGAAGTTGTTATGGGTTATCATTGTTTGTAAATAGTAGAGTTAGTTGATGTTTAGACACAGACCAGACTGCTTACTGTTTGAGGTTATCATGGGTTAACATTGTTTGTAAATAGAACAGGTGATGTTTAGACACTGATTAGACTGCCAACTGTTTGAGGTTATCATCGATTTACATTGTTAGTAAATAGAACAGTAAGTTGATGTTTAGACACAGACCGGGCTGCCAGCTGTTTGAGGTTATTATGTGTTTTCATTGTTTGTAAATAGTACAGTTAATTGATATTTAGACACAGACTAGACTGCCAACTATTTGAGGTTATTATGGGTTTACATTGTTAGTAAATAGAACAGTTAGTTGATGTTTATACACAGACCAGACTGCCAAATGTTTGAGGTTTTTATGGGTTTACATTGTTTTTAAATAGTACAGTTAGTGGATGTTTAGACACAGACCAGACTGCCAACTATTTGAGGTTATTATTGGTTTCCATTGTTTGTAAATAGTACAGTTAGTTGATGTTGAGACACAGACCAGACTGTCAACTGTTTGAGGTTTTAATGGGTTTACATTGTTGGTATATAGAATAGTTAGTTGATGTTTAGACACAGACCCGTCTGCCAACTGTTTGAGGTTATTATGGGTTTACATTGTTGGTAAATAGAACAGTTAGTTGATGTTTAGACATAGACCAGACTGCCAAATGTTTGAGGTTATTATGGGATAACATTTTTTGTAAATAGTACAGTTAGTTGATGTTTAGGCAAAGACCAGACTGCCAACTGGTTGAGGTTATGATGGGTTTACATTGTTTGTAAATAGTACAGTTTCTTGATGTTTAGACACAGACCTGACTGCCAACTATTTATGGTAATTATGGGTTTACATTGTTGGTAAATAGAATAGTTAGTTGATGTTAAGAGACTGGCCAGATTGCCAATTGTTTGAGGTTTTTATGGGTTTATATTGTTGGTAAATAGAACAGTTTGTTGATGTTTAGACACAGACCAGACTTCGAACTGTTTGAGGTTATTATGGGTTTACATTGTTTGTAAATAGTACAGGTGATGATTAGACACTGACCAGACCGCCAACTGTTTGAGGTTATCATGGGTTGACATTGTTTGTAAATAGAACAGTTAGTTGATGTTTAGACACAGACCAGACTGCCAACTGTTTGAGGTTATTATGGGTTTATATTGTTTGTAAATAGAACATTTGATGTTTAGTCACTGACCAGACTTCCAACTATTTGAGGTTGTTATGGGTTTACATTGTTGGTAAATAAAACAGTGAGTTGATGTTTAGACACTGGCCAGACTTCCAACTGTTTGAGGTTTTTATGGGTTTACATTGTTGTTAAATAGTATATTTAGTTGATGTTTAGACACAGACCAGACTGCCAACTGATTGAGGTTATTATGGGTTTACATTGTTGGTAAATAGAACAGTTAGTTGATGTTGAGACACAGACCAGACTGCCAATTATTTGAGGTTATCATGGGTTTACATTGTTGGTAAATAGAACAGTTAGTTGATGTTTAGACACAGACAAGACTCCCAACTGTTTGAGGTTATTATGGGTTTACATTGTTTGTAAATAGTACAGTTACTTGATGTTTAGATACAGACCAAACTGCCAACTGTCTGAGGTTATTATGGGTTTACATTTTTTGCAAATAGAACAGTTAGTTGATGTTTAGACACTGACCAGACTGTCAACTGTTTGATGTTTTTATGGATTTACATTGTTTTTAAATAGTACAGGTGATGTTTAGACACTGATCAGAATGCCAACTGTTTGAGGTTATTATGAGTTTACATTGTAAATAGTACAGTTGATGTTGAGACACTGACCAGACTGCCAACTATTTGTGGTTATTATGGGTTTACATTGTTTGTAAATAGAACAGCTAGTTGATGTTTAGATACTGATCTGACTGCCAACTATTTGATGTTTTTATGGGTTTACATCATTTGTAAATAGTACAGTTGATGTTGAGACAATGACCAGACTGCCAACTATTTGAAGTTATTATGGGTTTACATTGTTTGTAAATAGTACAGATGATGTAGAGACACTGACCAGACTGCCGACGATTTGAGGTTACTATGGGTTTACATTGTTTGTAAATAGAACAGGTGATGTTTAGAACCAGACCCGACTGCCAACTGTTTGAGATTATTATGGGTTTACAATGTTGGTAAATAGAACAGTTAGTTGATGTTTAGACACAGACCAGACTGCCAACTGTTTGAGTTTATTATGGGTTTACATTGTTTGTAAATAGTACAGTTAATTGATGTTTAGACACAGACCAGACTGCCAACTGTTTAAGGTCATTATGGGTTTACATTGTTTGTAAATAGTACAGGTGATGTATAGACAATGATCAGACTGCCAACTGTTTGGGGTTATCATGGGTTTACATTGTTTGTAAATAGAACAGTTTGTTGATGTTTAGACATAGACCAGACTGCCAATTGTTTGAGGTTAATATGGGTTTACATTGTAAATAGTACAGGTGATGTTTAGACACTGAACAGACTGCCAACTGTTTGAGGTTATCATGGGTTTACATTGTTTGTAAATAGAACAGATAGTTGATGTTTAGACACAGACCAGACTGCCAAGTGTTTGAGGTTGTTATGGGTTAATATTGTTTATAATTAGTACAGTTAATTGATGTTTAGACACTGACCAGAATGTCTACTGTTTGTGGTTATTATGGGTTTAAATTGTTTATGAATAGTACAGTTGATGTTGAGACACTAATCAGACTGTCAACTATTTGAGGTTATTATGGGTTTACATTGTTTGTAAATAGAACAGTTAATTGATGTGTAGACACTGATCAGACTGCCAACTGTTTGTGATTATTATGGGTTAACATTGTTTGTAAATAGTACAGTTGATGTTGAGACACTGACCAGACTGCAAATTATTTGGGGTCATTAAGTGTATACATTGTTTGTAAATCGAACAATTTGTTGATGTTTAGATACTGATCAGACTGCCAATTGTTTGAGTTTGTTATGGGTTAATATTGTTTCTAATTAGTACAGTTAGTTGATGTTTAGATACAGACCAGACTGGCAACTGTTTGAGGTTATTATGGGTTTAAATTGTTTGTAAATTGTACTGGTGATGTTTAGACACTGATCAGACTGCCGACTGTTTGAGGTTATCAAGGGTTTACATTGT
Source organism: Panopea generosa (assembly GCA_029582155.1). Taxonomy (NCBI): domain Eukaryota; kingdom Metazoa; phylum Mollusca; class Bivalvia; order Adapedonta; family Hiatellidae; genus Panopea; species Panopea generosa. Next base: position 59,906,131 of record CM055899.1, on the reverse strand, counting down.
TGATAAAAAGATCAGTTAGTTGATGTTTAGACACAGACCAGACTGACAACTGTTTGAGTTTTTTTATGGGTTTACATTGTTGGTAAATTGAACAGTTACTTGATGTTTAGACACAGACCAGACTTCCAACTGTTTGAGGTTATTATGGGTTTACATTGTTTGTAAATAGATCAGTTACTTGACGTTTAGACGAAGATCAGACTGCCAACTAGTTGAGGTTATTATGGGTTTACATTGTTGGTAAATAGAACAAAAAGTTGATGTGTAGACACATACCAGACTGCCAACTGTTTGCGGTTTTTACGGGTTTACATTGTTTGTAAATAGAACAGTTAGTTGATGTTTAGACACAAACCAGACTACCAACTGTTTGAGGTTTTCATGGGTTTACATTGTTTGTAAATAGTACAGTTAATTGATGTTTAGACACAGACCAGACTGCCAACTGTTTGAGGTTATCATGGGTTTACATTGTTTGTAAACTGAACAGTTAGTTAATGTTTAGACACAGACCAGACTGCCAACTGTTTGAGGTTATCATGGGTTTACATTGTTTGTAAATAGAACAGTTAGTTAATGTTTAGACATAGACCAGACTGCCAACTGTTTGAGGTTATTATGGATTTACATTGTTTGTAAATAGAAAAGTTGATGTTTAGACACAGACCAGACAGCAAACTATTTGAGGTTATTATGGGTTTACATTATTGGTAAATAAAACAGTTAGTTGATGTTAGACACAGACCAGACTGCCACTTGTTTGAGGTTATTATGGGTTTACATTGTTGGTTAATAGTAGAGTTAGTTGATGTTTAGGCACTGACCAGACTGCCAACTGTTTGAGTTTTTTATGGGTTTACAATGTTGGTAAATAGTACAGTTAGTTGATGTTTAGACACTGACCAGACTGTCAAATATGTGAGGTTATTACGGGTTTACATTGTTTGTAAATACTACAGTTGATGTTCAGACACTGACCAGACTGCCAACTGTTTGATGTTATTATGGGTTAGCATTGTTTGTAAATAGTACAGTTGATGTTTAGACACAGACCAGACATTGAACTATTTGATGTTATTATGGGTTTACATTGTTGGTAAATAAAACAGTTAGTTGATGTTTAGACACAGACCAGACTGCCAACTGTTTGAGTTTTTTACGGGTTTACATTATTGGTAAATAGAACAGTTAATTGATGTTTAGACACAAACCAGACTGCCAACTGTTTGAGGTTATTATGGGTTAACATTGTTTGTAAATAGTACAGTTAATTGATGTTTAGACACAGACCAGACTGCCAAATGTTTGAGGTGATCATGGGTTAAAATTGTTTGTAAATAGGACAGTTAGTTAATGTTTAGACACTGACCATACTGTCAACTATTTGAGGTTATTATAGGTTTTCATTGTTTGAAAATACTACAGTTGATGTTGAGACACTGACCAGACTGCCAACTGTTTGATGTTATTATGGGTTAACATTGTTTGTAAATAGTACAGTTGATGTTTAGACACAGACCAGACTGCCAGCTGTTTGAGGTTATCATGGGTTAACTTTGTTTGTAAATAGGACAGTTAGTTAATGTTTAGACACAGACCAGACTGCCAACTGTTTGATGTTATCATGGGATAACATTGTTTGTAAATAGAACAGTTAGTTAATGGTTAGACACAGACCAGACTGCCAACTGTTTGAGGTTATTATGGGTTTACATTGTTTGTAAATTGTACAGGAGATGTTTAGATACTGAATTTACTGCCAACTGATTGAGGTTATCATGGGTTTACATTGTTTGTAAATAGAACAGTTAGTTGATGTTTAGACATAGACCAGACTGCCAGATGTTTGTGGTTATTATGTGTTTACATTGTTTGTAAATAGTACAGTTGATGTTTAGACACAGACCAGACTTCCAACAATTTGAGGTTATTATGGGTTTACTTGTTGGTAAATAAAACAGTTAGTTGATGTTTAGACACTGAAAAGACTGCCAACTGTTTGAGGTTTTTATGTGTTAACATTGTTCGTAAATAGTAGCGTTAGTTGATGTTTAGACACTGACCAGACTGCCAACTGTTTGAAATTATTATGGGTTTACATTGTTGGTAAAGAGAACAGTTAGTTGATGTTTAGACACAGACCAGACTGCCAACTGTATGATGTTGTTATGGGTTTACATTGTTTGTAAAGAGTAAAGTTGATGTTTAGACACTGACCAGACAGCAAACTATTTGAGGTTATTATGGGTTTACATTGTTGGTAAATGAAACAGTTAGTTGATGTTAGACACAGACCAGACTGCCAACTGTTTGAGGTGATTATGGGTTTACATTGTTTGTAAATAGTAGAGTTAGTTGATGTTTAGGCACTGACCAGACTGCCAACTGTTTGAGTTTATTATGGTTTTACAATGTTGGTAAATAGTATAGTTAGTTGATGTTAAGACACTGACCAGACTGTCTACTATTTGAGGTTATAATGGATTCACATTGTTTGTAAATAGTACATGTGATGTTTAGACATTGACGAGACTGCCAACTGTTTGAGGTTATCATGGTTTTACATTGTTTGTAAATAGAACAGTTACTTGATGTTTAGACACAGACCAGACTGCCAATTTGTTGAAGTTTTTTATGGGTTTACATTGTTGGTAAATAGAACAGTTAGTTGATGTTTAGACACAGACCAGACTCCCAACTGATTGAGGTTATAATGGATTTACATTGTTTGTAAAAAGGACAGTTGGTGTTGAGACACTGACCAAATTGCCAACTGTTTGATGTTATTATGGGTTTACATTGTTTGTAAATAGTACGGGTGATGTTTTGAAACAGACCAGACAGTGAACTATTTGAGGTTATTATGGGTTTACATTGTTGGTAAATAAAACAGTTAGTTGATGTTGAGACGCAGACCAGACTGCCAACTGTTTGAGGTTATTATGCGTTTACATTGATGGTAAATAGTAGAGTTAGTTGATGTTTAGGCACCGACCAGACTGCCATCTGTTTGAAGTTTTTATGGGTTTACAATGTTGGACAATAGTATAGGTAGTTGATGTTTAGACACTGACCAGACTGTCAATTGTTTGAGGTTTTTATGGGTTTACATTGTTTGTAAATAGAACAGTTTGTTGATGTTTAGACACAGACCAGACGGCCAACTATTTGAGGATATTATGGGTTGACATTGTTTGTAAATAGAACAGTTAGTTGATGTTTAGACACAGACCAGACTGCCAACTGTTTGATGTTATTATGCGTTTACATTGTTTGTAAATAGTACAGTTGATGTTTAGACACAGACCAGACACCGAACTATTTGAGGTTATTATGGGTTTACGTGGTTGGTAAATAAAACAGTTACTTGATGTTGAGACACAGACCAGACTGCCAACTGTTTGAGGTTATTGTGGGTTTGCATTGTTGGTAAATAGTAGAGTTAGTTAATGTTTAGGCACTGACCAGACTGCCAACTGTTTGAGGCTTTTATGGGTTTACAATGTTGGTAAATAGTATAGTTAGTTGATGTTTAGACACTGTCCAGACTGTCAACTGTTTGAGGTTTTTATGGGTTTACATTGTAATTAGTACAGTTAGTTGATGTTTAGACACAGACCAGACTGTCTACTGTTTGAGGTTATTATGGGATTACATTGTTTGTAAATAGTACAGTTGATGTTTAGACACTAACCAGACTGCCAACTGTTTGAGATTTTTATACATTTATATCGTTGGTAAATAGTACAATTGATGTTGAGACACTGACCAGACAGCAAACTGGTTGAGGTTATGATGGGTTTACATTGTTGGTAAATAGAACAGTTAGTTGATGTTTAGACACAGACCAGACTGCCAATTTTTTGAAGTTTTTTATGGGTTTACATTATTGGTAAATAGAACAGTTAGTTGATGTTTAGACACAGACCAGACTGCCAAATATTTGAGGTAATTATGGGTTAACATTGTTGGTATATAGAACAGTTAGTTGATGTTTAGACACTGACCAGACTGCCAACTGTTTGAGGTTTTTATGGGTTTACATTGTTGGTAAATAGAACAGTTAGTTGATGTTTAAACACAGACCAGACTGCCAACTGATTGAGGTTATAATGGATTTACATTGTTTGTAAATAGTACATGTGATGTTTAGACATTGACGAGACTGCCAACTGTTTGAGGTTATCATGGTTTTACATTGTTTGTAAATAGAACAGTTACTTGATGTTTAGACACAGACCAGACTGCCAATTTTTTGAAGTTTTTTATGGGTTTACATTGTTGGTAAATAGAACAGTTAGTTGATGTTTAGACACAGACCATACTCCCAACTGATTGAGGTTATAATGGATTTACATTGTTTGTAAATAGTACAGTTGATGTTGAGACACTGACCAGACTGCCAACTGTTTGAGGTTTTTATGGGTTTACATTGTTGGTAAATAGAACAGTTGTTGTTTAGACACTGAGCAGACTGCCAACTGTTTAAGGTTTTTATGGGTTTACGTTGTTGGTAAATAGAACAGTCAGTTGATGTTTAGACATAGACCAGACTGCCAACTGTTTGAGGTTATTATGGGTTTACATTGTCTGTAAATAAAACAGTTAGTTGATGTTTAGACACAGACCAGACTGACAACTGTTTGAGGTTATTATGGGTTTATATTGTTGGTAAATAGAACAGTTAGTTGATGTTTAGACATAGACCAAACTGCAAACTGTTTGAGGTTATTATGGTTTAAAATTGTTTGTGAGTAGTACAGTTACTTGATGTAGAGACACAGATCAGACTGCCAACTGTTTGAGGTTATTATGGGTTTACTTTGTTTGTAAATAGTACAGTTAGTTGATGTTTAGAGACCGACCAGACTGCCCTGTTTGAAGTTATTATGGGTTTACATTGTATGTAAATAGTATAGTTGATGTTTAGACACTGATCAGACTGCCAACTATTTGAGGTTATTATGGGTTTACATTGTTTGTAAATAGTACAATTGATGTTTAGACACAGATCAAACTGCCAACTGTTGGAGGTTATTATGTATTAACATTGTTTGTAAATTGTACAGTTGATGTTTAGACACAAACCAGACTGCCAACTATTTGAGGTTATTATGGGTTTACATTGTCTGTAAATAGAACAGTTAGTTGATGTTTAGACACAGACCAGACTGTCAACTGTTTGGGGTTATTATGGGGTAACATTGTTTGTAAATAGTAAAGTTCCTGTTAAGACACAGACCAGGCTGCCAACTATTTGAGGTTATTATGGGTTTACATTGTTTGTAAATAGTACAGTTAGTTGATGTTTAGACACAGACCAGACTGCCAACTGTTTGAGGTTATTATGGGTTTACATTGTTTGTAAATAGAACAGGTGATGTTTTGACACTGACTAGACTGCCAACTGTTTGAGGTTATTATGGTTTACATTATTGGTAAATAGAAAAGTAAGTTGATGTTTAGACACAGACCAGACTGCCAACTGTTTGAGGTTATTATGGGTTTACATTGTTTGTAAATAGAACAGTTAGTTGATGTTTAGACACAGACCAAACTTCCAACTGTTTGAGTTTATTATGGGTTTACATTGTATGTAAATAGTACAGTTGATGTTTAGACACAGACAAGACTGCCAACTATTTGAGGTTATTATGGGTTGATATTGTTTGTAAATTGTACAGTTGATGTTGATACACTGACTAGACTGCCAACTAGTTGTAGTTATTATGGGTTAACATTGTTTGTAAATAAAACAGCTAGTTGATGTTTAAATACTGATCAGACGGCATGATCAGAACTGGTCTGATAAACCAGTTATCTCATAAATGATTGTATTGGATATGGTGGTTGTAGTAATAACAGATGATAAAAAACTGGCCTGGAAAACCAGTTATCTCAGAAATGATTGTGGTGGATACGGTGTTTGTAGTAATAGCTGATGATAAAAGACTGGCCTGACAAACCAGTTATTTCAAAAATGTGTGTAGTGGATGTGGTGGTTTTAGTAATAGCTATGATAAAGGTCTAGCCTGACAAACCAGTTATCTCTGAAATGATTGTGGTGGATATGGCGGTTTTAGTTACAGATATGATGAAGAACTGGCCTGACAAACCAGTTATCTCAGAAATGATTGTGGTGGATATGGCGGTTTTAGTAACAGATATGATAAAGAACTGGCCTGACAAACCAGTTATCTCAGAAATGATTGTGGTGGATGTGGTGGTTGTAGTAATAGCTACGATAAAGAACTGGCCTGACAAACCAGTTATCTCAGAAATGATTGTGGTGGATGTGGTGGTTGTAGTAATAGTTACAATAAAGAACTGGCCTGACAAACCAGTTAACTCAGAAATGATTGTGGTGGATATGGTGGTTCTAGTAATAGATATGATAAGAACTGGCCTGACAAACCAGTTATCTCAGAAATGTTTGTGGTGGGTGTGCTGGTTGTAGAAGTAACTGATGATAAAGAACTGGCCTGACAAACCAGTTATCTCAGAAATGATTGTGGTGGATATGGTGTTTCCACTAATAGATATGATAAAGAACTGGCCTGACATACCAGTTATCTCAGAAATGATTGTGGTGGATATGGTGGTTGTAGTAATAGATCTGATAAAACTCTGGCCTGACAAACCATTTATCTCAGGAATGATTGTAGTCGATGTGGTGTTTGTAGTAATAGCTATGATGAAGAACAAACCAGTTATCTCAGAAATGATTGTGGTGGATATTGTGGATGTTGTAATATCTGATGATAAAAAAACTGGCCTAGCAAACCAGTTATCTGAGAAATGATTGTGGTGGAAATGGTGGTTGTAGTAATAGCTGATGATAAAGAACTGGCAAGGTAAACCAGTTATTTCAGAAATGATTGTAATGGATATGGTGGTTGTAGTAATAACTGATGATAAAATGGCCTAACAAACCAGTTATCTCAGAAATGATTGTGGCCTAGCAAACCAGTTATCTAAGAAATGATTGTGGCCTAGAAAACTAGTTATCTCAGAAATGATTGTGGTGGATATTGTTGTTGTAGTAATAGATATGATAAAGAACTGGCCTGACAAACCAGTTATCTCAGAAATGATTGTGGTGGATATGGTGGTTGTAGTAATAGCTGATGATAAAAAACTGGCCTGACAAACCAGTTATCTCAGAAATGATTGTGGTGGATATGGTGGTTGTAGTTATAACTGATGATGAACTGGCCTGGTAAACCAGTTATTTCAGAAATGATTGTGGTGGATATGGTGGTTGTAGTAATAACTGATGATAAAATGGCCTAACAAACCAGTTATCTCAGAAATGATTGTGGCCTAGCAAACCAGTTATCTCAGAAATGATTGTGGCCTAGAAAACTAGTTATCTCAGAAATGATTGTGGTGGATATTGTTGTTGTCGTAATAGATATGATAAAGAACTGGCCTGACAAACCAGTTATCTCAGAAATGATTGTGGTGGATATGGTGGTTGTAGTAATAGCTGATGATAAAAAACTGGCCTGACAAACCAGTTATCTCAGAAATGATTGTGGTGGATATGGTGGTTGTAGTAATAGCTGATGATAAAAAACTGGCCTGACAAACCAGTTATCTCAGAAATGATTGTGGTGGATATGGTGGTTGTAGTTATAACTGATGATGAACTGGCCTGACAAACCAGTTATCTCAGAAATGATTGTGGTGGATATGGTGGTTGTAGTTATAACTGATGATGAACTGGCCTGACAAACCAGTTATCTCAGAAATGATTGTGGTGGATATAGTGGTTGTAGTAATAGATATGATAAAACGCTGTCCTGACAAACCAGTTATCTCAGAAATGTTTGTGGTGGATATGGTGGTTATAGTAATAACTGATGATAAAGAACTGGCCTGGTAAACTAGTTATCTCAGAAATGATTGTGGTGGATATGGTGGTTGTAGTTATAACTGATGATGAACTGGCCTGACAAACCAGTTATCTCAGAAATGATTGTGGTGGATATAGTGGTTGTAGTAATAGATATGATAAAACGCTGTCCTGACAAACCAGTTATCTCAGAAGTGTTTGTGGTGGATATGGTGGTTATAGTAATAACTGATGATAAAGAACTGGCCTGGTAAACCAGTTATCTCAGAAATGATTGTGGTGGATATGGTGGTTATAGTAATAGATATGATAAAACACTTTCGTGACACACCAGTTGTCTCAGAAATTATTGTGGTGGATGTGCTGGTTGTAGTAATAACAGATGATAAAGAACTGGCCTTGCAAATAATTGTCTCAGAAAGGTTTGTGGTGGATATAGTGTTTGTAGCAATAACTGATGATAAAAAATTGGCCTGGAAAACCAGTTATCTCAGAAATGATTGTGGTGGATATGGTTGTTGTAGTAATAGATATGATAAAGAACTGGCCTGACAAACCAGTTATCTCAGAAATGATTGTGTTGGATATGGTGGTTGTATTAATAGCTGATGATAATGAACTAGTCTAGCAATCAAGTTATCTCAGAAATGTTTGTGTTTGATATGGTGTTTGTAGTAATAGCTATGATAAAGAACTGGCCTGGCAAACCAGTTATCTCTTGTTTGAGGTTTTTATGGGTTTACATCGTTGGTTAATAATACAGTTGATGTTGAGACACTGACTAGACTGACAACAGTTTGAGGTTATCATGGGTTTACGTTGTTTGTAAATAGAACAGTTAAGTGATGTTTAGACACAGACCAGACTGCCAACTGTTTGAGGTTAATATTGATTTATATTGTAAATAGTACAGTTGATGTTAAGACACAGACCAGACTGCCAACTATTTAAGGTTATTAGGGGTTTACATTGTTGGTAAATAGAACAGTTAGTTGATGTTTAGACACAGACCAGACTGCCAACTGTTTGAGGTTATTATGGGTTTACATTGTTTGTATATAGTACAGTTAGTTGATGTTTAGACACAGACCAGACTGCCAACTGTCTGAGGTTATTATGGGTTTACATTGTTGGTAAATAGAACAGTTAATTGATGTTTAGACACTGACCAGACTGTCAACTGTTTGAGGTTTTTATGGGTTTACATTGTTTTTAAATAGTACAGATGATGTTTAGACACTGATGAGACTACCAAAAACTATTTGAGGTTACTATGAGTTTACATTGTAAATAGTACAGTTGATGTTGAGACACTGACCAGACTGCCAACTATGTGTGGTTATTATGGGTTTACATTGTTTGTAAAAAGAACAGCTAGTTGATGTTTAGATACTGATCTGATTGCCGACTATTTGAGGTTATTATGGGTTTACATTGTAAATAATACAGTTGATGTTGAGACAATGACCAGATTGCAAACTATTTGAGGTTACTATAGGTTTACATTGTTTGTAAATAGAATAGGTGATATTAAGAACCAGACCAGCCTGCCAACTGTTTGAGATTATTATGGGTTTACAATGTTGGTAAATAGAACAGTTAGTTGATGTTTAGACACAGACCAGACTGCCAACTGTTTGAGATTGTTATGGGTTTACATTGTTTGTAAATAGTGCAGTTAATTCATGTTTAGACACAGACCAGACTGCCAACTGTTTAAGGTCATTATAGGTTTACATTGTTTGTAAATTGTACAGGTGATGTTTAGACAATGATCAGACTGCCAACTGTTTGGGGTTAACATGGGTTTACATTGTTTGTAAATAGGACAGTTAGTTGATGTTTAGACACAGACAAGACTGCCAATTGTTTGAGGTTATTATGGGTTTACATTGTTTGTAAATTGTACAGTTGATGTTTAGACACATACAAGACTGCCAACTATTTGAGGATATTATGGGTTTGCATTGTTTGTAAAAAGAACAGGTGATGTTTAGAAACAGACCAGACTGCTAACTATATGAAGTTATTATGGGTTTACATTGTTTGTAAATAGTACAGTTGATGTTTAGACAATGACCAGACTGCCAACTATTTGCGGTTATTATGGGTTAACATTGTTTGTAAATAGAACAGTTAGTTGATGTTGAAACAATGACCAGACTGCCAACTATTTGCGGTTATTATGGGTTAACATTGTTTGTAAATAGAACAGTTAGTTGATATTTAGATACTGATCAGACTGCCAACTATTTGAGTTTATTATGGGTTTACATTGTTTATAAATAGTACAGTTGATGTAGAGACACTGACCAGACTGCCGACGATTTGAGGTTGCTCTGGGTTCACATTGTTTGTAAATAGAACAGGTGATGTTTAGACACAGACCAGACTGCCAACTGTTTGAGATTATTATTGGTTTACAATGTTGGTAAATAGAACAGTTAGTTGATGTTTAGACACAGACTAGACTGCCAACTGTTTGAGTTTATTATGGGTTTACATTGTTTGTAAATAGTACAGTTAATTGATGTTTAGACACAGACCAGACTGCCAACTGCTTAAGGTCATTATGGGTTTACATGGTTTGTAAATAGTACAGGTGATGTTTAGATAATGATCAGACTGCCAACTGTTTGGGGTTATCATGGTTTTACATTGTTTGTAAATATAACAGTTAGTTGATGTTTAGACACAGACCAGAGTGCCAATTGTTTGAGGTTATTATGGGTTTACATTGTTTGTAAATTGTACAGTTGATGTTTAAACACAGACAAGACTGATAACTATTTGAGGTTATTATGGGTTTGCATTGTTTGTAAAAAGAACAGGTGATGTTTAGACACAGACCAGACTGCTAACTATTTGAGGTCATTATGGGTTAACATTGTTTGTAAATAGTACAGTTGATGTTTAGACCCTGACCAGACTGCCAACTATTTGAGGTTATTATGGGTTTACATTGTTTGTAAATAGAACAGTTAGTGGATGTTTAGACACAGACCAGACTGCCAGCTGTTTGAGGTTATTACGGGTTTACATTGTTTGTAAATTGTACAGTTGATGTTTAAACACAGACAAGACTGATAACTATTTGAGGTTATTATGGGTTTGCATTGTTTGTAAAAAGAACAGGTGATGTTTAGACACAGACCAGACTGCTAAGTATTTGAGGTCATTATGGGTTAACATTGTTTGTAAATAGTACAGTTGATGTTTAGACACTGACCAGACTGCCAACTGTTTGAGGTTATCATGGGTTGACATTGTTTGTAAATAGAACAGTTAGTTGATGTTTAGACACAGACCAGACTGCCAACAGTTTGAGGTTATTATGGGTTTACATTGTTTGTAAATAGTACATTTGATGTTTAGACACAGACCAGACTGCCCACTATTAGAGGTTGTTATGGGTTTACATTGTTGGTAAATAAAACAGTGAGTTGCTGTTTAGACACTGGCCAGACTGCCAACTGTTTGAGGTTTTTATGGGTTTACATTGTTGTTAAATAGTATAGTTAGTTGATGTTTAGACACAGACCAGACTGCCAACTGTTTGAGGTTATTATGGGTTTACATTGTTGGTAAAATGTACAGTTAGTTGATGTTTAGACACAGATCAGATTGCCAACTGTTTGAGGTTATCATGGGTTTACATTGTTTGTAAATAAAACAGTTAGTTGATGTTTAGCCACAGGCCAGGCTGCCAACTGTTTGTGTTTTTTATGGGTTTACATGGTTGGTAAATAGAACGGTTAGTAGACGTTTAGACGCAGACCAGACTTCCAACTGTTTGCTGTTATTATGGGTTAGCATTGTTTGTAAATAGTACAGTTAGTTGATGTTTAGACACTGACCAGACTGTCTACTCTTTGTGGTTATTATGGGTTTACATTGTTTATAAATAGTACAGTTGATGTTGAGACACTAATCAGACTATCAACTATTTGAGGTTATTATGGGTTTACATTGTTTGTAAATAGTACTGTTAGTTGATGTTTAGACAAAGAGCAGACTGTCAACTGTTTGAGGTTATTATGGGTTAACATTGTTTGTAAATAGTACAGTTAGTTGATGTTTAGACGCAGACCAGACTGCCAACTGTTTGAGGTTATTATGGGTTTACATTGTTTGTAAGTAGAACAGTTAGTTGATGTTTAGACATAGACCAGACTGCCAGCTGTTTGAGGTTATTATGGGTTTACATTTTGGTTAATAGTACAGTTTGTTGATGTTTAGAAACAGACCAGACTGCCAAATGTTTGAGGTTATTATGGGTTAACATTTTTTGTAAATAGTACAGTTAGTTGATGTTTAGGCAAAGACCAGACTGCCAACTGGTTGAGGTTATTATGGGTTTACATTGTTGGTTAATAGAACAGTTAGTTGATGTTTAGACACAGACCAGACTTCCAACTGTTTGAGGTTATTATGGGTTTACATTGTTTGTAAATAGTACAGGTGATGATTAGACACTGACCAGACTGCCAACTGTTTGATGTTATCATGGGTTGACATTGTTTGTAAATAGAACAGTTAGTTGATGTTTAGACACAGACCAGACTGCCAACAGTTTGAGGTTATTATGGGTTTACATTGTTTGTAAATAGTACATTTGATGTTTAGACACATACCAGACTGCCCACTATATGAGGTTGTTATGGGTTTACATTGTTGGTAAATAAAACAGTGAATTGCTGTTTAGACACTGGCCAGACTGCCAACTGTTTGAGGTTTTTATGGGTTTACATTGTTGTTAAATAGTATAGTTAGTTGATGTTTAGACACAGACCAGACTGCCAACTGTTTGAGGTTATTATGGGTTTACATTGTTGGTAAAATGTACAGTTAGTTGATGTTTAGACACAGATCAGATTGCCAACTGTTTGAGGTTATCATGGGTTTACATTGTTTGTAAATAAAACAGTTAGTTGATGTTTAGACACAGGCCAGGCTGCCAACTGTTTGTGTTTTTTATGGATTTACATGGTTGGTAAATAGAACGGTTAGTAGATGTTTAGACGCAGACCAGACTTCGAATTGTTTGCTGTTATTATGGGTTAGCATTGTTTGTAAATAGTACAGGTAGTTGATGTTTAGACACTGACCAGACTGTCTACTCTTTGTGGTTATTATGGGTTTACATTGTTTATAAATAGTACAGTTGATGTTGAGACACTAATCAGACTATCAACTATTTGAGGTTATTATGGGTTTACATTGTTTGTAAATAGAACAGTTAATTGATGTCTAGACACAGACCAGACTGTCAACTGTTTGTGATTATTATGGGTTAACATTGTTTGTAAATAGTACAGTTGATGTTGAGACACTGACCAGACTGCAAACTATTTGGGGTCATTAAGGGTATACATTGTTTGTAAATCGAACAATTAGTTGATGTTTAGATACTGATCAGACGGCCAACTGTTTGAGTTTGTGATGGGTTAATATTGTTTGTAATTAGTACAGTTAGTTGATGTTTAGAAACAGACCAGACTGGCAACTGTTTGAGGTTATTATGGGTTTAAATTGTTTGTAAATAGTACAGTTGATGTTTAGACACAGACCAGACTGCCAACTGTTTGAGGTTATTATGGGTTGACATTGTTTGTAAATAAAACAGTTAGTTGATGTTTAGATACTGATCAGACTGCCAACTAGTTGAGGTTACTATGGGTTAACATCGTTGGTAAATAGAGCAGTTAGTTGATGTTTAGACACAGACCAGACTGCCAACTGTTTGAAGTTATTATGGGTTAACATTGTATGTAAATAGTACAGTTAGGTGATATTTAGACACAGACTGCCAAATGTTTGAGGTTTTTATGGGTTTACATTGTTTTTAAATAGTACAGTTAGTTGATGTTTAGACACAGACCAGACTGCCAACTATTTGAGGTTATTATTGGTTTCCATTGTTGGTAAAAAGAACAGTTACTTGATGTTTAGACACAGACCAGACTTCCAACTGTTTGAAGTTATTATGTGTTTACATTGTTTGTAAATAGTACAGTTACTTGATGTTTAGACACAGACCAGACTGCCAACTAGTTGATGTGATTATGGGTTTACATTGTTGGTAAATAGAATAGTTAGTTGATGTTTAGACACAGACCAGACTGCCAACAGTTTGAGGTTATTATGGGATTACATTGTTTGAAGATAGTACAGTTGATGTTTAGACACAGACCAGACTGCCAACTGTTTGAGGTTATTATGGGTTTACATTGTTTGTATATAGTACAGTTGATGTATAGACACAGACCAGACTGTCAACTGTATGAGGTTATTATGGGTTTACATTGTTGTTCAATAGTATAGTTAGTCGATTTTTAGACACAGACCAGACTGCAAACTGTTTGAGGTTATTATGGATTTACATTGTTGGTAAATACATCAGTTAGTTGATGTTAAGACACAGACCAGACTGCCAATTATTCGAGGTTATCATGGGTTGACATTGTTGGTAAATAGAACAGTTAGTTGATGTTAAGACACAGACCAGACTCCCAACTGTTTGAGGTTATCATGGGTTGACATTGTTGGTAAATAGAACAGTTAGTTGATGTTTAGATACACACCAGACTGCCAACTGTCTGAGGTTATTATGGGTTTACATTGTTTGTAAATAGAACAGTTAATTGATGTTTAGACACAGACCAGACTGCCAACTGTTTAAGGTCATTATCGGTTTACATTGTTTGTAAATTATACAGGTGATGTTTAGACAATGATCAGACTGCCAACTGTTTGGGGTTAACATGGGTTTACATTGTTTGTAAATAGGACAGTTAGTTGATGTTTAGACACAGACCAGACTTCCAATTGTTTGAGGTTATTATGTGTTTATATTGTTTGTAAATTGTACAGGTGATGTTTAGACACATACAAGACTGCCAACTATTTGAGGTTATTATGGGTTTGCATTGTTTGTTAAAAGAACAGGTGATGTTTAGAAACAGACCAGACTGCTAACTATATGAAGTTATTATGGGTTTACATTGTTTGTAAATAGTACAGTTGATGTTTAGACAATGACTTGACTGCCAACTATTTGAGGTTATCATGGTTTTACATTGTTTGTAAATAGAACAGTTAGTTGATGTTTAGACACAGACCAGAGTGCCAATTGTTTGAGGTTATTATGGGTTTACATTGTTTGTAAATTGTACAGTTGATGTTTAGACACAGACAAGACTGATAACTATTTGAGGTTATTATGGGTTTGCATTGTTTGTAAATAGTACAGTTGATGTTTAGACACAGACCAGACTGCCAACTGTTTGAGGTTTTTTTGGGTCAACATTGTTTGTAAATAGTACAGTTGATGTTTATACACACACTAGACTGCCAACTATTTGAGGTAATAATGGGTTTACATTGTTCATCAATAGAACAGTTACTTGATGTTTAGACACAGACCAGACTGCAAACTGTTTCAGGTTTTTATGGGTATACATTGTTCGTAAAAAGAACAGTTAGTTGATGTTTAGACACAGACCAGACTGCTTACTGTTTGAGGTTATTATGGGTTTACATTGTTTGTAAATGGAACATTTAGTTGATGTTTAGACACAGACCAGACTGCGAACTTTTTGAGGTTATTATGGGTGTATATTGTTGGTAAATAGAACAGTTAGTTGATGTTTAGACACAGACCAGACTGCCAACTGTTTGAGGTTATTATGGGTTTACATTGTTTGTAAATAGTACAGTTGATGTTTAGACACACAACAGACTGCCAACTGTTTGAGGTAATTATGGGTTTACATTGTTGATAAATAAAACAGTTAGTTGATGTTTTGACACTAATCAACTGTTCGAGGTTATTATGAGTTTCCATTGTTTTTAAATAGTACAGTTGATGTTAAGACACACACAAGACTGCCAACTATTTGAGGTAATTATGTGTTGACATTGTTGATAAATAAAATAGTTAGTTGTTTAGACACTGGCCAGACTGCCAACTGTTTGAGGTTTTTATGGGTTTACATTGTTTGTAATTAGTACAGTTAGTTGATGTTTAGACACAGACCAGACTGTCGACTGTTTGAGGTTATTATGGGTTTACATTGTTTGTAAATAGTACAGTTAGTTGATGTTTAGACACAGATCAGACTGCCAACGGTTTAAGGTTATAATGGGTTTACGTTGTAAATAGTACTGGTGATGTTTTGACACTGATCAGACTGCCACCTGTTTGATGTTATTTTGGATTTACATTGTGGTAAATAGTACATTTGATGTTTAGACACAGACCAGACTACCAACTACTTGAGGTTATTATGGGTTTACATTGTTTGTAAATAGTACAGTTAGTTGATGTTTAGACAAGACCAAACTGCCAATTGTTTGAGGTTATTATGGGTTAACATTGTTTGTAAATAGTACAGTTAGTTGATGTTTAGAGACAGACCAGACTGCCAACTGTTTGAGGTTATTATGGGTTTACATTGTTTGTAAATAGTACAGTTGATGTTTAGACACTGATCAGACTGCCAACTATTTGAAGTTATTATGGGTGGACATTGTTAGTAAATAGTACAGGTGATGTTTAGACACAGACCAAACTGCCAACTGTTTGAGGTTATTATGGATTAACATTGTTTGTAAATAGTACAGTTGATGTTTAGACACTGACCAGACTGCCAAGTGTTTGAGGTTATTATGGTTTACATTGTATGTAAATAGTACAGTTACTTGATGTTTAGACACAGACCAGACTACCAAATGTTTGAGTTTATTATGGGTTTACATTGTATGTAAATAGTACAGTTGATGTTTAGACACAGACAAGACTGCCAACTGTTTGAGTTTTTTTAGGTTTACATTGTTGGTAAATAGTATAGTTAGTTGATGTTTAGACACTGACCAGACTGCCAACTGTTTGAGGTTATTATGGGTTTATATTGTATGAAATTAGTACAGTTGATTTTTAGACAAAGACAAGACTGTCAACTGTTTGAGGTTTTTATGGGTTTACATTGTTTGTAAATAGTACAGTTAGTTGATGTTTAGACATCAACTAGACTGTCTACTATTTGAGGTTATTATGTGTTTACATTGTAAATTGTATTGTTGATGTTGAGACACTGTACAGACTGCCAACTGTTTAAGGTTTTTATGGGTTTACATAGTTGGTTAATAGTATAGTTGATGTTGAGACACTGACCAGACTGCCAGCTGTTTGAGGTTATTATGGGTTTGCATTGTTGGTAAATAGAACTGTTAGTTGATGTTTAGACACAGACCAGACTGCCAACTGTTTGATGTTATTATGGGTTTACATTGTTTGTAAATAGTACAGTTGATGTTTAGACACCGACAAGACTGCCAACTGTTTGAGGTTTTTATGGGTTTACATTGTTTGTAATTAGTACAGTTAGTTGATGTTGAGACACAGACAAGACTGCCAACTGTTTGAGATTATTATGGGTTTACATTGTTTGTAAATAGTACAGTTAGTTGATGTTTAGACATCAACTAGACTGTCTACTATTTGAGGTTATTATGTGTTTACATTGTAAATTGTATTGTTGATGTTGAGACACTGTACAGACTGCCAACTGTTTAAGGTTTTTATGGGTTTACATAGTTGGTTAATAGTATAGTTGATGTTGAGACACTGACCAGACTGCCAGCTGTTTGAGGTTATTATGGGTTTGCATTGTTGGTAAATAGAACTGTTAGTTGATGTTTAGACACAGACCAGACTGCCAACTGTTTGATGTTATTATGGGTTTACATTGTTTGTAAATAGTACAGTTGATGTTTAGACACCGACAAGACTGCCAACTGTTTGAGGTTTTTATGGGTTTACATTGTTTGTAATTAGTACAGTTAGTTGATGTTGAGACACAGACAAGACTGCCAACTGTTTGAGATTATTATGGGTTTACATTGTTTGTAAATAGTACAGTTAGTTGATGTTTAGACACAGACCAGACTGCCAACTGTTTGAGGTTATCATAGGTTTACATTGTTTGTAAATAGAACAGTTAGTTAATGTTGAGACACAGACCAGACTGCCAACTGTTTGAGGTTATTATGGGTTTACATTGTTTGTAAATTGTACAGTTGATGTATAGACACAAACGAGATTGCCAACTATTTGAGGTTATTATGGGTTTACTTTGTTGGTAAATAGAACAGTTATTTGATGTTTAGACACAGACCAGACTGCCAACTGTTTGAGATCATTAAGGGTTAACATTGTTTGTAAATAGTACAGTTAGTTGATGTTTAAGCACAGACCAGATTGCCAATTGTTTGAGGTTATTATGGGTTTACATTTTAAATAGTACAGTAAGTTGATGTTTAGACACAGACCAGACTGCCAACTGTTTGATTTTATCATGGGTTTACATTGTTTGTAAATAGTACAGTTGATGTTTAGACACAGACCAGACTGCCAACTGTTTGAATGTTTAGACCCAGACCAGACTTCCAACTGTTTGAGGTTATTATGGCTTTACATTGTTTGTAAATAGTACAGGTGATGTTTAGACACTGACCAGACTGCCAACTGTTTGAGGTTATCACAGGTTTACATTGTTTTTAAATAGAACAGTTGATGTTTAGACACAGACCAGACTGCAAACTATTTGAGGTTATTACTGGTTGATATTGTTGGTAAATAAAACAGTTAGTTGATGTTTAGACACTGACCAGACTGCCAACTGTTTGAGGGTATCATGGGTTTACATTTGTTGTAAATTGAACAGTTAGTTGATGTTTAGACACAGACCAGACTGCCAAATGTTTGGGGTTATTATGGGTTTACATTGTTTGTAAATAGTACAGTCGATGTTTAGACACATACAAGACTGCCAACTATGAGAGGTTATTATGGGTTTGCATTGTTTGTAAAAAGAACAGGTGATGTTTAGACACAGACCAGACTGCTAACGATTTGAGGTTATTATGGGTTAACATTGTCTGTAAATATTACAGGTGATGTTTAGACACAGACCAGACTGCCAACTGTTTGAGGTTATTATGGGTTAACAATGTTTGTTAATAGTACAGTTGATGTTGAGAAACTGACAAGACTGCCAACTGTTTGAGGTTATCATGAGTTTACATTGTTTGTAAATAGAACCGTTTGTTGTTGTTTAAACACAGAACAGACTGCCAACTGTTTGGGGTTTTTATGGGTTTACATTGGTTGTAAATAGAACAGTTAGTTGATGTTGAGACACAGACCAGACTGCCAGCTTTTTGAGGTTATTATGGGTTTACATTTTGGTTAATAGTACAGTTAGTTGATGTTTAGACACAGACCAGACTGCCAACTGTTTGAGGTTATTATGGGTTTTCAATGTTGGTAAATAGAACAGTAAGATGATGTTTAGAAACAGACCAGACTGCCAACTGTTTGAGGTTATTATGGGTTTACATTGTTTGTAATTAGTACAGTTGATGTTGAGACTCTGACCAGACTGCCAACTGTTTGAGGTTTTTATGGGTTTACATAGTTGGTAAATAGTACAGTTGATGTTTAGACACAGAACAGACTGCCAACTGTTTGAGGTTATTATGGGTTAACAATGTTTGTTAATAGTACAGTTGATGTTGAGAAACTGACAAGACTGCCAACTGTTTGAGGTTATTATGGGTTAACAATGTTTGTTAATAGTACAGTTGATGTTTAGACACAGAACAGACTGCCAACTGTTTGAGGTTATTATGGGTTAACAATGTTTGTTAATAGTACAGTTGATGTTGAGAAACTGACAAGAATGCCAACTGTTTGAGGTTATCATGAGTTTACATTGTTTGTAAATAGAACCGTTTGTTGTTGTTTAAACACAGACCAGACTGCCAACTGTTTGGGGTTTTTATGGGTTTACATTGTTGGTAAATAGAACAGTTTGTTGATGTTTAGACACCGACCAGACTGCCAACTGTTTGAGGTAATTAAGGGTTTACATTGTTTGTAAATAGTACAGCAAGTTGATGTTTAGACACAGACCAGACTGCCATCTATTTGAGGTTATTATGGGTTTGCATTGTTGGTAAAATGTACAGTTAGTTGATGTTTAGACACAGATCAGACTGCCAACTGTTTGAGGTTATCATGGGTTTACATTGTTTGTAAATAAAACAGTTAGTTGATGTTTAGACACAGGCCAGACTGCTAACTGTTTGTGTTTTTTATGGGTTTACGTTGTTGGTAAATAGAACGGTTAGTAGATGTTTAGACGCAGACCAGACTGCCAACTGTTTGCTGTTATTATGGGTTAACATTGTTTGTAAATAGTACAGTTAGTTGATGTTTAGACACAGACCAGACTGCCAACTGTTTGAGGTTATTATGGGTTTATTTTGTTTGTAAATAGAACAGGTGATGTTTAGACACAGACGACTGCCAACTGTTTGAGGTTAGTATGGGTTTACATTTGTGGTGAATAGAACTGTTAGTTGTTGTTTAGACAAAGACCAGACTGTCAACTGTTTGAGGTTATTATGGGTTAACATTGTTTGTAAATAATACAGTTAGTTGATGTTGAGACACAGAACAGACTGCCAACTATTTGAGTTTATTATGGGTTTACATTGTTTGTAAATAGTACAGTTAGTTGATGTTTAGACACAGACCAGACTGCCAACTGTTTGAGGTTATTATGGGTTTACATTGTTTGTAAAAAGAACAGGTGATGTTTAGACACAGAACAGACTGCCAACTGTTTGTGTTTATTATGGGTTAACAATGTTTGTAAATAGTACAGTTGATGTTGAGACACTGACAAGACTGCCAACTATTTGGGGTTATTAATGGTTAACATTGTTTGTAAATAGAACAGTTAGTTGATGTTTAGATACTGATCAGACTGCCAACTGTTTGAAGTTATTATGGATTAACATTGTTTGTAAATTATACAGTTGATGTTGAGACACTGACCAGACTGCCAACTATTTGAGGTTACTATTGGTTAATATTGTTTGTAAATAGTACAGTTGATGTTGAGACACTGACCAGACTGCCAACTGTTTGAGGTTATTATGGGTTAACAATGTTTGTTAATAGTACAGTTGATGTTTAGACACAGAACAGACTGCCAACTGTTTGAGGTTATTATGGGTTAACAATGTTTGTTAATAGTACAGTTGATGTTGAGAAACTGACAAGAATGCCAACTGTTTGAGGTTATCATGAGTTTACATTGTTTGTAAATAGAACCGTTTGTTGTTGTTTAAACACAGACCAGACTGCCAACTGTTTGGGGTTTTTATGGGTTTACATTGTTGGTAAATAGAACAGTTTGTTGATGTTTAGACACCGACCAGACTGCCAACTGTTTGAGGTAATTAAGGGTTTACATTGTTTGTAAATAGTACAGCAAGTTGATGTTTAGACACAGACCAGACTGCCATCTATTTGAGGTTATTATGGGTTTGCATTGTTGGTAAAATGTACAGTTAGTTGATGTTTAGACACAGATCAGACTGCCAACTGTTTGAGGTTATCATGGGTTTACATTGTTTGTAAATAAAACAGTTAGTTGATGTTTAGACACAGGCCAGACTGCTAACTGTTTGTGTTTTTTATGGGTTTACGTTGTTGGTAAATAGAACGGTTAGTAGATGTTTAGACGCAGACCAGACTGCCAACTGTTTGCTGTTATTATGGGTTAACATTGTTTGTAAATAGTACAGTTAGTTGATGTTTAGACACAGACCAGACTGCCAACTGTTTGAGGTTATTATGGGTTTATTTTGTTTGTAAATAGAACAGGTGATGTTTAGACACAGACGACTGCCAACTGTTTGAGGTTAGTATGGGTTTACATTTGTGGTGAATAGAACTGTTAGTTGTTGTTTAGACAAAGACCAGACTGTCAACTGTTTGAGGTTATTATGGGTTAACATTGTTTGTAAATAATACAGTTAGTTGATGTTGAGACACAGAACAGACTGCCAACTGTTTGAGTTTATTATGGGTTTACATTGTTTGTAAATAGTACAGTTAGTTGATGTTTAGACACAGACCAGACTGCCAACTGTTTGAGGTTATTATGGGTTTACATTGTTTGTAAAAAGAACAGGTGATGTTTAGACACAGAACAGACTGCCAACTGTTTGTGTTTATTATGGGTTAACAATGTTTGTAAATAGTACAGTTGATGTTGAGACACTGACAAGACTGCCAACTATTTGGGGTTATTAATGGTTAACATTGTTTGTAAATAGAACAGTTAGTTGGTGTTTAGATACTGATCAGACTGCCAACTGTTTGAAGTTATTATGGATTAACATTGTTTGTAAATTATACAGTTGATGTTGAGACACTGACCAGACTGCCAACTATTTGAGGTTACTATTGGTTAATATTGTTTGTAAATAGTACAGTTGATGTTGAGACACTGACCAGACTGCCAACTGTTTGAGGTTATTATGGGTTGACATTGTTTGTAAATAGAACAGTTAGTTGATGTTTAGACACAGACCAGACTGCTAACTATTTGAGGTCATTATGGATTTACATTGTTGGTAAATAGAACAGTAAGTTGATGTTTAGACACATACCAGACTGTCAACTGTTTGAGGTTATTATGGGTTAACATTGCAAATAGTACAGGTGATGTTTAGACACTGACTGGACTGCCAACTGTTTGAGGTTATCATGGGTTTACATTGTAAATATAACAGTTAGTTGATGTTTAGGCACAGACCAGACTGCCAACTGTTTGAGATTTTTATGGGTTTACATTGTTCGTAAATAGAACAGTTAGTTGATGTTTAGATACAGACCAGACTGCAAACTGTTTAAGGTTACTATGGGTTTACATTGTTTGGAAATAGAACAGCTAGCTGACGTTTAGACACTGACCAGAATGTCAACTGCTTGATGGTATTACTGGTTGATATTGTTGGTAAATAAAACAGTTAGTTGATGTTTAGACACTGACCAGACTGCCAACTGTTTGAGGTTATTATGGGTTTACATTGTTTGTATATAGTACAGTTAGTTGATGTTTAGACACAGACCAGACTGCCAACTGTTTGAGGTTATTATGGATTTACATTGTTGGTAAATAGAACAGTTAGAGTAAGTTGATGTTTAGACACAGACCAGACTGACAACTGTTTGAGGTTTTTATGGGTTTACATTGTTGGTAAATTGAACAGTTACTTGATGTTGAGACACAGACCAGACTGCCAACTGTTTGAGGTTAGTATGGGTTTACATTGTTTGTAAATAGAACAGTTAGTTGATGGTTAGACACAGACCAGACTGCCAACACTTTGAGGTTATTATGGGTTTATATTGTTGGTAAATAGAACAGTTAGTTGATGTTTAGACACAGACCAGACTGTGAACTGTTTTTAGGTTTTTATGGGTATACATTGTTGGTAAATAGAACTGTTAGTTGATGTTTAGACACAGACCAGACTGCCAACTGTTTAAGGTTATTATGGGTTTATATTGTTTGTAAATAGAACAGGTGATGTTTAGACACAGACTAGATTGCCAACTGTTTGAGGTTAGTATGGGTTTACATTTGTGGTGAATAGAACTGTTAGTTGAGGTTGAGACAAAGACCAGACTGTCAACTGTTTGAGGTTATTATGGGTTAACATTGTTTGTAAATATTACAGTTAGTTGATGTTGAGACACAGAACAGACTGCCAACTGTTTGAGTTTATTATGGGTTTACATTGTTTATAATAGTTCAGTTAATTGATGTTTAGACACAGACCAGACTGCCAACTGTTTGATGTTATTATGGGTTTACATTGTTTGTAAAAAGAACAGGTGATATTTAGACACAGACCAGACTGCCAGCCGTTTGAGGTTATTATGGGTTAACAATGTTTGTAAATAGTACAGTTGATGTTGAGACACTGACAAGACTGCCAACTATTTGGGGTTATAATGGATTAACATTGTTTGTAAATTATACAGTTGATGTTGAGACACTGACCAGACTGCCAACTATTTGAGGTTACTATTGGTTAATATTGTTTGTAAATAGTACAGTTGATGTTGAGACACTGACCAGACTGCCAACTGTTTGAGGTTATTATGGGTTGACATTGTTTGTAAATAGAACAGTTAGTTGATGTGTAGATACTGATCAGACTGCGAACTAGTTGAGGTTACTATGGGTTAACATTGTTGGTAAATAGAACAGTTAGTTGATGTTTAGACACAGACCAGACTGCCAACAGTTTGAAGTTATTATGGGTTAACATTGTATGTAAATAGTACAGTTAGTTGATGTTTAGACACAGACCAGACTGCCAACTGTTTGAGGTTATTATGGGTTTACATTGTTTGTAAATAGTACAGTTGATGTTTAGACACAGATCAGACTGCCGACTGGTTGATGTTATCATGGGTTTACATTGTTGGTAAATAGAACAGTTAGTTGATGTTTAGACACAGACCAGACTGCCAACTGTTTGAGGTTATTATGGGTTTACATTGTTTGTAAATAGTACAGTTGATGTTTAGACACAGATCAGACTGCCAACTGGTTGTTGTTATCATGGGTTTACATTGTTGGTAAATAGAACAGTTAGTTGATGTTTAGACACAGACCAGACTGCCATATGTTTGTGGTTTTAATGGGTTGACATTGTTGGTAAAAAGAACAGTTAGTTAATATTGAGACTCAGACCAAACTGCCAACTGTTTGAGATTTTGATGGAATTACATTGTTTGTAAATAGTACAGTTGATGTTTAGACACAGACCAGACAGTGAACTATTTGATGTTATTATGGGTTTACATTGTTGGTAAATAAAACAGTTAGTTGATGTTTAGACACAGACCAGACTGCCAACTGTTTTAGTTTTTTACAGGTTTACATTATTGGTAAATAGAACAGTTAGTTGATGTTTAGACACAAACCAGACTGCCAACTGTTTGAGGTTATTATGGGTTAACAATGGTTGTAAATAGTACAGTTAATTGATGTTTAGACACAGACCAGACTGCCAACTGTTTGAGGTTATCATGGGTTAACATTGTTTGTAAATAGGACAGTTAGCTAATGTTTAGACATTGACCAGACTGTCAACTATTTGAGGTTATTATGGGTTTACATTGTTTGTAAATACTACAGTTGATGTTGAGACACTGACCAGACTCCCAACTGTTTGATGTTATTATGGGTTAACATTGTTTGTAAATAGTACATTTGATGTTTAGACACAGACCAGACTGCCAACTGTTTGAGGTTATCATGGGTTAACATTGTTTGTAAATAGGACTGTTAGTTAATGCTTAGATACAGACCAGATTGCCAACTGTTTGATGTTATCATGGGTTAACATTGTTTGTAAATAGAACAGTTAGTTAATTGTTAGACACAGACTAGACTGCCAACTGTTTGAGGTTATTATGGGTTTACATTGTTTGTAAATTGTACAGGAGATGTTTAGATACTGAATTGACTGCCAACTGTTTGAGGTTATCATGGGTTTACATTGTTTGTAAATAGAACAGTTAGTTGATGTTTAGACACAGACCAGACTGCCAGATGTTTGTGGTTATTATGGGTTTACATTGTTTGTAAATAGTACAGTTGATGTTTAGACACAGACCAGACTTCCAACAATTTGAGGTTATTATGACTTTACTTGTTGGTAAATAAAACAGTTAGTTGATGTTTAGACACTGGAAAGACTGCCAACTGCTTGCGGTTTTTATGTGTTAACATTGTTCGTAAATAGTAGCGTTAGTTGATGTTTAGACACTGACCAGACTGCCAACTGTTTGAAGTTATTATGGGTTTACATTGTTGGTAAAGAGAACAGTTAGTTGATGTTTAGACACAGACCAGACTGCCAACTGTTTGATGTTATTATGGGTTTACATTGTTTGTAAATAGTAAAGTTGATGTTTAGACACTGACCAGACAGCGAACTATTTGAGGTTATTATGGGTTTACATTGTTGGTAAATAAAATAGTTAGTTGATGTTAGACACAGACCAGACTGCCAACTGTTTGAGGTTATTATGGGTTTACATTGTTTGTAAATAGTAGAGTTAGTTGATGTTTAGGCACTGTCTAGACTGCCAACTGTTTGAGTTTATTATGGTTTTACAATGTTGGTAAATAGTATAGTTAGTTTATGTTAAGACACTGACCAGACTGTCTACTATTTGAGGTTATTATGGGTTTACATTGTTTGTAAAAAGGACAGTTGGTGTTGAGACACTGACCAAATTGCCAACTGTTTGATGTTATTATGGGTTTACATTGTTTGTAAATAGTACGGGTGATGTTTAGAAACAGACCAGACAGTGAACTATTTGAGATTATTATGGGTTTATATTGTTGGTAAACAAAACAGTTAGTTGATGTTTAGACACAGACCAGACTGCCAACTGTTTGAGGTTATTATGGGTTTCCAATGATGGTAAATAGTAGAGTTAGTTGATGTTTAGGCACCGACCAGACTGCCATCTGTTTGAGGTTTTTATGGGTTTACAATGTTGAAAAATAGTATAGGTAGTTGATGTTTAGACACTGACCAGACTGTCAATTGTTTGAGGTTTTCATGGGTTTACATTGTTTGTAAATAGAACAGTTTGTTGATGTTTAGACACAGACCAGACTGCCAACTATTTGAGGATATTATGGGTTTACATTGTTTGTAAATAGAACAGTTACTTGATGTTTAGACACAGACCAAACTGCCAACTATTTGAGGTTATTATCGGTTTACATTGTTAGTAAATAGAACAGTTGATGTTTTGACACTGAGCAGACTGCCAACTGTTTAAGGTTTTTATGGGTTTACATTGTTGGTAAATAGAACAGTCAGTTGATGTTTAGACACAGACCAGACTGCCAACTGTTTGAAGTTATTATGGGTTTAAACTGTTTGTAAATAGTACAGTTACTTGATGTTTAGACACAGACCAGACTGCCAACTGTTTGAGGTTATTATGGGTTTAAATTGTTTGTAAATAGAACAGTTACTTGATGTTTAGACACAGACCAGACTGCCAACTGTTTGAGGTTATTATGGATTTACATTGTTGGTAAATAGAACAGTTAGTTGATGTTGAGACACTGACCAAACTGTCAACTGTTTGAGGTGTTTGTGGGTTTACATTGGTGGTAAATAGAACAGTTAGTTGATGTTTAGACACAGACCAGACTGCCAACTGTTTGAGGTTATTATGGGTTTACATTGTTGGTAAATAGTACAGGTGATGTTTAGACACTGACCAGACTGCCAACTGTTTGAGGTTATCATGGGTTTACATTGTTTGTAAATAGAACAGTAAGTTGATGTTTAGACACAGACCAGACTGCCAATTGTTTGAGGTTATTATGGGTTTATATTGTTTGAAGATAGAACAGTTGATGTTTAGACACAGAACTGACTCCCAACTGTTTGAGGTTATTATGGGTTTACATTGCTAGTAAATAGTACAGGTGATGTTTAGACACTGACCAGACTGCCAAATATTTGATGTTGTTATGGGTTTATATTGTTGGTAAATAAAACAGTTATTTGATGTTTTGACATTGACCAGACTGCCAACTGTTTTAGGTTTTTATGCGATTACATTGTTGGTAAATAGTATAGTTAGTTGATGTTTATACACTGACCAGACTGCCAGCTGTTTGAAGTTTTAATGGGTTTACATTGTTTGTAATTAGTACAGTTAGTTGATGTTTAACCGCAGACCCGACTGACTACTGTTTGAGGTTATTATGGGTTTACATTGTTTGTAAATAGTACATTTGATGTTCAGACACAGACCAGACTGCCAATTGTTTGAAGTTATCACGGGTTTACATTGTTTGTAGATAGAACAGTTTATGTTTAGACACAGATCAGACTGCCAACTATTTGGGGTTATCATGGATTTACATTGTTGGTAAATAGAACAGTTAGTTGATGTTTAGACATAGACCAGACTGCCAACTATTTGAGGTTATCATGGGTTTACATGGTTGGTAAATAGAACAGTTAGTTGATGTTTAGACACAGACCCGACTGCCAACTGTTTGAGGTTTTTTATGGGTTTACTTTGTTGGTAAATAGAACAGTTAGTTGATGTTGAGACACAGACCAGACTACCAACTGTTTGAGGTTATAATGGGGTTACATTGTATGTAAATTGTACAGTTACCTGATGTTGAGACACAGACCAGACTGCCAACTGTTTGAGGTTATTATGAGTTTACATTGTTGGTAAATAGAACAGTTAGTTGATGTTTAGACATTGACTAGACTGCCAACTGTTTGAAGTTTTTATGGTTTAACATTGTTGGTAAATAGAACAGTTACTTGATGTTTAGACACAGACCAGACTGCCAACTGTTTGAGGTTATTATGAGTTTACATTGTTTGTAAATAGTACAGGTGATGTTTAGACACTGACCAGACTGCCAACTGTTTGAGGTTTTTATGGGTCAACATTGTTTGTAAATAGTACAGTTGATGTTTAGACACACACCAGACTGCCAACTATTTGAGGTTATTATGAGTTTACATTGTTTGTAAATAGTACAGGTGATGTTCAGACACTGACCAGACT
Organism: Panopea generosa; assembly: GCA_029582155.1. Classification (NCBI taxonomy): domain Eukaryota; kingdom Metazoa; phylum Mollusca; class Bivalvia; order Adapedonta; family Hiatellidae; genus Panopea; species Panopea generosa. The sequence continues at coordinate 59,877,755 of CM055899.1, read as the reverse complement.
GCCAACTGTTTGAAGTTTTCATGAGTTTACATTGTTTGTAAATAGAACAGATAGTTGATGTTCACAAACAGACTAGACTGCCAACTGTTTGAGGTTATTATGGGTTTACATTGTTTGTAAATAGTACAGTTGATGTTTAGACACTGACCAGACTGCCAACTGTTTGAGGTAATTATGGGTTTACATTGTTGATAAATAAAACAGTTAGTTGATGTTTAGACACTGACCAACTGTTTGAGGTTATTTTGAGTTTCCATTGTGTGTAATTAGTACAGTTGATGTTTAGACACACACAAGACTGCCAACTATTTGAGGTTATTATGTGTTTACATTGTTGATAAATAAAATAGTTAGTTGATGTTTAGACACTGACCAGACTGCCAACTGTTTGAGGTTTTTATGGGTCTACATTGTTTGTAATTAGTACAGTTAGTTGATGTTTAGACACAGACCAGACTTCTGACTGTTTGAGGTTATTATGGGTTTACATTGTTTGTAAATAGTACAGGTGATGTTTAGACACACACCAGACTGCCACCTATTTGAGGTAATTATGGGTTTACATTGTTGATAAATAAAACAGTTAATGTTTAGATACTGACCAGACTGCCAACTGTTTGAGGCTTTTATCGGTTTACATTGTTTGTAATTAGTACAGTTAGTTGATGTTAAGACACAGACCAGACTACCAACTGTTTGAGGTTATTATGGGTTTACATTGTTGGTTAATAGAACAGTTAGTTGATGTTTAGATACAGATCAGACTGCCAACTGTTTGAGTTCATTATGGGTTAACATTGTTTGTAAATAGTGCAGTTAGTTGATGTTTAGACACAGACCAGACGGCCAACTGTTTGAGTTGATTATGGGTTTACATTGTTTGTAAATAGTACAGTTAGTTGATGTTTAGATACAGACCAGACTGCCAACTGTTTAAGGTCATTATGAGTTGATATTGTTTGTACATAGTACAGGTGATGTTTAGACAATGATCAGACTTCCAACTGTTTGGGGTTATCATCTGTTTATATTGTTTGTAAATAGAACAGTTAGTTGATTTTTAGACACAGACAAGACTGCCAACTATTTGAGGTTATTATGGGTTTGCATTGTTTGTAAAAAGAACAGGTGATGTTTAGACACAGACCAGACTGATAACTATTTTCTGTTATTATGGGTTAACATTGTTTGTAAATAGTACAGTTGATGTTTAGACACTGACCAGACTGCCAACTATTTGAAGTTATTATGGGTTTACATTGTCTGTAAATAGAAAAGTTAGTTGATGTTTAGACACAGACCAGACTGCCAACTGTTTGAGGTTATTATGGGTTAACATTGTTTGTAAATAGTACAGGTGATGTTTAGACACAGACCAGACTGCCAACTGTTTGAGGTTTTTATGGGTAAACATTGTTTGTTAATAGTACAGTTGATGTTTAGACACACACCAGACTGCCAACTATTTGAGGTAATTATTGGTTTACATTGTTGATAAACAGAACAGTTACTTGATGTTTAGACACAGACCAGACTGTGAACTGTTTTTAGGTTTTTATGGGTATATATTGTTGGTAAATAGAACAGTTAGTTGATGTTTAGACACTGACCAGACTGCCAACTGTTTGAGATTTTTATGGGTTTACATTGTTTGTAATTAGTACAGTTAGTTGATGTTTAGACAAAGACCAGATTGCCGACTGTTTGAGGTTATTTTGGGTTTACATTGTTTGTAAATAGTACAGTTAGTTGATGTTTAGACACATACCAGACTGTGAAATGTTTGAGGTTATAATGGGTTTACGTGTACATTGTAAATAGTACAGGTGATGTTTAGACACTGATCAGACTGCCAACTATTTGAGGTTATAATTGGTTTACATTGTTTGTAAATACTACAGGTGATGTTTAGACACAGACCAGACTGCCAACTGTTTGAGGTTATTATGGGTTAACATTGTTTGTAAATAGTACAGTTGATGTTTAGACACTGACCAGACTGGCAACTGTTTGGGGTAATTATCGGTTTACATTGTTGATAAATAAAACAGTTAATGTTTAGACACTGACCAGACTGCCAACTGTTTGAGGTTTTTATTAAGGGTTAATATTGTTTGTAAATAGAACAGTTAGTTGATGTTTAGATACTGATCAGACTGCCAACTGTTTGAGGTTATTATGGGTTAACATTCTTTGTAAATAGTATAGTTGATGTTTAGACACTGACCAGACTGCCAACTGTTTGAGGTTTTTATGGGTTTACATTGTTGATAAATAAAACAGTTAATGTTTAGACACTGACCAGACTGCCAACTGTTTGAGGTAATTATCGGTTTACATTGTTGATAAATAAAACAGTTAATGTTTAGACACTGACCAGACTGCCAACTGTTTGAGGTTTTTATGGGTTTACATTGTTTGTAATTAGTACAGTTAGTTGATGTTTAGACACAGACCAGACTGCCAACTGTTTGAGTTTATTATGGGTTAACATAGTTTGTAAATAGTACAGTTAATTGATGTTGAGAGACAGACCAGACTGCCCTGTTTGAAGTTAATATGGGTTTACATTGTTTGTAAATAGTACAGTTGATGTTTAGACACTGATCAAACTGCCAACTATTTGAGGTTATTATGGGTTTACATTGTTTGTAAATAATATAGTTGATGTTGAGACAATGACCAGACTGCCAACTATTTGAAGCTATTATGGGTTTACATTGTTTGTAAATAAAACAGTTAGTTGATGTAGAGACACTGACCAGATTGACAACTGTTTGAGGTTATTATGGGTTTATATTGTTGGTGAATTGAACAGTTAGTTGATGTTTAGACATAGACCAAACTGCGAACTGTTTGAGGTTATTATGGTTTAAAATTGTTTGTGAATAGTACAGGTACTTGATGTAGAGACACAGACCAGACTGCCAACTGTTTGAGGTTATTATGGGTTTACATTGTTTGTAAATAGTACAGTTAGTTGATGTTTAGAGACAGACCAGACTGCCCTGTTTGAAGTTATTATGGGTTTACATTGTATGTAAATACTACATTTGATGTTCAGACACTGATCAGACTGCCAACTATTTGAGGTTATTATGGGTTTACATTGTTTGTAAATAGTACAGTTGATGTTTAGACACAGACAAGACTGCCAACTATTTGTGGTTATTATGGGTTTACATTGTTTGTAAAAAGAACAGCTAGTTGATGTTTAGATACTGATCTGACTGCCAACTATTTGAGGTAATTATGGGTTTACATTGTTTGTAAATAATACAGTTGATGTTGAGACAATGACCAGACTGCCAACTATTTGAAGTTATTATGGGTTTACATTGTTTGTAAATAGTACAGTTGATGTAGAGACACTGACCAGACTGCCGACGATTTGAGGTTACTATGGGTTTATATTGTTTGTAAATAGTACAGTTAGTTGATGTTTAGAGACCGACCAGACTGCCCTGTTTGAAGTTATTATGGGTTTACATTGTATGTAAATAGTACATTTGATTCTTAGACACTGATCAGACTGCCACCTATTTGAGGTTATTATGGGTTTACATTGTTTGTAAATAGTACAGTTGATGTTTAGACACAGACAAGACTGCCAACTATTTGTGGTTATTATGGGTTTACATTGTTTGTAAAAAGAACAGCTAGTTGATGTTTAGATACTGATCTGACTGCCAACTATTTGAGGTAATTATGGGTTTACATTGTTTGTAAATAATACAGTTGATGTTGAGACACTGATCTGACTGCCAACTATTTGATGTTATTATGGGTTTACATTGTTTGTAAATAGAATAGGTGATATTTAGAACCAGACCAGACTTCCAACTGTTTGAGATTATTATGGGTTTACAATGTTTGTAAATAGAACAGTTAGTTGATGTTTAGACACAGACCAGACTGCCAACTGTTTGAGATTTTTATGGGTTTACATTGTTCGTAAATAGAACAGTTAGTTGATGTTTAGATACAGACCAGACTGTCAACTGTTTAATGTTACTATGGGTTTACATTGTTTGGAAATAGAACAGCTAGTTGACGTTTAGACACTGACCAGAATGTCAACTGCTTGATGGTATTATGGGTTTACATTGTTTGTAAATAGTATAGTTAGTTGATATTAAGACACAGACCAGACTGCCATCTCTTTGAGGTCATTATGGGTTTACTTTGTTGGTAAATAGAACAGTTAGTTGATGTTTAGACACATACCAGACTGCCAACTGTTTGAGTTTATTATGGGTTAACATTGTAAATAGTACAGGTGATGTTTAGACACTGACAAGACTGCCAACTGTTTGAGGTTATCATAGGTTTACATTGTAAATATAACAGTTAGTTGATGTTTAGACACAGACCAGACTGCCAACTGTTTGAGGTTATCATGGGTTTACATTGTTTGTAAAAAGTACAGTTAGTTGATGTTTAGACACAGACCAGACTGCCAACTGTTTGAGGTTATCATAGGTTTACATTGTGAATATAACAGTTAGTTGATGTTTAGACACAGACCAGACTGCCAACTGTTTGAGATTTTTATGGGTTTACATTGTTCGTAAATAGAACAGTTAGTTGATGTTTAGATACAGACCAGACTGCCAACTGTTTAAGGTTACTATGGGTTTACATTATTTGTAACTAGAACAGCTAGTTGATGTTTAGATAATGATCAGACAGCATGATCAGAACTGGTCTGACAAACCAGTTATCTCAGAAATGATTGTGGTGGATATGGTGGTTGTAGTAATAGGTATGATAAAGAACTGGCCTGGCAAACCAGTTATCTCTGAAATGATTGTGGTGGATATTGTGGTTGTAGTAATAGCTGATGATAAAAAATTGGCTTGGAAAACCAGTTATCTCAGAAATGATTGTGGTGGATATTGTGGTTGTAGTAATAGCTGATGATAAAGAACTGGCCTGACAAACCAGTTATCTCAGAAATGATTGTGGTGGATGTAGTGTTTGTAGTAATAGGTATGATAAAGAACTGGCCTGGCAAACCAGTTATCTCAGAAATGATTGTGGTGGATATTGTGGTTGTAGTAATAGCTGATGATAAAGAACTGGCCTGACAAATCAGTTATCTCAGAAATGATTGTGGTGGATATAGTGGTTGTAGTAATAGGTATGATAAAGAACTGGCCTGGCAAACCAGTTATCTCTGAAATGATTGTGGTGGATATTGTGGTTGTAGTAATAGCTGATGATAAAAAATTGGACTGGAAAACCAGTTATCTCAGAAATGATTGTGGTGGATATGGTGGTTGTAGTAATAAATATGATAAAGAACTGGCCTGACAAACCAGTTATCTCAGAAATGATTGTGGTGGATATTGTTGTTGTAGTAATAGGTATGATAAAGAACTGGCCTGGCAATCCAGTTATCTCAGAAATGATTGTGGTGGATATTGTGGTTGTAGTAATAACTGATGATAAAGAACTGGCCTGGCAAACCAGTTATCTCAGAAAGGTTTGTGGTGGATATGTTGGTTGTAGCAATAACTGATGATAAAAAATTGGCCTGGAAAACCAGTTATCTCAGAAAAGATTGTGGTGGATATGGTGGTTGTAGTAATAGATATGATAAAGAACTGGCCTGACAAACCAGTTATCTCAGAAATGATTGTGGTGGATATAGTGGTTGTTGTAATAACAGATGATAAAGAACTGGCCTGGCAAACAGTTATCTCAGAAAGGTTTGTGGTGGATATGTTGGTTGTAGCAATAACTGATGATAAAAAATTGGCCTGGAAAACCAGTTATCTCAGAAATGATTGTGGTGGATATGGTGATTGTAGTAATAGATATGATAAAGAACTGGCCTGACAAACCAGTTATCTCAGAAATGATTGTGGTGGATATAGTGGTTGTAGTAATAGGTATGATAAAGAACTGGCCTGGCAAACCAGTTATCTCAGAAATGATTGTGGTGGATATTGTGGTTGTAGTAATAGCTGATGATAAAGAACTGGCCTGGCAAACCAGTTATCTCAGAAATGTTTCTGGTGGTTATGGTAGTTGTAGTAATAACTGATGATAAAACACTGGCCTGGCAAACCAGTTATCTCAGAAATGTTTGTGTTGGATATGGTGGTTGTACTAATAGCTGATGATAATGAATTATTCTAGCAAACAAGTTATCTCTGAAATGTTTGTGTTTGATATGGTGTTTGTAATAATATTTATGATAAAGAACTGCCCTGGCGAACCAGTTATCTCTTGTTTGAGGTTTTTATGGGTTTACATCTTTGGTTAATAATACAGTTGATGTTGAGACACTGACTAGACTGCCAACTGTTTGAGGTTATATTGGGTTTACATTGTTTGTAAATAGAACAGTTAAGTGATGTTTAGACACAGACCAGACTGCCATCTATTTAAGGTTATTAGGGGTTTACATTGTTGGTAAATAAAACAGTTAGTTGATGTTTAGACACTGACCAGACTGCCAACTGTTTGAGGTTTTTATGGGTTTACATTGTTGGTAAATAGAACAGTTAGTTGACGTTGAGACACAGCTCAGACTGCCAACTGTTTGAGGTTATCATGGATATACATTGTTGGTAAATAGAACCGTTAGTTGATGTTCAGACAGAGAAGAGACTGCCAACTGTTTGTGGTTTGAATGGGTTTAATTGTTGGTAAATAGAACAGTTAGTTGATGTTTAGACACAGACCAGACCAGACTGCCAACTGTTTGAGGTTTTTATGAGTTGAAGTTGTTGGTAAATGGAACAGGTAGTTGATGATTAGACACAGACCAGACTGCCAACTGTTTGAGGAAATTATGGGTTTACATTATTTGTTAATAATACAGTTAGTTGATGTTTAGACACAGACCAGACTGCCAACTGTTTGAGGTTATTATGGGTTTACATTGTTTGTAAATATTACAGTTAGTTGATGTTTAGACACAGTGCAGACTGCCAACGGTTTGAGGTTATTATGGGTTTTCATTGTTTTGAAATAGTACAGGTGATGTTTAGACACTGACTAGACTGCCAACTGTTTGAGGTTATCATAGGTTTACATTGTAAATAGAACAGTTAATTAATGTTGAAACACAGACCAGACTGCCAACTGTTTGAGGTTATTATGGGTTTACATTGTTTGTGAATAGTACAGTTGATGTATAGACACAAACCAGACTGCCAACTATTTGAGGTTATTATGGGTTTACATTGTTGGTAAATAGAACAGTTAGTTGATTTTAAGACACAGACCAGACTGCCAACTGTTTGAGATCATTATGGGTTAAAATTGTTTGTAAATAGTACAGTTAGTTGATGTTTAAACACAGACCAGACTGCCAATTGTTTGATTTTATCATGGGTTTACATTGTTTGTAAATAGTACAGTTGATGTTTAGACACAGACCAGACTGCCAACTGTTTGAATGTTTAGACACAGACCAGACTTCCAACTGTTTGAGGTAATTATGGGTTTACATTGTTTGTAAATAGTACAGGTGATGTTTAGACACACACAAGACTGCCAAATGTTTGAGGTTATTATGGGTTTACATTGTTTGTAAATAGTACAGTTGATGTTGAGACACAGACCAGACTGCAAACTATTTGAGGTTATTACGGGTTGATATTGTTAGTAAATAAAACAGTTAGTTGATGTTTAGACACTGACCAGACTGCCAACTGTTTGAGGTTATCATGGGTTTACATTTGTTGTAAATTGAACAGTTAGTTGATGTTTAGACACAGACCAGACTGCCAAATGTTTGGGGTTATTATGGGTTTACATTGTTTGTAAATAATACAGTCGATGTTTAGACACATACAATACTGCCAACTATGTGAAGTTATAATGGGTTTACATTGTTTGTAAATAGAACTGGTGATGTTTAGACACAGATCAGAGTACCAAGTATTTCAGGTTGTTATGGGTTTACATTGTTTGTAAATAGAACAGTTAGTTAATGTTTAGACACAGACCCGACTGCCAACTGTTTGAGTTTATTATGGTTTTACAGTGTATGTTAATAGTACAGTTGATGTTTAGACACAGACAAGACTGCCAACTGTTTAAGGTTATGATAAGTTAACATTGTTGGTAAATTGTACAGGTGATGTTTAGACACAGACCAGACTTCCAACTGTTTGAGGTTATCATGGGTTTACATTGTTTGTAAATAGAACAGTTTGTTGATGTTTAGACACTGACCAGACTGCCAACTGTTTGAGGGTATCATTTGTTTACATTGTTTGTAAACAGAACAGTTAGTTGATGTTTAGACACAGACCAGACTGAGAGCTGTTTGATGTTGTTATGGGTTTATATTGTTTGTAAATAGTACAGTTAATTGATGTTTAGACACAGACCAGACTGCCAACTGTTTGTGGTTTTTATGGGTTAACATTGTTTGTAAATAGTATAGTTGATGTTCGGACACTGACCAAACTGCAAACTATTTGGGGTCATTAAGGGTTAACATTGTATGTAAATAGAACAATTAGTTGATGTTTAGATACTGATCAGACTGCCAACTGTTAGAGTTTGTTACGGGTTAATATTGTTTGTAATTAGTACAGTTAGTTGATGTTTAGAAACAGACCAGACTGCCAACTGTTTGAGGTTATTATGGGTTTACATTGTTTGTAAATAGTACCGTTACTTGATGTTTAGACACAGACCAGACTGCCAACTGTTTGAGGTTTTTACGGGTTTATATTATTGGTAAATAGAACAGTTAGTTGATGTTTAGACACAAACCAGACTGCCAACTTTTTAAGGTTATTATGGGTTAAGATTGTAAATAGTACAGATAATTGATGTTTAGACGCAGACCAGACTGCCAACTGTTTAAGGGAATCATGGGTTAACATTGTTTGTAAATAGAACAGTTAGTTATTGTTTAGACACAGACCAGACTGCCAACTATTTGAGGTTTTTATGGGTCTACATTATTGGTAAATAGAACAGTTAGTTGATGTTTAGACACAGACCAGACTGCCAACTGTTTGAGGTTATTATGGGTTTACATTGTTTGTAAATATTACAGTTGATGTTGAGACACTGACCAGACGGCCAACTGTTTGAGATTTTTATGGGTTTACATTGTTGGTAAATAGTACAGTTGATGTTGAGACACTGATCAGACAGCCAACTCTTTGAGGTTATTATGGGTTTACATTGTAAATTGTACAGGTGATGTTTAGACACTGAACAGACTACCAACAGTTTAAGGTTATCATGGTTTACATCGTTTGTAAATAGAACAGTTAGTTGATGTTTAGACACAGACGAGACTGCCAGCTCTTTGAGGTTATTATGGGTTTACATTTTGGTTAATAGTACAGTTAGTTGATGTTTAGACACAGACCAGACTGCCAGCTGTTTGAGTTTATTATGGATTTACAGTGTTGGTAAATAGAACAGTAAGAGTTGATATTTAGAAACAGACCAGACTGCGAACTGTTTGAGGTTATTATGGGTTTACATTGTTTGTAAATAGTACAGTTGATGTTGAGACACTGACCAGACTGCCAACTGTTTGAGGTTTTTATGGGTTTACATAGTTGGTAAATAGTACAGTTGATGTTTAGACAATGAGTAGACTGCCAAGTGTTTGAGGTTATTATGGGTATACATTGTTTGTAAATAGTACAGTTGATGTTTAGACACAGATCAGACTGCCGACTGGTTAATGTTATCATTGGTTTACATTGTTGGTAAATAGAACAGTTAGTTGATGTTTAGACACAGACCAGACTGCCAACTGTTTGAGGTTTTTACGGGCTTACGTTATTGGTAAATAGAACAGTTAGTTGATGTTTAGATACAGACCAGACTGCCAACTGTTTGAGGTTATTATGGGTTTACAGTATTGGTAAATAGAACAGTAAGTTGATTTTGGGAACAGACCAGACTGCCAACTGTTTGAGGTTATTATGGTTTTACATTGTTTGTAAATAGTACAGTTGATGTTGAGACACTGACCAGACTGCCAGCTGTTTGAGGTTTTTATGGGTTTACATAGTTGGTAAATAGTACAGTTTATGTTTAGACACAGAACAGACTGCCAACTGTTTGAGGTTATTATGGATTAACAATGTTTGTAAATAGTACAGTTGATGTTGAGAAACTGACAAGACTGCCAACTGTTTGAGGTTATCATGAGTTTACATTGTTTGTAAATAGAACCGTTTGTTGTTGTTTAAACACAGACCAGACTGCCAACTGTTTGGATTTTTAAGGGTTTACATTGTTGATAAATAGAACAGTTAGTTGATGTTTAGACACCAACCAGACTGCCAACTGTTTGAGGTAATTAAGGGTTTACATTACTGGTAAATAGTACAGCAAGTTGATGTTTAGACACAGACCAGACTGCCAACTGTTTGAGGTTATTATTGGTTTACATTGTTTGTAAATAATACAGTTGATGTTTAGACACAGACCAGACTGCCAACTGTTTGAGGTTATTATGGGTTTGCATTGTTGGCAAAAAGTACAGTTAGTTCATGTTTAGACACAGACCAGACTGCCAACTGTTTGAGGTTATCATGGGTTTACATTGTTTATAAATAAAACAGTGAGTTGATCTTTAGACACAGACCAGACTGCCAACTGTTTGTGGTTTTTATGGGTTTACATGGTTGTTAAATAGAAGGCTGTTTGTGGTTTTTATCGGTTTACATGGTTGGTAAATAGAACGGTTAGTAGATGTTTAGACGCAGACCAGACTGCCAACTGTTTGCTGTTATTTTGGGTTAGCATTGTTTGTAAATAGTACAGTTAGTTGATGTTTAGACACAGACCAGACTTCCAACTGTTTGAGGTTATTATGGGTTTATATTGTTTGTAAATAGAACAGGTTATGTTTAGACACAGACCAGACTGCCAACTGTTTGAGGTTAGTATGGGTTTACATTGTTTGTAAATAGTACAATTGATGTTTAGACACAGACCAGACTGCCAACTATTTAAGGTTATTATGAATTTACATTGTTTGTAAATAGAACAGGTGATGTTTAGACAAATACCAGACTGCCAACTGTTTGAGGTTAGTATGGGTTTATGTTGGTGGTGAATAGAACTGTTAGTTGATGTTTAGACAAAGACCAGACTGTCAACTGTTTGAAGTTATTATGGGTTAACATTGTTTGTAAATAGTACAGTTAGTTTATGTTTAGACACAGACCAGACTGCCAACTGTTTGAGTTTATTATGGGTTTACATTGTTTGTAAATAGTACTGGTGATATTTAAACACTGATCAGACTGCCAACTATTTGAGGTTATTAATCGTTTACATTGTTTGTAAATAGAACAGGTGATGTTTAGACAAAGACCAGACTGCCAACTGTTTGAGGTTATTATGGGTTAACAATGTTTGTAAATAGAACAGTTGATGTTGAGACACTGAGAAGACTGCCAACTATTTGGGGTTATTATGGGTTAACATTGTTTGTAAATAGAGTTCAGTTAGTTGATGATTAGATACTGATCAGACTGCCAACTGTTTGAAGTTATTATGGATTAACATTGTTTGTAAATTATACAGTGGATGTTGAAACACTGACCGGACTGCCAACTATTTGAGGTTACTATGGGTTAGTATTGTTTGTAAATAATACAGTTGATGTTGAGACACTGACCAGACTGCCAACTGTTTGAGGTTTCTATGGGTTTACATTGTTGGTAAATTGTACTGGTGATGTTTAGACACTGATCAGACTGCTAACTGGTTGAGGTTATCATGGGTTTACATTGTTGGTAAATAGATCAGTTAGTTGATGTTTAGACACAGACCAGACTGCCAACTGTTTGAGGTTTTTATGGGTCTACATTGTTGGTAAATAGAAAAGTTACTTGATGTTGAGACACAGACCAGACTGCGAACTGTTTGAGGTTATTATGGCTTTACATTGTTTGTAAATAGTACAGTTACTTGATGTTTAGACACAGACCAGACTGCCAACTGTTTGAGGTTCTTACGTGCTTACGTTATTGGTAAATAGAACAGTTAGTTGATGTTTAGAGACAAACCAGAATGCCAACTGTTTGAGGTTATTATGGGTTAACATTGTAAATAGTAGAGTTAATTGATGTTTAGACACAGACCAGACTGCCAACTGTTTAAGGGAATCATGGGTTAACATTGTTTGTAAATAGAACGGTTAGTTAATGTTTAGACACAGACCAGACTGCCAACTGTTTGAGGTTATTATGGGTTTACATTGTAAATTGTACAGGTGATATTTAGACACTGATTAGACTGCCAACAGTTTGAGGTTATCATGGGTTTACATTGTTTGTAAATAAAACAGTTAGTTGATGTGTAGACACAGACCAGACTGCCAGCTGTTTGAGGTTATTATGGGTTTACATTTTGGTTAATAGTACAGTTAGTTGATGTTTAGACACAGACCAGACTGCCAACTGTTTGAGGTTATTATGGGTTTACATTGTTGGTAAATAGAACAGTAAGTTGATGTTTAGACACAGACCAGACTGCCAACTGTTTGAGGTTATTATGGTTTACATTGTTTGTAAATGGTACAGTTGATGTTGAAACACTGACAAGACTGCCAACTGTTTGAGGTTATTATGGGTAAATAGTACAGTTGATGTTGAGACACTGACAAGACTGCCAACTGTTTGAGGTTATCATGGGTTTATATTGTTTGTAAATAGAACAGTTTGTTGATGTTTTAACACAGACCAGACTGCCAACTGTTTGAGGTTTTTATGGGTTTACATTGTTGGTAAATAGAACAGTTAGTTGATGTTTAGACAATGACCAGACTGCCAACTGTTTTAGGTAATTAAGGGTTTACATTGTTTGTAAATAGTACAGCAAGTTGATGTTTAGACACAGACCAGACTGCCAGCTATTTGAGCTCATTATGGGTTTGCATTGTTGGTAAGAAGTACAGTTAGTTGATGTTTAGAGACAGATCAGACTAACAAGTGTTTGAGGTTATCATGGGTTTACATTGTTTGTAAATCAAACAGTTAGTTAATGTTTAGACACAGACCAGACTGCCAACTGTTTGTGGTTATTATGGGTTTACATTATTGGTAAATAGAATGGTTAGTAGATGTTTAGACCAGACCAGACTGCCAACTGTTTGATGTTATTATGGGTTAACATTGTTTGTAAATAGTACAGTTAGTTGATGTTTAGACACAGACCAGACTGCTAACTGTTTGAGGTTATTAGTGGTTTATATTGTTTGTAAATAGAACAGGTGATGTTTAGACACAGACGACAGCCAACTGTTTGAGGTTAGTACGGGGTTACATTTGTGGTGAATAGAACTGTTAGTTGATGTTTAGACAAAGACCAGACTGTCAACTGTTTGAGGTTATTATGGGTTAACATTGTTTGTAAATAATACAGTTAGTTGATGTTGAGACACAGAACACACTGCCAACTGTTTGAGTTCATTATGGGTTGACATTGTTTGTAAATAGTACAGTTAGTTGATGTTTAGACACAGACCAGACTGCCAACTGTTTGAGGTTATTATGGGTTTACATTGTTTGTAAAAAGAATAGGTGATGTTTAGACACAGACCAGACTGTCAACTGTTTGAGGTTATTATGGGTTAACAATGTTTGTAAATAGTACAGTTGATGTTGAGACACTGACAAGACTGCCAACTATTTGAGGTTATTATGGGTTGACATTGTTTGTAAATAGTACAGTTAATTGATGATTAGTCACAGACCAGACTGCCAGCTGTTTGAGGTTATCATGGGTTAATATTGTTTGTAAATAGAACAGTTAGTTAATGTTTAGACAAAGACCAGACTGCCAACTGTTTGAGGTTATTATGGGTTTACATTGTTTGTAAATTGTACAGGTGATGTTGAGACACTGATTAGACTGCCAACTGTTTGAGGTTATCTTGGGTTTACATTGTTTGTAAATAGAACAGTTAGTTGATGTTTAGACACAGACCAGACTGCCAACTGTTTGAAGTTATTATGGGTTAAAATTGTATGTAAATAGTACAGTTAGTTGATGTTTAGACACAGACCAGACTGCCAACTGTTTGAGGTTATTATGGGTTTACATTGTTGGTAAATAGTACAGGTGATGTTTAGACACTGACAAGACTGCCAACTGTTTGAGGTAATCATAGGTTTACATTGTAAATATAACAGTAAGTTGATGTTTAGACACAGACCAGACTGACAACTGTTTGAGATTTTTATGGGTTTACATTGTTCGTAAATAGAACAGTTAGTTGATGTTTAGATACAGACCAGACTGCCAACTGTTTAAGGTTATTATGGGTTTACATTATTTGTAAATATAACAGCTAGTTGTTGTTTAGATACTGATCAGACAGCATGATCAGAACTGGTCTGACAAACTAGTTGTCTCAGAAATGATTGTGGTGGATATGGTGGTTGTAGTAATAGATATGATAAAACACTGGCCTGACAAACCAGTTATCTCAGAAATGATTGTGGTGGTTTTGGCGGTTTTCGTAACAGATATGATAAAGAACGGGCCTGACAAACCAGTTATCTCAGAAATGATTGTGGTGGATGTGGTGGTTGTAGCAACGATAAAGAACTGGCCTGACAAACCAGTTATCTCAGAAATGATTGTGGTGGATGTTGTGGTTGTAGTAATAGCTACGATAAAAAACTGGCCTGACAAACCAGTTATCTCAGAAAAGATTGTGGAGGATATGGTGGTTGTAGTAATAGCTATGATAAAGAACTGGCCTGACAAACCAGTTATCTATCTCAGAAATGTTTGTGGTGGATGTGGTGGTTGTAGTAATAATTGATGTTAACAAACTGGCCTGACAAACCAGTTACCTCAGAAATGATTGTGGCAGATATGGTGGTTCTAGTAATAGATATGATAAGAACTGGCCTGACAAACCAGTTATCTCAGAAATGATTGTGATGGATATGGTGTTTCTACTAATAGATATGATAAAGAACTGGCCTTAAAAAACAGTTATCTCAGATATGATTGTGGTGGATGTGGTGGTTGTAGTAATAGCTATCATAAAGAACTGGCCTGACAAACCAGTTATCTCAGAAATGATTGTGGTGGATATGGTGGTTGTAGTAATAGATCTAATAAAACACTGGCCTGACAAACCAGTTATCTCAGAAATGATTGTTGTGGATATTGTTGATTTTGTAATAACTGAAAATAAAAAAAAACTGGCCTAGCAAACCAGTTATCTCAGAATTGACCAGTTATCTCTGAAATGATTGTGGTGGATTTGATGGTTGAAGTAATTGCTGATGATAAAGAACTGGCCTGGTAAACCAGTTATCTCAGAAATGATTGTGGCCTAGCAAACCAGTTATCTCAGTTACCTCAGAAATGATTGTGGCCTAGGAAACTAGTTGTCTCAGAAATGGTTCTGATGGATATTGTGGTTGTAGTAATAGATATGATAAAACACTGGCCTGACAAACCAGTTATTTCAGAACTGATTGTGGTTGATATGGTGGTTGTAGTAATAGATATGATAAAGAACTGGCCTGACAAACCAGTTATCTCAGAAATGATTATGGTGGATGTGGTGGTTGTAGTAATAACAGATGATAAAGAACTGGCCTGAAAAAAAAGTTATCACAGAAAGGTTTGTGGTGGATATGTTGGTTGTAGCAATAACTGATGATAAAAAATTGGCCTGGAAAACCAGTTATCTCAGAAATGATTGTGGTGGATATGGTGGTTGTAGTAATAGATATGATAAAGAACTGGCCTGACAAACCAGTTATCTCAGAAATGTTTGTGGTGGATATAGTGGTTGTAGTAATAGGTATGATAAAGAACTGGCCTGGCAAACCAGTTATCTCAGAAATGATTGTGGTGGATATTGTGGTTGTAGTAATAGATATGATAAAGAACTGGCCTGACAAACCAGTTATCTCAGAAATGATTGTGGTGGATATAGTGGTTGTAGTAATAGGTATGATAAAGAACTGGCCTGACAAACCAGTTATCTCAGAAATGATTGTGGTGGATATGGTGGTTGTAGTAATAGGTATGATAAAGAACTGGCCTGGCAAACCAGTTATCTCAGAAATGATTGTGGTGGATATTGTGGTTGTAGTAATAGCTGATGATAAAGAACTGGCCTGGCAAACCAGTTATCTCAGAAAGGTTTGTGGTGGATATGTTGGTTGTAGCAATAACTGATGATAAAAAATTGGCCTGGAAAACCAGTTATCTCAGAAATGATTGTGGTGGATATGGTGATTGTAGTAATGGATATGATAAAGAACTGGCCTGACAAACCAGTTATCTCAGAAATGATTGTGGTGGATATAGTGGTTGTAGTAATAGGTATGATAAAGAACTGGCCTGGCAAACCAGTTATCTCAGAAATGATTGTAGTGGATATTGTGGTTGTAGTAATAGCTGATGATAAAGAACTGGCCTGGCAAACCAGTTATCTCAGAAATGTTTCTGATGGTTATGGTAGTTGTAGTAATAACTGATGATAAAACACTGGCCTGGCAAACCAGTTATCTCAGAAATGTTTTTGGCGGATATGGTGATGGTAGTAATAGCTAATGTTAAAAATCTGGCGTGGCAAACCAGTTATCTCAGAAATGTTTGTGTTGGATATGGTGGTTGTACTAAAAGCTGATGATAATGAATTATTCTAGCAAACAAGTTATCTCAGAAATGTTTGTGTTTGATATGGTGTTTGTAATAATATCTATGATAAAGAACTGGCCTGGCGAACCAGTTATCTCTTGTTTGAGGTTTTTATGGGTTTACATCGTTGGTTAATAATACAGTTGATGTCGAGACACTGACTAGACTGCCAACTGTTTGAGGTTATCATGGGTTTACATTGTTTGTAAATAGAACAGTTAAGTGATGTTTAGACACAGACCAGACTGCCATCTATTTAAGGTTATTAGGGGTTTACATTGTTGGTAAATAAAACAGTTAGTAGATGTTTAGACACTGACCAGACTGCCAATTGTTTGAGGTTTTTATGGGTTTACATTGTTGGTAAATAGAACAGTTAGTTGATGTTTAGACACAGACCAGACTGCCAACTGTTTGAGGTTATTATGGGTTTACATTGTTTGTAAATAGTACAGTTAGTTGATGTTTAGACACAGACCAGACTGCCAACTGTTTGAGGTTATCATGGGTTTACATTGTTTGTAAATAGAACAGTTAGTTAATGTTAAGACACAGACCAGACTGCCAACTGTTTGATGTTGTTATGAGTTATCATTGTTGGTAAATAGAACAGTTAGTTGATGTTTAGACACAGACCAGACGGCCAACTGTTTGGGGTTGTTATGGGTTATCATTGTTTGTAAATAGTACAGTTAGTTAATGTTGAGACACAGACAAGACTGCCAACTGTTTGAGGTTATCATGGGTTTACATTGTTTGTAAATAGAAAAGTTAGTTGATGTTTAGACACAGACCAGACTGCCAACTGTTTGAGGTTGTTATGGGTTATCATTGTTTGTAAATAGTAGAGTTAGTTGATGTTTAGACACAGACCAGACTGCTTACTGTTTGAGGTTATCATGGGTTAACATTGTTGGTAAATAGAACAGGTGATGTTTAGACACTGATTAGACTGCCGACTGTTTGAGGTTATCATCGATTTACATTGTTAGTAAATAGAACAGTAAGTTGATGTTTAGACACAGACCGGACTGCCAGCTGTTTGAGGTTATTATGTGTTTTCATTGTTTGTAAATAGTACAGTTAATTGATATTTAGACACAGACTAGACTGCCAACTATTTGAGGTTATTATGGGTTTACATTGTTAGTAAATAGAACAGTTAGTGGATGTTTAGACACAGACCAAACTGCCAAATGTTTGAGGTTTTTATGGGTTTACATTGTTTTTAAATAGTACAGTTAGTGGATGTTTTGACACAGACCAGACTGCCAACTATTTGAGGTTATTATTGGTTTCCATTGTTTGTAAATAGTACAGTTAGTTGATGTTGAGACACAGACCAGACTGTCAACTGTTTGAGATTTTAATGGGTTTACATTGTTGGTATATAGAATAGTTAGTTGATGTTTAGACACAGACCAGTCTGCCAACTGTTTGAGGTTATTATGGGTTTACATTGTTGGTATATAGAACAGTTAGTTGATGTTTAGACATAGACCAGACTGCCAAATGTTTGAGGTTATTATGGGATAACATTTTTTGTAAATAGTACAGTTAGTTGATGTTTAGGCAAAGACCAGACTGCCAACTGGTTGAGGTTATTATGGGTTTACATTGTTTGTAAATAGTACAGTTTCTTGTTGTTTAGACACAGACCTGACTGCCAACTATTTATGGTAATTATGGGTTTACATTGTTGGTAAATAGAATAGTTAGTTGATGTTAAGAGACTGGCCAGATTGCCAACTGTTTGAGGTTTTTATGGGTTTACATTGTTGGTAAATAGAACAGTTAGTTGATGTTTAGACACAGACCTGACTTTGAACTGTTTGAGGTTATTATGGGTTTACATTGTTTGTAAATAGTACAGGTGATGATTAGACACTGACCAGACTGCCAACTGTTTGAGGTTATCATGGGTTGACATTGTTTGTAAATAGAACAGTTAGTTGATGTTTAGACACAGACCAGACTGCCAACTGTTTGAGGTTATTATGGGTTTACATTGTTTGTAAATAGAACATTTGATGTTTAGCCACTGACCAGACTGCCAACTATTTGAGGTTGTTATGGGTTTACATTGTTGGTAAATAAAACAGTGAGTTGATGTTTAGACACTGGCCAGACTGCCAACTGTTTGAGGTTTTTATGGGTTTACATTGTTGTTAAATAGTATATTTAGTTGATGTTTAGACACAGACCAGACTGCCAACTGTTTGAGGTTATTATGGGATTACATTGTTGGTAAATAGAACAGTTAGTTGATGTTGAGACACAGACCAGACTGCCAATTATTTGAAGTTATCATGGGTTTACATCGTTGGTAAATAGAACAGTTAGTTGATGTTTAGACACAGACCAGACTCCCAACTGTTTGAGGTTATTATGGGTTTACATTGTTTGTAAATAGTACAGTTACTTGATGTTTAGATACAGACCAAACTGCCAACTGTCTGAGGTTATTATGGGTTTACATTTTTGGCAAATAGAACAGTTAGTTGATGTTTAGACACTGACCAGACTGTCAACTGTTTGAGGTTTTTATGGGTTTACATTGTTTTTAAATAGTACAGGTGATGTTTAGACACTGATCAGAATGCCAACTATTTGAGGTTATTATGAGTTTACATTGTAAATAGTACAGTTGATGTTGAGACACTGACCAGACTGCCAACTATTCGTGGTTATTATGGGTTTACATTGTTTGTAAATAGATCAGCTAGTTGATGTTTAGATACTGATCTGACTGCCAACTATTTGAGGTTTTTATGGGTTTACATCATTTGTAAATAGTACAGTTGATGTTGAGACAATGACCAGACTGCCAAATATTTGAAGTTATTATGGGTGTACATTGTTTGTAAATAGTACAGTTGATGTAGAGACACTGACCAGACTGCCGACGATTTGAGGTTACTATGGGTTTACATTGTTTGTAAATAGAACAGGTGATGTTTAGAACCAGACCAGACTGCCAACTGTTTGAGATTATTATGGGTTTACAATGTTGGTAAATAGAACAGTTAGTTGATGTTTAGACACAGACCAGACTGCCAACTGTTTGAGTTCATTATGGGTTTACATTGTTTGTAAATAGTACATTTAATTGATGTTTAGACACAGACCAGACTGCCAACTGTTTAAGGTCATTATGGGTTTACATTGTTTGTAAATAGTACAGGTGATGTATAGACAATGATCAGATTGCCAACTGTTTGGGGTTATCATGGGTTTACATTGTTTGTAAATAGAACAGTTTGTTGATGTTTAGACATAGACCAGACTGCCAATTGTTTGAGGTTAATATGGGTTTACATTGTAAATAGTACAGGTGATGTTTAGACACTGAACAGACTGCCAACTGTTTGAGGTTATCATAGGTTTACATTGTTTGTAAATAGAACAGATAGTTGATGTTTAGACAAAGACCAGACTGCCAAGTGTTTGAGGTTGTTATGGGTTAATATTGTTTATAATTAGTACAGTTAATTGATGTTTAGACACTGACCAGACTGTCTACTGTTTGTGGTTATTATGGGTTTAAATTGTTTATGAATAGTACAGTTGATGTTGAGACACTAATCAGACTGTCAACTATTTGAGGTTATTATGGGTTTACATTGTTTGTAAATAGAACAGTTAATTGATGTGTAGACACTGATCAAACTGCCAACTGTTTGTGATTATTATGGGTTAATATTGTTTGTAATTAGTACAGTTAGTTGATGTTTAGATACAGACCAGACTGGCAACTGTTTGAGGTTATTATGGGTTTAAATTGTTTGTAAATTGTACTGGTGATGTTTAGACACTGATCAGACTGCCGACTGTTTGAGGTTATCATGGGTTTACATTGTTGATAAATAGATCAGTTAGTTAATGTTTAGACACACACCAGCCTGCCATATGTTTGAGGTTTTTATGGGTTTACATTGTTTGTAAATAGAAAAGTTGATGTTTAGACACAGAACAGACAGCAAACTATTTGAGGTTATTATGGCTTTACATTGTTGGTAAATAAAACAGTTATTTGATGTTTAGACACAGACCAGACTGCCAACTGTTTGAGGTTATTATGGGTTTACATTGTTGGTAAATAGAACAGTTAGTTGATGTTTAGACACAGACCAGACTGCCACTTGTTTGAGGTTATTATGGGTTTACATTGTTGGTAAATAGTAGAGTTAGTTGATGTTTAGGCACTGACCAGACTGCCAACTGTTTGAGTTTTTTATGGGTTTACAATGTTGGTAAATAGTACAGTTAGTTGATGTTTAGACACTGACCAGACTGTCAAATATTTGAGGTTATTACGGGTTTACATTGTTTGTAAATACTACAGTTGATGTTCACACACTGACCAGACTGCCAACTGTTTGATGTTATTATGGGTTAGCATTGTTTGTAAATAGTACAGTTGATGTTTAGACACAGACCAGACAGTGAACTATTTGATGTTATTATGGGTTTACATTGTTGGTAAATAAAACAGTTAGTTGATGTTTAGACACAGACCAGACTGCCAACTGTTTGAGTTTTTTACGGGTTTACATTATTGGTAAATAGAACAGTTAGTTGATGTTTAGACACAAACCAGACTGCGAACTGTTTGAGGTTATTATGGGTTAACATTGTTTGTAAATAGTACAGTTAATTGATGTTTAGACACAGACCAGACTGCCAAATGTTTGAAGTTATCATGGGTTAACATTGTTTGTAAATAGGACAGTTAGTTAATGTTTAGACACTGACCAGACTGTCAACTATTTGAGGTTATTATAGGTTTTCATTGTTTGAAAATACTACAGTTGATGTTGAGACACTGACCAAACTGCCAACTGTTTGATGTTATTATGGGTTAACATTGTTTGTAAATAGTACAGTTGATGTTTAGACACAGACCAGACTGCCAGCTGTTTGAGGTTATCATGGGTTAACTTTGTTTGTAAATAGGATAGTTAGTTAATGGTTAGACACAGACCAGACTGCCAACTGTTTGAGGTTATTATGGGTTTACATTGTTTGTAAATTGTACAGGAGATGTTTAAATACTGAATTTACTGCCAACTGTTTGAGGTTATCATGGGTTTACATTGTTTGTAAATAGAACAGTTAGTTGATGTTTAGACACAGACCAGACTGCCAGATGTTTGTGGTTATTATGGGTTTACATTGTTTGTAAATAGTACAGTTGATGTTTAGACAAAGACCAGACTTCCAACAATTTGAGGTTATTATGGGTTTACTTGTTGGTAAATAAAACAGTTAGTTGATGTTTAGACACTGGAAAGACTGCCAACTGTTTGAGGTTTTTAAGTGTTAACATTGTTCGTAAATAGTAGCGTTAGTTGATGTTTAGACACTGACCAGACTGCCAACTGTTTGAAATTATTATGGGTTTACATTGTTGGTAAAGAGAACAGTTAGTTGATGTTTAGACACAGACCAGACTGCCAACTGTTTGATGTTGTTATGGGTTTTCATTGTTTGTAAATAGTAAAGTTGATGTTTAGACACTGACCAGACAGCAAACTATTTGAGGTTATTATGGGTTTACATTGTTGGTAAATAAAACAGTTAGTTGATGTTAGACACAGACCAGACTGCCAACTGTTTGAGGTGATTATGGGTTTACATTGTTTGTAAATAGTAGAGTTAGTTGATGTTTAGGCACTGACCAGACTGCCAACTGTTTGAGTTTATTATGGTTTTACAATGTTGGTAAATAGTATAGTTAGTTGATGTTAAGACACTGACCAGACTGTCTACTATTTGAGGTTATTATAGGTTGACATTGTTTGTAAATAGAACAGTTAGTTGATGTTTAGACACAGACCAGACTGCCAACTATTTGAGGTTATTATGGGTTAACATTGTTTGTAAATAGGACAGTTAGTTGATGTTTAGACACAGACCAGACTGCCAACTGTTTGATGTTATTATGCGTTTACATTGTTTGTAAATAGTACAGTTGATGTTTAGACACAGACCAGACAGCGAACTATTTGAGGTTATTATGGGTTTACATGGTTGGTAAATAAAACAGTTACTTGATGTTGAGACACAGACCAGACTGCCAACTGTTTGAGGTTATTGTGGGTTTGCATTGTTGGTAAATAGTAGAGTTAGTTAATGTTTAGGCACTGACCAGACTGCCAACTGTTTGAAGTTTTTATGGGTTTACAATGTTGGTAAATAGTATAGTTAGTTGATGTTTAGACACTGACCAGACTGTCAACTGTTTGAGGTTTTTATGGGTTTACATTGTAATTAGTACAGTTAGTTGAGGTTTAGACACAGACCAGACTGTCTACTGTTTGAGGTCTTTATGGGTTTACATTGTTTGTAAATAGTACAGTTGATGTTTAGACACTGACCAAACTGCCAACTGTTTGAGATTTTTATACTTTTATATTGTTGGTAAATAGTACAGTTGATGTTGAGACAGTGACCAGACAGCAAACTGGTTGAGGTTATGATGGGTTTACATTGTTGGTAAATAGAACAGTTAGTTGATGTTTAGACACAGACCAGACTGCCAATTTTTTGAAGTTTTTGATGGGTTTACATTATTGGTAAAAAGAACAGTTAGTTGATGTTTAGACACAGACCAGACTGCCAAATATTTGAGGTAATTATGGGTTAACATTGTTGGTAAATAGAACAGTTAGTTGATGTTTAGACACTGACCAGACTGCCAACTGTTTGAGGTTTTTATGGGTTTACATTGTTGGTAAATAGAACAGTTAGTTGATGTTTAGACACAGACCAGACTGCCAACTGATTGAGGTTATAATGGATTTACATTGTTTGTAAATAGTACATGTGATGTTTAGACATTGACCAGACTGCCAACTGTTTGAGGTTATCATGGTTTTACATTGTTTGTAAATAGAACAGTTACTTGATGTTTAGACACAGACCAGACTGCCAATTTTTTTATATTTTTTTATGGGTTTACATTGTTGGTAAATAGAACAGTTAGTTGATGTTTAGACACAGACCAGACTGCCAACTGATTGAGTTTACAATGGATTTACATTGTTTGTAAATAGTACAGTTGATGTTGAGACACTGACCAGACTGCCAACTGTTTGAGGTTTTTATGGGTTTACATTGTTGGTAAATAGAACAGTTGTTGTTTAGACACTGAGCAGACTGCCAACTGTTTAAGGTTTTTATGGGTTTACGTTGTTGGTAAATAGAACAGTCAGTTGATGTTTAGACATAGACCAGACGGCAAACTATTTGAGGTTATTATTGGTTTCCATTGTTTGTAAATAAAACAGTTAGTTGATGTTAGACACAGACCAGACTGTCAACTATTTGAGGTTATTTTGGGTTTACATTGTTTGTAAATAGTACAGTTAGTTGATGTTTAGACACAGACCAGACTGCCAACTGTTTCAGGTTATTATGGGTTTACATTGTTTGTAAATAGAACAGGTGATGTTTAGACACTGACCAGACTGCCAACTGTTTGAGGTTATTATGGTTTACATTATTGGTAAATAGAAAAGTAAGTTGATGTTTAGACACAAACCAGACTGCCAACTGTTTGAGGTTATAATGGGTTTACATTGTTTGTAAATAGAACAGTTAGTTGATGTTTAGACACAGACCAAACTTCCAACTGTTTGAGTTTATTATGGGTTTACATTGTATGTAAATAGTACAGTTGATGTTTAGTCACAGACAATACTGCCAACTATTTGAGGTTATTATGGGTTTATATTGTTTGTAAATTGTACAGTTGATGTTGATACACTGACTAGACTGCCAACTAGTTGTAGTTATTATGGGTTAACATTGTTTGTAAATAGAACTGCTAGTTGATGTTTAAATACTGATCAGATGGCATGATCAGAACTGGTCTGATAAACCAGTTATCTCAGAAATGGTTGTATTTGATATTTTGGTTGTAGTAATAACAGATGATAAAAAACTGGCCTGGAAAACCAGTTCTCTCAGAAATGATTGTGGTGGATACGGTGTTTGTAGTAATACCTGATGATAAAAGACTGGCCTGACAAACCAGTTATTTCAAAAATGTGTGTGGTGGATGTGGTGGTTTTAGTAATAGCTATGATAAAGGTCTAGCCTGACAAACCAGTTATCTCTGAAATGATTGTGGTGGATATGGCGGTTTTAGTTACAGATATGATGAAGAACTGGCCTGACAAACCAGTTATCTCAGAAATGATTATGGTGGATATGGCGGTTTTATTAACAGATATGATAAAGAACTAGCCTGACAAACCAGTTATCTCAGAAATGATTGTGGTGGATGTGGTGGTTGTAGTAATAGCTACGATAAAGAACTGGCCTGACAAACCAGTTATCTCAGAAATGATTGTGGTGGAGGTGGTGGTTGTAGTAATAGCTACAATAAAGAACTGGCCTGACAAACCAGTTAACTCAGAAATGATTGTGGTGGATATGGTGGTTCTAGTAATAGATATGATAAGAACTGGCCTGACAAACCAGTTATCTCAGAAATGTTTGTGGTGGGTGTGGTGGTTGTAGAAGTAACTGATGATAAAGAACTGGCCTGACAAACCAGTTATCTCAGAAATGATTGTGGTGGATATGGTGTTTCCACTAATAGATATGATAAAGAACTGGCCTGACATTCCAGTTATCTCAGAAATGATTGTGGTGGATATGGTGGTTGTAGTAATAGATCTGATAAAACTCTGGCCTGACAAACCATTTATCTCAGGAATGATTGTAGTTGATGTGGTGTTTGTAGTAATAGCTATGATGAAGAACAAACCAGTTATCTCAGAAATGATTGTGGTGGATATTGTGGATATTGTAATAACTGATGATAAAAAAACTGGCCTAGCAAACCAGTTTTCTGAGAAATGATTGTGGTGGAAATGGTGGTTGTAGTAATAGCTGATGATAAAGAACTGGCCTGGTAAACCAGTTATTTCAGAAATGATTGTGGTGGATATGGTGGTTGTAGTAATAACTGATGATAAAATGGCCTAACAAACCAGTTATCTCAGAAATGATTGTGGCCTAGCAAACCAGTTATCTCAGAAATGATTGTGGCCTAGCAAACTAGTTATCTCAGAAATGATTGTGGTGGATATTGTTGTTGTAGTAATAGATATGATAAAGAACTGGCCTGACAAACCAGTTATCTCAGAAATGATTGTGGTGGATATGGTGGTTGTAGTAATAGCTGATGATAAAAAACTGGTCTGACAAACCAGTTATCTCAGAAATGATTGTGGTGGATATGGTGGTTGTAGTAATAGCTGATGATAAAAAACTGGCCTGACAAACCAGTTATCTCAGAAATGATTGTGGTGGATATGGTGGTTGTAGTTATAACTGATGATAAACTGGCCTGACAAACAGTTATCTCAGAAATGATTGTGGTGGATATAGTGGTTGTAGTAATAGATATGATAAAACTCTGTCCTGACAAACCAGTTCTCTCAGAAATGTTTGTGGTGGATATGGTGGTTATAGTAATAACTGATGATAAAGAACTGGCCTGGTGAACCAGTTATCTCAGAAATGATTGTGGTGGATATGGTGGTTATAGTAATAGATATGATGAAACACTTTCGTGACACACCAGTTGTCTCAGAAATTATTGTGGTGGATGTGCTGGTTGTAGTAATAACAGATGATAAAGAACTGGCCTTGCAAATAATTGTCTCAGAAAGGTTTGTGGTGGATATAGTGTTTGTAGCAATAACTGATTATAAAAAATTGGCCTGGAAAACCAGTTATCTCAGAAATGATTATGGTGGATATGGTTGTTGTAGTAATAGATATGATAAAGAACTGGCCTGACAAACCAGTTATCTCAGAAATGATTGTGTTGGATATGGTGGTTGTATTAATAGCTGATGATAATGAACTAGTCTAGCAATCAAGTTATCTCAGAAATGTTTGTGTTTGATATGGTGTTTGTAGTAATAGCTATGATAAAGAACTGGCCTGGCAAACCAGTTATCTCTTGTTTGAGGTTTTTATGGGTTTACATCGTTGGTTAATAATACAGTTGATGTTGAGACACTGACTAGACTGCCAACAGTTTGAGGTTATCATGGGTTTACATTGTTTGTAAATAGAACAGTTAAGTGATGTTTAGACACAGACCAGACTGCCAACTGTTTGAGGTTAATATTGATTTATATTGTAAATAGTAAAGTTGATGTTAAGACACAGACCAGACTGCCAACTATTTAAAGTTATTAGGGGTTTACATTGTTGGTAAATAGAACAGTTAGTTGATGTTTAGACACAGACCAGACTGCCAACTGTTTGAGGTTATTATGGGTTTACATTGTTTGTATATAGTACAGTTGATGTTTAGACACAGACCAGACTGCCAATTGTATGAGGTTATTATGGGTTTACATTGTTGTTCAATAGTATAGTTAGTCGATTTTTAGACACAGACCAGACTGCAAACTGTTTGAGGTTATTATGGATTTACATTGTTGGTAAATACATCAGTTAGTTGATGTGAAGACACAGACCAGACTGCCAATTATTTGAGGTTATCATGGGTTTACATTGTTGGTAAATAGAACAGTTAGTTGATGTTAAGACACAGACCAGATTCCCAACTGTTTGAGGTTATTATGGGTTTACATTTTTTGTAAATAGTACAGTTACTTGATGTTTAGATACACACCAGACTGCCAACTAGTTGATGTGATTATGGGTTTACATTGTTGGTAAATAGAACAGTTAGTTGATGTTTAGACACTGACCATACTGCCAACTGTTTGAGGTTATTATGGGATTACATTGTTTGAAGATAGTACAGTTGATGTTTAGACACAGACCAGACTGGCAACTGTTTGAGGTTATTATGGGTTTACATTCTTTGTATATAGTACAGTTGATGTTTAGACACAGACCAGACTGCCAACTGTATGAGGTTATTATGGGTTTACATTGTTGTTTAATAGTATAGTTAGTCGATTTTTAGACACAGACCAGACTGCAAACTGTTTGAGGTTATTATGGATTTACATTGTTGGTAAATACATCAGTTAGTTGATGTTAAGACACAGACCAGACTGCCAATTATTTGAGGTTATCATGGGTTTACATTGTTGGTAAATAGAACAGTCAGTTGATGTTAAGAAACAGACCAGATTCCCAACTGTTTGAGGTTATTATGGGTTTACATTGTTTGTAAATAGTACAGTTACTTGATGTTTAGATACACACCAGACTGCCAACTGTCTGAGGTTATTATGGGTTTACATTGTTGGTAAATAGAACAGTTAATTGATGTTTAGACACTGACCAGACTGTCAACTGTTTGAGGTTTTTATGGGTTTACATTGATTTTAAATAGTACAGGTGATGTTTAGACACTGATGAGACTACCAAAAACTATTTGAGGTTATTATGAGTTTACATTGTAAATAGTACAGTTGATGTTGAGACACTGACCAGACTGCCAACTATTTGTGGTTATTATGGGTTTACATTGTTTGTAAAAAGAACAGCTAGTTGATGTTTAGATACTGATCTGACTGCCAACTATTTGAGGTTATTATGGGTTTACATTGTTTGTAAATAATACAGTTGATGTTGAGACAATGACCAGACTGCCAACTATTTGAAGTTATTATGGGTTTACATTGTTTGTAAAAAGTACAATTGATGTAGAGACACTGACCAGACTGCCGACGATTTGAGGTTACTATCGGTTTACATTGTTTGTAAATAGAATAGGTGATATTTAGAACCAGACCAGACTGCCAACTGTTTGAGATTATTATGGGTTTACAATGTTGGTAAATAGAACAGTTAGTTGATGTTTAGACACAGACCAGACTGCCAACTGTTTGAGATTGTTATGGGTTTACATTGTTTGTAAATAGTACAGTTAATTGATGTTTAGACACAGACCAGACTGCCAACTGTTTAAGGTCATTATGGGTTTACATTGTTTGTAAATTGTACAGTTGATGTTTAGAAACATACAAGACTGCCAACTATTTGAGGTTATTATGGGTTTGCATTGTTTGTAAAAAGAACAGGTGATGTTTAGAAAAAGACCAGACTGCTAACTATATGAATTTAGTATGGGTTTACATTGTTTGTAAATAGTACAGTTGATGTTTAGACAATGACCAGACTGCCAACTATTTGCGGTTATTATGGGTTTACATTGTTTGTAAATAGTACAGTTGATGTAGAGACACTGACCAGACTGCCGACGATTTGAGGTTATTATGGGTTAACATTGTTTGTAAATAGTACAGTTGATGTTTAAACACAGACCAGACTGCCAACTGTTTGAGGTTTTTATAGGTCAACATTGTTTGTAAATAGTACAGTTGATGTTTATACACACACCGGACTGCCAACTATTTGAGGTAATAATGGGTTAACATTGTTCATAAATAGAACAGTTACTTGATGTTTAGATACAGACCAGACTGCGAACTGTTTCAGGTTTTTATGGGTATACATTGTTCGTAAAAAGAACAGTTAGTTGATGTTTAGACACAGACCAGACTGCTAACTGTTTGAGGTTATTATGGGTTTACATTGTTTGTAAATAGAACATTTAGTTGATGTTTAGACACAGACCAGACTGCGAACTCGTTGAGGTTATTATGGGTTTATATTGTTGGTAAATAGAACAGTTACTTGATGTTTAGACACAGACCAGACTGCCAACTGTTTGAAGTTATCATGACTTTACATTGTTTGTAAATAGAACAGTTAGTTGATGTTTAGACACAGACCAGACTGCCAACTGTTTTAGGTTATTATGGGTTTACATTGTTTGTAAATAGTATAGGTGATGTATAGACACTGACCAGACTGCCAAATGTTTGAGGTAATTATGGGTTTACATTGTTGATAAATAAAACAGTTAGTTGATATTTTGACACTGACCAACTGTTTGAGGTTATTATGAGTTTCCATTGTTTTTAAATAGTACAGTTGATGTTAAGACACACACAAGACTGCCAACTATTTGAGGTAATTATGTGTTGACATTGTTGATAAATAAAATAGTTAGTTGATGTTTAGACACTGGCCAGACTGCCAACTGTTTGAGGTTTTTATGGGTTTACATTGTTTGTAATTAGTACAGTTAGTTGATGTTTAGACACAGACCAGACTGCCGTCTGTTTGAGGTTATTATGGGTTTACATTGTTTGTAAATAGTACAGTTAGTTGATGTTTAGACACAGATCAGACTGCCAACGGTTTAAGGTTATAATGGGTTTACGTTGTAAATAGTACTGGTGATGTTTAGACACTGATCAGACTGCCACCTGTTTGATGTTATTTTGGATTTACATTGTAGTAAATAGTACAGTTGATGTTTAGACACAGACCAGACTGCCAACTGTTTGAGGTTATTATGGGTTTACATTGTTTGTAAATAGTACAGTTGGTGTTTAGACACTGATCAGACTGCCAACTATTTGAAGTTATTATGGGTTGACATTGTTAGTAAATAGTACAGGTGATGTTTAGACACAGACCAAACTGCCAACTGTTTGAGGTTATTATGGATTAACATTGTTTGTAAATAGTACAGTTGATGTTTAGACACTGACCAGACTGCCAAGTGTTTGAGTTTATTATGGGTTTACATTGTATGTAAATAGTACAGTTGATGTTTAGACACAGACAAGACTGCCAACTGTTTGAGTTTTTTTAGGTTTACATTGTTGGTAAATAGTATAGTTAGTTGATGTTTAGACACTGACCAGACTGCCAACTGTTTGAGGTTATTATGGGTTTATATTGTATGAAAATAGTACAGTCGATTTTTAGACAAAGACAAGACTGTCAACTGTTCGAGGTTTTTATGGGTTTACATTGTTTGTAATTAGTACAGTTAGTTAATGTTTAGACATAAACTAGACTGTCTACTATTTGAAGTTATTATGTGTTTACATTGTTTGTAAATTTTATTGTTGATGTTGAGACACTGTACAGACTGCCAACTGTTTAAGGTTTTTATGGGTTTACATAGTTGGTTTATAGTATAGTTGATGTTGAGACACTGACCAGACTGCCAACTGTTTGAGGTCATTATGGGTTTGCATTGTTGGTAAATAGAACAGTTAGTTGATGTTAAGACACAGACCAGACTGCCAACTGTTTGATGTTATTATGGGTTTACATTGTTTGTAAATAGTACAGTTGATGTTTAGACACCGACAAGACTGCCAACTGTTTGAGGTTTTTATGGGTTTACATTGTTTGTAATTAGTACAGTTAGTTGAAGTTGAGACACAGACCAGACTGCCAACTGTTTGAGGTTATTATGTGTTTACATTGTTTGTAAATAGTACAGTTAGTTGATGTAAAGACACAGTCCAGACTGCCAGCTGTTTGAGGTTATTATGGGTTTACATTGTTTTGAAATAGTACAGGTGATGTTTAGACACTGACCAGACTGCCAACTGTTTGAGGTTATCATAGGTTTACATTGTTTGTAAATAGAACAGTTAGTTAATGTTGAGACACAGACCAGACTGCCAACTGTTTGAGGTTATTATGGGTTTACATTGTTTGTGAATAGTACAGTTGATGTAGAGACACAAACCAGACTGCCAACTATTTGAGGTTATTATGGGTTTACCTTGTTGGTATATAGAACAGTTATTTGATGTTTAGACACAGACCAGACTGCCAACTGTTTGAGATTATTAAGGGTTAACATTTTTTGTAAACAGTACAGTTAGTTGATGTTTAAGCACAGACCAGACTGCCAATTGTTTGAGGTTATTATGGGTTTACATTTTAAATAATACAGTAAGTTGATGTTTAGACACAGACCAGACTGCCAACTGTTTGATTTTATCATGGGTTTACATTGCTTGTAAATAGTACAGTTGATGTTTAGACACAGACCAGACTGCCAACTGTTCGGATGTTTAGAGCCAGACCAGACTTCCAACTGTTTGAGGTTATTATGGCTTTACATTGTTTGTAAATAGTATAGGTGATGTTTAGACACTGACCAGACTGCCAAATGTTTGAGGTTATTACGGGTTGATATTGTTGGTAAATAAAAGAGTTAGTTGACGTTGAGACACTGACCAGACTGCCAAATGTTTGAGGTTATCATGGGTTTACATTTGTTGTAAATTGAACAGTTAGTTGATGTTTAGACACAGACCAGACTGCCAAATGTTTGGGGTTATTATGGGTTTACATTGTTTGTAAATAGTACAGTCGATGTTTAGACACTGACCAGACTGGAAACTATTTGGGGTTATTAAGGGTTAACATTGTTTGTAAATAGAACAGTGAGTTGATGTTTATATACTGATCAGACTGCCAACTGTTTGAGGTTATTATGGGTTAACATAATTTGTAAATAGTAAAGTTGTTGTTTAGGCACACACCAGCTTGCCAACTATTTGAGTTAATTATGGGTTTACATTGTTGATAAATAAAACAGTTAGTTGATGTTGAGACACTGACAATACTGCCAACTCTTTGAGGTTATTATGCGTTTACATTGTTTTTAAATAGTATAATTAGTTGATGTTTAGACACTGACCAGACTGCCAACTGTTTGAGGTTTTTATGGGTTTACATTGTTTGTAATTAGTACAGTTAGTTGATGTTTAGACACAGACCAGACTGTTTACTGTTTGAGGTTATTATGGGTTTACATAGTTTGTAAATAGTACAGTTGATGTTGAGACATTGACCAGACTGCCAACTGTTTGAGGTTTTTATGCGTTTACATAGTTGGTAAATAGAACAATTAGTTGATGTTTAGAGATAGACCAGACTGCCATCTGTTTGAGGTTATTATGTGTTTACATTGTTTTTAAATAGTTCATTTACTTGATGTTTAGACACTGACCAGACTGCCAACTGTTTAAGTTTTTCATGGATTTACATTGTCGGTAAATAGAACAGTTAGTTGATGTTTAGACACACGCCAGACTGCCAACTGTTTGAAGTTATTATGGGTTTACATTGTTTGTAAATAGTACAGGTGATGTTTAGACACAGACCAGACTGCCAAATGTTTGAGGTTATCATGGGTTTACATTTGTTGTAAATTGAACAGTTAGTTGATGTTTAGACACAGACCAGACTGCCAAATGTTTGGGGTTATTATGGGTTTACATTGTTTGTAAATAGTACAGTCGATGTTTAGACACTGACCAGACTGGAAACTATTTGGGGTTATTAAGGGTTAACATTGTTTGTAAATAGAACAGTGAGTTGATGTTTATATACTGATCAGACTGCCAACTGTTTGAGGTTATTATGGGTTAACATAATTTGTAAATAGTAAAGTTGTTGTTTAGGCACACACCAGCTTGCCAACTATTTGAGTTAATTATGGGTTTACATTGTTGATAAATAAAACAGTTAGTTGATGTTGAGACACTGACAATACTGCCAACTCTTTGAGGTTATTATGAGTTTACATTGTTTTTAAATAGTATAATTAGTTGATGTTTAGACACTGACCAGACTGCCAACTGTTTGAGGTTTTTATGGGTTTACATTGTTTGTAATTAGTACAGTTAGTTGATGTTTAGACACAGACCAGACTGTCTACTGTTTGAGGTTATTATGGGTTTACATAGTTTGTAAATAGTACAGTTGATGTTGAGACATTGACCAGACTGCCAACTGTTTGAGGTTTTTATGCGTTTACATAGTTGGTAAATAGAACAATTAGTTGATGTTTAGAGATAGACCAGACTGCCATCTGTTTGAGGTTATTATGTGTTTACATTGTTTTTAAATAGTTCATTTACTTGATGTTTAGACACTGACCAGACTGCCAACTGTTTAAGTTTTTCATGGATTTACATTGTCGGTAAATAGAACAGTTAGTTGATGTTTAGACACACGCCAGACTGCCAACTGTTTGAAGTTATTATGGGTTAACATTGTTTGTAAATAGTACAGGTGATGTTTAGACACAGACCAGACTGCCAACTGTTTGAGGTTATTACGGGTTGAAATTGTTGGTAAATAAAACAGTTAGTTGACGTTTAGACACTGACCAGACTGCCAAATGTTTGAGGTTATCATGGGTTTACATTTGTTGTAAATTGAACAGTTAGTTGATGTTTAGACACAGACCAGACTGCCAAATGTTTGAGGTTATTATGGGTTTACATTGTTTGTAAATAGTACAGTCGATGTTTAGACACTGACCAGACTGGAAACTATTTGGGGTTATTAAGGGTTAACATTGTTTGTAAATAGAACAGTGAGTTGATGTTTATATACTGATCAGACTGCCAACTGTTTGAGGTTATTATGGGTTAACATCATTTGTAAATAGTAAAGTTGTTGTTTAGGCACACACCAGCTTGCCAACTATTTGAGTTAATTATGGGTTTACATTGTTGATAAATAAAACAGTTAGTTGATGTTGAGACACTGACAATACTGCCAACTCTTTGAGGTTATTATGGGTTTACATTGTTTTTAAATAGTATAATTAGTTGATGTTTAGACACTGACCAGACTGCCAACTGTTTGAGGTTTTTATGGGTTTACATTGTTTGTAATTAGTACAGTTAGTTGATGTTTAGACACAGACCAGACTGTCTACTGTTTGAGGTTATTATGGGTTGACATAGTTTGTAAATAGTACAGTTGATGTTGAGACATTGACCAGACTGCCAACTGTTTGAGGTTTTTATGCGTTTACATAGTTGGTAAATAGAACCATTAGTTGATGTTTAGAGATAGACCAGACTGCCATCTGTTTGAGGTTATTATGTGTTTACATTGGTTTTAAATAGTTCATTTACTTGATGTTTAGACACTGACCAGACTGCCAACTGTTTGAGTTTTTCATGGATTTACATTGTCGGTAAATAGAACAGTTAGTTGATGTTTAGACACACGCCAGACTGCCAACTGTTTGAAGTATTATGGGTTTACATTGTTTGTAAATAGTACAGGTGATGTTTAGACACTGACCAGACTGCCAACTGTTTGAAGTTATCATGGGTTTACATTGTTGGTAAATAGAACAGTTAATTGATGTTTAGACACAGACCAGACTGCCAACTGTTTGAGGTTATTATGGGTTAACATTGTTTGTAAATAGTACAGTTGATGTTTAGACACACACCATCCTGCCAACTATTTGAGGTAATTAAGGGTTTACATTGTTGATAAAAAAAACAATTATTTGATGTTTAGACACTGACCAGATTGCCAACTGTTTGAGGTTTTTATCGGTTTACATTGTTTGGAATTAGGACAGTTAGTTGATGTTTAGACACAGACCAGACTGCCAACTGTTTAAGTTTATTATGGGTTAACATTGTTTGTAAATAGTACCATTAGTTGATGGTTATACATACACCAGACTACCAAATGTTTGAGGTTATTATGGGTTTACATTGTTTGTAAATAGTACAGGTGATGTTTAGACACTGACCAGACTGCCAACTGTTTGAGGTTATCATGGGTTTACATTGTTTGTAAATAGAACAGTTAGTTGATGTTTAGACACAGACCAGGCTGCCAACTGTTTGAGGTTATTATGGGTTTACATTGTTTGTAAATAGTATAGTTGATGTTTAGACACAGATCAGACTGCCAACTATTTGAGGTTATTATGGATTTAAATTGTTTGTTAATAGAACAGGTGCTGTTTAGACCCAGACCAGAATGCCAAATATTTGAGGTTATTATGGGTTTACATTGTTGGTAAATAGAACAGTTAGTTGATGTTTAGACACAAACCAGACTGCCAGCTGTTTGACTTTATTATTGGTTAACATTGTTTGTAAATAGTACAGTTAGTTGATGTTGAGACACAGACCAGACTGCTAGCTGTTTGATGTTATTATTGGTTTACATTTTTTGTAGATAGTACAGTTAATGTATAGACACAGACCAGACTGCCAGCTGTTTGATGTTATTATTGGTTTACATTGTTTGTAGATAGTACAGTTAATGTATAGACACAGACCAGACTAGACTGCCAACTGTTTCAGGTTTTGACGGGTTTACATTGTTGGTAAATAGTAATGTTGGTGTTTAGACAAACACCAGCTTGCTAACTGTTTGAGTTAATTATGGGTTTACATTGTTGATAAATAGTACAGTTAGTTGATGTTTAGACACAGACCAGACTGCCAACAGTTTGAGGTTATTATGGGTTTATATTGTTTGTAAATAGTACAGGTGATATATAGACAGTGATCAGACAGCCAACTTTTTGAGATTATTATGGGTTTTACATTGTTTGTAAATAGTACAGGTGATGTTTAGACACAGACGAAACTGCCAACTGTTTAATGTTATTATGGATTAACATTGTTTGTAAATAGTACAGGTGATGTTTAGACAAATACCAGACTGCCAACTATTTGAGGTTATTATGGGTTTACATTGTTTGTAAATAGAACAGTTAGTGGATGTTTAGACACAGACCAGACTGCCAACTGTTTGAGGTTATTATGGGTTAACATTGTTTGTAAATAGTACAGTTGATGTTTAGACACAGACCAGACTGCCAACTGTTTGAGGTTTTTATAGGTCAACATTGTTTGTAAATAGTACAGTTGATGTTTATACACACACCAGACTGCCGACTATTTGAGGTAATAATGGGTTAACATTGTTCATAAATAGAACAGTTACTTGATGTTTAGACACAGACCAGACTGCGAACTGTTTCAGGTTTTTATGGGTATACATTGTTCGTAAAAAGAACAGTTAGTTGATGTTTAGACACAGACCAGACTGCTAACTGTTTGAGGTTATTATGGGTTTACATTGTTTGTAAATAGAACATTTAGTTGATGTTTAGACACAGACCAGACTGCGAACTCGTTGAGGTTATTATGGGTTTATATTGTTGGTAAATAGAACAGTTACTTGATGTTTAGACACAGACCAGACTGCCAACTGTTTGAAGTTATCATGACTTTACATTGTTTGTAAATAGAACAGTTAGTTGATGTTTAGACACAGACCAGACTGCCAACTGTTTTAGGTTATTATGGGTTTACATTGTTTGTAAATAGTATAGGTGATGTATAGACACTGACCAGACTGCCAAATGTTTGAGGTAATTATGGGTTTACATTGTTGATAAATAAAACAGTTAGTTGATATTTTGACACTGACCAACTGTTTGAGGTTATTATGAGTTTCCATTGTTTTTAAATAGTACAGTTGATGTTAAGACACACACAAGACTGCCAACTATTTGAGGTAATTATGTGTTGACATTGTTGATAAATAAAATAGTTAGTTGATGTTTAGACACTGGCCAGACTGCCAACTGTTTGAGGTTTTTATGGGTTTACATTGTTTGTAATTAGTACAGTTAGTTGATGTTTAGACACAGACCAGACTGCCGTCTGTTTGAGGTTATTATGGGTTTACATTGTTTGTAAATAGTACAGTTAGTTGATGTTTAGACACAGATCAGACTGCCAACGGTTTAAGGTTATAATGGGTTTACGTTGTAAATAGTACTGGTGATGTTTAGACACTGATCAGACTGCCACCTGTTTGATGTTATTTTGGATTTACATTGTAGTAAATAGTACAGTTGATGTTTAGACACAGACCAGACTGCCAACTGTTTGAGGTTATTATGGGTTTACATTGTTTGTAAATAGTACAGTTGGTGTTTAGACACTGATCAGACTGCCAACTATTTGAAGTTATTATGGGTTGACATTGTTAGTAAATAGTACAGGTGATGTTTAGACACAGACCAAACTGCCAACTGTTTGAGGTTATTATGGATTAACATTGTTTGTAAATAGTACAGTTGATGTTTAGACACTGACCAGACTGCCAAGTGTTTGAGTTTATTATGGGTTTACATTGTATGTAAATAGTACAGTTGATGTTTAGACACAGACAAGACTGCCAACTGTTTGAGTTTTTTTAGGTTTACATTGTTGGTAAATAGTATAGTTAGTTGATGTTTAGACACTGACAAGACTGCCAACTGTTTGAGGTTATTATGGGTTTATATTGTATGAAAATAGTACAGTTGATTTTTAGACAAAGACAAGACTGTCAACTGTTCGAGGTTTTTATGGGTTTACATTGTTTGTAATTAGTACAGTTAGTTAATGTTTAGACATAAACTAGACTGTCTACTATTTGAGGTTATTATGTGTTTACATTGTTTGTAAATTTTATTGTTGATGTTGAGACACTGTACAGACTGCCAACTGTTTAAGGTTTTTATGGGTTTACATAGTTGGTTAATAGTATAGTTGATGTTGAGACACTGACCAGACTGCCAACTGTTTGAGGTCATTATGGGTTTGCATTGTTGGTAAATAGAACAGTTAGTTGATGTTAAGACACAGACCAGACTGCCAACTGTTTGATGTTATTATGGGTTTACATTGTTTGTAAATAGTACAGTTGATGTTTAGACACCGACAAGACTGCCAACTGTTTGAGGTTTTTATGGGTTTACATTGTTTGTAATTAGTACAGTTAGTTGAAGTTGAGACACAGACCAGACTGCCAACTGTTTGAGGTTATTATGTGTTTACATTGTTTGTAAATAGTACAGTTAGTTGATGTAAAGACACAGTCCAGACTGCCAGCTGTTTGAGGTTATTATGGGTTTACATTGTTTTGAAATAGTACAGGTGATGTTTAGAAACTGACCAGACTGCCAACTGTTTGAGGTTATCATAGGTTTACATTGTTTGTAAATAGAACAGTTAGTTAATGTTGAGACACAGACCAGACTGCCAACTGTTTGAGGTTATTATGGGTTTACATTGTTTGTAAATAGTACAGTTGATGTAGAGACACAAACCAGACTGCCAACTATTTGAGGTTATTATGGGTTTACCTTGTTGGTATATAGAACAGTTATTTGATGTTTAGACACAGACCAGACTGCCAACTGTTTGAGATTATTAAGGGTTAACATTTTTTGTAAACAGTACAGTTAGTTGATGTTTAAGCACAGACCAGACTGCCAATTGTTTGAGGTTATTATGGGTTTACATTTTAAATAATACAGTAAGTTGATGTTTAGACACAGACCAGACTGCCAACTGTTTGATTTCATCATGGGTTTACATTGCTTGTAAATAGTACAGTTGATGTTTAGACACAGACCAGACTGCCAACTGTTCGGATGTTTAGAGCCAGACCAGACTTCCAACTGTTTGAGGTTATTATGGCTTTACATTGTTTGTAAATAGTATAGGTGATGTTTAGACACTGACCAGACTGCCAAATGTTTGAGGTTATTACGGGTTGATATTGTTGGTAAATAAAAGAGTTAGTTGACGTTTAGACACTGACCAGACTGCCAAATGTTTGAGGTTATCATGGGTTTACATTTGTTGTAAATTGAACAGTTAGTTGATGTTTAGACACAGACCAGACTGCCAAATGTTTGGGGTTATTATGGGTTTACATTGTTTGTAAATAGTACAGTCGATGTTTAGACACTGACCAGACTGGAAACTATTTGGGGTTATTAAGGGTTAACATTGTTTGTAAATAGAACAGTGAGTTGATGTTTATATACTGATCAGACTGCCAACTGTTTGAGGTTATTATGGGTTAACATAATTTGTAAATAGTAAAGTTGTTGTTTAGGCACACACCAGCTTGCCAACTATTTGAGTTAATTATGGGTTTACATTGTTGATAAATAAAACAGTTAGTTGATGTTGAGACACTGACAATACTGCCAACTCTTTGAGGTTATTATGAGTTTACATTGTTTTTAAATAGTATAATTAGTTGATGTTTAGACACTGACCAGACTGCCAACTGTTTGAGGTTTTTATGGGTTTACATTGTTTGTAATTAGTACAGTTAGTTGATGTTTAGACACAGACCAGACTGTCTACTGTTTGAGGTTATTATGGGTTTACATAGTTTGTAAATAGTACAGTTGATGTTGAGACATTGACCAGACTGCCAACTGTTTGAGGTTTTTATGCGTTTACATAGTTGGTAAATAGAACAATTAGTTGATGTTTAGAGATAGACCAGACTGCCATCTGTTTGAGGTTATTATGTGTTTACATTGTTTTTAAATAGTTCATTTACTTGATGTTTAGACACTGACCAGACTGCCAAGTGTTTAAGTTTTTCATGGATTTACATTGTCGGTAAATAGAACAGTTAGTTGATGTTTAGACACACGCCAGACTGCCAACTGTTTGAAGTTATTATGGGTTTACATTGTTTGTAAATAGTACAGGTGATGTTTAGACACAGACCAGACTGCCAACTGTTTGAGGTTATTACGGGTTGAAATTGTTGGTAAATAAAACAGTTAGTTGACGTTTAGACACTGACCAGACTGCCAAATGTTTGAGGTTATCATGGGTTTACATTTGTTGTAAATTGAACAGTTAGTTGATGTTTAGACACAGACCAGACTGCCAAATGTTTGGGGTTATTATGGGTTTACATTGTTTGTAAATAGTACAGTCGATGTTTAGACACTGACCAGACTGGAAACTATTTGGGGTTATTAAGGGTTAACATTGTTTGTAAATAGAACAGTGAGTTGATGTTTATATACTGATCAGACTGCCAACTGTTTGAGGTTATTATGGGTTAACATCATTTGTAAATAGTAAAGTTGTTGTTTAGGCACACACCAGCTTGCCAACTATTTGAGTTAATTATGGGTTTACATTGTTGATAAATAAAACAGTTAGTTGATGTTGAGACACTGACAATACTGCCAACTCTTTGAGGTTATTATGGGTTTACATTGTTTTTAAATAGTATAATTAGTTGATGTTTAGACACTGACCAGACTGCCAACTGTTTGAGGTTTTTATGGGTTTACATTGTTTGTAATTAGTACAGTTAGTTGATGTTTAGACACAGACCAGACTGTCTACTGTTTGAGGTTATTATGGGTTGACATAGTTTGTAAATAGTACAGTTGATGTTGAGACATTGACCAGACTGCCAACTGTTTGAGGTTTTTATGCGTTTACATAGTTGGTAAATAGAACAATTAGTTGATGTTTAGAGATAGACCAGACTGCCATCTGTTTGAGGTTATTATGTGTTTACATTGGTTTTAAATAGTTCATTTACTTGATGTTTAGACACTGACCAGACTGCCAACTGTTTGAGTTTTTCATGGATTTACATTGTCGGTAAATAGAACAGTTAGTTGATGTTTAGACACACGCCAGACTGCCAACTGTTTGAAGTATTATGGGTTTACATTGTTTGTAAATAGTACAGGTGATGTTTAGACACTGACCAGACTGCCAACTGTTTGAAGTTATCATGGGTTTACATTGTTGGTAAATAGAACAGTTAGTTGATGTTTAGACACAGACCAGACTGCCAACTGTTTGAGGTTATTATGGGTTAACATTGTTTGTAAATAGTACAGTTGATGTTTAGACACACACCATCCTGCCAACTATTTGAGGTAATTAAGGGTTTACATTGTTGATAAAAAAAACAATTATTTGATGTTTAGACACTGACCAGATTGCCAACTGTTTGAGGTTTTTATCGGTTTACATTGTTTGGAATTAGGACAGTTAGTTGATGTTTAGACACAGACCAGACTGCCAACTGTTTAAGTTTATTATGGGTTAACATTGTTTGTAAATAGTACCATTAGTTGATGGTTATACATACACCAGACTGCCAAATGTTTGAGGTTATTATGGGTTTACATTGTTTGTAAATAGTACAGGTGATGTTTAGACACTGACCAGACTGCCAACTGTTTGAGGTTATCATGGGTTTACATTGTTTGTAAATAGAACAGTTAGTTGATGTTTAGACACAGACCAGGCTGCCAACTGTTTGAGGTTATTATGGGTTTACATTGTTTGTAAATAGTATAGTTGATGTTTAGACACAGATCAGACTGCCAACTATTTGAGGTTATTATGGATTTAAATTGTTTGTTAATAGAACAGGTGCTGTTTAGACCCAGACCAGAATGCGAAATATTTGAGGTTATTATGGGTTTACATTGTTGGTAAATAGAACAGTTAGTTGATGTTTAGACACAAACCAGACTGCCAGCTGTTTGACTTTATTATGGGTTAAC
This sequence comes from Panopea generosa, assembly GCA_029582155.1. Lineage (NCBI taxonomy): Eukaryota > Metazoa > Mollusca > Bivalvia > Adapedonta > Hiatellidae > Panopea > Panopea generosa. The sequence continues at coordinate 59,836,090 of CM055899.1, read as the reverse complement.
ATTGTTTGTAAATAGTACAGTTAGTTGATGTTGAGACACAGACCAGACTGCTAGCTGTTTGATGTTATTATTGGTTTACATTTTTTGTAGATAGTACAGTTAATGTATAGACACAGACCAGACTGCCAGCTGTTTGATGTTATTATTGGTTTACATTGTTTGTAGATAGTACAGTTAATGTATAGACACAGACCAGACTAGACTGCCAACTGTTTCAGGTTTTGACGGGTTTACATTGTTGGTAAATAGTAATGTTGGTGTTTAGACACACACCAGCTTGCTAACTGTTTGAGTTAATTATGGGTTTACATTGTTGATAAATAGTACAGTTAGTTGATGTTTAGACACAGACCAGACTGCCAACAGTTTGAGGTTATTATGGGTTTATATTGTTTGTAAATAGTACAGGTGATATTTAGACAGTGATCAGACAGCCAACTTTTTGAGATTATTATGGGTTTTACATTGTTTGTAAATAGTACAGGTGATGTTTAGACACAGACGAAACTGCCAACTGTTTAATGTTATTATGGATTAACATTGTTTGTAAATAATACAGGTGATGTTTAGACAAATACCAGACTGCCAACTGTTTGAGGTTATCATGGGTTTACATTGTTTGTAAATAGAACAGTTAGTTGATGTTTAGACACAGACCAGACTGCCTACTGTTTTAGGTTATTATGGGTTTACATTGTTTGTAAATAGTACAGGTGATATTTAGACACTGACCAGACTGCCAAATGTTTGAGGTTGTCATGGGTTTACATTGTTTTTAAATAGAACAGTAAGTTGATGTTTAGACACAGACCAGACTGCGAACTGTTTGAGGTTATTATGGCTTTACATTGTAAATAGTACAGTTGATGTTTAGACACAGACCAGACTGCCAACTATTTGAGGTTATTATGGGTTTACATTGTTTGTAAACAGTACAGTTGATGTTTAGACACAGACCAGATTGCCGACTATTTAAGGTTATTATGGGTTTACATTGTTTGTTAATAGAACAGGTGATGTTTATACACAGATCAGACTACGAAGTATTTGAGGTTGTTATGGGTTTGCAATGTTTGTAAATAGAACAGTTAGTTGATGTTTAGACATAGAACAGACTGACAACTGTTTGAGGTTATTATGGGTTAACATTGTTTGTAAATAGTATATTTGATGTTTAGACACAGACCAGACTACCAACTGTTTGAGTTTATTATGGGTTTACAGTGTATGTAAATAGTACAGTTGATGTTTAGACACAGATGATACTGCCAACTGTTTAAAGTTATTATGGGTTAACATTGTTTGTAAATTGTACAGGTGATGTTCAGACACAGACCAGACTTCGAACTGTTTGAGGTTATCATGGGTTTACATTGTTGGTAAATAGAACAGTTTGTTGATGTTTAGACACAGACCAGATTGCCAACAGTTTGAGGGTATCATGGGTTTACATTGTTTGTAAACAGAACAGTTAGTTGATGTTTAGACACAGACCAGACTGAGAGCTGTTTGAGGTTATTATGGGTTTACATTGTTTTTAAATAATACAGTTAATTGATGTTTCGACACAGACCAGACTGCCAACTGTTTGTGGTTATTATGGGTTAACATTGTTTGTAAATTGTATAGTTGAGGTTCGGACACTGACCAAACTGCAAACTATTTGGGGTCATTAAGGGTTAACATTGTATGTAAATAGAACAATTAGTTGATGTTTAGATAATGATCAGACTGCCAACTGTTTGAGTTTGTTATGGGTTAATATTGTTTGTAATTAGTACAGTTAGTTGATGTTTAGAAACAGACCTGACTGGCAACTATTTGAGGTTATTATGGGTTTTCATTGTTTGTAAATTGTACTGGTGACGTTTAGACATTGATCAGACTGCCAACTGGTTGAGGTTATCATGGTTTTACATTGTTGGTAAATAGATCAGTTAGATGATGTTTAGACACAGACCAGACAGCCAACTGTTTGAGGTTATTATGGGTTTACATTGTTTGTAAATAGTACCGTTACTTGATGTTGAGACACAGACCAGACTGCCAACTGTTTGAGGTTTTTACGGGTTTACATTATTGGTAAATAGAACAGTTAGTTGATGTTTAGACACAAACCAGACTGCCAACTGTTTAAGGTTATTATGGGTTAACATTGTAAATAGTACAGTTAATTGATGTTTAGAAGCAGACCAGACTGCCAACTGTTTAAGGGAATCATGGGTTAACATTGTTTGTAAATAGAACAGTTAGTTAATGTTTAGACAAAGACCAGACTGCCAACTGTTTCAGGTTATTATGGGTTTACATTGTAAATTGTACAGGTGATGTTTAGACACTGATTAGACTACCAACAGTTTAACGTTATCATGGGTTTACATCGTTTGTAAATAGAACAGTTAGTTGATGTTTAGAAACAGACCAGACTGCCAACTGTTTGAGGTTATTATGGGTTTACAGTGTTGGTAAATAGAACAGTAAGTTAATGTTTAGAAACAGACCAGACTGCCAACTGTTTGAGGTTATTATGGGTTTACATTGTTTGTAAACAGTACAGATGATGTTGAGACACTGACCAGACTGCCGACTGTTTGAGGTTTTTATGGGTTTACATAGTTGGTAAATAGTACAGTTGATGTTTAGACACTGACCAGACTGCCAAGTGTTTGAGGGTATTATGGGTAAATAGTACAGTTGATGTTGAAACACTGACAAGACTGCCAACTGTTTGAGGTTATCATGAGTTTACATTGTTTGTAAATAGAACCTTTTGTTGTTGTTTAAACCCAGACCAGACTGCAAACTGTTTGGGGTTTTTATGGGTTTACATTGTTGGTAAATAAAACAGTTAGTTGATGTTTAGACACCGACCAGACTGCCAACTGTTTGAGGTAATTAAGGGTTTACATTGTTGGTAAATAGTACAGCAAGTTGATGTTTAGACACAGACCAGACTGCCAGATATTTGAGGTTATTATGGGTTTGCATTGTTGGTAAAATGTACAGTTAGTTGATGTTTAGACACAGATCAGACTGCCAACTGTTTGAGGTTATCATGGGTTTACATTGTTTGTAAATAAAACAGTTAGTTGATGTTTAGACACAGGCCAGACTGCCAACTGTTTGTGTTTTTTATGGGTTTACATGGTTGGTAAATAGAACGGTTAGTAGATGTTTAGACGCAGACCAGACTTCCAACTGTTTGCTGTTATTATGGGTTAGCATTGTTTGTAAATAGTACAGTTAGTTGATGTTTAGACACAGACCAGACTTCCAACTGTTTGAGGTTATTATGGGTTTATATTGTTTGTAAATAGAACAGGTGATGTTTAGACACAGACCAGACTGCCAACTGTTTGAGGTTAGTATGGGTTTACATTGTTTGTAAATAGTACAATTGATGTTTAGACACAGACCAGACTGCCAACTATTTAAGGTTATTATCAATTTACATTGTTTGTAAATAGAACAGGTGATATTTAGACACAGACCAGACTGCCAACTGTTTGAGGTTAGTATGGGTTTACATTGGTGGTGAATAGTACTGTTAGTTGATGTTTAGACAAAGACCAGACTGTCAACTGTTTGAGGTTATTATGGGTTAACATTGTTTGTAAATAGTACAGTTAGTTTATGTTTAGACACAGACCAGACTGCCAACTGTTTGAGTTTATTATGGGTTTACAATGTTTGTAAATAGTACAGTTAGTTGATGTTTAGACGCAGACCAGACAGCCAACTGTTTGAGGTTATTATGGGTTTACATTGTTTGTAAATAGAACAGTTAGTTGATGTTTAGACATAGACCAGACTGCCAGCTGTTTGAGGTTATTATGGGTTTACATTTTGGTTAATAGTACAGTTAGTTGATGTTTAGAAACAGACCAGACTGCCAAATGTTTGAGGTTATTATGGGTTAACATTTTTTGTAAATAGTACAGTTAGTTGATGTTTAGGCAAAGACCAGACTGCCAACTGATTGAGGTTATTATGGGTTTACATTGTTTTTATATAATACAGTTTCTTGATGTTTAGATACAGACCAGACTGCCAACTATTTGTGGTAATTATGGATTTACATTGTTGGTAAATAGAATAGTTAGTTGATGTTAATAGACTGACCAGACTGCCGACTGTTTGAGGTTTTTATGGGTTTACATTGTTGGTAAATAGAACAGTTAGTTGATGTTTAGACACAGACCAGACTTCCAACTGTTTGAGGTTATTATGGGTTTACATTGTTTGTAAATAGTACAGGTGATGATTAGACACTGACCAGACTGCCAACTGTTTGAGGTTATCATGGGTTGACATTCTTTGTAAATAGAACAGTTAGTTGATGTTTAGAACCAGACCAGACTGCCAACAGTTTGAGGTTATTATGGGTTTACATTGTTTGTAAATAGTACATTTGATGTTTAGACACAGACCAGACTGCCCACTATTTGAGGTTGTTATGGGTTTACATTGTTGATAAATAAAACAGTGAGTTGCTGTTTAGACACTGGCCAGACTGCCAACTGTTTGAGGTTTTTATGGGTTTACATTGTTGTTAAATAGTATAGTTAGTTGATGTTTAGACACAGACCAGACTGCCAACTGTTTGAGGTTATTATGGGTTTACATTGTTGGTAAATAGAACAGTTAGTTGATGTTGAGACACAGACCAGATGCCAATTATTTGAGGTTATCATGGGTTTACATTGTTGGTAAATAGAACAGTTAGTTGATGGTTAGACACAGACCAGACTCCCAACTGTTTGAGGTTATTATGGGTTTACATTGTTTGTAAATAGTAAAGTTACTTGATGTATAGATACAGACCAAACAGCCAACTGTCTGAGGTTATTATGGGTTTACATTTTTGGCAAATAGAACAGTTTGTTGATGTTTAGACACTGACCCGACTGTCAACTGTTTGAGGTTTTTATGGGTTTACATTGTTTTTAAATAGTACAGGTGATGTTTAGACACTGATCAGATTGCCAACTATTTGACGTTATTATGAGTTTACATTGTAAATAGTACAGTTGATGTTGAGACACTGACCAGACTGCCAACTATTTGTGGTTATTATGGGTTTACATTGTTTGTAAATAGAACAGCTAGTTGATGTTTAGATACTGATCTGACTGCGAACTCTTTGAGGTTTTGATGGGTTTACATCATTTGTAAATACTACAGTTGATGTTGAGACAATGACCAGACTGCCAACTATTTGAAGTTATTATGTGTTTACATTGTTTGTAAATAGTACAGTTGATGTAGAGACACTGACCAGACTGCCGACGATTTGAGATTACTATGGGTTTACATTGTAAATAGAACATGTGATGTTTAGAACCAGACCAGACTGCCAACTGTTTGAGATTATTATGGGTTTACAATGTTGGTAAATAGAACAGTTAATTGATGTTTAGACATAGACCAGACTGCCAACTGTTTGAGTTTATTATGGGTTTACATTGTTTGTAAATAGTACAGTTAATTGATGTTTAGACACAGATCAGACTGCCATCTGTTTAAGGTCATTATGGGTTTACATTGTTTGTAAATAGTACAGGTGATGTATAGACAATGATTAGACTGCCAACTGTTTGGGGTTATCATGGGTTTACATTGTTTGTAAATAGAACAGTTTGTTGATATTTAGACATAGACCAGACTGCCAATTGATTGAGGTTGATATGGGTTTACATTGTAAATAGTACAGGTGATGTTTAGACACTGAACATACTGCCAACTGTTTGAGGTTATCATGGGTTTACATTGTTTGTAAATAGAACAGATAGTTGATGTTTAGATACAGACCAGACTGTCAAGTGTTTGAGGTTGTTATAGGTTAATATTGTTTATAATTAGTACAGTTAGTTGATGTTTAGACACTGACCAGACTGTCTACTCTTTGTGGTTATTATGGGTTTACATTGTTTATAAATAGTACAGTTGATGTTGAGACACTAATCAGACTATCAACTATTTGAGGTTATTATGGGTTTACATTGTTTGTAAATAGAACAGTTAATTGATGTCTAGACACTGATCAGACTGCCAACTGTTTGTGATTATTATGGGTTAACATTGTTTGTAAATAGTACAGTTGATGTTGAGACACTGACCAGACTGCAAACTATTTGGGGTCATTAAGGGTATACATTGTTTGTAAATCGAACAATTAGTTGATGTTTAGATACTGATCAGACGGCCAACTGTTTGAGTTTGTTATGGGTTAATATTGTTTGTAATTAGTACAGTTAGTTGATGTTTAGAAACAGACCAGACTGGCAACTGTTTGAGGTTATTATGGGTTTAAATTGTTTGTAAATTGTACTGGTGATGTTTAGACACTGATCAGACTGCCGACTGTTTGAGGTTATCATGGGTTTACATTGTTGATAAATAGATCAGTTAGTTGATGTTTAGACACAGACCAGACTGCCAACTGTTTGAGGTTTTTATGGGTTTACATTGTTGGTAAATAGAACAGTTTCTTGATGTTTAGACACAGATCAGACTTCCAACTGTTTGAGGTTATTATGGGTTTACATTGTAAATAGATCAGTTACTTGATGTTTAAACAAAGATCAGACTGCCAACTAGTAGAGGTTATTATGGGTTGACATTGTTGGTAAATAGAACAAATAGTTGATGTGTAGACACATACCAGACTGCCAACTGTTTGAGGTTTTTACGGGTTTACATTGTTTGTAAATAGAACAGTTAGTTGATGTTTAGACACAAACCAGACTGCCAGCTGTTTGATGTTATTATTGGTTTACATTGTTTGTAAATAGTACAGTTAATTGACGTTTAGACACAGACAAGACTGCCAAATGTTTGAGGTTATCATGGGTTAACATTGTTTGTAAATTGAACAGTTAGTTAATGTTTAGACACAGACCAGACTGCCAACTGTTTGAGGTTTTTATGGGTTTACATTGTTTGTAAATAGAACAGTTAGTTGATGTTTAGACACAAACCAGACTGCCAGCTGTTTGAGGTTATTATGGGTTTACATTGTTTGTAAATAGTACAGTTAATTGACGTTAAGACACAGACAAGACTGCCAAATGTTTGAGGTTATCATGGGTTAACATTGTTTGTAAATAGAACAGTTAGTTAATGTTTAGACACAGCCCAAACTGCCAACTGTTTGAGGTTATTATGGATTTACATTGTTTGTAAATAGTACAGTTGATGTTTAGACACAGCCAGACAGCAAACTATTTGAGGTTATTATGGGTTTACATTGTTGGTAAATAAAACAGTTAGTTGATGGTAGACACAGACCAGACTGCCACTTGTTTGAGGTTATTATGGGTTTACATTGTTTGTAAATAGTAGAGTTAGTTGATGTTTAGGCACTGACCAGACTGCCAACTGTTTGAGTTTTTTATGGGTTTACAATGTTGGTAAATAGTACAGTTAGTTGAAGTTTAGACACTGACCAGACTGTCAAATATTTGAGGTTATTATGGGTTTACAGTGTTGGTAAATAAAACAGTTAGTTGATGTTTAGACACAGACCAGACTGCCAACTGTTTGAGTTTTTTACGGGTTTACATTATTGGTAAATAGAACAGTTAGTTGATGTTTAGACACAAACCCGACTGCCAACTGTTTGAGGTTATTATGGGTTAACATTGTGTGTAAATAGTAAGTTAATTGATGTTTAGACACTGACCAGACTGTCAAATATTTGAGGTTATTATGGGTTTACATTGTTTGTAAATACTACAGTTGATGTTGAGACACTGACCAGACTTCCAACTGTTTGATGTTATTATGGGTTAACATTGTTTGGAAATAATACAGTTGATGTTTAGACACAGACCAGACAGTGAACTATTTGATATTATTATGGGTTTACACTGTTGGTAAATAAAATAGTTAGTTGATGTTTAGACACAGACCAGACTGCCAACTGTTTGAGTTTTTTACGGGTTTACATTATTGGTAAATAGAACAGTTAGTTGATGTTTAGACACAAACCAGACTGCCAACTGTTTGAGGTTATTATGGGTTAACATTGTTTGTAAATAGTACAGTTAATTGATGTTTAGACATAGACTAGACTGCCAACTGTTTGAGGTCATCATGGGTTAACATTGTTTGTAAATAGGACAGTTAGTTAATGTTTAAACATGGACCAGACTGTCAACTATTTGAGGTTATTATGCGTTTACATTGTTTGTAAATACTACAGTTGATGTTGAGACACTGACCAGACTGCCAACTGTTTGATGTTATTATGGGTTAACATTGTGAATAGAACAGTTAGTTAATGGTTAGACACAGACCAGACTGCCAACTGTTTGATGTTATCATGGGTTAACATTGTTTGTAAATAGAACAGTTAGTTAATGGTTAGACACAGACCAGACTGCCAACTGTTTGAGGTAATTATGGGTTTACATTGTTTGTAAATTGTACAGGTGATGTTTAGATACTTATTAGACTGCCAACTGTTTGAGGTTATCATGGGTTTACATTGTTTGTAAATAGAACAGTTAGTTGATGTTTAGACACAGACCAGACTGCCAGCTGTTTGAGGTTATTATGGGTTTACATTGTTTGTAAATAGTACAGTTGATGTTGAGACACAGACCAGACTTCCAACAATTTGAGGTTATTATGGGTTTACTTGTTGGTAAATAAAACAGTTAGTTGATGTTTAGACACTGGAAAGACTGCCAACTGTTTGAGGTTTTTATGTGTTAACATTGTTCGTAAATAGTAGCGTTAGTTGATGTTTATACACTGACCAGACTGCCAACTGTTTGAAGTTATTATGGATTTACATTGTTGGTAAAGAGAACAGTTAGTTGATGTTTAGACACAGACCAGCCTGCCAACTGTTCGATGTTATTATGGGTTTACTTTGTTTGTAAATAGTAAAGTTGATGTTTAGACACTGACCAGACAGCGAACTATTTGAGGTTATTATGGGTTTACATTGTTGGTAAATAAAACTGTTAGTTGATGTTAGACACAGACCAGACTGCCAACTGTTTGAGGTTATTATGGGTTTACATTGTTTGTAAATAGTAGAGTTAGTTGATGTTTAGGCACTGACCAGACTGCCAACTGTTTGAGTTTATTATGGTTTTACAATGTTGGTAAATAGTATAGTTAGTTGATGTTAAGACATTGACCAGACTGTCTACTATTTGAGGTTATTATGGGTTTACATTGTTTGTAAAAAGGACAGTTGGTTTTGAGACACTGACCAAATTGCCAAATGTTTGATGTTATTATGGGTTTACATTGTTTGTAAATAGTACGGGTGATCTTTAGACACAGACCAGACAGTGAACTATTTGAGGTTATGATGGGTTTACATTGTTGGTAAATAAAACAGTTAGTTGATGTTTAGACACAGACCAGACTGCCAACTGTTTGAGGTTATTATGGGTTTACATTGATGGTAAATAGTAGAGTTAGTTGATGTTTAGGCACCGACCAGACTGCCATCTGATTGAGGTTTTTATGGGTTTACAATGTTGGAAAATTGTATAGGTAGTTGATGTTTAGACACTGACCAGACTGTCAATTGTTTGAGGTTTTTATGGGTTTACATTGTTTGTAAATAGAACAGTTTGTTGATGTTTAGACACAGACCAGACGGCCAACTATTTGAGGATATTATGGGATTACATTGTCCGTAAATAGAACAGTTAGTTGATGTTTAGACACAGACCAGACTGCCAACTATTTGAGGTTATTATGGGTTTACATTGTTTGTAAATAGGACAGTTAGTTTATGTTTAGACACATACCAGACTGCCAACTGTTTGATGTTATTATGCGTTTACATTGTTTGTAAATAGTACAGTTGATGTTTAGACACAGACCGGACAGCGAACTATTTGAGGTTATTATGGGTTTACATTGTTGGTAAATAAAACGGTTAGTTGATGTTTAGACACAGACCAGACTGCCAACTGTTTGAGGTTTTTATGGGTTTACAATGTTGGTAAATAGTATAGTTAGTTGATGTTTAGACACTGACCAGACTGTCATCTGTTTGAGGTTTTTATGGGTTTACATTGTAATTAGTACAGTTAGTTGATGTTTAGACACAGACCAGACTGTCTATTGTTTGAGGTTATTATGGGTTTACATTGTTTGTAAATAGTACAGTTGATGTTTAGACACTGACCAGACTGCCAACTGTTTGAGATTTTTATACGTTTACATTGTTGGTAAATAGTACAGTTGATGTTGAGACACTGACCAGATGGCCAACTGGTTGAGGTTATGATGGGTTTACATTGTTGGTAACTAGAACAGTTAGTTGATGTTTAGACACAGACCAGACTGCCAATTTTTTTTAGGTTTTTTATGGGTTTACATTGTTGGTAAATAGAACAGTTAGTTGATGTTTAGACACGGACCAGACTGCCAACTGTTTGAGGTTATCATAGGTTTACATTGTTTGTAAATAGAACAGTTGATGTTTAGACACAGACCAAACTGCCAACTGTTTGAGATTTTTATACGTTTACATTGTTGGTAAATAGTACAGTTGATGTTGAGACACTGACCAGACGGCCAACTGGTTGAGGTTATGATAGGTTTACATTGTTGGTAAATAGAACAGATTGATTGATTGAATATTTAGCGTTATTTTTATGCCATCGAGGGCTAACAGACGATCAGTTAACCTAACCACTGTTTCCTGGGGTTAACCAGTACTCGAACACACCCCATCTCCGCAAGTAACTTATTACTTTCCCACTTGAATCAGTGGTGAGAGACGAATGCTAATGAGACACAATGTCGTATATCAATCATCACGGAGACTGTTGCCGGGCGGGGGATTCGAACTCACGACCCCTGGATTGATAGTCAGACGCGTAACCGATTGAGCAAATCGGACCAGACTGCCAACTGTTTGAGGTTTTTATGGGTTTACATTGTTGGTAAACAGAACAGTTAGTTGATGTTTAGACACAGACCAAAACTGCCAACTGATTGAGGTTATAATGGATTTACATTGTTTGTAAATAGTACATGTGATGTTCAGACATTGACCAGACTACCAACTGTTTGAGGTTATCATGGGTTTACATTGTTTGTAAATAGAACAGTTACTTGAGGTTTAGACACAGACCAAACTGCCAACTATTTGAGGTTATTACCGGTTTACATTGTTAGTAAATAGAACAGTTGTTGTTTAGACACTGAGCAGACTGCCAACTGTTTAAGGTTTTTATTGATTTACATTGTTGGTAAATAGAACAGTCAGTTGATGTTTAGACACAGACCAGACTGCCAACTGTTTGAGGTTTTTATGGGTTTAAATTGTTTGTAAATAGTACAGTTACTTGATGTTTAGACACATACCAGACTGCCAACTGTTTGAGGTTATTATGGATTTACATTGTTGGTAAATAGAACAGTTAGGTGATGTTGAGACACTGACCAAACTGTCAACTGTTTGAGTTGTTTGTGGGTTTACATTGGTGGTAAATAGAACAGTTAGTTGATGTTTAGACACAGACCAGAGTGCCAACTATTTGAGGTAATTATTGGTTTACATTGTTGATAAACAGAACAGTTACTTGATGTTTAGACACAGACCAGACTGTGAACTGTTTTTAGGTTTTTATGGGTATACATTGTTTGTAAATAGAACAGTTAGTTGATGTTTAGACACAGACCAGACTGCTAACTGTTTGAGGTTATTTTGGGTTTACATTGTTTGTAAATAGAACAGTTAGTTGATGTTTAGACACAGACCAGACTGCCAACTCTTTGAGGTTTTTATGGGTTTGTATTGTTGGTAAATAGAACAGTTAGTTGATGTTAGACACAGACCAGACTGCCAACTGTTTGAGGTTATCATGGGTTTACATTGTTTGTAAATAGAACAGTTAGTTGATGTTTAGACACACAGCAGACTGCCAACTGTTTGAGGTAATTATGGGTTTACATTGTTAATAAATAAAACAGTTAGTTCATGTTTAGACACTGACCGAGTTCGAGGTTATTATGAGTTTCCATTGTTTGTAAATAGTACTGTTGATGTTTAGACACAGACAAGACTGCCAACTATTTGAGGTAATTATGTGTTTACATTGTTGATAAATAAAATAGTTAGTTGATGTTTAGACACTGACCAGACTGCCAACTGTTTGAGTTTTTAATGGGTTTACATTGTTTGTAATTAGTACAGTTAGTTGATGTTTAGACAAAGACCAGATTGCCGACTGTTTGATGTTATTTTGGGTTTATATAGTTTGTAAATAGTACAGTTAGTTGATGTTTAGACACATACCATACTGTGAACTGTTTGAGGCTATAATGGGTTTACGTGTACATTGTAAATAGTACAGGTGATGTTTAGACACTGATCAGACTGCCAACTATTTGAGGTTATAATTGGTTTACATTGTTTGTAAATAGTACAGGTGATGTTTAGACACAAACCAGACTGTCAACTGTTTGAGGTTATTATGGGTTAACATTGTTTGTAAATAGTACAGTTGATGTTTAGACACAGACCAGACTGCCAACTGTTTGAGGTTATCATGGGTTTACATTGTTTGTAAATAGAACAGTTAGTTGATGTTTAGACACAGACCTGACTGCCAACTCTTTGAGGTTATTATGGTTTAACATTGTTTGTAAATAGTACAGTTAATTAATGATTAGTCACAGACCAGACTGCCAGCTGTTTGAGGTTATCATGGGTTTACATTGTTTGTAAATAGAACAGTTAGTTAATGTTTAGACACAGCCCAGACTGCCAACTGTTTCAGGTTATTATGGGTTTACATTGTTTGTAAATTGTACAGGTGATGTTGAGACACTGATTAGACTGCCAACTGTTTGAGGTTATCATGGGTTTACATTGTTTGTAAACAGAACAGTTAGTTGATGTTTAGACATAGACCAGACTGCCAACTGTTTGAAGTTATTATGGGTTAGAATTGTATGTAAATAGTACAGTTAATTGATGTTTAGACACAGACCAGACTGCCAACTGTTTGAAGTTATTATGGGTTAACATTGTAAATAGTACAGGTGATGTTTAGACACTGACAAGACTGCCAACTGTTTGAGGTTATCATAGGTTTACATTGTAAATATAACAGTTAGTTGATGTGTAGACACAGACCAGACTGCCAACTGTTTAAGGTTATTATGGGTTTACATTATTTGTAAATAGAACAGCTTGTTGATGTTTAGATACTGATCAGACAGCATGATCAGAACTGGTCTGACAAACTAGTTATCTCAGAAATGATTGTGGTGGATATGGTGGTTCTAGTAATAGATATGATAAAACACTGGCCTGACAAACCAGTTATCTCAGAAATGATTGTGGTGGTTTTGGCGGTTTTCGTAACAGATATGATAAAGAACTGGCCTGACAAACCAGTTATCTCAGAAATGATTGTGCTGGATGTGGTGGTTGTAGCAACGATAAAGAACTGGCCTGTCAAACCAGTTATCTCAGAAATGATTGTGGTGGATGTTGTGGTTGTAGTAATAGCTACGATAAAAAACTGGCCTGACAAACCAGTTCTCTCAGAAAAGATTGTGGTGGATATGGTGGCTGTAGTAATAGCTATGATAAAGAACTGGCCTGACAAACCAGTTATCTATCTCAGAAATGTTTGTGGTGGATGTGGTGGTTGTAGTAATAATTGATGTTAACAAACTGGCCTGACAAACCAGTTACCTCAGAAATGATTGTGGCAGATATGGTGGTTCTAGTAATAGATATGATAAGAACTGGCCTGACAAACCAGTTATCTCAGAAATGATTGTGATGGATATGGTGTTTCTTCTAATAGATATGATAAAGATCTGGCCTGAAAAAACAGTTATCTCAGATATGATTGTGGTGGATGTGGTGGTTGTAGTAATAGCTATCATAAAGAACTGGCCTGACAAACCAGTTATCTCAGAAATGATTGTGGTGGATATGGTGGTTGTAGTAATAGATCTGATAAAACACTGGCCTGACAAACCTGTTATCTCAGGAATGATTGTAGTGGATATTGTTGATGTTGTAATAACTGATGATAAAAAAACTGGCCTAGCAAACCAGTTATCTCAGAATTGACCAGTTATCACTGAAATGATTGTGGTGGATATGGTGGTTGAAGTAATTGCTGTTGATAAAGAACTGGCCTGGTAAACCAGTTATCTCAGAAATGATGTGGCCTAGCAAACCAGTTATCTCAGTTACCTCAGAAATGATTGTGGCCTAGGAAACTAGTTGTCTCAGAAATGGTTGTGGTGGATATTGTGGTTGTAGTAATAGATATGATAAAACACTGGCCTGACAAACCAGTTATTTCAGAAATGATTGTGGTTGATATGGTGGTTGTAGTAATAGATATGATAAAGAACTGGCCTGACAAACCAGTTATCTCAGAAATGATTGTGGTGGATGTGGTGGTTGTAGCAACGATAAAGAACTGGCCTGACAAACCAGTTATCTCAGAAATGATTGTGGTGGATGTTGTGGTTGTAGTAATAGCTACAAAAAAAAACTGGCCTGACAAACCAGTTATCTCAGAAAAGATTGTGGTGGATATGGTGGTTGTAGTAATAGCTATGATAAAGAACTGGCCTGACAAACCAGTTATCTATCTCAGAAATGTTTGTGGTGGATGTGGTGGTTGTAGTAATAATTGATGTTAACAAACTGGCCTGACAAACCAGTTACCTCAGAAATGATTGTGGCAGATATGGTGGTTCTAGTAATAGATATGATAAGAACTGGCCTGACAAACCAGTTATCTCAGAAATGATTGTGATGGATATGGTGTTTCTACTAATAGATATGATAAAGATCTGGCCTGAAAAAACAGTTATCTCAGATATGATTGTGGTGGATGTGGTGGTTGTAGTAATAGCTATCATAAAGAACTGGCCTGACAAACCAGTTATCTCAGAAATGATTGTGGTGGATATGGTGGTTGTTGTAATAGATCTAATAAAACACTGGCCTGACAAACCAGTTATCTCAGAAATGATTGTACTGGATATTGTTGATGTTGTAATAACTGAAAATAAAAAAAAACTGGCCTAGCAAACCACTTATCTCAGAATTGACCAGTTATCTCTGAAATGATTGTGGTGGATTTGGTGGTTGAAGTAATTGCTGATGATAAAGAACTGGCCTGGTAAACCAGTTATCTCAGAAATGATTGTGGCCTAGCAAACCAGTTATCTCAGTTACCTCAGAAATGATTGTGGCCTAGGAAACTAGTTGTCTCAGAAATGGTTGTGATGGATATTGTGGTTGTAGTAATAGATATGATAAAACACTGGCCTGACAAACCAGTTATTTCAGAAATGATTGTGGTCGATATGGTGGTTGTAGTAATAGATATGATAAAGGACTGGCCTGACAAACCAGTTATCTCAGAAATGATTGTGGTGGATGTGGTTGTAGCAATGATAAAGAACTGGCCTGACAAACCAGTTATCTCAGAAATGATTGTGGTGGATGTTGTGGTTGTAGTTATAGCTATGATAAAAAACTGGCCTGACAAACCAGTTATCTCAGAAAAGATTGTGGTGGATATGGTGGTTGTAGTAATAGGTATGATAAAGAACTGGCCTGGCAAACCAGTTATCTCAGAAATGATTGTGGTGGATGTGGTGGTTGTAGCAACGATAAAGAACTGGCCTGACAAACCAGTTATCTCAGAAATGATTGTGGTGGATGTTGTGGTTGTAGTAATAGCTACAAAAAAAAACTGGCCTGACAAACCAGTTATCTCAGAAAAGATTGTGGTGGATATGGTGGTTGTAGTAATAGCTATGATAAAGAACTGGCCTGACAAACCAGTTATCTATCTCAGAAATGTTTGTGGTGGACGTGGTGGTTGTAGTAATAATTGATGTTAACAAACTGGCCTGACAAACCAGTTACCTCAGAAATGATTGTGGCAGATATGGTGGTTCTAGTAATAGATATGATAAGAACTGGCCTGACAAACCAGTTATCTCAGAAATGATTGTGATGGATATGGTGTTTCTACTAATAGATATGATAAAGATCTGGCCTGAAAAAACAGTTATCTCAGATATGATTGTGGTGGATGTGGTGGTTGTAGTAATAGCTATCATAAAGAACTGGCCTGACAAACCAGTTATCTCAGAAATGATTGTGGTGGATATGGTGGTTGTTGTAATAGATCTAATAAAACACTGGCCTGACAAACCAGTTATCTCAGAAATGATTGTACTGGATATTGTTGATGTTGTAATAACTGAAAATAAAAAAAAACTGGCCTAGCAAACCACTTATCTCAGAATTGACCAGTTATCTCTGAAATGATTGTGGTGGATTTGGTGGTTGAAGTAATTGCTGATGATAAAGAACTGGCCTGGTAAACCAGTTATCTCAGAAATGATTGTGGCCTAGCAAACCAGTTATCTCAGTTACCTCAGAAATGATTGTGGCCTAGGAAACTAGTTGTCTCAGAAATGGTTGTGATGGATATTGTGGTTGTAGTAATAGATATGATAAAACATTGGCCTGACAAACCAGTTATTTCAGAAATGATTGTGGTTGATATGGTGGTTGTAGTAATAGATATGATAAAGGACTGGCCTGACAAACCAGTTATCTCAGAAATGATTGTGGTGGATGTGGTTGTAGCAATGATAAAGAACTGGCCTGACAAACCAGTTATCTCAGAAATGATTGTGGTGGATGTTGTGGTTGTAGTTATAGCTATGATAAAAAACTGGCCTGACAAACCAGTTATCTCAGAAAAGAGAAAAGATTGTGGTGGATATGGTGGTTGTAGTAATAGGTATGATAAAGAACTGGCCTGGCAAACCAGTTATCTCAGAAATGATTGTGGTGGATATTGTGGTTGTAGTAATAGCTGATGATAAAGAACTGGCCTGGCAAACCAGTTATCTCAGAAAGGTTTGTGGTGGATATGTTGGTTGTAGCAATAACTGATGATAAAAAATTGGCCTGGAAAACCAGTTATCTCAGAAATGATTGTGGTGGATATGGTGATTGTAGTAATAGATATGATAAAGAACTGGCCTGACAAACCAGTTATCTCAGAAATGATTGTGGTGGATATAGTGGTTGTAGTAATAGGTATGATAAAGAACTGGCCTGGCAAACCAGGTATCTCAGAAATGATTGTGGTGGATATTGTGGTTGTAGTAATAGCTGATAATAAAGAACTGGCCTGGCAAACCAGTTATCTCAGAAATGTTTCTGATGGTTATGGTAGTTGTAGTAATAACTGATGATAAAACACTGGCCTGGCAAACCAGTTATCTCAGAAATGTTTGTGGCGGATATGGTGATGGTAGTAATAGCTGATGTTAAAAATCTGGCGTGGCAAACCAGTTATCTCAGAAATGTTTGTGTTGGATATGGTGGTTGTTCTAATAGCTGATGATAATGAATTATTCTAGCAAACAAGTTATCTCAGAAATGTTTGTGTTTGATATGGTGTTTGTAATAATATCTATGATAAAGAACTGGCCTGGCGAACCAGTTATCTCTTGTTTGAGGTTTTTATGGGTTTACATCGTTGGTTAATAATACAGTTGATGTTGAGACACTGACTAGACTGCCAACTGTTTGAGGTTATCATGGGTTTACATTGTTTGTAAATAGAACAGTTAAGTGATGTTTAGACACAGACCAGACTGCCATATATTTAAGGTTATTAGGGGTTTACATTGTTGGTAAATAAAACAGTTAGTAGATGTTTAGACACTGACCAGACTGCCAATTGTTTGAGGTTTTTATGGGTTTACATTGTTGGTAAATAGAACAGTTAGTTGATGTTTAGACACAGACCAGACTGCCAACTGTTTGAGGTTATTATGGGTTTACATTGTTTGTAAATAGTACAGTTACTTGATGTTTAGACACAGACCAGACTGCCAACTGTTTGAGGATATCAGTGGTTTACATTGTTTGTAAATAGAACAGTTAGTTAATGTTAAGACACAGACCAGACTACCAACTGTTTGATGTTGTTATGAGTTATCATTGTTGGTAAATAGAACAGTTAGTTGATGTTTAGACACAGACCAGATGGCCAACTGTTTGGGGTTGTTATGGGTTATCATTGTTTGTAAATAGTACAGTTAGTTAATGTTGAGACACAGACCAGACTGCCAACTGTTTGAGGTTATCATGGGTTTACATTGTTTGTAAATAGAAAAGTTAGTTGATGTTTAGACACAGACCAGACTGCCAACTGTTTGAGGTTGTTATGGGTTATCATTGTTTGTAAATAGTAGAGTTAGTTGATGTTTAGACACAGACCAGACTGCTTACTGTTTGAGGTTATCATGGGTTAACATTGTTTGTAAATAGAACAGGTGATGTTTAGACACTGATTAGACTGCCAACTGTTTGAGGTTATCATCGATTTACATTGTTAGTAAATAGAACAGTTAGTGGATGTTTAGACACAGACCAGACTGCCAAATGTTTGAGGTTTTTATGGGTTTACATTGTTTTTTAAATAGTACAGTTAGTGGATGTTTTGACACAGACCAGACTGCCAACTATTTGAGGTTATTATTGGTTTCCATTGTTTGTAAATAGTACAGTTAGTTGATGTTGAGACACAGACCAGACTGTCAACTGTTTGAGATTTTAATGGGTTTACATTGTTGGTATATAGAATACTTATTTGATGTTTAGACACAGACCAGTCTGCCAACTGTTTGAGGTTATTATGGGTTTACATTGTTGGTATATAGAACAGTTAGTTGATGTTTAGACATAGACCAGACTGCCAAATGTTTGAGGTTATTATGGGATAACATTTTTTGTAAATAGTACAGTTAGTTGATGTTTAGGCAAAGACCAGACTGCCAACTGGTTGAGGTTATTATGGGTTTACATTGTTTGTAAATAGTACAGTTTCTTGTTGTTTAGACACAGACCTGACTGCCAACTATTTATGGTAATTATGGGTTTACATTGTTGGTAAATAGAATAGTTAGTTGATGTTAAGAGACTGGCCAGATTGCCAACTGTTTGAGGTTTTTATGGGTTTACATTGTTGGTAAATAGAACAGTTAGTTGATGTTTAGACACAGACCTGACTTCGAACTGTTTGAGGTTATTATGGGTTTACATTGTTTGTAAATAGTACAGGTGATGATTAGACACTGACCAGACTGCCAACTGTTTGAGGTTATCATGGGTTGACATTGTTTGTAAATAGAACAGTTAGTTGATGTTTAGTCACAGACCAGACTGCCAACTGTTTGAGGTTGTTATGGGTTTACATTGTTTGTAAATAGAACATTTGATGTTTAGCCAATGACCAGACTGCCAACTATTTGAGGTTGTTATGGTTTTACATTGTTGGTAAATAAAACAGTGAGTTGATGTTTAGACACTGGCCAGACTGCCAACTGTTTGAGGTTTTTATGGGTTTACATTGTTGTTAAATAGTATATTTAGTTGATGTTTAGACACAGACCAGACTGCCAACTGTTTGAGGTTATTATGGGTTTACATTGTTGGTAAATAGAACAGTTAGTTGATGTTGAGACACAGACCAGACTGTCAACTATTTGAGGTTATCATGGGTTTACATTGTTGGTAAATAGAACAGTTAGTTGATGTTTAGACACAGACCAGACTCCCAACTGTTTGAGGGTATTATGGGTTTACATTGTTTGTAAATAGTACAGTTACTTGATGTTTAGATACAGACCAAACTGCCAACTGTCTGAGGTTATTATGGGTTTACATTTTTGACAAATAGAACAGTTAGTTGATGTTTACACACTGACCAGACTGTCAGCTGTTTGAGGTTTTTATGGGTTTACATTGTTTTTAAATAGTACAGGTGATGTTTAGACAGTGATCAGAATGCCAACTATTTGAGGTTATTATGAGTTTACATTGTAAATAGTACAGTTGATGTTGAGACACTGACCAGACTGCCAACTATTTGTGGTTATTATGGGTTTACATTGTTTGTAAATAGAACAGCTAGTTGATGTTTAGATACTGATCTGACTGCCAACTATTTGAGGTTTTTATGGGTTTACATCATTTGTAAATAGTACAGTTGTGTTGAGACAATGACCAGACTGCCAACTATTTGAAGTTATTATGGGTGTACATTGTTTGTAAATAGTACAGTTGATGTAGAGACACTGACCAGACTTCCGACGATTTTAGGTTACTATGGGTTTACATTGTTTGTAAATAGAACAGGTGATGTTTAGAACCAGACCAGACTGCCAACTGTTTGAGATTATTATGGGTTTACAATGTTGGTAAATAGAACAGTTAGTTGATGTTTAGACACAGACCAGACTGCCAACTGTTTGAGTTTATTATGGGTTTACATTGTTTGTAAATAGTACATTTAATTGATGTTTAGACACAGACCAGACTGCCAACTGTTTAAGGTCATTATCGGTTTACATTGTTTGTAAATAGTACAGGTGATGTATAGACAATGATCAGACTGCCAACTGTTTGGGGTTATCATGGGTTTACATTGTTTGTAAATAGAACAGTTCGTTGATGTTTAGACATAGACCAGACTGCCAATTGTTTGAGGTTAATATGGGTTTACATTGTAAATAGTACAGGTGATGTTTAGACACTGAACAGACTGCCAACTGTTTGAGGTTATCATGGGTTTACATTGTTTGTAAATAGAACAGATAGTTGATGTTTAGACACAGACCAGACTGCCAAGTGTTTGAGGTTGTTATGGGTTAATATTGTTTGTAATTAGTACAGTTAATTGATGTTTAGACACTGACCAGACTGTCTACTGTTTGTGGTTATTATGGGTTTAAATTGTTTATGAATAGTACAGTTGATGTTGAGACACTAATCAGACTGTCAACTATTTGAGGTTATTATGGGTTTACATTGTTTGTAAATAGAACAGTTAATTGATGTGTAGACACTGATCAGACTGCCAACTGTTTGTGATTATTATGGGTTAATATTGTTTGTAATTAGTACAGTTAGTTGATGTTTAGATACAGACCAGACTGGCAACTGTTTGAGGTTATTATGGGTTTAAATTGTTTGTAAATTGTACTGGTGATGTTTAGACACTGATCAGACTGCCGACTGTTTGAGGTTATCATGGGTTTACATTGTTGATAAATAGATCAGTTAGTTAATGTTTAGACACACACCAGCCTGCCATATGTTTGAGGTTTTTATGGGTTTACATTGTTTGTAAATAGAAAAGTTGATGTTTAGACACAGAACAGACAGCAAACTATTTGAGGTTATTATGGGTTTACATTGTTGGTAAATAAAACAGTTAGTTGATGTTTAGACACAGACCAGACTGCCAACTGTTTGAGGTTATTATGGGTTTACATTGTTTGTAAATAGAACAGTTAGTTGATGTTTAGACACAGACCAGACTGCCACTTGTTTGAGGTTATTATGGGTTTACATTGTTGGTAAATAGTAGAGTCAGTTGATGTTTAGGCACTGACCAGACTGCCAACTGTTTGAGTTTTTTATGGGTTTACAATGTTGGTAAATAGTACAGTTAGTTGATGTTTAGACACTGACCAGACTGTCAAATATTTGAGGTTATTACGGGTTTACATTGTTTGTAAATACTACAGTTGATGTTCAGACACTGACCAGACTGCCAACTGTTTGATGTTATTATGGGTTAGCATTGTTTGTAAATAGTACAGTTGATGTTTAGACACAGACCAGACAGTGAACTATTTGATGTTATTATGGGTTTACATTGTTGGTAAATAAAACAGTTAGTTGATGTTTAGACACAGACCAGACTGCCAACTGTTTGAGTTTTTTACGGGTTTACATTATTGGTAAATAGAACAGTTAGTTGATGTTTAGATACAAACCAGACTGCGAACTGTTTGAGGTTATCATGGGTTAACATTGTTTGTAAATAGGACAGTTAGTTAATGTTTAGACACTGACCAGACTGTCAACTATTTGAGGTTATTATAGGTTTTCATTGTTTGAAAATACTACAGTTGATGTTGAGACACTGACCAGACTGCCAACTGTTTGATGTTATTATGGGTTAACATTGTTTGTAAATAGTACAGTTGATGTTTAGACACAGACCAGACTGCCAGCTGTTTGAGTTTATTATGGGTTTACATTGTTTGTAAATAGTACAGTTAATTGATGTTTAGACACAGACCAGACTGCCAACTGTTTGAGTTTATTATGGGTTTACATTGTTTGTAAATAGTACAGTTAATTGATGTTTAGACACAGACCAGACTGCCAAATGTTTGAGGTTATCATGGGTTAACATTGTTTGTAAATAGGACAGTTAGTTAATGTTTAGACACTGACCAGACTGTCAACTATTTGAGGTTATTATAGGTTTTCATTGTTTGAAAATACTACAGTTGATGTTGAGACACTGACCAGACTGCCAACTGTTTGATGTTATTATGGGTTAACATTGTTTGTAAATAGTACAGTTGATGTTTAGACACAGACCAGACTGCCAGCTGTTTGAGGTTATCATGGGTTAACTTTGTTTGTAAATAGGATAGTTAGTTAATGTTTAGACACAGACCAGACTGCCAACTGTTTGATGTTATCATGGGATAACATTGTTTGTAAATAGAACAGTTAGTTAATGGTTAGACACAGACCAGACTGCCAACTGTTTGAGGTTATTATGGGTTTACATTGTTTGTAAATTGTACAGGAGATGTTTAGATACTGAATTTACTGCCAACTGTTTGAGGTTATCATGGGTTTACATTGTTTGTAAATAGAACAGTTAGTTGATGTTTAGACACAGACCAGACTGCCAGATGTTTGTGGTTATTATGGGTTTACATTGTTTGTAAATAGTACAGTTGATGTTTAGACACAGACCAGACTTCCAACAATTTGATGTTATTATGGGTTTACTTGTTGGTAAATAAAACAGTTAGTTGATGTTTAGACACTGGAAAGACTGCTAACTGTTTGAGGTTTTTAAGTGTTAACATTGTTCGTAAATAGTAGCGTTAGTTGATGTTTAGACACTGACCAGACTGCCAACTGTTTGAAATTATTATGGGTTTACATTGTTGGTAAAGAGAACAGTTAGTTGATGTTTAGACACAGACCAGACTGCCAACTGTTTGATGTTGTTATGGGTTTACATTGTTTGTAAATAGTAAAGTTGATGTTTAGACACTGACCAGACAGCAAACTATTTGAGGTTATTATGGGTTTACATTGTTGGTAAATAAAACAGTTAGTTGATGTTAGACACAGACCAGACTGCCAACTGTTTGAGGTGATTATGGGTTTACATTGTTTGTAAATAGTAGAGTTAGTTGATGTTTAGGCACTGACCAGACTGCCAACTGTTTGAGTTTATTATGGTTTTACAATGTTGGTAAATAGTATAGTTAGTTGATGTTAAGACACTGACCAGACTGTGTACTATTTGAGGTTATTATAGGTTTACATTGTTTGTAAAAAGGACAGTTGGTGTTGAGACACTGACCAAATTGCCAACTGTTTGATGTTATTATGGGTTTACATTGTTTGTAAATAATACGGGTGATGTTTTGAAACAGACCAGACAGTGAACTATTTGAGGTTATTATGGGTTTACATTGTTGGTAAATAAAACAGTTAGTTGATGTTTAGACACAGACCAGACTGCCAACTGTTTGAGGTTATTATGCGTTTACATTGATGGTAAATAGTAGAGTTAGTTTATGTTTAGGCACCGACCAGACTGCCATCTGTTTGAAGTTTTTATGGGTTTACAATGTTGGAAAATAGTATAGGTAGTTGATGTTTAGACACTGACCAGACTGTCAATTGTTTGAGGTTTTTATGGGTTTACATTGGTTGTAAATAGAACAGTTTGTTGATGTTTAGACACAGACCAGACGGCCAACTATTTGAGGATATTATGGGTTGACATTGTTTGTAAATAGAACAGTTAGTTGATGTTTAGACACAGACCAGACTGCCAACTATTTGAGGTTATTATGGGTTAACATTGTTTGTAAATAGGACAGTTAGTTGATGTTTAGACACAGACCAGACTGCCAACTGTTTGATGTTATTATGCGTTTACATTGTTTGTAAATAGTACAGTTGATGTTTAGACACAGACCAGACAGCGAACTATTTGAGGTTATTATGGGTTTACATGGTTGGTAAATAAAACAGTTACATGATGTTGAGACACAGACCAGACTGCCAACTGTTTGAGGTTATTGTGGGTTTGCATTGTTGGTAAATAGTAGAGTTAGTTAATGTTTAGGCACTGACCAGACTGCCAACTGTTTGAGGTTTTTATGGGTTTACAATGTTGGTAAATAGTATAGTTAGTTGATGTTTAGACACTGACCAGACTGTCAACTGTTTGAGGTTTTTATGGGTTTACATTGTAATTAGTACAGTTAGTTGATGTTTAGACACAAACCAGACTGTCTACTGTTTGAGGTCTTTTTGGGTTTACATTGTTTGTAAATAGTACAGTTGATGTTTAGACACTGACCAGACTGCCAACTGTTTGAGATTTTTATACGTTTATATTGTTGGTAAATAGTACAGTTGATGTTGAGACAGTGACCAGACAGCAAACTGGTTGAGGTTATGATGGGTTTACATTGTATGTAAATAGAACAGTTAGTTGATGTTTAGACACAGACCAGACTGCCAAATATTTGAGGTAATTATGGGTTAACATTGTTGGTAAATAGAACAGTTAGTTGATGTTTAGACACTGACCAGACTGCCAACTGTTTGATGTTTTTATGGGTTTACATTGTTGGTAAATAGAACAGTTAGTTGATGTTTAGACACAGACCAGACTGCCAACTGATTGAGGTTAAAATGGATTTACATTGTTTGTAAATAGTACATGTGATGTTTAGACATTGACCAGACTGCCAACTGTTTGAGGTTATCATGGTTTTACATTGTTTGTAAATAGAACAGTTACTTGATGTTTAGACACAGACCAGACTGCCAATTTTTTGAAGTTTTTTATGGGTTTACATTGTTGGTAAATAGAACAGTTAGTTGATGTTTAGACACAGACCAGACTGCCAACTGTTTGAGTTTACAATGGATTTACATTGTTTGTAAATAGTACAGTTGATGTTGAGACACTGACCAGACTGCCAACTGTTTGAGGTTTTTATGGGTTTACATTGTTGGTAAATAGAACAGTTGTTGTTTAGACACTGAGCAGACTGCCAACTGTTTAAGGTTTTTATGGGTTTACGTTGTTGGTAAATAGAACAGTCAGTTGATGTTTAGACATAGACCAGACGTCCAACTATTTTAGGTTATTATTGGTTTCCATTGTTTGTAAATAAAACAGTTAGTTGATGTTAGACACAGACCAGACTGTCAACTATTTGAGGTTATTTTGGGTTTACATTGTTTGTAAATAGTACAGTTAGTTGATGTTTAGACACAGACCAGACTGCCAACTGTTTGAGGTTATTATGGGTTTACATTGTTTGTAAATAGAACAGGTGATGTTTAGACACTGACCAGACTGCCAATTGTTTGAGGTTATTATGGTTTACATTATTGGTAAATAGAAAAGTAAGTTGATGTTTAGACACAGACCAGACTGCCAACTGTTTGAGGTTATTATGGGTTTACATTGTTTGTAAATAGAACAGTTAGTTGATGTTTAGACACAGACCAAACTTCCAACTGTTTGAGTTTATTATGGGTTTACATTGTATGTAAATAGTACAGTTGATGTTTAGACACAGACAATACTGCCAACTATTTGAGGTTATTATGGGTTTATATTGTTTGTAAATTGTACAGTTGATGTTGATACACTGATTAGACTGCCAACTAGTTGTAGTTATTATGGGTTAACATTGTTTGTAAATATAACTGCTAGTTGATGTTTAAATACTGATCAGACGGCATGATCAGAACTGGTCTGATAAACCAGTTATCTCAGAAATGGTTGTATTGGATATGGTGGTTGTAGTAATAACAGATGATAAAAAACTGGCCTGGAAAACCAGTTCTCTCAGAAATGATTGTGGTGGATACGGTGTTTGTAGTAATACCTGATGATAAAAGACTGGCCTGACAAACCAGTTATTTCAAAAATGTGTGTGGTGGATGTGGTGGTTTTAGTAATAGCTATGATAAAGGTCTAGCCTGACAAACCAGTTATCTCTGAAATGATTGTGGTGGATATGGCAGTTTTAGTTACAGATATGATGAAGAACTGGCCTGACAAACCAGTTATCTCAGAAATGATTGTGGTGGATATGGCGGTTTTATTAACAGATATGATAAAGAACTGGCCTGAAAAACCAGTTATCTCAGAAATGATTGTGGTGGATGTGGTGGTTGTAGTAATAGCTACGATAAAGAACTGGCCTGACAAACCAGTTATCTCAGAAATGATTGTGGTGGAGGTGGTGGTTGTAGTAATAGCTACAATAAAGAACTGGCCTGACAAACCAGTTAACTCAGAAATGATTGTGGTGGATATGGTGGTTCTAGTAATAGATATGATAAGAACTGGCCTGACAAACCAGTTATCTCAGAAATGTTTGTGGTGCGTGTGGTGGTTGTAGAAGTAACTGATGATAAAGAACTGGCCTGACAAACCAGTTATCTCAGAAATGATTGTGGTGGATATGGTGTTTCCACTAATAGATATGATAAAGAACTGGCCTGACATTCCAGTTATCTCAGAAATGATTGTGGTGGATATGGTGGTTGTAGTAATAGATCTGATAAAACTCTGGCCTGACAAACCATTTATCTCAGGAATGATTGTAGTTGATGTGGTGTTTGTAGTAATAGCTATGATGAAGAACAAACCAGTTATCTCAGAAATGATTGTGGTGGATATTGTGGATGTTGTAATAACTGATGATAAAAAAACTGGCCTAGCAAACCAGTTATCTGAGAAATGATTGTGGTGGAAATGGTGGTTGTAGTAATAGCTGATGATAAAGAACTGGCCTGGTAAACCAGTTATTTCAGAAATGATTGTGGTGGATATGGTGGTTGTAGTAATAACTGATGATCAAATGGCCTAACAAACCAGTTATCTCAGAAATCATTGTGGCCTAGCAAACCAGTTATCTCAGAAATGATTGTGGCCTAGCAAACTAGTTATCTCAGAAATGATTGTGGTGGATATTGTTGTTGTAGTAATAGATATGATAAAGAACTGGCCTGACAAACCAGTTATCTCAGAAATGATTGTGGTGGATATGGTGGTTGTAGTAATAGCTGATGATAAAAAACTGGCCTGACAAACCAGTTATCTCAGAAATGATTGTGGTGGATGTGGTGGTTGTAGTAATAGCTGATGATAAAAAACTGGCCTGACAAACCAGTTATCTCAGAAATGATTGTGGTGGATATGGTGGTTGTAGTTATAACTGATGATGAACTGGCCTGACAAACCAGTTATCTCAGAAATGATTGTGGTGGATATAGTGGTTGTAGTAATTGATATGATAAAACTCTGTCCTGACAAACCAGTTCTCTCAGAAATGTTTGTGGTGGATATGGTGGTTATAGTAATAACTGATGATAAAGAACTGGCCTGGTAAACCAGTTATCTCAGAAATGATTGTGGTGGATATGGTGGTTATAGTAATAGATACGATAAAACACTTTCGTGACACACCAGTTGTCTCAGAAATTATTGTGGTGGATGTGCTGGTTGTAGTAATAACAGATGATAAAGAACTGGCCTTGCAAATAATTGTCTCAGAAAGGTTTGTGGTGGATATAGTGTTTGTAGCAATAACTGATGATAAAGAACTGGCCTGACAAACCAGTTATCTCAGAAATGATTGTGTTGGATATGGTGGTTGTATTAATAGCTGATGATAATGAACTAGTCTAGCAATCAAGTTATCTCAGAAATGTTTGTGTTTGATATGGTGTTTGTAGTAATAGCTATGATAAAGAACTGGCCTGGCAAACCAGTTATCTCTTGTTTGAGGTTTTTATGGGTTTACATCGTTGGTTAATAATACAGTTGATGTTGAGACACTGACTAGACTGCCAACAGTTTGAGGTTATCATAGGTTTACATTGTTTGTAAATAGAACAGTTAAGTGATGTTTAGACACAGACCAGACTGCCAACTGTTTGAGGTTAATATTGATTTATATTGTAAATAGTACAGTTGATGTTAAGACACAGACCAGACTGCCAACTATTTAAGGTTATTAGGGGTTTACATTGTTGGTAAATAGAACAGTTAGTTGATGTTTAGACACAGAACAGACTGCCAACTGTTTGAGGTTATTATGGGTTTACATTGTATATAGTACAGTTGATGTTTAGACACAGACCAGACTGCCAACTGTATGAGGTTATTATGGGTTTACATTGTTGTTCAATAGTATAGTTAGTCGATTTTTAGACACAGACCAGACTGCAAACTGTTTGAGGTTATTATGGATTTACATTGTTGGTAAATACATCAGTTAGTTGATGTGAAGACACAGACCAGACTGCCAATTATTTGAGGTTATCATGGGTTTACATTGTTGGTAAATAGAACAGTTAGTTGATGTTAAGACACAGACCAGATTCCCAACTGTTTGAGGTTATTATGGGTTTACATTTTTTGTAAATAGTACAGTTACTTGATGTTTAGATACACACCAGACTGCCAACTAGTTGATGTGATTATGGGTTTACATTGTTGGTAAATAGAACAGTTAGTTGATGTTTAGACACTGACCATACTGCCAACTGTTTGAGGTTATTATGGGATTACATTGTTTGAAGATAGTACAGTTGCTGTTTAGACACAGACCAGACTGGCAACTGTTTGAGGTTATTATGGGTTTACATTGTTTGTATATAGTACAGTTGACGTTTAGACACAGACCAGACTGCCAACTGTATGAGGTTATTATGGGTTTACATTGTTGTTTAATAGTATAGTTAGTCGATTTTTAGACACAGACCAGACTGCAAACTGTTTGAGGTTATTATGGATTTACATTGTTGGTAAATACATCAGTTAGTCGATGTTAAGACACAGACCAGACTGCCAATTATTTGAGGTTATCATGGGTTTACATTGTTGGTAAATAGAACAGTTAGTTGATGTTAAGAAACAGACCAGATTCCCAACTGTTTGAGGTTATTATGGGTTTACATTGTTTGTAAATAGTACAGTTACTTGATGTTTAGATACACACCAGACTGCCAACTGTCTGAGGTTATTATGGGTTTACATTGTTGGTAAATAGAACAGTTAATTGATGTTTAGACACTGACCAGACTGTCAACTGTTTGAGGTTTTTATGGGTTTACATTGTTTTTAAATAGTACAGGTGATGTTTAGACACTGATGAGACTACCAAAAACTATTTGAGGTTATTATGAGTTTACATTGTAAATAGTACAGTTGATGTTGAGACACTGACCAGACTGCCAACTATTTGTGGTTATTATGGGTTTACATTGTTTGTAAAAAGAACAGCTAGTTGATGTTTAGATACTGATCTGACTGCCAACTATTTGAGGTTATTATGGGTTTACATTGTTTGTAAATAATACAGTTGATGTTGAGACAATGACCAGACTGCCAACTATTTGAAGTTATTATGGGTTTACATTGTTTGTAAAAAGTACAATTGATGTAGAGACACTGACCAGACTGCCGACCATTTGAGGTTACTATCGGTTTACATTGTTTGTAAATAGAATAGGTGATATTTAGAACCAGACCAGACTGCCAACTGTTTGAGATTATTATGGGTTTACAATGTTGGTAAATAGAACAGTTAGTTGATGTTTAGACACAGACCAGACTGCCAACTGTTTGAGATTGTTATGGGTTTACATTGTTTGTAAATAGTACAGTTAATGGATGTTTAGACACAGACCAGACTGCCAACTGTTTAAGGTCATTATAGGTTTACATTGTTTGTAAATTGTACAGTTGATGTTTAGAAACATACAAGACTGCCAACTATTTGAGGTTATTATGGGTTTGCATTGTTTGTAAAAAGAACAGGTGATGTTTAAAAAAAGACCAGACTGCTAACTATATGAATTTAGTATGGGTTTACATTGTTTGTAAATAGTACAGTTGATGTTTAGACAATGACCAGACTGCCAACTATTTGCGGTTATTATGGGTTTACATTGTTTGTAAATAGTACAGTTGATGTTGAGACACTGACCAGACTGCCGACGATTTGAGGTTGCTCTGGGTTTACATTGTTTGTAAATAGAACAGGTGATGTTTAGAACCAGACCAGACTGCCAACTGTTTGAGATCATTATTGGTTTACAATGTTGGTAAATAGAACAGTTAGTTGATGTTTAGACACAGACTAGACTGCCAACTGTTTGAGTTCATTATGGGTTTACATTGTTTGTAAATAGTACAGTTAATTGATGTTTAGACACTGACCAGACTGCCAAATGCTTAAGGACATTATGGGTTTACATTGTTTGTAAATAGAACAGTTAGTTGATGTTTAGACACAGACCAGAGTGCCAATTGTTTGAGGTTATTATGGGTTTACATTGTTTGTAAATTGTACAGTTGATGTTTAAACACAGACAAGACTGATAACTATTTGAGGTTATTATGGGTTTGCATTGTTTGTAAAAAGAACAGGTGATGTTTAGACACAGACCAGACTGCTAACTATTTGATGACATTATGGGTTAACATTGTTTGTAAATAGTACAGGTGTTGTTTAGACACTGACAAGACTGCCAAATGTTTGAGGTTATCATGGGTTTACATTGTTTGTAAATAGAACAGTTAGTGGATGTTTAGACACAGACCAGACTGCCAACTGTTTGAGGTTATTATGGGTTAACATTGTTTGTAAATAGTACAGTTGATGTTTAGACATAGTCCAGACTGCCAACTGTTTGAGGTTTTTATAGGTCAACATTGTTTGTAAATAGTACAGTTGATGTTTATACACACACCAGACTGCCAACTATTTGAGGTAATAATGGGTTTACATTGTTCATAAATAGAACAGTTACTTGATATTTAGACACAGACCAGACTGCGAACTGTTTCAGGTTTTTATGGGTATACATTGTTCGTAAAAAGAACAGTTAGTTGATGTTTAGACACAGACCAGACTGCTAACTGTTTGAGGTTATTATGGGTTTACATTGTTTGTAAATAGAACATTTAGTTGATGTTTAGACACAGACCAGACTGCGAACTCGTTGAGGTTATTATGGGTTTATATTGTTGGTAAATAGAACAGTTACTTGATGTTTAGACACAGACCAGACTGCCAACTGTTTGAAGTTATCATGACTTTACATTGTTTGTAAATAGAACAGTTAGTTGATGTTTAGACACAGACCAGACTGCCAACTGTTTGAGGTTATTATGGGTTTACATTGTTTGTAAATAGTATAGGTGATGTTTAGACACTGACCAGACTGCCAAATGTTTGAGGTAATTATGGGTTTGCATTGTTGATAAATAAAACAGTTAGTTGATGTTTTGACACTGACCAACTGTTCGAGGTTATTATGAGTTTCCATTGTTTTGAAATAGTACAGTTGATGTTAAGACACACACAAGACTGCCAACTATTTGAGGTAATTATGTGTTGACATTGTTGATAAATAAAATAGTTAGTTGATGTTTAGACACTGATCAGACTGCCGACTGTTTGAGGTTATCATGGGTTAACATTGTTTGTAAATAGAACAGTTAGTTAATGTTTAGACACAGACCAGACTGCCAACTGTTTGAGGTTATTATGGATTTACATTGTTTGTAAATAGAAAAGTTGATGTTTAGACACAGAACAGACAGCAAACTATTTGAGGTTATTATGGGTTTACATTGTTGGTAAATAAAACAGTTAGTTGATGTTAGACACAGACCAGACTGCCACTTGTTTGAGGTTATTATGGGTTTACGTTGTTGGTAAATTGAACAGTTAGTTGATGTTTAGAAACAGACGAGACTGCCAACTATTTGAGGTGATCATTGATATACATTGTTGGTAAATAAAACAGTTACTTGATGTTTAGACACAGACCAGACTGCCAACTTTTTGAGGTTGTTTATGTGTTTACATTGTTGGTAAAGGGAACAGTTAATTGATGTTTAGATACTGACCAGACTGCCAACTATTTGAGGTGATCATTGATATACATTATTGGTAAATAGAACAGTTAGTTGATGTTTAGACACAAACCAGACTGCCAACTGTTTGAGGTTATGATGGGTTAACATTGTAAATTGTACAGTTAATTGATGTTTAGACACAGACCAGACTGCCAACTGTTTAAGGGAATCATGGGTTAACAGTGTTTGTAAATAGAACAGTTAGTTAATGTTTAGAAACAGACCAGACTGCCAACTGTTTGAGGTTATTATGGGTTTACATTGTAAATTGTACAGGTGATGTTTAGACACAGACCAGACTGCCAACAGTTTGAGGTTATCATGGGTTTACATTGTTTGTAAATAGTATGGGTGATGTTTAGAAACAGAACAGACAGTGAACTATTTGAGATTATTATGGGTTTACATTGTTGGTAAACAAAACAGTTAGTTGATGTTTAGACACAGACCAGACTGCCAACTGTTTGAGGTTATTATGGGTTTCCAATGATGGTAAATAGTAGAGTTAGTTGATGTTTAGGCACCAACCAGACTGCCATCTGTTTGAGGTTTTTATGGGTTTACAATGTTGAAAAATAGTACAGTTAATTGATGTTTAGACACAGACCAGAGTGCCAATTGTTTGAGGTTATTATTGGTTTACATTGTTTGTAAATTGTACAGTTGATGTTTAAACACAGACAAGACTGATAACTATTTGAGGTTATTATGGGTTTGCATTGTTTGTAAAAAGAACAGGTGATGTTTAGACACAGACCAGACTGCTAACTATTTGAGGTCATTATGGGTTAACATTGTTTGTAAATAGTACTGTTGATGTTTAGACACTGACCAGACTGCCAACTATTTGAGGTTATTATGGGTTTACATTGTTTGTAAATAGAACAGTTAGTGGATGTTTAGACATAGACCAGACAGCCAACTGTTTGAGGTTATTATGGGTTAACATTGTTTGTAAATAGTACAGTTGATGTTTAGACACAGACCAGACTGCCAACTGTTTGAGGTTTTTATAGGTCAACATTGTTTGTAAATAGTACAGTTGACGTTTATACACACACCAGACTGCCAACTATTTGAGGTAATAATGGGTTAACTTTGTTCATAAATAGAACAGTTACTTGATGTTTAGACACAGACCAGACTGCGAACTGTTTCAGGCTTTTATGGGTATACATTGTTCGTAAAAAGAACAGTTAGTTGATGTTTAGACACAGACCAGACTGCTAACTGTTTGAGGTTATTATGGGTTTACATTGTTTGTAAATAGAACATTTAGTTGATGTTTAGACACAGACCAGACTGCGAACTCGTTGAGGTTATTATGGGTTTATATTGTTGGTAAATAGAACAGTTACTTGATGTTTAGACACAGACCAGACTGCCAACTGTTTGAAGTTATCATGACTTTACATTGTTTGTAAATAGAACAGTTAGTTGATGTTTAGACACAGAGCAGACTGCCAACTGTTTGAGGTTATTATGGGTTTACATTGTTTGTAAATAGTATAGGTGATGTTTAGATACTGACCAGACTGCCAAATGTTTGAGGTAATTATGAGTTTACATTGTTGATAAATAAAACAGTTAGTTGATATTTTGACACTGACCAACTGTTCGAGGTTATTATGAGTTTCCATTGTTTTTAAATAGTACAGTTGCTGTTAAGACACACACAAGACTGCCAACTATTTGAGGTAATTATGTGTTGACATTGTTGATAAATAAAATAGTTAGTTGATGTTTAGACACTGGCCAGACTGCCAACTGTTTGAGGTTTTTATGGGTTTACATTGTTTGTAATTAGTACAGTTAGTTGATGTTTAGACACAGACCAGACTGCCGTCTGTTTGAGGTTATTCTGGGTTTACATTGTTTGTAAATAGTACAGTTAGTTGATGTTTAGACACAGATCAGACTGCCAACGGTTTAAGGTTATAATGGGTTTACGTTGTAAATAGTACTGGTGATGTTTAGACACTGATCAGACTGCCACCTGTTTGATGTTATTTTGGATTTACATTGTAGTAAATAGTACAGTTGATGTTTAGGCACAGACCAGACTGCCAACTGTTTGAGGTTATTATGGGTTTACATTGTTTGTAAATAGTACAGTTGGTGTTTAGACACTGATCAGACTGCCAACTATTTGAAGTTATTATGGGTTGACATTGTTAGTAAATAGTACAGGTGATGTTTAGACACAGACCAAACTGCCAACTGTTTGAGGTTATTATGGATTAACATTGTTTGTAAATAGTACAGTTGATGTTTAGACACTGACCAGACTGCCAAGTGCTTGAGTTTATTATGGGTTTACATTGTATGTAAATAGTACAGTTGATGTTTAGACACAGACAAGACTGCCAACTGTTTGAATTTTTTTGGTTTAAATTGTTGGTAAATAGTATAGTTAGTTGATGTTTAGACACTGACCAGACTGCCAACTGTTTGAGGTTATTATGGGTTTATATTGTATGAAAATAGTACAGTTGATTTTTAGACAAAGACAAGACTGTCAACTGTTCGAGGTTTTTATGGGTTTACATTGTTTGTAATTAGTACAGTTAGTTAATGTTTAGACATAAACTAGACTGTCTACTATTTGAGGTTATTATGTGTTTACATTGTTTGTAAATTGTATTGTTGATGTTGAGACACTGTACAGACTGCCAACTGTTTAAGGTTTTTATGGGTTTACATAGTTGGTTAATAGTATAGTTGATGTTGAGACACTGACCAGACTGCCAACTGTTTGAGGTTATTATGGGTTTGCATTGTTGGTAAATAGAACAGTTAGTTGATGTTAAGACACAGACCAGACTGCCAACTGTTTGATGTTATTATGGGTTTACATTGTTTGTAAATAGTACATTTGATGTTTAGACACCGACAAGACTGCCAACTGTTTGAGGTTTTTATGGGTTTACATTGTTTGTAATTAGTACTGTTAGTTGAAGTTGAGTCACAGACCAGACTGCCAACTGTTTGAGGTTATTATGTGTTTACATTGTTTGTAAATAGTACAGTTAGTTGATGTAAAGACACAGTCCAGACTGCCAGCTGTTTGAGGTTATTATGGGTTTACATTGTTTTGAAATAGTACAGGTGATGTTTAGACACTGACCAGACTGCCAACTGTTTGAGGTTATCATAGGTTTACATTGTTTGTAAATAGAACAGTTAGTTAATGTTGAGACACAGACCAGACTGCCAACTGTTTGAGGTTATTATGGGTTTACATTGTTTGTAAATAGTACAGTTGATGTAGAGACACAAACCAGACTGCCAACTATTTGAGGTTATTATGGGTTTACATTGTTGGTATATAGAACAGTTATTTGATGTTTAGACACAGACCAGACTGCCAACTGTTTGAGATTATTAAGGGTTAACATTTTTTGTAAACAGTACAGTTAGTTGATGTATAAGCACAGACCAGACTGCCAATTGTTTGAGGTTATTATGGGTTTACATTTTAAATAATCCAGTAAGTTGATGTTTAGACACAGACCAGACTGCCAACTGTTTGATTTTATCATGGGTTTACATTGTTTGTAAATAGTACAGTTGATGTTTAGACACAGACCAGACTGCCAACTGTTTGAATGTTTAGACCCAGACCAGACTTCCAACTGTTTGAGGTTATTATGGCTTTACATTGTTTGTAAATAGTATAGGTGATGTTTAGACACTGACCAGACTGCCAAATGTTTGAGGTTATTACGGGTTGATATTGTTGGTAAATAAAACAGTTAGTTGACGTTTAGACACTGACCAGACTGCCAAATGTTTGAGGTTATCATGGGTTTACATTTGTTGTAAATTGAACAGTTAGTTGATGTTTAGACACAGACCAGACTGCCAAATGTTTGGGGTTATTATGGGTTTACATTGTTTGTAAATAGTACAGTCGATGTTTAGACACTGACCAAACTGGAATCTATTTGGGGTTATTAAGGGTTAACATTGTTTGTAAATAGAACAGTGAGTTGATGTTTATATACTGATCAGACTGCCAACTGTTTGAGGTTATTATGGGTTAACATTATTTGTAAATAGTAAAGTTGTTGTTTAGGCACACACCAGCTTGCCAACTATTTGAGTTAATTATAGGTTTACATTGTTGATAAATAAAACAGTTAGTTGATGTTGAGACACTGACAATACTGCCAACTCTTTGAGGTTATTATGAGTTTACATTGTTTTTAAATAGTATAATTAGTTGATGTTTAGACACTGACCAGACTGCCAACTGTTTGAGGTTTTTATGGGTTTACATTGTTTGTAATTAGTACAGTTAGTTGATGTTTAGACACAGACCAGACTGTCTACTGTTTGAGGTTATTATGGGTTTACATAGTTTGTAAATAGTACAGTTGATGTTGAGACATTGACCAGACTGCCAACTGTTTGAGGTTTTTATGCGTTTACATAGTTGGTAAATAGAACAATTAGTTGATGTTTAGAGATAGACCAGACTGCCATCTGTTTGAGGTTATTATGTGTTTACATTGTTTTTAAATAGTTCATTTACTTGATGTTTAGACACTGACCAGACTGCCAACTGTTTGAGTTTTTCATGGATTTACATTGTCGGTAAATAGAACAGTTAGTTGATGTTTAGACACACGCCAGACTGCCAACTGTTTGAAGTTATTATGGGTTTACATTGTTTGTAAATAGTACAGGTGATGTTTAGACACAGACCAGACTGCCAACTGTTTGAGGTTATTACGGGTTGATATTGTTGGTAAATAAAACAGTTAGTTGGCGTTTAGACACTGACCAGACTGCCAAATATTTGAGGTTATCATGGGTTTACATTTGTTGTAAATTGAACAGTTAGTTGATGTTTAGACACAGACCAGACTGCCAAATGTTTGGGGTTATTATGGGTTTACATTGTTTGTAAATAGTACAGTCGATGTTTAGACACTGACCAGACTGGAAACTATTTGGGGTTATTAAGGGTTAACATTGTTTGTAAATAGAACAGTGAGTTGATGTTTATATACTGATCAGACTGCCAACTGTTTGAGGTTATTATGGGTTAACAAAATTTGTAAATAGTAAAGTTGTTGTTTAGGCACACACCAGCTTGCCAACTATTTGAGTTAATTATGGGTTTACATTGTTGATAAATAAAACAGTTAGTTGATGTTGAGACACTGACAATACTGCTAACTCTTTGAGGTTATTATGGGTTTACATTGTTTTTAAATAGTATAATTAGTTGATGTTTAGACACTGACCAGACTGCCAACTGTTTGAGGTTTTTATGGGTTTACATTGTTTGTAATTAGTACAGTTAGTTGATGTTTAGACACAGACCAGACTGTCTACTGTTTGAGGTTATTATGGGTTGACATAGTTTGTAAATAGTACAGTTGATGTTGAGACATTGACCAGACTGCCAACTGTTTGAGGTTTTTATGCGTTTACATAGTTTGTAAATAGAACAATTAGTTGATGTTTAGAGATAGACCAGACTGCCATCTGTTTGAGGTTATTATGTGTTTACATTGTTTTTAAATAGTTCATTTACTTGATGTTTAGACACTGACCAGACTGCCAACTGTTTGAGTTTTTCATGGATTTACATTGTCGGTAAATAGAACAGTTAGTTTATGTTTAGACACACGCCAGACTGCCAACTGTTTGAAGTTATTATGGGTTTACATTGTTTGTAAATAGTACAGGTGATGTTTAGACACTGACCAGACTGCCAACTGTTTGAAGTTATCATGGGTTTACATTGTTGGTAAATAGAACAGTTAGTTGATGTTTAGACACAGACCAGACTGCCAACTGTTTGAGGTTATTATGGGTTAACATTGTTTGTAAATAGTACAGTTGATGTTTAGACACACACCATCCTGCCAACTATTTGAGGTAATTAAGGGTTTACATTGTTGATAAATAAAACAATTATTTGATGTTTAGACACTGACCTGATTGCCAACTGTTTGAGGTTTTTATCGGTTTACATTGCTTGGAATTAGGACAGTTAGTTGATGTTTAGACACAGACCAGACTGCCAACTGTTTAAGTTTATTATGGGTTAACATTGTTTGTAAATAGTACCATTAGTTGATCGTTATACATACACCAGACTGCCAAATGTTTGAGGTTATTATGGGTTTACATTGTTTGTAAATAGTACAGGTGATGTTTAGACACTGACCAGACTGCCAACTGTTTGAGGTTATCATGGGTTTACATTGTTTGTAAATAGAACAGTTAGTTGATGTTTAGACACAGACCAGGCTGCCAACTGTTTGAGGTTATTATGGGTTTACATTGTTTGTAAATAGTATAGTTGATGTTTAGACACAGATCAGACTGCCAGATATTTGAGGTTATTATGGGTTTACATTGTTGGTAAATAGAACAGTTAGTTGATGTTTAGACACAAACCAGACTGCCAGCTGTTTGACTTTATTATGGGTTAACATTGTTTGTAAATAGTACAGTTAGTTGATGTTGAGACACAGACCAGACTGCTAGCTGTTTGATGTTATTATTGGTTTACATTGTTTGTAGATAGTACAGTTAATGTATAGACACAGACCAGACTGCCAGCTGTTTGATGTTATTATTGGTTTACATTGTTTGTAGATAGTACAGTTAATGTATAGACACAGACCAGACTAGACTGCCAACTGTTTCAGGTTTTGACGGGTTTACATTGTTGGTAAATAGTAATGTTGGTGTTTAGACACACACCAGCTTGCTAACTGTTTGAGTTAATTATGGGTTTACATTGTTGATAAATAGTACAGTTAGTTGATGTTTAGACACAGACCAGACTGCCAACAGTTTGAGGTTATTATGGGTTTATATTGTTTGTAAATAGTACAGGTGATATTTAGACACTGATCAGACAGCCAACGTTTTGAGGTTATTATGAGTTTTACATTGTTTGTAAATAGTACAGGTGATGTTTAGACACAGACGAAACTGCCAACTGTTTAATGTTATTATGGATTAACATTGTTTGTAAATAGTACAGTTGATGTTAAGACACTGACCAGGCTGCCAACTATTTGGGGTCATTAAGGGTTAATATTGTTTGTAAATAGAACAGTTAGTTGATGTTTAGGTAATGATGAGACTGCCAACTGTTTTAGGTTATTATGGGTTTACATTGTTTGTAAATAGTACAGGTGATATTTAGACACTGACCAGACTGCCAAATGTTTGAGGTTGTCATGGGTTTACATTGTTTTTAAATAGAACAGTAAGTGGATGTTTAGACACAGACCAGACTGCGAACTGTTTGAGGTTATTATGGCTTTACATTGTAAATAGTACAGTTGATGTTTAGACACAGACCAGACTGCCAACTATTTGAGGTTATTATGGGTTTACATTGTTTGTAAACAGTACAGTTGATGTTTAGACACAGACCAGATTGCCGACTATTTAAGGTTATTATGGGTTTACATTGTTTGTTAATAGAACAGGTGATGTTTATACACAGATCAGACTACCAAGTATTTGAGGTTGTTATGGGTTTGCAATGTTTGTAAATAGAACAGTTAGTTGATGTTTAGACACAGAACAGACTGTCAACTGTTTGAGGTTATTATGGGTTAACATTGTTTGTAAGTAGTATATTTGATGTTTAGACACAGACCAGACTACCAACTGTTTGAGTTTATTATGGGTTTACAGTGTATGTAAATAGTACAGTTGATGTTTAGACACAGATGATACTGCCAACTGTTTAAAGTTATTATGGGTTAACATTGTTTGTAAATTGTACAGGTGATGTTCAGACACAGACCAGACTTCCAACTGTTTGAGGTTATCATGGGTTTACATTGTTGGTAAATAGAACAGTTTGTTGATGTTTAGACACAGACCAGATTGCCAACTGTTTGAGGGTATCATGGGTTTATATTGTTTGTAAACAGAACAGTTAGTTGATGTTTAGACATAGACCAGACTGAGAGCTGTTTGAGGTTATTATGGGTTTACATTGTTTCTAAATAATACAGTTAATTGATGTTTAGACACAGACCAGACTGCCAACTGTTTGTGGTTATTATGGGTTAACATTGTTTGTAAATAGTATAGTTGAGGTTCGGACACTGACCAAACTGCAAACTATTTGGGGTCATTAAGGGTTAACATTGTATGTAAATAGAACAATTAGTTGATGTTTAGAGAATGATCAGACTGCCAACTGTTTGAGTTTGTTATGGGTTAATATTGTTTGTAATTAGTACAGTTAGTTGATGTTTAGAAACAGACCTGACTGGCAACTATTTGAGGTTATTATGGGTTTACATTGTTTGTAAATTGTACTGGTGATGTTTAGACACTGATCAGACTGCCAACTGGTTGAGGTTATCATGGTTTTACATTGTTGGTAAATAGATCAGTTAGATGATGTTTAGACACAGACCAGACTGCCAACTGTTTGAGGTTATTATGGGTTTACATTGTTTGTAAATAGTACCGTTACTTGATGTTGAGACACAGACCAGACTGCCAACTTTTTGAGGTTTTTACGGGTTTACATTATTGGTAAATAGAACAGTTAGTTGATGTTTAGACACAAACCAGACTGCCAACTGTTTAAGGTTATTATGGGTTAACATTGTAAATAGTACAGTTAGTTGATGTTTAGACAAAAACCAGACTGCTAACTGTTTGAGGTAATTATGGGTTAACATTGTAAATAGTACAGTTAATTGATGTTTAGACACTTACCAGACTGTTAACTGTTCGAGGTTATCATGGGTTTACATTGTTTGTAAATAAAACAGTTAGTTGTTGTTTAGACACTGACCAGACTGTTAACTGTTTGAGGTTATTATGGGTTAACATTGTAAATAGTACAGTTAATTGATGTTTAGACACTTACCAGACTGTTAACTGTTCGAGGTTATCATGGGTTTACATTGTTTGTAAAT
This sequence comes from Panopea generosa, assembly GCA_029582155.1. NCBI lineage: Eukaryota > Metazoa > Mollusca > Bivalvia > Adapedonta > Hiatellidae > Panopea > Panopea generosa. The sequence goes on along the minus strand of CM055899.1, from coordinate 59,795,070 downwards.
AAAACAGTTAGTTGTTGTTTAGACACTGACCAGACTGCCAACTGTTTGAGGTTATTATGGGTTTACATTGTTGGTAAATAGAACAGTTAGTTGATGTTTAGACATTGACCAGACTCCCAACTGTTTGAGGTTATTATGGGTTTACATTGTTTGTAAATAGTACAGTCGATATTTAGACACTTACCAGACTGTTAACTGTTCGAGGTTATCATGGGTTTACATTGTTTGTAAATAAAACAGTTAGTTGTTGTTTAGACACTGACCAGACTGCCAACTGTTTTTGGTTTTTATGGGTTTACATTGTTGGTAAATAGACAGTTAGTTGATGTTTAGACACATACCAGACTGCCAACTGTTCGAGGTTATTATGGGTTTACATTATAAATAGTACAGGTGATGGTTAGACTCTGACCAGACTGCCAACTGTTTGAGGTTATCATGGGTTTACATTGTTTGAAAATAGAACAGTTAGTTGATGTTTAAACACAGACCAGACTGCCAATTGTTTGAGGTTATTATGGGTTTACATTGTTTGTAGATAGTACAGTTGATGTTTACACACAGACCAGACTTCCGACTATTTGAGGTTATCATGGGTTTACATTGTTGGTAAATTGAACAGTTAGTTGATGTTTAGACACAGACCAGACTGCCAACTATTTGAGGTTATCATTGATATACATTGTTGGTAAATAGAACAGTTACTTGATGTTTAGACACAGACCAGACTGCCAACTGTTTGTGGTTGTTTATATGTTTACATTGTTGGTAAAGGGAACAGTTAATTGATGTTTAGATACTGACCAGACTGCCAACTATTTGAGGTTATCATTGATATACATTATTGGTAAATAGAACAGTTAGTTGATGCTTAGACACAAACCAGACTGCCAACTGTTTGAGTTTTTTATGGGTCTACATTGTTGGTAAATAGAACAGTTACTTTATGTTTAGACACAGACCAGACTGCCAACTGTTTGAGATTATTATGGGTTTACATTGTTGGTAAATAGAACAGTAAGTTGATGTTTAGACACAGACCAGACTGCCAACTGTTTGATGTTATTATGGGTTTACATTGTTTGTAAATAATACAGTTGATGTTTAGACACAGACCAGACTGCCAACTGTTTCAGGTTATTATGGGTTAACATTTTTTGTAGATAGTACAGTTGATGTTTAGACACAGACCAGACTGCCAGCTATTTGAGGTTATTATGGGTTTACATTGTTGGTAAATAAAACAGTTAGTTGATGTTTAGACACAGACCAGAATGCAAACTGTTTAAGGTTTTTATGGGTTTACATTGTTTGTAATTAGTACAGTTAGTTGATGTTTAGACACAAACCAGACTGTCTACTGTTTGAGGTTATTATGGGTTTACATTGTTTGTAAAATAGTACATTTGATGTTGAGACACTGACCAGATTACCAACTGTTTTAGGTTATTATGGGTTTACATAGTTGGTAAATAGTACAGATGATGTTGAGACACTGACCAGACTGCCAACTGTTTGAGGTTATTATGGGTTTACATTGTTGGTAAATAGAACAGTTGGTTGATGTTTAAACACAGACCAGACTGCGAACTGTTTGATGTTATTATAGTTTACATTGTTTGTAAATAGTACAGTTGATGTTTAGGCACAGACCAGACAGCAAACTATTTTAGGTTATTATGGGTTTACATTCTTGGTAAATAAAACAGTTAGTTGATGTTTAGACACTGACCAACCTGCCAACTATTTGAGGTTATCATGGGTTTACATTGTTGGTAAATAGTATAGTTAGTTGATGTTTAGAAACTGACCAGACTGTCAACTGTTTGAGGTTATCATGGGTTTACATTGTTTGTAAATAGAACAGTTAGTTGTTGTTTAGACACTGACCATGCTGCTAACTGTTTTAGGTTTTTATGGGTTTACATTGTTGGTAAATAGAACAGTTAGTTGATGTTTAGACACTGACCAGACTCCCAACTGTTTGAAGTTATTATGGGTTTACATTGTTTGTAAATTGTACAGTTACTTGATGTTTAGGCACTTACCAGACTGTTAACTGTTCGAGGTTATCATGGGTTTACATTGTTTGTAAATAAAATAGTTAGTTGTTGTTTAGACACTGACCAGACTGCCAACTGTTTTAGGTTTTTATGGGTTTACATTGTTGGTAAATAGACAGTTAGTTGATGTTTAGACACATACCAGACTGCCAACTGTTCGAGGTTATTATGGGTTTACATTATAAATAGTACAGGTGATGGTTAGACTCTGACCAGACTGCCAAATGTTTGAGGTTATCATGGGTTTACATTGTTTGTAAATAGAACAGTTAGTTCATGTTTAAACACAGACCAGACTGCCAATTGTTTGAGGTTATTATGGGTTAACATTGTTTGTAGATAGTACAGTTGATGTTTACACACAGACCAGACTTCCGACTATTTGAGGTTATCATGGGTTTACATTGTTGGTAAATTGAACAGTTAGTTGATGTTTAGGCAAAGACCAGACTGCCAACTATTTGAGGTTATCATTGATATACATTGTTGGTAAATAGAACAGTTACTTGATGTTTAAACACAGACCAGTCTGCCAACTGTTTGAGGTTGTTTATGTGTTTACATTGTTGGTAAAGGGAACAGTTAATTGATGTTTAGATACTGACCAGAGTCCCAACTGTTTGAGGTTATTATGGGTTTACATTGTTTGTAAATAGTACAGTTACTTGATGTTTAGACACAGACCAGACTGCCAACTGTTTGAGGTTTTTAGGCTGTTTGGTGTTATTATGGGTTTACATTGTCGGTAAATAGAACAGTTAGTTGATGTTTAGATACAGACCAGACTGCCAACTGTTTGAGGTTATTATGGGTTAACCTTTTTGGTAAATGGAACAGTTAGTTGATGTTTAGACGCTGACCAGACTGCCAACTGTTTGAAGTTTTTATGGGTTTACATTGTTGGTAAATAGTATAGTTAGTTGATGTTTAGACACGGACCAGACTGCCAACTGTTTGTGGTTTTTATGGGCTTACATTGTTTGTAAATAGTACAGTTAGTTGATGTTTGGACACAAACCAGACTTCCAACTGTTTGAGGTTATTATGGGTTTACATTGTTTGTAAGTAGTACAGTTGATGTTTAGACACAGATCAGACTGTCAACTTTTTGAGGTTATCATGGGTTTATATTGTTTGTAAATAGTTCAAGTGATGTTAAGACACTGACCAGACTGCCAACTCTTTGAGGTTATCATGGGTTTACATTGTTTGCAAATATAACAGTTATTTGATGTTTAGACAGTGATCAGACTGTCTACTTTTTGATGTTATTATGATTTTACATTGTTTGTAAATAGTACAGTTGATGTTGAGACACTGACCAGACTGCCAACACTGAGATTTTTATGGGTTTACATTGTTTGTAAATAGAACAGTTAGTTGATGTTTAGACACAGACCAGACTGCCAAATGTTCGATGTTATTATTGGTTTACATTGTTTGTAAATGGAACAGTTAGTTGATGTTTAGACACTGACCAGACTCCCAACTGTTTGAGGTTATTATGTGTTTACATTGTAAATAGTACAGTTACTTGATTTTTATACACAGACCAGACTGTTAACTGTTTGAGGTTTTCATGGGTTTACATTGTTTGTAAATATAACAATTAGTTGTTGTTTAGACACTGACCAGACTGCCAACTGTTTTAGGTTTTTTATGGGTTTACATTGTTAGGAAATAGAACAGTTTGTTGATGTTTAGACACAGACCAGAGTGCCAATTGTTTGAGGTTATTATGGGTTTACATTGTTTGTAGATAGTACAGTTGATGTTTAGTCACAGACCAGACTGCGTACTATTTGAGGTTATCATGGGT